>PVKZ01000750.1:0-581859 GCA_004027375.1 Macroglossus sobrinus
CTCCCTCTCCCTCTCCAGGAGGAGCAGCTCCCAGCCCCTGGGAGTACTTGAGTAGGTGGGTGTGTGCTGGGAGAAGGCTGTGGATTAGACTCTGGGGAGAACTTTTTTCAGACAGAAATGGAAGGTGCCGGGAGAACTGAGGCTGGTGGCCAGGAGAGGGGCCAGGACTGGAGGCTGGGAGGACCCCCCCACCCATGCCTTCCAATCTCAGTTCCTCTTTTAGAGGCTCTGGGGTTACCGTGGCAACACAGGGGCAGGGCAGAGGGCCCGCAAGTCCAGGCCACCCTTGGAGAGAGAATCCGAGTTGCAGCTTTGGTGCTGGGACGGTGCTGAACCTCTCCGAGCCTTGGTCCCCTCTGTGCAATGGCTGGGGGGTCCCCAAAGGAGGCTGGTGCTCTTTGGGATGGAGTGGTCATGAAAGATGACATCTGACTAGGGACTTGAAGAATGAAAGGGGCACAGATGCCAGAAAGAGTGTGTGAAGGGGGAAAAGCAGGTCCCTGAGGCAGGAACCTGTCTAGTGTGCCAGAGGACCAGAGATGCTGTAGTGTGGATGAGGCCAAGTGAGCAAAAGGGAGGACAGGGAATAGGGCCCCAGGCTGAGGACCATGGGGCTCTGAGTGAAAAGGGAGCCAGGAGGGGTTCCAAGCAGAAAGTGGGGTGTGAACTGGTTTGCATTTTTAAAGGAAACCTAGACGAGGCACAGAAATAGCCACTTGAACCCAGGACCAGAGGCAGGAAAGGGAGCTACTGAAACAGCGACCCCACACCCACAAACGGGACAAAAAGCTCAATATGGGGCTCATACAGCTGCTAAGGAGCTGTGCACCTCACAGAGACCTGGGGGTGCTAGAGAGAGACACCTGCCACCACTGTGGGGAAGGGTGTGGGAGGGCCTCCAGCTTCCCCTCCCCAGCTCCGCCTGAAACAGAGAGACAGACAGACATCCACCATGGCCCAATCCTGAACAAGAGTGCCCGGAGAGCCACGCCGGAAACCATAGAATCACCTAGTGAAGTGCCTACAGCCCCTCGCCTCGCCCACTAAATCACTCTGTGTTGCTTTGTGCCTGGCTTCCTTCTCCCATCCATGTCCATGAGCTTCCTCTGCATCACTAGGTGTCTCCATAGGCCGCTCCCCTTTTCAATGCTGGGTAATATTCCCCTATGTGAGCGCTCCTCATCCATCTCCATCTTACCACAGACAGGCAGGCATCTGGGCTGTTTCAGATGGGAGCTGCCGTAGCTGAAGCTGCTGTGACCACTCTTGTGGGTGTCCTTGGGCAACACATGGCCTGTTTCTTTGGGCACATGCTTAGGAGCAGAATTGCCGAGTCATAGCATGCATGCTGTTGCCCACCTGCTATGTGTTTGTCCTTATCTCTGTATCTCGCCCTTGGTCTCTGTCTGGAGTTCTCCTGGTCTCTTTGTGTTTGTCTCTCAGTGTCTTCCTCAGTCTCCATCCTCCCTTGATAGTCCTCAGCTTCCGCCTCCCCAGTCTCCACCCCCAAAAAGCCTTGACTCCTGGGTGTTGAGGAGTGTGCTCTCCTCACGCAGCCTTCCTCCTCCCCCACAGAACCCCGCCACCCTCCATGGCTCCCCTGGCTCTGGTGGGGGTTGCACTCCTCCTAGGGGCCCCCCCATGCTCAGGAGCAGCCACCCCGACCCCATCTCTACCACCTCCCCTGGCCAATGACAGCGATGCCAGCACAGGCATCTGCCAGGGCTCCAACCGCTGCCAGCCGGGGGTCCTGCTGCCCGTCTGGGAGCCCAACGACCCATCACTGGGTGACAAGGCGGCGAGGGCAGTGGTCTACTTTGTGGCCATGGTCTACATGTTCCTGGGCGTGTCCATCATCGCCGACCGCTTCATGGCTTCCATTGAGGTCATCACGTCAAAGGAGAAGGAGATCACTATCACTAAGGCCAATGGCGAGACCAGCGTGGGCACCGTCCGCATCTGGAACGAGACTGTGTCCAACCTCACGCTCATGGCCCTGGGCTCCTCAGCGCCAGAGATCCTGCTGTCTGTCATTGAGGTCTGCGGCCACAACTTCCAGGCCGGCGAACTGGGCCCAGGCACTATTGTGGGCAGTGCCGCCTTCAACATGTTCGTGGTCATTGCCGTGTGCATCTATGTCATCCCAGCCGGCGAGAGCCGCAAGATCAAGCACCTGAGGGTCTTCTTTGTCACTGCCTCATGGAGTATCTTCGCCTACGTCTGGCTTTATCTCATCCTCGCTGTCTTTTCCCCTGGTGTGGTCCAGGTGAGCACAGACCCGTGGTGCGTGAGGGTGGGGACTCCCTGGGCTTGGAGAGTCGGTGCAGGTGTCTGCAGAAATGCATGCTCACATCTGAGAGAGCCACAGGAGTGGCTGTGCAGGTCACATGCTGCACAGAGCACTCCGGGCCTGAGAGAGCAGATTGGGGCTGGAGTTCGGCGGCTGCTCCCAAGCCGTGTCTGGATGGCACTGGGGGCCTGGAAAGGGCTTACCTGCCCAGAGGTGGGCGCCATCTTCAACAGAACCTTCCAGAAGGGTGCCTTTAACTCACAGGAGACACATGTGCTAACAGAGTCCTTGCGATGTGTGCAATGCATACTGTAGTCCAGCCAGGTATTTGCTAGGTATGCTCACATTTTCCTACACTCCCTGCATTTTGCCTAACTTATTCTCACTTTTGCAATAAGACGTCCCCTGTTTGCACAGTTCATGGCGTGGGTGAATAATCCAGCCTTGTGTTTTCTGACAGTGCTAATCGATTAGGGTAACTTGGTGCAATTTGCATAATTTATCCCTGGACATGCACAGATAACACGCCCACATCTTTGTAATCTAACTCCGTGTTTACCAGATACACAGTTGTGTGCTTTGCACCATTCATGAATTATTCATAACTGATTTCTGATGTTAGGATAATTCATGCCACTTCACTGTAACTTATACCCACATCCCTAGGTGTAAACCCAGCCTGCAGCAAGGACTACTTTGCATAATTTATTCCAACAATGAGCCAAAATTGAGCCCCACAGCTGCGTCATGCACACTGACATCACATACTTATTTGCCTCTCATTTGTCCAGCATCTTGGCCAGTGTACTGCCTAGTCTTCCTTTAAAATGTTTGCCTAATTTATTTCCCACAAGTCAATGAAGGCTGCCTACATCTGCATAATTTGTTTATGGTCCTGCCTAATTCATTCGCACACGTGCATCATTTATTTGAGGCTCCCCAGGATTCCTTCACTCTTGTGTAACCTATTCATTTTTATCCGTCAGGTTTTGCCAGTTATAGTTTCTTTCCAGGAAAGATCTGAACATAGAGGCATAAAAATTCTTTGCAGATGGCATCAGAGCTGGGAGGGGAGAGCGGGTCAGAAGGCACAGCGAGGAAAAGGGAGACAGTGGCACCAGAAGACAGGGATGAGAGAAAGAGAGAGACAGGTACTGTGATTGACTCCACACTGTGACGTTGAGTTTCCTAGCTGCCTTGGCAAAAAGCACAGAGGCGACGTGTCACATTTTTCAGGAGCTATTAAAAGGGATACTGTCCTGACTTAGGTTTTCGAAATGGTCTTCGATAAGGATTTACACCTAACCTGTGAAAAAAATTTTAGACACTTGGGGCTAGAGGTGGAGTAGGGACGTGGGTGGAGGAGAGATTCCCCCGGGAGAAGGAGCTGGCTCTGACACAGGGGACTGAAGGTGTAAGATGCCACAGCTCAGGGGAGAAGGAACCATGGAGAACACAGAGACTGGCATTATGGGACATTCTCGTGAAATAACTGAAGGAACTGGCGTAGGACAAAGGTGATGCCTGGATGCAGTGAACTCGTGCCATGAGATCTGTCTGTCTGTCTGCAGAGTTTCTCTGGAAGTGCTGTGTGACCTTGGGCAAAGCCCATACCCTCTCTGGGCCTGTTTTCGCATTTGAACATGGAAGGGGTAGGACTAGACCATTGGTTCTTGACACTTCATGCTGAATGCTCCCTTTTTATAACAGATTTTTCGTTACATCCCCCTTTGCTTTGTTGATGCGAAATCCACAGGCAGTAGGACCGAGGTCTCATAGCCTTGGAATTTGGTGCATGGACCGTGGAGCCAGGGGCTTGGGTTCAAATCCCACCTATGCTGCTTTCTAGCTGTCTGGGTCAAGTTCCTTAGCTGCTCTGTGCCTCAGTTTCCCCACCTGTAATCTGGGGTCATCCATGCTGACTTCAGAGGGCTGCATGGGGATCAACTGAATTTCTACCCGAGGAAGGGCTTAGAGCAGTAAGCCTGGAACAGAGTGAGCAGGAGACGTCCTCCCCGTGAGTGAACTTGGCCTGTGTGGCTGGCTTCCCAGAGTCAGTACAATCCACGACCTCTGACATGAAGGAAAGGAGTCTCTAATATAACACTTCCAGGTGTAAATGCTTCAGTATTTACTACCTAAAGTCATTATGTGGCTCCTACATATAATGAACAAGTTTGGATTTAAAAGGAAGAAAAAGATCGGAGACGATTTCAGCAGAGGAGCGGGTTGCCATGAGATTAAAAAAAAAACAAGTGTATAGGTGTCTATTAAACCATACAGGAAAACACTTCATACATATATAAGGCAGAGTTGAGCTCTGGGCTCCAATTACGATAAGCAGGGTTTTCACCAGCGTGAATGTCCAGTGGGAGGTTCTGAAGGCAGGAGGGACGTGGACAATTCTGTATCGTATGGGGCTGTCCCATGAGTCAATGGATGTCATTAGACCGAGACCATACCCCCTACTCAATTATGGCAGCAACCCATATACTACTCATAAGCCACCCATAAACATCAAATTTCCAACACCTCTCTCTTAGGGACACCCTTGTCCACGGAGACGTGACAGTGTCTTACTCCCTCCCCAAGTTGGGTAAATCCACACGCCCATTCATAGTGGGCGCCCTGGAAGGGCCATGTGAATCTGCTAGAATCTGCTTTTATTTATCTGCAGGGGAAAAAGCCAGTTTTAGGGGGTTGAGATTGTCTTCTGATTAAGAGAAAATCCCCCACAATACACACAGTGGCCAGTTCTGTGAATACAAGGCCAGGGTTCGTTGCACAGCTTGTGCAGGAAATTCCGCTGCTTTGCACAAGCCTGCTGGTGGCTTTTGTACAGTTTTACTGTTTCTGAATCCTGCCTTTTCTCTGAGCCATCAGTAAACACAGCGACAGGGGTCGTGGCAACTGGATCTGAAAAGGTATTCTTCCTACCAGACTCAGATTTTCAGGATCCGATTGTAAATACTCTTTACTATTGTCTTTCTAATCCTGAATGAGGAAGGTTGACATTTGAGTCTGTTCACAAATATTTTCAGGATGAACTGTCAAATGCTGGCGGATGTTTCCTGTATGTGCCCAGGCCCGTGCCAGCCCATGGGCAGACTGTCCTGGACCTTGATGAGCCCCAGATAATAGCACTAGTAATAATAATAATAATAATAATAATAATAATAATAATAACAACAATAACAATAATAATAGGAATTTCATGTTTTGAGTATTTTCCATGTGTCAGGAGCCAACAGTCCTGCATTTCAGGGGTGCACCGCTCATTCAGTCTTAGGGATATCCCCGTTTGAGAGAGAAGAGGCTGGGCTGGGCGTCCCTCTTCTAGAAGGAAGAACTGCCTTGTCTCTGGGAAGCCAGCATGTGAACATGGGGACTCCTCCTGCAAGGCTGCGGGACAGCCAGACATGTGCCTCTTTTAGAATCAGAGCCCTGTGCCTAAGGGCAAAACGCTAAGGAAGGACAGTCTGGCCAGGGTTGTGTTTACTTTGGGGTGTATGTATGGAGGGGGATCAAGGGAGTTCATGGAGGAGGTGGGCAGAGCTCAGACCCTGGGTGATGGGTGGGATTTGGAGAAATGGAGGTGCCCCAAGTTGGGGGTGGGGGATAGAGCAGGGAGAAAAGAGGAGGGAGAGGTGGAGGGGGAGAGATTGAGAGAAAAAATCTTCCGAGAATCTCACAAGGGAAGGAGATAGGTATCTACAACATATATAAAAGGACGCAGAGACAGGTCCACAAGAGGCAACAAGAAAGGACGAGACAGGAGGAAAGATAAAAACCAAGTGACACAGAATAAGACAGAGGCAGGAGAGAGACGATGACCTAGACAGGAGATGGGGAGGGACGGAGATGGACAGAGCCCAGAGCCCAAGAGAGACAGAGACAGAGAGGGAGAGGGCAGGGTAAAAGGAGACAGAAACAGCGAGAGGCAGAGACGACAGAGAGGCAGAGGGATGAGGAGACGGAGGAGAGGGCCGGAGGCAGGGGAAGGACATGGCCCGCATGGAGGGGCGGAGGGGCGAAGGCTGGGGACAGGGCGCCTGCAAGTGTGCCCCCTGGCCACCCTGACCTGGCTGCCACCCGCCCGCAGGTGTGGGAGGCGCTGCTGACCCTCGTCTTCTTCCCGGTGTGCGTGGTGTTCGCCTGGATGGCCGACAAGCGGCTGCTCTTCTACAAGTATGTATACAAGCGCTACCGCACCGACCCACGCAGTGGTATCATCATCGGCGCCGAAGGCGACCCGCCGAAGAGCATTGAGCTGGACGGCACATTCGTGGGCGCTGAGGCCCCAGGAGATGTGGGTGGCCCGGGCCCAGGCCCCTCCGAGGCCCGCGAGCTGGACGCCAGCCGCCGCGAAGTCATCCAGATCCTCAAGGACCTCAAGCAGAAGCACCCCGACAAGGACCTGGAGCAGCTGGTGGGCATCGCCAATTACTACGCGCTGCTGCACCAGCAGAAGAGCCGTGCCTTCTACCGCATCCAGGCCACGCGGCTGATGACTGGTGCGGGCAACGTGCTGCGGCGACACGCGGCCGACGCCTCGCGCCGCACCTGTCCGGCTGATGGCCCAGCCGACGAAGAGGATGATGGTGCCAGCCACATCTTCTTTGAGCCCAGCCTGTACCACTGCCTGGAGAACTGTGGCTCCGTGTTGCTGTCTGTCGCATGCGAGGGCGGCGAGGGCAACAGCACCTTCTATGTGGACTACCGCACTGAGGACGGCTCGGCCAAGGCTGGCTCTGACTACGAGTACAGGTGAGTACAGGTGGGTCCCTGCACAGCTCCAGGCAGGTCATAGGCCCCCCCACCCCACAGCCTCTGGGCTCACAGGTCTCCTGGTTACCTCCTGCTGGGCACATCTTTACCCCACTGTGGGCAGACGTGCAGCCAGCCAGCCAGCCAGCCTGCCTGCCTGCCTGCCTTCCTTCCTTCCTTTTCTTCCTTCCTTCCTTCCCTCCCTCCCTCCCTCCCTCCCTTCCTTTGTTCGTTCATACATTCATTCGCTCTTGAGAGCCTACTTCGTACCAGCCACTGTTCCAAGCATTTGGCACACGCTGCTGGACAAGACAGCACAGCTGTCACTGTCCACAAGCTGCCCCTCCCATTATCTGTCTATGAGTCCTTGTGCCTGACACCACACCAGGTCAATATTATAGCTCCATTAAAATGTATCATTACCTGGTAAGACAGGTACCCCTCCCCCCCCACACACCAGCACTAAAATAAAATGTTTACTGAGCCCCAGCTGTATGCCAGGGGTATACCATGATGAAGACAGCTAACGTCCCTACCCTCTGGTGACAGTCTGGCCAAACACTATTAAACATATAAAACCGTCAGATGATGTAAGCGCTATATGAGAAAATTAAGTAGGTAAGAAGAAAGGGATGATGCCCAAACTGTTCCCAGGTTTGGCTCCGCCATAAAGCAGCTCGCTGTTTGTACCCTACCGTTTCTTGCTGCCTCATTCTGTCTCCTTACCCTTCTTTAGCAGAGACCTGTGACTTTCCCTCATTCAGGAATGCCTACAAAACACCTACTGTGTGCCAGATGCTTTTTTTTAAGGCCTCAACACAGAACAGTAAACAAGATAACTGCTCTGTCCTCATGTGGCCCACAGAACTCTTTAGCTATGCGTTCTTCTGTCCATACCACACTCTTTCAAGAATCAGAGCTTTAAAGTATAGTTTAACTGATGTGTGAGTCTCCCACAGTTTCCTATGACACTTATTACGTCTACTTTGTGTCGAAAACAGATCTGGGCAGTGAAGACCAGCAGGGAATGACATGCGTAAAGTCCCTGCCCAAATTGAACCAATGTCCTTGTGGAAAGGATGTTCAGAAGTATACGATGAATACATAAAAATGTCAGGGAATAGTGCAAAGAAAAAATAAAGCAGAGGATGGGAGCGTTTCGGAGGCTGAGCTTTTCACAGGTTCCACCTGCTGAGTCGTCTGGCTGAGCCGTTCCCAGATCTCTGGTTCTGCCATCATGCAAATGGCATCGCTCCTTTTAACTTCTCTCTCTGGGGCTGAGCTCTCTGTTTCACACACTTGAGTTCTGCTGTGCCTCAGCAAAGACCTGCATGGCCCGATCTCCCTTCTCTGCCCTGTCACGAATTCGTGTCTTCCTTCTCTGCCCCATCACAAATCCGTACCTTTCTGCTGCTTCAGACATCTGTGGGTCCTTCTCTGTACCTCGGTCAGTCAGGGTTCTTGTCTGCCCGAACCCATCCACCACTCCTATCTAAGCCTGCCCAGATTTCTCCTGAGTGGGGCATAGCCGTTCACATCTGTTCCGTCATCCCGTAGCCTGGGATCCCTTTGGCTACCTGTGCTCTCCTCCCTCCATCCCTTCCCATCACCTCACTCCTCCCATGAATCCCAAGAAGGCATTCGCCATCTTGCAGTTTGCTGTCACTCAGGCTTTTCTCCCCTGGTCTGCACTGCCCGCATCAAAGCCTCTGGGGAGGGAAATGGGTACAGGTGTCACTTGCTAAGATCAGAGGCTGCCTTCTTCCCTGCAAATGACCTCAGCACGGAGATGCTTGAAGTGAAGGAGTCAGTGCTGCCTGGTGATGGAACCAAAAGGCCGGGGAGAGTTGACACCCTCCTTCCCGTCCCCGCTCCCCCATCCCAGTTGACATTCATGGGGCCAGCATCACTTATTGAGGTAGCTTAGGTCCAGGACTGGGAAGGAGGACGCCTGGGCTCCACTTCAAGCCTAGCCCTGGACCCTATTCCCTGGACGGGTTTCTGCCTCAGTCTGGGTGGGCGGGGCTGTCACACAGCTGTCAAGGTTGTGCACTGCATGAAAGCACATCTAAGGACGCTCTGTTCATGTGGTAGATAGTAGCGCATATCTGTCGTGACAGTTTTCTGATTCATGGAAATAAAGCATCTTGGAGAAGGGAAGCCTTTTTCTAATTTGCCCACAGGTGTCATATGAGCTAGGGTGGTCCTGTGGGCCTCGGTTTCTCCTAATTAAATGTGACCTCTGAAGCCCTCAAACAGCACAGTTCTTCCAAGATTCTGAGATGTAAGCCACTGCAGTCCTAGCGAGCTAAGGGTCTGAGGTTCTGAGAATCCAAGATTGCCATGTTTTGCTTTTCTAACCCGCACCTCAACCAGCCTCTGATTGATGGTTCGGAGGTTTTCAACGTCTCAGAATTTGTGCATTTTGGGACACAAGTCCTGTGAATCTAGCCTTCTGTGATTCTGATACTAGGTTTCTAAATCCTCATGTGCTTTTTCTCCCCAGTTTTTCCTTTTGGAAAACTTCACACCTACAGAAGGGCTACAAAAGGAGTTCGGCAAACCCTCATAGAAGTTTACCCAGATTCACGAACTGTCCATAGTTTGTCCTGATTGCATTCGCTCTGTCTCTTTAATATATAAATATTAATAATTGTGGCATTATATGAGAGCAAGTTGCAGACAGCAACTTCACCAGTAGATACTGAGCACGCATCTGCCAAAAAGAACGACATTCTCAATCACAAGTGATCATCACGCTCAGGAAACATAATACTAAGTCAATATTATTACCCAATCTGCCATCCATTTTTGCATTTCCCCATTTGTCCCTGGAACATCTTTTATGGCTGTGTTTTCACTCCCTCTCTCTCTCCTCATCCAGAACCACACTGCTCTTGGTTGTCAGGCTCTTTAGTCTCCCTCAGTCTGGACCAGTCCCTCAGCCTTCCCATGACTTCTGAAGATGCTGGGCCAGTTACTAGAGTGACCCCCAGATTGGGTTTGTCTAATGTTTCCTTGTGGTTAGATCAGGTGATGCACCCTGGGCAGGAGCCCACGGAAGTGATGCTGTGTCCTCAGTGCACAGGGGGCCCATGATGCCCGCATGTCCCCTTAGTGATGATGTCCCCTTTGACCATTTGGTAAAGATGGTGCTAAAATCCCCATGTTCTACAGTCCATTAAGTTTACATTCCTAAAATCCTCTAACTTGATTCTAAGAGTCTAATACCACTGGCTAACTTTTCTTGAGTGCTTCTCCTGTGTTAACTTGTCCTTATAATAACAGCAGGAGGCACACACTATTTTAAGCTCTGTTTTACAGATGAGGAAACTGAGGCTTAGAGGGCTGCAGAGTCTTCACTGCCCGAGATCATACAGCTGGCATCATGGCTGAGCCCAGCTTGCAGCAGGTTGGCCGGCCCAGCTGGATGCTTTAGCCACCATGGACAATAGGCTACAGCAACAGGGACCCTTGTCCGTCCACCCTGGGTCTTGTCATCTGGTTCCACCTCTGCCAGAAACTTGGAGTCCCTTGGAGTCCAGTTCTCTAGGTGAACTGGAACCCAGGACCTCTTTCTTATAAAAGTATTAATAGTAATAATAGTGAGCACTTATCAAATCATATAGCACATTTCAGAACTAGTGCCAAGCCCCTGATGTGCATGGTGGGAGAGGTCGGGAGGAGAAACTATAGACTTGCGAGATGCAGTAACATCCAAGAGTCACTTGGATGTCTACAGCCCTGCCAGGAGGAGCCCACTCATTCCCAGTCTCCTTAAAGTTTGACCCTGACTAATCTAATGTCACTGCCTCATCCTTTTCCCTGCCCCATTACACAGTGTCTTGTGTGTGCTTCAGAGACTTAAACAACTGAAGCCTTCTAAACCTAAGCCAGTTCACGTCCTTCCTCTGCTCAGAGGCCTCCCATGGTTCCTGTCTCACTTGGAGTAAACGCCAAAGTCCTCACTGTGGCCCACCAAGGCCTGTGACAGGATCTGCTACTGTTCCCTCTGTGATGTTATTTCCACCCTCTGCAGCCACAATGGCCTCTCTGCTGATCTTCAAGCACTCCAAACCCTGTCCTACCTCAGGATTTTTGCACCGGCTGTTCCCTTTACCAGGAATACTCTTCTCCAGATATCTCCCACATGGCTCCCTTACTCAGGTCTCTGCTCAAATGTCACCTCCTCAGACGAGCTTTCCCTGTGGCCCTAACACAGTGCTCTCTCTTCACTCGCTACCCTCCTCTTCTGTTTTCCTCCATAGCACTATCACTGCTTGGCACCACATGTTTGTTTATTATTCATCTCCTTTCTTAGAGCAGAAGCTGCACCAAGACAAGAAATTTTCTCTGATCTGATTCTACTGCTGTTTCCCCAACAGTAAGAACAGTGCCTGGCACACAGCAGGTGCTTAATAAACATTTGTTGAATGAGCCGACCATAATTAAATCATTAAATGTGTCACTGTCACTGAGATATGGCTCTGCCATGGGGATGCGAACCCCGTGAAGACAGAAGCTGTTCACCACTGTGTTCCTAGCACTGCCCAGCCCAGGGCCCGAAGCAGGTGCCCAGGGAGTATTTGTTGAGTAAATGAACGAATGACAAGTTAAGGAGTGTGGTCTTTCTGTTGGGGATACCTAGGAAGGCAGAAGGGTTTAGAAGAAGCATGAGGAGGCTATTTCTGGGCCCTAAATCACATCCACTCTAAGTGTGGTCCACGAACTGGGATCATATTCATTCCTTGGGAGCTAGTCAGAAATGCAGAGTCTTGAAACTTGGAACTTCTGAACCAGAGTCTGCATTTCCCCAGAGGATTCATGTGCACACTGAGGTCTGTTAAGTGTGGCTGTGGAACCCTCCAAGCCCTCTCTCCACCCTGGGACTTTGCCTCTGCCTGGAGCACTCCTGCCCGCTAAAGCCTCCCCCAGGAAGCCCACCCTGATCTCACCTTCATCATTATCTGTATAATACTGGCCCTTGTAATACTCGTGGGTTCCACGAGGGTGTGGGGGAGGAGGGACCAAATCTGCCTTGTTCCCCCTCCTCACCCCTCCTCCAGGAAGCCTACCCTGATCCCCTGTCGATATTATTTGTTTAATGCCTGTCCTCTCTTGCTCATGAGTCGCCGCGCGGCGCCGCCCCCTCCCTCGGCTGTTGACCGCAGGCCCTTCGTCCCTTTCTCTCCTGGTCCTCCACTGCAGCGAGGGCACGCTGGTGTTCAAGCCAGGTGAGACGCAGAAGGAGCTGCGCATCGGCATCATCGACGACGACATCTTCGAGGAGGATGAGCACTTCTTCGTGCGGCTGCTGAACCTGCGCGTGGGCGACGCACAGGGCATGTTCGAGCCCGACGGCGGTGGCCGGCCCAAGGGGCGGCTGGTGGCGCCGCTGCTGGCCACCGTCACCATCCTGGACGACGACCACGCCGGCATCTTCTCCTTCCAGGACCGCCTGCTGCACGTGAGCGAGTGCATGGGAACCGTCGACGTGCGCGTTGTGCGCAGCTCGGGCGCGCGTGGCACCGTGCGTCTCCCCTACCGCACGGTGGACGGCACGGCGCGCGGTGGCGGCGTGCACTATGAGGATGCGTGCGGCGAGCTCGAGTTCGGAGACGACGAGACCATGTGAGCGCGCCCGGCGTTGGCGCCGGGGGCGGGAGTGGGGGACCGGATGTGGCTGGAGTGAGGGGCGGGGCATGGAGTGGGCGTGGCGTCGAGTGGGTGGGGGCAGAGCAGGCCCACGCCCGTGTAATTGAAAGGTCAGGGCGGGCTAGCAGGGCCCAGAGATGGGGCGAGACCCGGAGAGGAAGAAGGGGTGGTGGGGCGTGGCCAAGGTGATAGGATGGGATGTGGGAGGGGCCTGGGAGAATTTGGATGGTTTGAGAAGAGGGGCGCGGGGCCTCAGGAGGAAAGGCCTGGTGACCAGAGGGGAGCCTGGGGAGAGGTGTGTGGAAGGCTCGACTGGTAGCTGGTGGGGAGGGAGTGTGGCCTGAAGCGGAGGACCCAGCGGAGATAAGGGGAGGGTCCAGTGAGGTGGGAATGGAGGGCGAGTCTGCGGAATGGAGAAAGAGCGGGGCCTAAGGCGGTGGGTGGGGCTGGGTGGGTACACAGGGAAATGAACAAGACAGCGGAAAAAGGAGGGACCTAAGGAGATGGGGCGGGGCCTGGGGAGGCGGGACTGGGGAAAGGGTGGAGCTCGTGGGTAGGAGGTAGAACCTAAGGAAAAAGATCTAAGGAGGATGTGGGTGACGCTTTGGGAAAAGACCGAGTAGGAATATGGGGGCCTGAGGAGGTGGCAGCAGGTCCTGGGGAAACAGAGCTGGGATTTGGGAAGGCGGGGTAGGGCCTGGGGGAGGTGGACTTAATACCCAGGCGTACCTGTAGTCACACAGACACAACCAACTCACACACTGGCACATACAGACAAAGTCACAGACACGCGAGCTGAAACACAGAGTCAGGGCTGCTTCATGCCCAGATACCCGGCCACCCGCTTACACAGATGCCCAAGTCTCGCCCGTGTGTGCTTGCAGCCTCACCTCCCCCACCCGCCTGCCTGGGAGGCAGTGAGCTCCTCCTCCCTTTGCCAGTTCCCTGCCGCTCCCGCAGGCCCGTCTGTCTCCATCCTCCGGCCGCCCACGCTCCTCCCACCAAGCAGAGCCCCCACCGGCTCCCCTTCCCCCTCCTACCCCCAGTCCCTGTGTCTCGGCCTCCACGCAGCTTCTCACTGCTCTCGCCGTCTCTCCATCTCTCCTTTGCGTCTCTCGCCCCCGATGGTCCCCCTCTGGGCCTCTGTTAGTCTCTAGAACTCTGTCCCCAGAGATCTGGGATTATAGTTCAGTCACAGACTTCCATACTTTTCCATATCGCTCTCTCTGGCTTGGGTTGAGCACTCGGTTTGGGGGGCTGAGGGCGCTCTCCCGGCCCCATCTCACACACCTAAAAGGCAGGGAGAATGGGGAGAGCTGACTTCCTGCTCATCGGGCCCTTCCTGTTGCCTGCTGCTCTTGCTGCTGCTGCCTCTGCTGCTGCTACCCCACAGGCCCCTCCTCCCCCACAGGGCTTCCCCAAGCTGGAACACCCTCTGTCCCCCTCCCCTGCCCAAGCTTCCAGCTGTGGCTTGAGGAGACAGAGAACGGGAGGCTAATTAGTGTTTAGGGAAACATCCTCTGACAGTCAGGCACTAATTAGAGGTTCTTGGAAGCAGCAGGGCTGGAAGGGCAGTCCCAGGCAGGATCAACACAGAGAGAGAGGCACCCAGAGATGGAGTGGTGGGGAGAGAATGCAAGGAGAGAGAGAGAACCCAGAAACAGAGGAGACCTGGAGAAAAAGATAGAGCTAGGATGTCTCCCTATCTCTATTCCTATCTGTGTCCCAGAGAGAAACAGAAACAGAAAGATACAGAGCATGAGAAAAACAGAAACACAGAAAGATAGAAACTTAGAGACAGAGACGAAGGGAAAAGGAAAATGGCAGACAGACACGGAGAGAATGGGGGAGAGAGAGAGAGGAACTGAGATGGAGGAAGGCCAAAAGGGAGATAGATGCAGGGGAGATAAAGAGACATTCTTCTTACTGAGAGACACTCAGGGACTCTGGGAAGGCGAGAAGGCGAGGTCCTCGAGATGCTACAGAGAGAAAAGAGAGTTTGGGTGAGCGAGAAACAAAGGGAGACAGAATGATGAAGAGACTGGGTCTGAGATCAGAGGCCTCCAGGAGCCGGAGAGCAGAGTTTCCAGGGAGCACAGAGGACAAGCATGAAGGTGACAGAATGTCACTCTGGGGAGGAAGGCTACCTCCTTTGATCTCAGGAAGTCCTCCCCTTGTCTAGCTCGAGTTTCTCTTGCTGTCCCCTGCCAGTTGGGTTTCTCCTTCTCAGGGTTCTCCTAAGGGCATGCCTGTTACTATGTGTCAGTCACTGCCTGTCAGTGGATCATGGAGTGTCTGCGAGACAGTGAGCGTTGGAGGTGTGCGTGTATCACACTGTCAACGTGTCATCATGTTGGGAGCTGTATCAGGAGACCCCGCTTCTCACTACAGAATTTCAGCACCGCGGACAGCTCCTGATCCACTCTGAGGTCGGGGGTATGCCATTCCTTCTCACCCACGAGAAAAAATTTAGATTTCCTCAGAGCAAGGAGAGGTGAAGGTGGAGATAGGCATGTCCCTACATAGCCGTCTCATGCACCTCTGTCTGCATGGGTGTCACTCTGTCCTGTGCATTTGTGTGTTGAGATGGGTCTGTTGAGTGAATACGGTTGAGACCCTTTTGCTTGAATTGTGCTGACTTCACTATTCTGTTTTATGGACACCGAGAGACCAACATGGAGAAGAACAGGTAAAAAAAGGCAGAGTGCTGGTGAGAGACTGAGACACAGGGTAAAAAACAGAGAGAGTCATAGAGGGAGAGAGAGAGCTACAGAGGCTGAGGAAGACTGGGCGGAGAGATAGAGGAAGATTGAAAGAGACACCTAGACACAGAGAGAGAGAGACAGAGACAGAGACAGAGACAGAGACAGAGACACTGAAGGGAATAAGCAGATACCAAGAGGGATAAAGAGCGAGATATACAGAAGGAGAGCCTGCCTGGTGCCACCCTGCCTGTCTGTGGGTCAGCCATGTCGCTGAGGCTGTGGAGGGGGCATCATGCTCATGGGCATCTGGTGTGTGCGATTTTGCCCCCGTGTGGGGAATGGCTGGAGGTTGCGATGGGGTGCCGACATGGGTGGTGTGATTGGCTGTGTTTCCTTTGCTGGGTGAGTGCATGAGCTGGCTGTTTGCGTTTCTGGGTTCTGGGGCTGGGCCTTATGGTTCCTGCAGCTTTTAGAGCTGCTGGTGGCAGAGCTGTGGGCTTTCTGGGGTTGCGGGTCTTTGCAATCGAGGGGGCTGGGGTGGGTTGTGTGCCTGAAGGAGAGGGATCACTCCTGGCTGTTCCTCCCCTGCCACCTCCTGGTTACCATAGCAGTGGGGATTCCAAGAAAATCAGTTAGCACCCAGTTAGCACTCCCGTGTGGCTGGGACAGGGAGCAGGAAGACGATGGTCTCTCTTGGGCTGAAGGATCTGAATTAACAAATGTTTATGGAGGGTGCACTGTGTGTCAGGCACTGTTCTAGGGATTGGGGATACAGCAGAGAATGCAAATGAACAGAGATCACTATCTCAGTGCAACTTACATTTTGATGCAAGGAGGCAAATGGCAAAGAATAAACGAAATGAACGCATTGGGCGGTGTGTTAGGATGAAGAAGACACAGAGCAGGGAAGGGAGCCAGGGGTTTGTAGTGGAGCCAGGGATGGATTTCAGTATGAAGAAGGTGGTGGGAGCGGGCCTTCTTGCAAAGAAGGTGAAGTTTGGATGGAAACTAGTGGAAGTAAGGGAGCGAGCCTGGGAGAAGAGTGTTCTAGGGGGGCGGGAGCAGCCTGTGCAAAGTGCACCAGGGAACAGGGAGGTGGCCAGTGCAGCCCAAGTGAGTGAGCAAGCCAGTGGGGGAAGGGCAGGAGGCCGGAAAGGGAGCAAGGGCCAGATGGCATGGGGCCTTGTGGGCCATTCGAGGGGTTCTGGCATTTATCCCGGGGAATGCTTCGAGCAGAGGAAAGACTCAGTGTTAATTAAATTTTATCAGAATCCTTCAGGTTGCGATTTCACAAGCCTCAGCTTCTTCAGCTGTTTCTGGGCTCGTTTCTGTCAAATGGGGATAATGAGAGCCTTCCTCCGAGGGTGGTTGCGAGGATTAAATGAGATTACAGAGCCTGGGTGGCAGAGGGGCAAATTAGCTGGCCATTCAGGGGAGGGGCCTTATGCTGAGTGTCCCTCCTCCCCCTACTCAGGAAAACTCTGCAAGTGAAGATAGTCGATGACGAGGAATATGAGAAAAAGGATAATTTCTTCATCGAGCTGGGCCAGCCGCAGTGGCTTAAGCGAGGAATTTCAGGTGAGGGGGAATGGAGGGGTCTGTGGGAGAGGTGAAGGACAGGGTGACCCTTGGGGGCTCAACTGTGGGCGCCTCTTCAAGGTAATGGATCTGAGCTTCTGAGAAAAGTGATCTCACTTTCTGTCTATCTATCTCTCCGCAGCTCTACTGCTTAGTCAAGGTGAGTGGCGTTCCTATCTGGCTTTGCCTAGAAACGGGGACCCTGGAGAAGGGGTGTCAAAGGAGGGTCATGGACTCAAGCTACGCTTCCAGATCAGGTGTGAGGCAGGTTGGAGGTGTGATGAAAGTAGATTCAAGGCTGGGTGAGGGTTGGAGGTAGTTAGAGTTGGCGGAACCAGTGGAGTGTGGGGTAACAGCTAGGTAGGGGCTTGGAGGCCAAGATCATGTTTCGTTTGCAGTTAAGGTCCCGGGGGAAAGTAAGTCATAGAATACAATCAGCATCTGTAGCAGGGCCAGAGGGAGTGCAGTTTGTGGTTGATTAGGACTGGGGTGGGGTTAGGGTTCAAGATCAGGGACAGGACTGGGTCAAGGTTAGAATTAAGATGGAGGTTGATTTCTGGGTTTGTGGTTAGAATTAAGGCCACACTCAGAGACTGGGTTGAGTCTGGGCTAGAGTCAGTGGCCTGGAGACAGTGAGAGTAGTTTTGGAGTCAAAATCAGAATTGAGATTTGGGGCTAGGGTGAGGGCTGGACTCAAAGATTGTAACAGTCAGGGTACGGGATCCGAGCCACTGTAACACATAACGTCTCCAACCCCAGTAGCTTAACATGATAAAAGTTGTTTCCTGCTTGGGCAGAGTCTTCTGAAAGTTTCCCAGGCTGGTGGGTGGCCTGCTTCTGACAGTCAGGGTTGAGCTGACACTGTTTGAAGCAAAAGATCAACACACTCAGGAAGATAATTGAGCCCAGGGCCAGGCATAGGGAGTCTGGGTCCAAGGTCTGTACTCATCACTTTAGACATACTACACGGTGTTTTCAGAGATTGGATGCAGAGATCAGGCCTCTTTCCTCCAGGGTGGTGATGATGATGATGATGTTAGTGCTAATCATAAAGAAAATAACATTTAGGACTATTTATCATGCTCCAGGCACTGTTCCAAGCACTTCACATAACAAACGCCTTTAATTCCCACAGATGCCCTATAAGGCAGGCAGTATTGTGCCCATTTTATAGATATGAACACTGAGGTACAGAGAGGCTAAGGCCTTGTTCAAGGTCACACAGCCTCTACTGTATGAACTGTAGAGCCCACTGACTGAACTTCGTGGACCAGCCCATGAGAGCTGGGGCTCAGGCTGGGGAAGATGGTGGTCATATAGGAGGCTGAGGCAGGCTGGAGGAGTGTAACCAAGGAGGAGCCCAGAGACAACAAACAGGTAGTGAAATCATCACAGGCCCAATAGAGAAGGCCTCCCTGTCGTCTAATGCTCATCCCTGGTGCTGCAGGAGATGGGGACAGGAAGTTGACAGCTGAGGAAGAGGAGGCTCGACGGATAGCAGAGATGGGCAAGCCAGTTCTTGGGGAAAACTGCCGGCTGGAGGTCATCATCGAGGAGTCATATGACTTTAAGGTGATTTTTCTGGAGCCCCAGCTCAGGAGTCTTGCCTGAGTCATTTCCTTGGGGAGAGTCCAGGAGGGGATCAACTCTGAGAGTCCTGGGGAGGGGTGACCAGGGGCCCAAGGCCATCCTCGGAAACTCTCTGTTAGCACCATGGACAGCACAAACCTTTTCCCTCTGCCAGTATTTCAGGGGTATGGAAGTTTGGGGACCCTTGAGCATGGATTGAGTGTCCCCAGCTCCAGTTCCCCTCATGGAGCCTCAGGGGCTCCTGGGGTGATCGTGAGCAATGACCTCTCCTCACCCTCTTCCATCCCCAGAACACAGTGGACAAACTCATCAAGAAAACAAATTTGGCTTTGGTGATTGGGACCCATTCGTGGAGGGAGCAGTTTTTAGAGGCAATTACGGTGAGCGCAGGTAAGTGGGGAGGGAGGAGAGAGGAAGAGAGTGATAAGCAAGATGGGGAGGCAGAGGAGACAGAGAAAGATATGAACGGAAAGAAAAAGAGGGAGAGAGAGACAAGGAGAGAAGGACAGAGAGATAAAGAGAAAGAGAACAAGAAAGACACAGAGAGATACTCAAAGAAAAAGACAGAAACAGAGATACAGAAAGATGAAGGAAAAGGTAGAGAGTAGATACAAACAGGAGAGACAGACACAAAAAGAGAGGTGCACAGAGAATCACAGAGAAGGACAGAGATGCAGGGAAATCAGGAGAGATGGAGAACGAAGTAGTAAACTACAGAGGGCCAGAAAGGGCCAGACAGACTCAGAGACGCAGAAAGGTGGACAGAGACAGAGGAGCAGAGACGGAGGGCTGCATGAGGAGGGGTCCCCGCCCAGGCTTTCTCTTGGCATCAGACAGTTGGAGGGTAGGAACAGGTTAAATGGCATAGCCTCCCCAGACACAGTCAGGGCTCCTCTGTTGCCATGACGACAGTCACCAGGGTACCTAGCTCTCCCACCTCTGTGGGGTTCCTACCTCTGAAGCCCTCAGGTGGGTCAATACTGCCCTCCCGTGGCCAGAGACGCCATGACACCTGGGTTCACAGACTCAGCCTTGGAGACCAGCACTGGCCCTCTGTGGTATAGATTGGAGAGACTGAGGCCCAAAGACAAGGAGGGACTGGCCCGAAGTCCCACAGTGAATCCAGAAAAGGCCAAGGCGGAACTCAGGGCTTGTGTCCGGTTCATAAGGTCAGGTTTCCTTCAAGGAGGCCTGGTTGGTGGGAGCGAAAATACACAGGGAACTGTGATGGGAAGGAAACATCTGCAGTGGGATCCAGAGAAATCAGGCTTCGGAGATGGAAAAATACCAGGTAACAGGCCGATGGCCATCGGATTGGAGGTCCAACGGAAACGAAGCAGCATCTCCCTTTGAGCCACATGCTTTCCACATCTATTTCTGAGGGGTCCTCTGGACCTGGTCCTATGCAGGACATTGCTGGGGACAAAGAGATGACTGCGACAGTTCAGACTTTGTCCTCATGGCACTCACAGTTCAGTGGGAGTGATGGACCTATCACAAGAGAGTGACAACGCACAGTGGGCAAGGCTGGGACAGGGGTCCCCGGGGTGCTGCGAGAGAGCCCAGATAGGGTATCTGACCCAGCTCAAAGGTCAAGGAGGCTTCCTGGAGGGGGAGGCTTCTGAGCTGAGTCTTCAAATGGAAATAAGAGCGTGTCCTCCCCACTCTGACCTTGGCCATGTCTCTCTGTGGTCATTTAGGGGTGCATTCAGTGGCAAACCACAGAAAACTCGACCACAGTGACTTAAGCACACTAGAGTTTATTTCTCTCATGGAACAACAACAATAACAAAAATCTTCAGGAAGCAATAGTTACCAATGGCTTAATAACATTACATGCCCAGGCTCCTTCTTTACTTCTCTTTCCTAATCTCAGCTTTTCCCCTCATGGTTGGAAGATGGCTGCTGCACCTCCAGGTTTCCAGTCCATATTCCAGGCAGGAAGAAAGAGGAGGCAAGAAGGGGCAGCATGCCTTTCATGTTTGAGTTCCCAGTTTCAGTTCCCAATTCCATTTTACTTGGGGTTGCAGCAAAAACCTCATTATTTGAGATGTAACACGCAGAACCAAGAAACCACACAAACCACTTACTTAGCTAAGCATTCATAAATTTAAACATTTAATTCTTTAAGAAGCCAAGTGGCTAAGTGAGCTAGAAAACTGGGAAAGGGATGTGTGGCCTGAATCCCCAAGTCCACCAGTCTCTCTGCCCCTACCACCGGCAGGTGTCCTAACCCTAACCCTAACCCTAACCCTAATCCTAACCCTAACCCAGGGAGTCCTTGGGTTTAACCATGAGAAGTGGCTTCACGATTTGGTGGCTGGCTTGGCTTTTATTCCCTGACTAGCTCTGAGTGACTGGTCAGGGGTTACAATGTCTCCCCTCAGCCTCCTTCCAGATGTCATGCTTGCCACACTCAAGTGTGTTCATTGCTTCTCATTCTTCTCATTGATGCTTGTCAGTTTAAGGTGAGGTACGCAAAACATGTCATTTGTGTTTTTCATTACCGAAGTTACTGCAGGTCAAAAGAGGGTCAAATTAGGTCACACCAGGTGACATAAACAAATCTAAGGAGGAGGCATCTTTTACAAAGCTCAGAAAACACATCCATAACACAGTGCTCCTATCAGGAAAGCTAGAGCTTTTCCAGAAACATTCTGTTTCTGTCTCATTGCCAGACTGGGTCACATGGCCCCTGCTGCAAGGGATTCTGGGAAAGCGAATATTTTTATCTGAGGACATAGCTGTTGCTAGCCTTAAGGGATTTGGGGGCAAGTGACTAATGTTAGCTGGGTATATGGCTCGCTCCAGCTGTAAAGGATCCTGGGAAAGTAAGTACCTGTAGCTGAGCACGTGGCTAGTGTTAGCTGCAGTGAATCAGAGGTAACGAATATTTCTACCTGCAGACATGGCTGTCGGTAGCTGTAAAGGCGTCTAGGAAGAGGAATGTTTTTAGTTGGGGATAGGGCCACCCTTAGCAGCAAAGGATCCTGGGAAGCTGGATATTTTTAGCTGGGCACATCGCTCCTTTAGGTTTAAGGAATTCTCCAGGAAGGTAAATATTTTCATTCAGGACTGCCCATTTTCCTAGCGTCAAGAGAGCCTAGGAGAGTAACTGTTTTTAGCTGCCGACTCGGCCACACCTAACCCCCAGGGATTCGGGGAAAGGAGTTGGCTTATGGGACTCACTGTCTGGAAGTCGAACAAACCCGGGGCTCTGCAGGTGAGGAGAGGGGCCCTGGCGTGTGCCCCAGCTGGGTCGTGTGCCCACAGGGGACGAGGAGGAGGAGGAGGACGGGTCCCGGGAGGAGCGGCTGCCTTCCTGCTTTGACTACGTGATGCACTTCCTGACGGTGTTCTGGAAGGTGCTGTTCGCCTGCGTCCCGCCCACCGAGTACTGCCATGGCTGGGCTTGCTTCGGCGTCTGCATCCTGGTCATCGGCCTGCTCACCGCCCTCATCGGCGACCTTGCCTCCCACTTCGGCTGCACCGTTGGCCTCAAGGACTCCGTCAACGCCGTGGTCTTCGTGGCCCTGGGCACCTCCATCCCCGGTAACCCCGGGAGAACACTGTGGGGCGGGGTCTCAGAGAAATATGGTGGTGGGCTCAGAGAAACTAGGCGGCGGGCCACCAGGTTCAATATGTGAACTGGATCCTCCCCAAAAGCAACTAGGTGGAACGTCCTACAGAACTAAGGTGGCGGGAAGGGCAGAAGCCAGAGGACAGACTCCATGGAAACGAATATTAATTAACCCCTCCCCGACCCTGCCAAGAAACCAGATGGAAGGTTCCACAGAACCATGTGGCTGGGTGTGATAGCAGCCAAACCAATGAATCTCAAAGCACAGGAAGTTGAGGGGGACAAAGTGGAAACCAGAGGTTGGGGGTTGCCATGGAGATAAGATAGTGGGGCTTCAGAGACTGTAGTGAGTGTCCCATCACAACACAATAGCCAAGATCCCGCTTCCCAAATAAACCTGAGGGAAGGTCTCTTAGAAACCGGATGGTGGAGGCTGACATTCCCACGGGAGTATTTAGGCCGGTGTGTGGGAAACCTGCAGCCTCTGCTTCCCACATCAGTGCGCGAACCGGCCAGGTGGTGGCAGTGTTGGGCTAGACAGCGGGTGGCGGGTTCCGGGGAAAGCGGCCGGGGGCGCGGTTCTCCCATGCCTGCCCCTCCGTACCAGAGACTCGAGTTACTAGCAAGGTGTTCATGAAAGTGCGGAGATCCCAAAAACCAGCCGTTTTCTTGACAGAAACCCATTGGGCAGTGGACAGGAAAGGGCTGCATGTGGGTGGAACCTAAATACATTTTGTCCAACCTGGTGGCCATGGGACTATCGGGCCCATAGGAAGTAGATAGTAGATCCCAATCAATGCAGATAAATTTCAGAGAACTCTGTCATTCGATCCCATAGTAAGTAGGCAATGGGTCCCCGTGAATGCAGGCAAGTCCCATATAAAACAGGAAGTGAGTCCCATGAAAAGCGGGCAGCTGGTCCTGCAGAGGACAGGCTTAAGGGAGGTGACCAACTTTCCTCTCAGGGGCGCGGTCAAGGCCTCAGGCCCTGGCCGCGAGGGGCGGGGCCTGTACCCCACCGGGGCTGCATATGGGGTCACAGAGGTCGTGTTGGGTCTTATGGGGAAAGGTGGCCGAGAAGGTGGGTAATCCGCGCTGCCCCTCTGACCCTCGCGTGTCGCTGCCCCCGCAGACACGTTCGCCAGCAAGGTGGCGGCACTGCAGGACCAGTGCGCGGACGCGTCCATCGGCAATGTGACCGGCTCCAACGCCGTGAACGTGTTCCTGGGCCTGGGTGTGGCCTGGTCGGTGGCCGCAGTGTACTGGGCGGTGCAGGGCCGGCCGTTCGAGGTGCGCACCGGCACGCTGGCCTTCTCCGTGACGCTCTTCACCGTCTTCGCCTTCGTGGGCATCGCCGTGCTGCTCTACCGGCGCCGGCCGCACATTGGTGGGGAGCTGGGCGGCCCGCGCGGCCCCAAGCTCGCCACCACAGCGCTCTTCCTGGGCCTCTGGTTCCTCTACATACTCTTCGCCAGCCTCGAGGCCTACTGCCACATCCGAGGCTTCTAGCGCTCTCCGCAGAAACTCGGCCGGGTACCCCCACACCCCACCCGCGGAGACGGCTGCACCTGCTCCGGAGGAGCGCTCTGCCGTCCTCCAGAGATTCAGCCTCTTCACCTGGAACTCGGCCGCCCTGCCTCCTGGGAATTGATCTCCCCCTGCCCTCTGTCCCCTCCCACAGCCTCCCCCTTGCCCTGGTGATAACCGCAACTCTAGCCCAGCCCTGTTTTCATCTACATCCCTGGGGACATTTTCATTTCTAGGCCCTTCCCTGGAGATCCTCCCCTCAGTGACTCTCTAGAGGATCTTCCATCCCCCTCCTGGCCTCGCTCCATCCCATAAGACCCCCCCTCCCCTAGGGGAACTCCACCACCACCCATTGCCCCAGGGCCTCGGAACTTGGTCCTTCCTGGGGGACCCTGCAAGGGGGCCGATCCATCCCAGGATAAGGAGCATCTCAGCCCCTACCCCAGCCTTCAGGGAGCTCCGCCCAGTCTCCAGGGGAGAGGGGAGGGGAGGGACAGGCAGCTGAGTGCCCAAAGGCGGGGCATACCTTCCCTGATTTCTCCTGATTTCTCCACTCAGGCCCTTGGGAGGACGCTAATTCTTGAGGCTTGGAGAAGGGAGAGGAGGAGTTTGGGGTTCCAGAGCTGGAGGGGGCACATTTGGGACCTGCGGCTTCTTACATTTCAGCGCCCCTACTCTCCTCCACTACCTCTGAGAGCCCAGCCACGCCTTGGAGGGGAGCCTGTGTGTGTACATAGTGTGTTTGGGGGAGGGGGGCGCGGGAGGGTGCATGTCTTGGGGAAAGGGGGTGACAGACTTTCCTTTTGAGAGGGCAGCAGACTCCCCTAGCCCTGAGAATCGGGTTTGGGGAGGAGGCCACGAATCAAAGGGAGTCCAGCTGATCTCCCCTGACAATCTAGAAGGCTCATTTTGCCCTCAGTGCCAGCCTATTCGGGCAGGACCCTCGAAGAAGAGACTGAGGGTCCCAGAGGACCAATGCTACAAGCCAGCAAATGCTGCCACATCTCTGCCTGATGGGGAGCAGGGGCGGGTGGGAGGGTGGAACTGGGACCAGGGGATCTGAGTGGGCATTTTTAACTCTGGAAGCCAGCCATCTGTTGGTAGGCCATCTGCATTTTCTTACCGTGGATGTTTCCTGCCCAGCGGACACAATTGGGATGTGCGGAGTGCTGCCCACTTCGGGGACCCTGAGGATGACCATGCAACCCCCATAACAGCCTGCTTCCCACGGGTTTTTAGCGTCCTGGTGTCCCATTATACATCAGCCCAGCATCCAGACCTGTCACCCACTCCCCTTCTCTACCACCAGTTCATCCGCATCGGTCGCTGTCTTTTTTTCTGTGATTCTGTAAAAGTTGCCATAAAACTTTGAAATTCTGCCTGGAAAACAGCCTTCCCGGGGGACGTTGGGATTCAGGAGGAGGGAACTAACGGGGTCTTTGAGATTTCAGCAGTTGTGAAACAGACCAGATGATCTGGGTTTTCCAGGCCCCCAGCCCTCTGCAGGACACACGGACAAGCGCCAGTCACGCTGAGTGTCCACGAGGCTGCCTTGGCCACGACCCCATTTGTCGGCAGGGAGCTGCCCCAGCCACACCCCCATCCATCTGCAACGAACAAGTCCTCTTCTTTACAGGGCATCCTGGGAACTCTAGAGAGGAAGACCTGGTGTTTTTGGTTTTGTTTTTGTTTTTGCCTGAGCTAGAGAGCCGGGGTTGATGGAGGTTTCCTAAATAAAGCAAGTACCTTTCTCAGAAAGGCAGCGAAGTAGGAGGTGTGTGTGTGTGTGTGTGTGTGTGTGTGTGTGTGTGTGTGTGTGTGTGTGTGTGTGTGTGTGTTACTCCGGGTAAAGGGCACAGCTTACGTAAGGATGTGCCAACTCGTGAGTGGCCGGCTTTTCCGTGCAAGTGCTTAGCATGAATGAAGTGTGGGGGACTGGGGAGCGAAGAGCGCTCAAGAGGACTAATTATGAGACCTTGTCGGTCGAGCTAAGGAGCTGGGAATTTACCCTGCAGAGCAGACCCCTCTGCTCTGGAAGGGATCTCAGCGGAAGGTGGGGGTGGGGCAGGCAGTTGATATCTGATTTCCATTTTCAGGCATTCCCTCTGGTTCCTTTGTGAGAGTAGGCTGGGAGACCCGGAGGAAGTTGGGGGATGGGAGTAAGGGCCCTGAGCTCGGACGTGGGCGGGAGGACGATGAGAAGAGGGTGGTTTAGAGAGAGGATGGATAGCGGCCCTAGCAAGAAAGAGATGGTACACTTAAATAGAGTAGCCTGGGAGAGGTTTTTTATTATTTTTTTTTTTGGGGGGGGAGGGCGATGTTTAAAGAAAACCAGAGGGAAGGTGTAGTACCGAGGGCCAGCAATAGAGAGAGGAGTTATCAACTCGGGCTTGGAGGTGTGAGCTGAGTTAAACTGAACGTTGAGCTTGAGGCTGTAGCACAGGAGAGAGGCACAGGCACCCCAAGCCACACCAAGAGAGAGGGGGTCAGAGGGGGAACATCTCACCTTACTCTCCTGCCCACCAGTCTCCCCCTGACACCTGCCATTGGTTCAACTGGACCAGAAGCCAGAGGCCAGGAGACGTATGACAGGCATAGTATCTACGGGTCAGCTTCTTGGGCCACAGAGCAGGAGGGAGGAAAGTGGGGAATCAGTCTGGTGGGGAGAGGCTGCAATGGGGAGAGTTTTCAGAAAGTGAAGTCTCTTCTGGGCTTGGGGAACAAAGGTGGAGGTAAGTAGGAAGAATAGGCTTGGAGAATATACCGGATTCAGGTGAGTACATGCTGATGTGGGACATCCAGGGACGTTAGGGAGGGGCAGCATCTGGGGGACACCTGTAGCTCCGGAAGGGGGCCACACTTGAGAGAGATTTGGGATTTGTTGGCCACGGGGTTGGCCCCACGCCTTGGGACGGGGAGGGGCTGCCCAAGGAGTGTGACGAGGGGCTTGACGAGGGGCACATGGAAGATGGGAGACCTGTCGAAGGGGGACCCACCTGACAGGCAGGACACCAGGAGACTGGGGCACCTAAGGCCAAGAGTCCCAGCGTGAGGGTGTGATAGGCAGGGTCAAAGGCCACGGAGAGGTAAAGGAGGTCACGGATGAGGAAGGGACCCTGGAATTTAGGACTTGAGCAGAGGTCAGTCTGATCTAGAGTGAGGAAGGAGCGGCAGGTGGGGAAACTGGGTCAGAACGGGTCGAACACACTTTGCAGAGTCCTGGAGGAGAGAGGGAAGTTGCTGAGGAAGGTGTGGGATATGAGTGGGCTCTACATGCGTGAGAATTGCGCCAGCGGTAGCAGGCGCCATGGAGGCCCTGCCACGCCAGGCACTGGGCTCAGCCCCCACAGCCACAGTCTTTCACTTCACCAGTCCTACAAGCCACTCCCGCTCCACGGGTGAGGAAACTGAGGCTCAGAGGGCTGAGGCAACTTGCCCAAAGTCCCACGGCTAGGGAGAGCAGAGACGAGACGTTGAGGTCCAGGGTGCAGCATGGGACAAGGACGCACTTCGGCCTTACCGGCTGTGAACAAGGAGAGTGGTGTGTTAGCTTCAAAGACAGGCGCGCGTGCCCAGAGCCTGGGATGTGGGCTAGATGAGGAACCTAACATGCACCCCTCGTCCCACCCCAAGTGTCCCGATTATCACCTGGCTGCAAGGAATCCCAGAGGCATTGGCTCAGGAGTGGTTTAAAGGACGTGTCATGAGAGACGGCGTAGCTTGATTTACTTCTCTGTAATGCTGTGCCCTCATTCGAAAAAGGCAGACGATGATGATACTTAGGGGACTTACTTCACAGGGCTGTTGCATTAAACTATATATGTTATGTAATTACATGTGGTTTATTATAGTTTCGTATAAAATTCAATATAATATAATTATATTTACATATATATTTTAAAATACTGCCCGGCAGATAGTAGGAGCTCACTAGATGGAATAGCTATACTCTCTTGCTTGCCCACTTTCATATTTCCCTCTCATTTCCTCTCTCTCTGTCTCTCCCTCCCCGCCACACATGTGCACACACGCACACACACACGGACCCCTACAGTCACCTCCTGAGCAAACAGCCTCAGGAGGACAGAGAGACGCGGAGTCCCCATGAGTGTGCTTGCTTTACCACCCGAGACCCTGTCGCTGGTGACCAGGAGGAAGACTTTCCCCTCCCTCCAGCCTCTGAGGTTCATTAACTCACTTTATCCACTGTGCACCTGCTCTGTGCCTGGCGCTCCGCTAGGGACACCGCAGTGACCCCCGCATCCCTGCTGTCACATGGCCCACAGTGCATTAGGGCACGCATTCTGAACATGGTGCAGGTCAGTGGCCAGATCGGGACTGGTGAGGGCGAGGACCATGGCGAGATACAGGTGGCACAGAGCTGGGCGATGGGTGTGTGTGAAAAGGGGACACCAGAGGGGTACAGGGCATAGGGACATGGACAGGGATGGTGCAGCACCCTGGGGTGTCACCACCCCTAACCTGAGAAGCAACAGTGACTTCTGCAACCCAGGGAGGGTGGCTGTGTGTAAGCCCGTGTAAGAACTTCCTATTAGTATTTTTATTAATATTAGTTAGGGGTCTAGATGTGATGAATGAGGAGCCAAAATAATCGTGATTTCAATAAGATGGAGTTATTTCTCTCTCATGGAACAGTCCATGTGTGGTAAGGCAAATTCTATTTCACGAGGACAATTAAAAAAAAAGTGTTTATTCTATCTTGTTGCTCTGACAAAGCCACAGTATGACCCTCATCTGCTTAGTCCCAGATAGCTCACTGCCAGTGCACCATTTCGACGAGAAGGGGGGTGCAGGACCCACATCCTTCTATATCTCAGTGACAAGACCTGAATCTCATGGCCACACTTAGCTGCTGAGAGGGCTGGGAGGAAAAAAAGTAGTGTCTATTCTGAGTCATCGTGCTAAAAGATGGAGGATTTTTAAGGTAGTGTGAAGATTGGATGAGGAAAGACAACGCAGGAACACACAGAGGTGATGCTCAGAAACTCTCACTGATCAGATTATGGGTCTCAGATGAAATCACCACTGAAATTCATGCCAATGCACCCCAGGGCCTTTTCATCACCTATTCCAAGATCAGGGTCCCCAGCTGGGTCCAGTCCTGATCCTCTAACCTTCTCCTAACTCTGAAACCCACATTTCCTCAGCCTCATCTTTCCAGACGGTTCCCCGAGTCCTTAGCCCATTTCCTCCACATAAACCTGCAGCCTGAGGCCTCCCCCTCCCCCAACTTCCTACTCCTCACCTGACTTTCCCCGACCCTCCAAGCTTCTTGTTCTTGATGTTTATGGCCACATAACAAAAACCACCCTAAAACTTGGTGGCTTAAAATGACAAATTACTAACATCTCTCACTGGGCTCTCTCCCACGGTTGCTGTCAGATGTCAGCTGAGGCTACAGTTAGCTGATGTCTCAGGTAACTCACTCACCAGGCTGACAGTTGGTGCCAGCTGTTTGCTGAAAACAGGACTTTTGACAAGATCCCATGTCCTTCTCGACAATTTGTCTCTTTCCTTGTATTTTTTCTCTGCACGGTTGTCTCTCCTTCTATCTGTCTCCCAAGATCTCTGTCTCTTTCTGACCCCATTCCCCCTATTTCCTTAATTCCACACATCTCTCTCCCTCTCTGACCCTCCGTCTTTCTCTCTCTCTCTCTCCTTCCCTCTCTTTTTCTCCCCACCCCACCTTTGCTTTGTCATCTGTATCTTCACTCCCTCTTTCTCTATTTCCAAATCTCTGTGTGTGTGTGTGTGTGTGTGTGTGTGTGTGTGTGTGTGTGTGCCTGTCTGCTGTCTATCTGTTGCTGGGTAACAAACCACCCTAAACTCGGTGGCTCAAACAACAGCGTCCCACTTCTCAAGATTCTGTGTACTGACGGTGGCTCTTACGTCCCGCGCGGGGTTGGCTGGGGCTAGAACATGCAAGATGCGTGTACTGCTGGCCAGCAGGGGGCGCTGTCTGTGGTCTAGGCCACTTGGCTTTCTCCCCGTGGCCACTCTTTCTCCCCTAGTTGGCTAGACCAACCTCTGAACAGCATGGCGCCTGGGTGCCAAGAGAGCCACGGTGGGAGCTGCAAGGCCTCGGGTCACTTCTGCCACATTTGCCAGTCAAGCGAGTCCCGAGATTCCAGGGGACAGGGAAACAGACGCCACCTGCTGGTGGGTGGGGCGTGCTCATGGTGGCCTGTTGGTGGCCATTTATGGCGCGCTGAATACTAGCCAGCCTCCCCAAAGACATTCATTTTTGGTCTCCAGGACTTGTGACTATTATCTTTTAGGACAAAAAAAAAAAAAAAAGGACTTTGCAGGTGTGATTAGGTTAAGGACCTTGAGAAAAGGCGATTGTCTGGGGCAATCTGGGTCGCCCTAAATGCAGTCACATGGATCCTCATCAGCGGGAGGCTGAGGGAGGTTATAGATCGCTCAGAGGAGGCAGCCACGTGAAGACGAAGCAGAGGTTCGAAGAGGCTGGCCTCAAAGTCTGGAGCAACACGGCCACAGGCCAAGGAATGCCACAGCCCCCAGAAGCTGAAGGACTTGGGACAGATGCTCTGCTAAGCCTCTGGAGAGAGCGCAGCTCTGCTGACACCTCGACTGTGGGCCACTGGGGCACCCACCTTTCAGAGCTGTGGGAGACTACCCTTGTCTTGTTTCAAGCTGCTGAAGTTGTGCTCATTTGTGACAGCAGCCACAGGAAGCTAATAGACCATCTTGAGAGTTAACTCGCCCCTGCTTTTCATCTCATAGTTTCTCTGTATCTCTGCATTGTAAACTCTTTTTATTAAAAATTGTGGTAAAATACATGTAGCATAAAATTTACTGTTTTAACCATTTCCAGGGCACGATTCGTGGCATTTAGCACATTCATGATGTTGTGGAACTGTTGCCACCATCCAGAACATTTTGATCGCTCCTGCAGAGCCCCGTCTCTGTTAGCACTCACCCCCTGCTCTCTGCTCTGCCCAGCCCAGGCACTTCCTGCCTCTCTGGATTTGCCTGTTCTGGACCCTTCGCTTAAACAGAATCCATACTATGTGGCTTTTTGTGTCTGACTTATGTCACTTAGCTTACTGTTTTCAAGGTCCCTCCACGCCGTAGAGTGGATCAGGGCTCCCCTCCTTTTCATGGCTGAATAATATTCTACTTATGAATAGAGCACATTTTTGTTCATCCATTCATCTGTGGATGGGTGCTCCATCTCAAACTCTTATGTTCATTCTGTTTCTTTGCCATATCTCATGGGTTCACATGTTTTAGGGAGGTATTAATGAGGGTTCTCTAGAGAAACAACCAGTAAGATGTATAGATAGATGACAGATAGATAGAGATAGGGATTTATTTTCAAGAACTGCTTTTGAGGTTGTCAGGGCTGGCAAGTCCTCATTCTGCAGAACAGGCCAGCAGGCTGATGTCCAGGGAAGTGCTGATGTTGTCACTCAAGTTCAAAGGCAGTCTGGAAGCAGGATTCCCTTTCTCAGGGGACCTCTTCAGTCTTTGTTGTTTAAGGCCTTCAATTGATTGGATGAGGCCCACCCACATTATGGAGGGTAATCTGCTTTACTCATGCAAACGGTAATATCATCTGAAAAATACTTTCACAGCAACATCTAGAATAACGTGTGACTGAACGTCTGGGCACCACAGCCCAGCCGAGCGGACACATGCAATTCACCATCATGGGAGGATTTTGTCTCTCCTGGTGCCCCCTCTCTGCCCATCCACCACTTTCCTCCTCTTCTTAAGTTGGGCTCCACGGAAGCCAGACCAAAGCAAGGATGGGGGACAAATGGTTTACTTGGGAGGTGATTCCAGGAGGCATAGGAGGGGAGACAGGGAAGGAAGTCATTAAAGGGTGTGTGGATGAGCCAGTCACCTCCCACAGGCAGTGGTGTCCTCTGGGGACTGCAGAACCCTCTCCGGGTGCCCAAGCTAAGGATGAGGAATTGGAGTTTCTGTTCATTACCTCCTGGCTGCCGATGGGGAGGCCACTTGCAGGAGTTGGTCCCCAGCAGTCGCCCCCTTGGCTTGTGACAACTCCGCGTTGCAGGGGGAGGGTTTGCAGGCACCAGTGTGGTGAGCTGCTGTGGGGTCACAGGGATCTGAATGAGGCACCCATAGCCCACGGGGCCTCACCGCCTCTCTCTCCCAGTGGGAAAATGCACGGTGACCAGTGAAGGGGGCACCCCCCCCTTCTAGTCCCATGCCCCCAGCCAAGCACACAGCTTCTGGTCTCTCCAGGGAACAGGAAAGGGCTGCCCCCCTGCCCCTCCTCTGCGTCCTGCTGTCCCCCTGAGGATCGAAGCCAGACATTAGGGAGAACTTCCAGGTGCTCCAGCTGGAGGAGAAAGGAATGGGGCCTGGTTCTCAGTGCCTCCCAAGGCACTAGCTGTCTCTCTCTCCTCCCCCTTCATCTACCAGTTCCCTGGCCCTCTCCATGAAAATGCAATTTGCTCCCCGGAGGTGTAGGAAAGGAAATGTCAAGGATGATGGATTGAAAAGGGGCAGTTGGGGTCAGTAGAGGAGAGACCGCAGGACTGGAGGGGGAGAAGAACAGAGGAGGGGCGGGGAAGGGAGTGAAGGGGGTAGGGCCACAGAACGAAACAGAAACGGAGATAGAGACAGAATTAGCCAAGAGAGAAAGAGAGAGAGAAAGACAGAGACAGAGACAGAGAGACAGAGACAGAGACAGAGATAGAGAGATACTTAAAAACGCAACACTGAAGGAGGCAGGAGGGAGGGAGACAAATGCAGGCAGAGATGGTGCCAGAGGTTTAAAGTAACCCTCCAGCCCAGTAACCAGCACACAAAGCCACACCAGGGGACAGGGAGATGGTGAGAGAGACACACAGAGGGAGATAGCAGGAGAGCAGAGACGAAGAGAGAAGGAGAGCTAGAGAAACAAGGCCCCGGGGCTGGGGTGCAGAGAGGTGGAGCGATGGAGGGGGAAAGAGAGAGACAGAAGTCCCCAGAGACAGAGAGCTGGGGTGAAGGGCAGGGGACAGGAAGGAGACTGAGAGAGAAAGGGAGAGATTGAGAGCAAGTGTGAGCATGAGAGAGAGAGATGGAGAGAGACACTCGCACAGAGACAGAGAGATGGAGATGTTATTCAGAGAAAGAGAGACACGGAGGTAGAAGATGGAGGGAGAGACACATGAGATGGACAGATGAACAGACAGACACACATACCCAAGACAGGGAGGAACACAATGAAAGGGAAACAGAGACAGAGAGGAAGTGGGGGAGAGAGAGAAGGAGGAGTGAAGAGACCCAGAAAAGAGACTGAGAGCCACAAAGAGCAATTGGCAGAGGAAGGCAGAGAGAGCAAAAGGACCGGGAGACAGGCAGGGGGTGTCCAGCCCCGTTCCCCTCCCTCTTCCGGGTCAGGCCTGGTCCTCCTTGTGGCCTCTGCTGAGCCATGGCTAATGGTATGATTGCTTGTTGGGGCAGCAGGCTGCAGGTGACAAATGAGCTGCCTGAGTCGCCAGCTTCAGTGATGGATGGGCCCAGCAGGCAGGCAGAGGGTCAGGCGTGGGGTGGGGGTGCCCCACCAAGATAAATGTTTCCTCCTCCTGGAGCTGGGCCAGGCTGGGGGAGGAACTGGGGATTCGAGGTAAAGCATCTATCAAAAGGCTGGGCAGAGGGATGGGGGAATGAGGGAAAGAGACAGGAACACAGAAATCCAGGGACATAGGGTGTGGGCAGAGAGAGGTGGGGACACAAAGGTGGAGAGACAGAGGTCCCCAGAGATGGAGCGGGGGCCAAGGGAGAGGGAGAAACCGAGAGATGGAGAAAGGGGGAGATTGAGAGTGAGAGCGAGAATGAGAGATAGAGAGAGAAACAGAGACAGAGACAGCGAGAGAGTGTTGGGAGAAAGAGAGACACACGAGATGGAAGAAGGAGGGAGAGACACATGAGACATCAGACAAACTGACACAAAGGATCCCGCATTTAGAATTCCTTTAACACCCACCTTGAGCATAGTTAAAGACCTTTGGAGAGTCTGGGACCAAGGGAGGAGGGCTTGCCAAGGAAGGGAAGAGATGGAAAGACAAACACTGAGCTGATGATAAAGAGGGGAAACTGAGGCAAGACCTGGCAGGACCATAGGTGAGAGAGGAGGGGGCCTTGAGCCCTGGGCTCCTGTGGCCCCTGAAGCAGGTCTTAGTGATCCCTGGGGGTCCCGGGTAAGGGGGCCATCTGGTGGGCGCAGCCCCAGTGGTCAGTGCTCAGGTTCGGGGTGGTGTGCTGAGGTGAGTGAGAAGGTCCTGCACAGGCCACCCAGAGGTCCACAGACAAGTTGGGGCGAAGCTTGTGCTGGGAAGACCTGGAGGGCCTTCCCATCTGTGAAACAGGGCCAGGCTGGGGCTGAGGGGTGGGCTCCCTCCCTGGGCCAGTACTCCCTTGGGAGTCTGTGCCCCCCCCACACACACACACAGCACAAATGCTGTTAAGACACTTTCAGATGCTGGTACTCAGGAACTCCAACATCACCCTCACAGATGCAGCCACACTGGGGTCAGCAAGGACTAGGCACCCGCCAGGACCCAGGCCTGGACCCCGCTGGTGTCCTTTCCTGGGACGCGAGGCTCCAGGTCTGAGGCCCACGGAAGGGAGACAGCTCAGCAGAGGGGGCCCGAGGTCAGAGAGAGATGGGACAGGTGTGTGTGTGTGTGTGTGTGTGTGTGTGTGAGAGAGAGAGAGAGAGAGAGAGAGAGAGAGAGAGAGAGAGAGAGACACACACACACACAGAGATCGGGGTATAGGAGTGAGGACCGAGCAGCCCCTCCTCTCCCAGGCCCTTGCCTTCCCCCCAGCTTGTCTCCCAGATACTCCTATTCCCCTTTCCAACATCTGGCTCCTCTCTAATTAAAAAGATCTAAGCCCAGGAGCGCAAGCCCCTCCTCCCCCACCTCAGGCTAGAAGGCCCCTCTGCTCCTTTCTCTGAATCACACCCCTCAGTGGCCTCACTGGACATCCACCCCGTTAAGACACAGTAGTAGCTGTCCCTCTGTCTACTCACCCCCCACTGGGACTGTCCCTCAGACCACACTCCTTGTTTTCAGAATCAGCTTGGGCAAGGGACTTCAGCATGACCGCAAAGACACAAAGTGAGGCTGGGGGCCCAGACCCCGGGCTCCTCCACCCTGAACCTTGGCTGGTGGCCACTAGGGAGGGCACACAGAGAGATTTGCACCTTTAATTTAAAAATGATTTAAATTAATTTTCTGCTCCAAAACCCCTATCTGGGGGAAGGTGCGTGTGGCAGTGGTTGGAGCCGTCCCTTTCCCGCCCCCAGTCTTCCTTAAAGGGCCAGCATCACCTGGGGGGCAACTGTGTGCCAGACTTCTGGGCAGTCCTGGCACCCTCTAATCTCATGGGTTCCCCATCTTCCCCCACAGCCCGGCCCACTGCTCATCCAGCAGGTGGAGACACTGAGGCTCAGACAGGGAAGGGTCCCTCTGAGATGGGTCCGGCTCCGGTTCCCCGAGGAAGCCAGGGAGAGGGGTAGATGCTGAGGGTGGTCAGAAGGCAGAGTCAGAAACCCCGATAGGGAAAGGACCGAGAAAGAGATCCAGAGGGACACAAAGGGAGTGAGGGTAAGTGAGAGACAAAGGTGTGCGGGCAGACAGAGACGCCAGGGAGGCCTGGAGTGGAGGCTGAACCCTCAGTGGAGAAGTCAGCCTGGCAGAATCTGAGGGAGCCAGGGCCCTTGTCTTTGGCTGCTCCCACTGGGATGTGCTGTCCTGACCCCAACACCCCAGGCTGCAGCTCCAGGGTTCTCACCCCTGCCCCCGCCCTTGCCCAGGGCTTAATTTCCACAAAATGAGAGGATGAAGGAAAAACAGTTGAGCTATTTATGAGAGTCATAAAAATACCCTTAGAGAGTCCAGCAGGGGTGGCCCAGGCCTCCAGCCCCCTTCCTCAGCCTCTGCCCCTCTGGGTCTCTGTCCCTTCTCCTGGACTTTCTCCTTCCTTCTTTCTGGCCCTTTCACTTCTCTTTGGCATTATCCCTCTGGAGTGATGGTTTATACTTCTGGGAGTATATTTGTGAAAATAGGATGAAAACGATGGGCCATCTCCCTGGGGGGAAAAACTCACAAACGCCAAGCCCGCAGTTTGCCATGCAACTGCAGGGTGTCCTGACACCCATCCACACACTCCCTAGGAATCCAAGGGCCACAGAGGATAAAGACCCTAGTGTAGAAGAAGCTTCCCCTGTCTTGCCATCTCTGGCTCCCCGCTGTTCCTGGAACACGCAGGCACATTGCTACCCCAGGGCCTTTGCACTTGCTATTCCCTACCTGGGATGCTCTTCCCCAGAAATCCACATGGCCCCCTCACCTGCTTCAGGCCTCTGCTCAGGTGTCACCTCCTCTGAGGGCTTTTCCCACCCCACTTATGTACATCATCCCACCTCCCGCCCATCCTCACTGCGCTTTGTTTCAGATCATGTGTCACCTTTGAGCATTTTTTAAATACTTATACTTTCATTTACTTGACCAGCCTCTCTCCCCAACCCCACACCTGGTAGATTTTTGTGAGTACCGCTGGGCCAGGAGGTTTCTTTTGCTCCCTGCCACATGCCCAGAGCACCGCCTGGCGCACAGTACCAGCTCAGTGCATTTTTGGTGTATGGATCTTCTTTACCTGGTTAGAACACAGGTTTCACGCGTCCTCCAGAAAGCAGATAAAAGCTGCCAGCCTCCTCTTCGACATCTTTGTAACCAGAGGCATCCTCCGTCCTCGGTTTTGGAGATGCCACACACTTCCTGAGGGCAGTTGAGAGGACTTCAGGCTAAGACCCTTCTAAAAGGCAGGGGTGAAAACCGGGCAGATCACAGTGACAGTCCCAGGAGCTTGCACAAGCGCACGCGCACACACACACAGGCACAGTCAGACAACCAGATGCACAGATGGTTTCAGACCCATGAGCATCTCTGCCTCCCGGGGGGAAGGGAGTGGCAAGAAGAGAACCAAAATGTGGGGGTCCGGTTACTCACAGCCTCTGGTTCTCTCAGATCTGAGAGAGACAAGGAAGGGCGAAGAGCGAGGAGGAAAGGGACAGGGACAGAGACCGGTGGCCGCCGAGATAGGGGGTGGCTGAGAAGACCTGGAGCGGGGTGGGGCTGAGGTGGGGGCGCTGACTAAAAGGAAGGAGACAGGAGGGTCAGGAAACGTGGAAGACAGGACGCGGAGGGAGCCCGGCACACGGCGGCCCCCGGCCCCCGAAGCGGGGCGCCGAGAGGCGGGTGGGGGCGCGGGCCGCTCCCGCCCTGCCCGCCGCCTGCGCCACTGGCGGACAGCGGGTTAAGCATCTCCGAGGTGGAACTTCCGGATGTGACCACAGAGAGGGAGCTAGACCGGGAGAGGGAGAGGGAGCGCCCAGCAGCCAGCATCCCTCCGGGTTGCGCGCTCGGGGAGCCCCGTCGCCCCGGGCCGCGCCACCCCCTCCCTCACTCCTGTCTCTCCGTCTTCGTGTCAGTCTCGGGCTGGTTCTGACTCCCCACGACCCGGGGAGGAACCAGGGGCCCCGGGGAGGGGGCCCGGGACGACTCCCCTACCCCGCCTTCCCGTCCCTTCCCTCGCTGGCATGAGCCCCTGGCTGTGACTCCCGCGCGGGGAGGAGGCTGGGGGTCCATGCTCGCAGCCCACGCACTGCCCGGCGCTTGCCACTGACGGCGGCGGGGGTGGGGGGCCGGGGCACCCAGCCTCCTGCCCCACCCACTGGCGTCCGCGCCGCGGGCCATCCGGGGCCGCTGCCCACTTCGGCCTGGCCTTGGAGGGACCCAGGAGCTGCCGCCGGCATCAGCCCATGGCCGGGAGGGTAGGTCTGCGGCCCGGCGCCCCTGCGCCCCAGAGGGTCTCCGCCTTCCCCTCCCTCCACTCCTTCCCGGGGCGCTCTGGCCCAGCAGCCCATCCAGACCTCTCCTCATCTCCCTGCTCCTTTCTCTCTCTCTCCGCCTGTCTCTCCATCTCCCCCTCCAGCTCGAGCTCTTTATTGTGCCCCATGCCACTTCCTTTCCTGCCTGCCCCCAGTCCTCCCTGCTTTACTTTTGTTCCAAGTCCTGGAGGATTAAGGGTGAGGACAGTGCTGGTAGAGGTGGGTCTCATGGGGCTGGGCCCCCCTCACCTCTGCTCCATGTCCTGGGGCCGGGCCAGGTGGAAGGAGTCAGGCCAGAAGGTAAGCAGGCACCTGGGGATTGAGGGGGACCCACCACACATCTTAGGGTATGCGATAAATGGCAGGGAGCAGTTGAAAGCAACTTCAGGGCCCGGAAGTTAGAGAAGAGGAAGTGGAAGAGGAAAGAAGGAGAGACACGCAGCAGTCCTCAGCGCCTGCCAGGGCTGAGGGGGTGGGTGGCAGGGACTCTCCTTCTTGAGCCCCTTTGCCTCTCTAAGCGTCTGTTTCTTCAGCTCCAAGGAAAGGGTTTGACTGGGGCAATTTAAGGTCCCCGGGCTTCCCCAGCTTGTGTGCTTCTGTGATGACCAGACACAGATACACACCCCCAGACGCCCATGGTTTCTCTTGGGGGCTGTCTGCGTGAGCGGGCTTGTGCGGGTGTGCAGGGTTGTGCTTTCACTCAACAAGAGTGTGTTGAGTGTGTGCCAGGTACTGTGCTACATGCCTCATGCACTCATTCACTCATTCATTCACTCATTCATGTGCTCAAGGTCTCCCTCATTCCTGTCCATGCCTGACTTTTGGCTGTGTGTGTGTGTGTATGTGTGTGTGTGTGTGTGTGTGTGTGTGTGCACGCGCACGTGCCCTGTGGGTTCGCGCACTGAGTGGGGTGTGACAGGTTGTTAGGACACACTCAGATATGCACGTTTGACAGGCTGAAATGAAATCGAAGTGTGGACCGTGAGTGCGTACACTTGTGTACAAACAATGTCTTGTTTCACAGGAAGTGTCACGAGTGGGCATCACGTTCTCATCTGTCTCTGCTTCTCACTCCTGTAGCTTCTCTCTCTGTCTTGTCCTCTCTACTCCGTTCCCCGACCCCGTCTCTGTATCTCTCTCTCCATCTCCTGTCTCTTTCTTTCTTTGCCTTTCTTTCCATCTCTCACCATTTCTCTCCCTCCCTCTCTCCCTCTCTCCTCCCCTCATCTCTGAATGTCTCCCGGCCCCCTCCCCTCTTTGCTCCCCTCCTCACCCTCATCCTGTGAGGAGCTGGCAGTTACCATCCAGCCGACCCTTGACCCTCAGACCCGAGACCTGGGTTCGTCTCTCTCCATCTGGACCTTCCTGCTCACACATCAGGAATCTTTGACAGCATTTGTCACAGTCCAGGGGTGCAAGAGAAGGCCGTGGGACAGGGTCCTCCGTGGGACATGGAGGGGGAGCACAAGGGGCAGAGCTCAGACACTTGGGGAACAGAAGGGTGGGTTTCTGCAGTAGGAAGTGGGGTGCATCTCTTGGGGTGCAGGGTTGGGGGTTTTCTTGCTGGTGCTGAGGCCTCCCTGGGGCTCTCCCCCTTTTGCCTCCTCTTTCCAGTATGATGAGCTGCCCCACTACCCAGGCATTGTGGATGGCCCTGAAGCCCTGGCCAGCTTCTCCGAGGCAGCGCCTCTGACACGCAGAGGCTCCGGGCACTATGGCCCCCACTGGCCTCCCCAGCCCCCACGTCCAGGCCTGGAAAACGAGGGCCTGAAGCAGGAGAAGGATGAGATATACGGGTGCGTGGGGACCGGGCCCCAGGGTGTGGGCCTCTTCACACTACTTGGTCTCTTCAGACCTTTTTCTTTTTCCTTGACTGTGTCACTCGCTGTCTCTGTCTCTCCATCTCTTCCCTCTGGGTTTCCCACCTCCTCCTAGGTGCTCCCTCCTTGGAAGACCCCTGCCTTCCCCTCATGAACTCTGTCCTCTCCTGCTTTCTGCAGACACCCCCTCTTCCCACTGCTGGCCTTGGTCTTTGAGAAATGTGAACTGGCCACCTGCTCGCCGCGCGATGGGGCTGGGGCTGGGGCTGGGGCTGGGCTGGGCACAGCCCTGACCGGTGACGTCTGCTCCTCCGATTCCTTCAACGAGGACATAACAGCCTTTGCCAAGCAGGTGGGCACCCCGTCCGCTGTGCGCCGTGCGCCAGGCCTGCCAGGGGCAGCGGGAGATGGGGTGCGCCCTCCTTGGCCTCTCTCTTCCTCCCAGGTACTCTCCGAGAGGCCCCTCTTCTCCTCCAACCCAGAGCTGGACAATCTGGTGAGCTCTGAGCCCCCCACAGCGCCCACTTCTGTCCCACCCTCTGTGGCCTCAGAGTTGGTTGGTTGGGAGAGCAGAGAGGACGCCACCTGCCACGCGTCCCCAGTAGCGATGGCCGCAGCCCACTGGCAGTTTAGTCCAGCCTGGAGTCTAGGAACATGGATCTGATGCTCTGAGTTCAAATCCGAGTCCTGCCGTGTCCTGCAGGGCTGCCATGAGGACTCAGTGAGTTAGCAAGAGAGTCGGGCGCTTGGCATGGGGCCTGGCCCTGAAGGGGACTTGGATAAGCACTGGCTGTTTCATCAGAGGACAGAGCCTACGCTGAAAAGAGTGCAGACGCTTATCCGCAAAGTTGAAAGGAGAGGAAGGGACAGAGGGAGAGGAGAGGAGGGTGGTGGTGGGGGACACCCTGGCTTCATTCCTGTTACAGTTCCCGCCGAGGCCTCCTATTGGCCGAACCCTTTGACAAAGAGCTCTGGGAAGTGTAGTTTGTGGGCGAAGGGTGGGGAATGGAGTGGAGGCCAAACAGGCCTCCAAGGGGGTGCCCTCATCACTGCAGCTAACCCCTGTCCGCCCCGCCCCTCATCTGTGATGGAGCCTTCCGTCTCTCATCCCCCTGCTTCTCTCCTTCAGACTCCGAGTCTAACGCTCTCTTCCCGTGGTTCTGGGACTCCCTCTCTGCTCTCATTCTCTCTCTCTCTCTCTTCCTCTCTCTCTCTCTCTCTCTCCCTCCCTCCCTCCCCCTCCTCTCTGTCCCTGTGCTTTGTGTTGTCATTCCTTCTCCGCTCTGGCCCTCGTCTCTGTCATTCTGTCACATGCTTTCTGTTCCTCTGCCTCATCTCTCCTTTCCTCTCCTCTTCCTCCTCTTTCTTCTCCTCCACCCCCCCACCGTCTCCCTCTTCAGATGATTCAAGCCATTCAGGTGCTGCGTTTCCACCTGCTGGAGCTGGAGAAGGTGAGGGCTTCTTGCGTACCTCACGCGCTCTTTGGTCCCCCATCTGGCCCCCCTCGCCCCTGCACCCGCCTCAGGCTCTCTCCCTGTTCCCCTGTGCCCCAGCCCGGGCCCCCGGGTGGCCCCCCCAGTACCCCGGTGCCCCCCTCAGGTCCACGACCTGTGCGACAACTTCTGTCACCGCTACATCACCTGCCTCAAGGGGAAGATGCCCATTGACTTGGTCATCGAGGATCGGGACGGCAGCTGCAGGGAGGACCTCGAGGACTACCCAGCCTCCTGCCCCAGCCTCCCGGAGCAGGTGGGCTGGGCGTGGGGCCCCAGGCACCTCCCACGCGGCTGTAGAACTATCCACAGATGCGGCCACACCCATGCAGGTTCCCACGGGGCCACGCGGATAGTGACAGCCACCCCCACTCGTGGCCAGGTGTCAGCACACACCACACACTTAAACACCCCCCACCCCCCACCCCAGGCACAGATCACACAGCCCAGCTGAGACACTGTCATTCCATAGTGTGTGCCTATGGCACACGTCCCTCACATACAGGACGGCCACACAGATGGTGACTGCCACGCAAATCAGATGCAGCCATGCCTAGACCCAGACTGCCTGTGACGCCTGCACACTTACACACACGCTGCCCTAACCACAGAGCGGCTGGCCTAGGGGGTGCACACGCACCATTCCATTCACCCTCCAGGCTCGGAGCCCACAGCCTCGCCATGCAGATCCCAATGAGGGTGACCCCCAAAAGGCGGTCACACCATCCACACACCCACAACACACACCAGTTTGTGAGAGCCCCATGAGCATGACGGTCACTTCCGAGTCACTCGGAGGCACAGCCGTCCTCCTGATCTACACGTGGCCTCTGACCTGGCCCCTCGGTGGTCACCCACCCCCACCCCCGACAGAGTCACAGAGCTGCCCGCCTGATGGTGCAGGAGTCAGGACAATCGCGCCCTGTGTCACCAACCCCACGACCTACAGCCACAGACTTAGAAACGTGTGGCTTTGTGGTAGTCGGCTACAGCCACCTGGCCACGTCAGAGAATGACACAGCCACTGCGCATCTCAGCACTAGCCTACAGCTGCCTGCTGTACTGGCACAGACACAGGCCCTCACACTGCATGCCATGCAGCGGTCACAGGAAGGGTCAGACACAGGAGGCTGTGGATGACAGTTGCAGCCGCTTTCAGAAGCCCTCAGACCCAACGACTGCAGTCGACACACGAGCCACACTCAAGGAAACCACTCCACACAGACATTCACAACGATGCCCCTGAGTGGCTGTGTCTTGGGGCTGTGCCCCTGCAGAGTGCAGATGATGCCCCCACACTGGGCCATGTGGGCAGGCGTCATTTACAAAGCAGCGGCCAGGGTCTCGGAGAATCCGTAGGGCAGGCGGGGTGCCCCGGGAGTCAGGAACAGCCAGCAGCTGTTTCCAGCACCCCCACACCCTGTCTACTCCCGATGTTGGATGGAACCCTAGCTCTCCAGTGACAGAGAGGCCTTGGTGCAGAGTATATGGGTGGGTTGGCCTCCAGGGACACAGAGCAGGGGCGCTATGTCCCCCATGGTGTGTCGGAGTTTGGATAAAGAAAACACACTCCTGGACTCCCTGATCTACAGCTCTGAGGCCAGTCTCTAAAAACTGAAAGTTATTTTTTTTCCCCAATAAGTTTCACGCAAACTCTTCTGGCAGCAAAATCTGACCTGAACTAATGAGAAGCTATTTATAGCCTTTATTTATTCCACTTAGTTAAATATTCATCCATTTCGCTGCAGAAATGTTACTGAGCTTGGTGACAAGGTGGTGCCCCTGCCGAGGGCATTATGAAACGCACTGTGTGTGCTGACCTACTATCCACAAACATGAAAAACTCTGAACCCTGAAGTGCCTCCAGCCCCCAGGGAGTTCCGATGGGGTGCTGTAGACCTGCAAAACCTCATCCTTATTGAGCTACCGCTCTGCACCTTTATGTAAATGAACTCATTGCATGCTCCCCACGCTCTGAGGTGGGGATATCACTGTCATCCTCACCAAGGTGAGGCACAGAGAGCAGCAGGGCACTGCCCAGTTGTATCCAGAGCCCGTGGTCCTAGCCCTGTGGGATACTGCACCCCGAGCCTTCCTACTGACTCCCAGCGCTTGTCTTCCAGAATAACGTGTGGATTAGAGACCATGAGGACAATGGGTCTCTTCAGCTGGGGACCCCGGGCCCATCCAGCGGGGGCCTGGCTTCGCAGAGCGGGGACAACTCCAGTGATCCTGGTGAGCTTGGAAGAAGCGGGGAGGCATGGGGGTTAGTCCAAGGATTGAAGCTGGACGGCAGTTAGGACTTCTGCGGGGCAGATGACTGGGTTATGGGGCGGTGTCTGGGGCGAGGGTCCCCCACCCTTACCACTTGCAGAGATGACGTGGCTTCCGCCCCTCAGGAGACGGGCTGGACACAAGTATGGCCTTACCCAGTTCGGGGGGCGAGGACGAGGAGCTGGACCAGGAGCGGCGGAGGAACAAGAAAAGGGGCATCTTCCCCAAGGCAGCCACCAACATCATGAGGGCCTGGCTGTTTCAGCACCTGTCGGTGAGGCCCGGAGGTGGGGCGGGCATAGGGAGGGACAAGGGACAATGGCCGCAGGAAACCTAGACACGGGAGACCAAGGCAGTGGGAACACCCAGGGAGAATTCCAAGGAAATGGCAAATGGCCGGAAGTAAACATCCTGAGCACAGCCTGTGTGCCAGGTGCTGCTAAGGGCTCTTAACTCATGTGGTCCCCTACCAACTGGCCCATCTATTCGCCAACCTGTCAGTCATCCACTGTCCAGCCAAACCTAGCCTGTGAGGGCAGGGCTGTGCCGTCTCCAACGTGCAGGGAAGAACTGAGGCCCAGAGCCCTCACTGCCAGAGGTGGATTCAAATACAGGCAGGCTGGCCTTAACCACTGCATCACTCTGCCTCGTGGGGAGATGGGAAGGAGAGAGATAGAGAGAGAGACAGACAGACACAGAGGCACAAACAGAGAGAAACAGAGACACAGAGACAGAGAGAGAAACAGAGACACAAAGACGGAGACACAAACAGAAAGACAGAGACAGAGACACAGATGGAGAGACAGAGAGATTAAGTCAGGGAGAGCTGCGGAGACAGAAAGAAATTGGGACAGGGAGAGACGAGCATGGGACTCAGGAGGGACTCAGAGAGGGTTGTGCTGGCCTGTGCTTCCTTTCCCAGCAGTGGAGTCCCCAGCTCTGTCTCCCGAATGAGAGTTGGCCAATTAGCCTCTAATTGCTGGAAGAGGCAGGGGAGGCGGGTGTGCCCACAGGCCTAATTGCTCCGAGATTGGCTTGGCTTCCCTCTGCTGGGCCCCAGGGAGCAAGGAGCTCAGAGGAGCTGGCTGTTCTGTCCTCTGCCCCAGCCAGGGCTCACTATCCTTTGGGACGGGGTGGGCTAGGCCTTGGGACTCAGGTGGCAGCCCAGCAAGCGGGGTGACTCTTGTTGCAGCACCCGTACCCCTCGGAGGAGCAGAAGAAACAGCTGGCGCAGGACACGGGGCTCACCATCCTGCAAGTCAACAACTGGTGAGGGTCCTGACGGCTTGGCGGCGTTGGGAAGCGCGGGTCGGGAGGTCGGACGCTGTCCGCGGTGCTGAAGGAGGCCGCACCCCCTCGTCCCCGCTTTCCCTCCCACGCCCAGCCTCTTTCCCCAGCTCTCCCCCACCCCCGTGTCTCGTCGTGTTCCTCCCCGCCTCTCTCCTACCTTCTCTTAACACCCTCCCCTGTTTCCACGGCCCCCTGCTAGGTTTATTAATGCACGGAGACGCATCGTGCAACCAATGATAGATCAATCCAACCGCACAGGTACGGGGAGAAGGTGGGGAGAGGGGGCCTAGTGCTCCCCAAGTAGTGTCAAAACTTAGGCTCAGGCGTCCCAGGGCTCAGCCTGAACCCTTCAACCTCTCTCGCAGGACAGAGTGCAACCTTCAGCACAGAGGGCCAGCCAGTGGAGAGCTACAGGGAGACACAGCCACACATGACTGGTAGGCCACCAGGTAAGGCCACGCCCCTTGACTAAGCCACGCCCCAAGGACACCAAGCCCCTCCTCTAAATGGCGATGCCCCATCTTCTGGGATTAAGTTAATGAATAATAATAAGGGAACCGATGATGCAAATACTGTTTGTCCTGTGCCCAGGTGGCCACCCATTGGAAGGCTCCTCTTTTTCTTAAAGGACCAACACCCTCTTAAACGATGCCTCAGTCTGTCCTGTAGAGGACTCCCTCCACAAAGAACAGGGTGAAAGGGATTTATGGAGGTTTCTGGCAAAGACTCACCAACCCTCCTCTTTTGTCTTCCAGGATCGATGGGGATGAATTTGAATTTAGAAGGGGAATGGCATTATCTATAGAGGCTGGATTCAGGAGACATGTGAGTGCTCCGTGTCTAGGGGTGCTGGGTTGGGGGCTGTGCAGCCCTCGAACTTTCATAAGACCCCTGGACTGCAGTAGCAGGCCACCTAGAGCAGCAGCAGCGGGACCCCTGAAGTGAGGGTTCTCCGAGGTTCGGTGTGAAGATGATCCATCCACCCATCCACCCACCACTCACCATCCATCCATCCATTCATCCATACATACATATACACACCAGATACACATCTCCAAATGTCCATTAAGCTCTCATGCCATGCTCTGGCATGTCTCAGGTAGGGTCCTGACCCTGAGAAGATTCTGGGCTTGTGAGGAAGTGAACATCAGAAACAAGTGGCAATCCAGGAGGCCAGCTGAAGTGATAATACAGAGCTTGCTCAGAGGAGCTATCAGGAAAGACTTCGTGGAGGAAGTGGCTTCTGGGTGGGGCATCGAAGAGGGGGGTGCTTCTCAGCTCTGCTCTGACCAATTGTGGACAGGTATATCCTGATCTGAATGTCAGGGGACTGCTAGGATCACAAGTGATGGAAGGGCCTTCTCTTCCTAGTCCCTCAGTGGGCTGTCTTTTTTTTTTTTTGCCCCCGTCGTCCCCAACCCTTGTCTTTTTTCCTTTGTGTCTCATTATTTCCATCTCCATTTTGTGTATCTCTGCATGTCTTGGTTCTTTTTCCATGTCTCCATCTCTGATTCTCTCTGTGTCTCATCTTCTGACCCATCTGTCTTCCTCGTTTTTCTTTCTTTGTCTTAACAGTCTCCTTGTTTCTTTTTGTCGTAGCAGTCTCTCCTTCCCATTTTTGTTCTGACTCTCCATCTTCCCCTTTCTCGCTCTGTATGTGGGACTGGGCAGGACGGCACAGAAGGGCTGACGTCAGGGAGACCCCTCCTCGCTTCCTGACTGGGCCTCTCCTCCCCTCTCCACAGACCCCAGCTTGCAGACTATGCCCGCTGGGCTCACACCTGGTTCCAGTGTCCGCCTGGCCCTCGGGCTTGAAGACCCCACCTCCTATGGCCCTCCCACTCAACGCCTACCTCCCTGGGGCCCCACCAGGACACGGGAGCGGGGGGTGGGCTGAGCGCCTGCTTGAAGGTCTCTCAAGGACAAAGACAAGGCCTCTGGGCTCTGCACCCCACTTCTGCCCTCACATCTGCCAGGAACCCGAGCTGAGACCCTGGGCCTGGGTCTTCAGAAGATGGTGGTCGGAAGGCCCCAGCCTCTAGGACAGAGATGGAATTGGGTATGGGCTGGGACTGTCGGGGGAAGAGAGTCACCCAGATCTGACATTTGGGGAGGTTCCCTTCGTCCTCCCAGCCCATTCCCCTCCTCCCTACCTCCTACCTCCCTTCTCTGATGTCTACTTTTTTTTTTTAATGATAAAATCTTAAAAACAAAAAGCCACCAATCTGAATTCTTGGGTCTCTTACAAGATTCAAGTTCTCACTCCTTTGAAGCTCGTGAATTGATCGCTCATTATAATAACTGATACTCTTTATCCTGCTCTGTCCCTGGGCACTTGGTGTGTATAAGTTTTTGCTGTGTAACAAACAACCCCAAACTTTGTGGCTCAAAACCCCCACTATTTTTAAGCAAATTGTTCTATGGTGGTGTCTTAACTAGGCTCAGGTGGGCAGTTCCCGTAGTTTCAACAGGGCCTTGCTGAGTATTCGTCTCCAGCCCCGGGCCAGCAAGGGGCTCTACTTCTGGGGTCAGCTCGCTAGCAGCAGGGGCCACAGGAGTGACGGGGCGTATGGTCACATGGGCCAGCAAGCCTGGCTTGTTCCAGCAGCTTGGCTGCACTCCCAAGAGAGGGCGGAAGGGCCCGAGGCTCAGATTTTGCACTCAGTATCTCCCTAATTTTCCTAACCTCCCTTCTCCTAGCCACAAGTGTCTCAAGCCCAGCCCCGAGGAGGAGAGGGAGGGCAAGGACATGCCATCCCCCCACTGTGGGTGGAGCTGCTAAATCACCTACTGAGGGAGGTCAGAACCAGGAGGGAGGGAGAATGGAGGCCACTTCTGCGTTGGTCTCCCACGTGCGGCTCCCAGATTATTTGTTTCATGGGAGACGGGCAGGCTGGGCATGAACGGCCTGACCCACTGAGAGAGTTGCTGATGGACAAGGGTTCAAATCCCGCCTCAGGAACATGATGCTGTGGTACCCTGTACAAGTGACTTCACCTGCCTGAGCCTCAGTCTCCTGATCGGGAAAGTGGGACAGCAGCAGCAACATCTGCCACCTGGGTCTGCTACAGAAGTGCTGACAACGCTGCCTGGCGTAAAATAGGCGCTCAAGGTCAGGGGTCGTTGCTTGCAACAGAGAAGCCGCAGCCCTGAGCTGAGGACAGACAGATGGACACAGTGCCCTAGAATCGAGTGGGGAGCAAAGTGAGCGGTTCTGAGATGCGAGCATCTTCGCCTGGGATTCATTTGTTCAGGCCGCAGGTGTTTTCTGGGTGCTCTGTCTCCACTCCTCACAGCAGTGAGCAAGCCCTGCCAGTGGGGAGGCCACATGGGCCCGGTAAACGGGCACGTCCTCAAGTTGGTTAGGAGCTGACAAGCAGTGCAGGATCAGGGCGGGTTTGGGCTGCCACCATTACGCACTTATTCTCCCTTCTCTCGTGAGTGCTGTGAACCAGGAGCCTTATCCTACCAGCTCAGGAAAACCACCACATCCCAGGGAGTGGGAGGGTCATTGTCCCCACGCCAAGGTGAGGAAACCGAGGCCCAGAGAGGCGAAGCCACTCACCAAGGGTCACACAGCTGGAGAGTCTCCGTTCCAGCCAAGACCACCCAGCAGCTTCGAGCCTGTGCGTTAACCCTAACTGCTCAGCTCTATGGCCTCTCTTTTTAAAATTATAATTTCAAGATTCTATGATTTTTTAAAGGGCTTAACTGGAACTATTTTCTGAGTTAGATATTGTTTTGGTGACTGTGACCGGTGCTTGTCTTCCCCCAAACCTGCCAGAATTTAAGTGGGATAGACAGCAGGAAGGACTTGCAACCCCCCACACCTCTACAACCACCACCACCTCTGAAGACATGTGGGTACAGGTTATGGGGGAGGGGACAGGGCTGGGCTGACCCCTGAGGTCTACTTCAAGGGGAGGCCGGTGCATTCACGCGACCCCTGCCTGGCTGGCAGATGGGGGAACACGGAAACGCTGGCAAGTGTAGGAGAGGCAGCCCCCTCTCCCTTCCCGTCCTCTCCCACCTGCTCCTGGTAACTAAAAATGCCTGTCACCTAATTCTGATTAAATCACTGAATGTGCCTCCAGGAGGAGGGGACTTGGTCAGGAGGTTAATTGTAATAAAAAATTCCTCCCCCACTTCCTGGAGCGAGGAGCGAGCGGGCAGACCCTGAGTTCTGGGTCCCCTTGTGCATGGGTGGGCATTGCTGAGTGGACTCCGGGTGCTGCTATGTGTGTCCGGGTGGGTCTGGGTGGCAAAGCGGGTGTTTATAACTGGGTCCCTCCCTGTTTGTGTCCACGGCAGTGTGTCTCTGTGCAGCTTCGTAGCCCCTTGTGAGTTATGTGACCATGACAGTGTCACTGAAGGTCTGTCAGCTCCGACGCATCAGAATGTGGGGCAGGCAATGAGCCTGGCTCCGTCCGGAGGACGCCAGAGAGCCATGGAAGGTGTTTGTTTTTTAACAGCTTTGTTGAGATGTGGTTCACAGAGCACAGAACCCCCCCATTTAAAGCGCTGGATCCCTCGGCTGTCGTACATTCCAGAGGTGTGTATCCCTCACCACAGTCGATTATAGAACATCTTCATCACCCCAAAAGGTCACTCCCCAACCCCCAACCCTGAGCAACCACCGATCCACTTTCTGGCTCTATGGATTTGCCCATTCTGGACTTTTCACGCAGATAAAACCTCACAGTACAATGTATGGTCTTTGTGTCTGGTTCCTTCACTTGGCATAACGTTTTCAAGGTCCGTACATGTTGTAGCTTCATTCCTTTTCACGGCTGAATAATCTTCCACTGTTTTGGAAGAACTTAGAGCAGATAAGGGACATGGCTCGGGTTGTGCTTTGCCCCTTGGGCTGCCACATGGAGGGTGGACTAGATGGCATGTTATGGGTCAAACTGTGGCCCCCTAGTTCCCGGACCTGTGAACGTGACCTAATCTGGAACTCAGGAAGGAAACAGCCATGTGAAGATGGAGGGCTGGAGCGAGGCAGCCACAAGCCATGGGACGCCAATGGCGGCCCGCAAAAAGCACCCGAAGCCAGAAGGGGCCAGGGAGGGCGCCCCTGTAGACCCCAGGGGGAGCACGGCCCTGCCCACACCTTGGTCTGAGAGAAGTTTTTGTTTGTCTATGTCACCCATTCGGTGGTGGTGTTTTGGCAGCCATGGGAAACTGACAGGGGGAGTGGAGGCAGAGACAGGAAAGCCCCCAGCAGGGGCGGGGCTCTGAGAGAGGAGGAGGGGCGGACTCAAAGACTGTTCAGGAAGGCAAGCAAGGAAAAAACGTGGGGAAACAGGACCACTTTTTAGAGAGGGGGGCACCATCCAATTATCACATGTCACCTTAAGGTCATCCATGTGCTGATCTTAACAGCTCATGGCAGGTAGATGGCCAAACATAACCAAGCTGAGTACTAGAGTATAAGGGTTGCAGGTTACCACTGACCCGGCTGAAGCAGCTGCAGAGGGCAGCGGGGAGGAGGCAGAGGCCCAACAGGGAGCAGGTGAGGAGACAGGGGGTGAAGATGTGAGTGCTCCATGTGAACCCCAGGGTGTAGGTACGAGGCTGTCACTTCTGCTGAAGCCTGGAGACGACCCCAGGTGAAGTATAAGCAGACTGAATCCTGTCCATCTCAGGTGATCCAATGATGGAATGCTGACCCATGAAAAAATGAGAAAAATGAAAAAAAAAGAAAGCAGAAAAGGACCTAGGGATTGATTGAATGCAGTAGGTTAAGAAGGAAGGAAAATCTAAATCTGTACTGAGATTTCTGACATGAGAAATGGCCCCATTTCTCTCTGCTGTCACACCAGTAACGGACAGGCACGTTTCGGTTGCCTTTATTATTGCATCGGGGGTAATCATAGCTACTGTTTGCTGAGCACCTATTATGTGCTCAGCACTGTTCTAAGCACGTTGATTAATGCATTCGACACCCATGACATTGTGAAGTGGGCCTATCATCATCCCCACCTCACAGGTGAGGAAACAGGAGACTGACAGTGATGACGGTGTCCTCCCTGCCTGGGCCCAGCCCTTGAGGGTCTGACACAGCTGTGATCAGGACCAGGGCCAGCAAACCACGACCTGCAGTCTTGTGGTCACGTGAGACCTGTACACCAAGCACCACGAAACATTGCTGAGGAAATGAAAGGAGGCCCGAAATAAGTGTTTAAAAGGATAGCTATACCATATTCATGGACTCAAAGACTTAGAACTGACTATGGTTGAAATGTCGACATGTTGACTCTCCCTGAATACGGGTAGAATCAACACTTCCAGCTGAAATCCCAGCAGGCCTTTGTAGAGACTGATGAGCTGACTCTAAAATGGAAATGCAGAGCCGAGACCAGCTGAAACCATCCTGATGAACAAAGTCAAGGGATTTGCTCCCCTGATTTCAAGACTTACCATAGTGCTGCAACAATCAAGACGTGCCACCAGCTCCACCAAACAGATCCATGGCACAAAGCTCAGACACAGGCCTGCGCGGATCAGATAGATTCTCAGTAAAGGTGTCTAACTCAAAGGGGAGCGAATGGTCTTTTCCACAAATGGAGCTGGAACAACTGGATACTAATATGCAGGAAAATGGACCTTGACTCAGCTCCCATTATACACAGAAACTGGAAATCGATCATGGACTTAACAGTAAAACCTAAAACTATAAAATTTCTAAAAGAAAATATAGGAGAAAAAAAGGCACGACCTTGGGAGTAGGCAAAGATTTCTTAGGTAATACATGAAAAGTACAAGTTATAAAAATAAAAAATTTAAATAAAATAATAAATGTAAATAAGATAGAAATTGGTACAAACATAATTAAAATTTAAAATGACTAAATATAAATGATACAAAAAATAATAAAATAAAAATAATTTAAAAGTACAAATAAAAGAAAAACAATAAATTAAACTTCATCATAATTAAAAACTGCTCTGCAATAGACACTGTTAAAATTAAAAGGCAAGTACAGACTTGGAGAAAATATTCATGATACATATGCATGACAAATATGTTTACATTTAAAGAGATATAGAAACTATTTGTTTTATAAATAACTCTCAAATCTATAAGAAAACAAAGAACACCTTTACGAGAGACAAATATTTAATATAAACTCCAAAAAATATACAAATGGCTAATAAGCTCGGGAAAAAATACTTGACATCACTAGTCATCATGAAAATGCCATTCAAACTAAAATAAATATTAGACTGGCTTCAATAGCAAATATTGACAAAAACAAGTCAGCGTGTGGCACACCCAGAGCTTTCGCCTGCTGGCAGGAACACAAACTGGTAGAACAACTTCGGAAAACAAATCTGAACCACCTGCCCAAACTGAACAAACCGAACGCATGCATGGGGGCCCCCAGCCAGGCTGTGAGGGTCTGGTCATGGTTTGTCTCCTGGTCCGGATGCCGGTGGGAGAGGTGTTTCATTTTCTGAAAAAATTCACCAGTGTTCATTTATGATCTGGGCGATTCTCTGTATGTTTCCAGAGAGTTTTGGAAGACTGCTGAGGCATACACTCTGCATGTTGAAGGGTCCTGCTAAATTACCCCCCCCCCAGAAGGCCACTGACTCCCCCCCCGGTGGTGGGGTGTCCACTTCCCCATAGGCGGGCTGCAGTGAGTGCCTTTACCTTCTCAATCCCAGCCAATCCTGTGTTTATTTCATGCAGCTGTGGACCAGCGAAGCCACAGCACCGTCTGGAGCTTTTGCACACATGCTGGACCAGACGTGTCCCCAGGCAGTTAGTGGGTGAAAATGTAGCCTGTGGAGTTCGCCCGAGGGTCTGCGACCCCTGGGTGTCCTCGGTTCTGACACGCCCTGATGGCCATCTCGGGGAATGAAGTTCCCTTCCTCCTTTCAGCAGATTCCCTCACACTCACTCCCCAGGAAGAAGTGGGTCAAACACCAGGAGACACTTAAGGCTTCTGGGGGGACACTGGAGGGCTTTCATTTTCAAGCTCCCCAATATAAAGAACTGTTTCTTGCTTGTAGGTCATTCATTTTATTTTATTTTATTTTAACATGAAAAAAGGAAGGAAAGCGGGAACTATCCTGAGAAGCCCTGTTCTTAAACTGGCTGGAGATGAGGCCAGGGGAGTCTGAGGTTAGTCCCTCCCCTCACCCACGTATTTGTTTTTAATACTTTGGATTGGGGAAAGCCTTGTCAGAGACCATAACAGAAAAGTGATAGAGACAGTTTTGAGTGAGTCAAGTCATTACGAACAAGGAGACCTAAAGATAAGTGGCAGATTAAAAGAAATGTGTCACATGTGTAATGAAGCTTAAGATCCAGAATATATAAAGAGCTACTATAAACCAATAGAATGACAAAGCGCCCAGGAAGAAAACCTAGTCAAAAGGTTAGAGCCAGCACAGAAGAGGAAATACAAACAGCCCAGAGTAATATGTAGATGCCTAGGCTCATTGGCAATCGGGACCCTCGAGAGTGAGACCATGGGGGCCGACAGGGACAGGGCTCTCCTCTGGGGGCGGGCCAAGCCTACAGATCGTAGTTAGCATGTGGGACTTCACTCACCCCCACCCCACCGGCTGAACAGGCCACTGTCCCATGGCCAGGCTGGGGGTCCGGCTGAGGTCCTGTCCCTGGCCTGGGCTTACACGTGCTGCCTCTGGTGCCGCAGCACCTCCGTGGGTGTGAACAGGAAGTCCTGCTGGCAGGCCTGGCAGTGGTAGGGCCTCTGCAGGGCCGACACCTTCTGCTGGGGCTCAGGGGCGGCTTCCTCAGCCCCTAAGGAACAGGAGATGAAGGCTAAAGGGGCTCTCAGCTGCCCAAATCCCGGCACCCAAGGGACTCAGCCTCTCTTAGCCTTTGGGGAATTCAACTCTGCCTCCTCCAGGAAGCCTTCCTTGATTAATCCACATACAGGCAAGTCTTTGCTGTACAGGGCGGAGGCAGAGAGACTGAGAGCCCGGGGTAGGGATGGCAGCAGGCATCATGCCGGGCTCTGCCCACTGCAGCAGCCCCCAGGTAAGAGCGAGGTACACATGCCAAGGTGGAGCTGCGGGACAGACCCACAGAGGAAGAACAGACAGAAGCACAGGAATGACCACAGAGAGACCACAGACAGAAAGAATAAAGAAAGAGGTGGCCCTCTAGGCCTTCCCCACCCTGGGCTCCACGTTTCTGTGACAGTTTGCAGGTGGCCCCCACCAGGGCCAGAGGGCTGAGGTTGTCAGTCCCCAGACCACCCAGTGAATGCCCAGGCACCGAGGAAACCAGTGGGGGACGGAGGGATGGCCGGGTGGGTGGCGCCGAGCCCTTACCTGGGGGGCCGTCCTGCAGGGCCTGGGGGCAGGTGTTCTCGTGGGCCACGCGCTCCAGGGGCGTCAGAGGCAGGTGCAGGCCGCAGTGGGTGCAGGTCCAGAAGGCGCGCAGGCAGTCACTGTACAGGTCAGTGTCGCTCTGCATGGTGGTGTCAGGGCTCAAGGCCCAGCACGGCCAGCCTGGGACCCTCCCCTGGAGACCCTCTCCTAGGGGCTGGCAGGCCCCACACTGAAAATGCATCCCTGGACTCAGTTAGAATGTGGGGGCTCCCTAAAACCCCATCTTCAGGGCAGGAAGGTGAGGGGCTGAGGCAGGGTCTGTGCTCACAGTGAGGCAGTTGTAGGTGAGGAAGTCCGTCACTGCGTAGCCCCCTTTGGTGGGGTGGGGGGACAGAGCAGAGCTGCCGAAGAGGCTGGGGAGGCTGGGGGCCGCTGTGATGGTCTGGGGTCCCACATAGAGGTTCTGGGCTTCCAGCCCCGTGAGCCGTCGGAGCCTGTAGAGAACCTGACGAAGGAGAGAGAGGCAGACTCAGCAAGTCATGCTCAGAGCAGCCGGGTTCAGCCGTGCCTGAAGCCCGGCCCTGGCCCTCCTGCTTATGTGGGCCGACTGCTTAAGCCGATCATGACGTGATATTGGACCCTCAGGACCAGCGTCCTGTCTAAAGCATGCCTGATGCCCCACCCCACCTCAACTGCCTTCCCCGGGCCCCTGCTCCCCACATCCACATCCTGGCCTTTCCCCACACTTCCTCTTGACATGTTAGCCCATCCTCTTTCCTGGTTTGCTGGGTCCCTCCTCGGCTCCAGAAGGTCACCTGGACTACACCATTCTCCTTAGCCCCTGCCATGTGTAGTAGGATCAGGATCAACTCTCAGCTCTCCACCTAAGAGGTGGGAGGCTGGTTTTACATCTCTGTCCAGTACTTCCCGCCGTCCTCCAGGAGAGGACCCCTCAGAGCTTCTCTCCCATCCTGCATGCCCTTGGCTGTCACTGAGGGGGAACTGCGCAACGCCCGCAGTAGACGACCGATAAGCCCCAACAAACAAGGGCCACAGGGCTTAACAGCCGGTCTCTAGAGCCAGGCCCTGCGGGTCACGCCCCGGCTCCAGCCCTCACCAGCTGCGTGACCTTGGGTTTGTCATCAGCCTCTCTGGTTTGAGAACCCCTGAATCCACACACATTCAGTAAACAGGAAGCCAGACCTTCGGGGATCTCGATCCCGTGGTGGATGCCCTCTCAGGCCGGGGGTGCAGACGCCAGGCGCTGGGTACCTTGAATGCCATGAACTGCAGCAGTCCCCTGCTCAGGGCCACCACCTCCTTGTGGCTGTGACTGTCATCGTCGTCGTCGTCCTCCTCCTCTGGCAGCCGCCGCCGGGCCTGATGAGCCAGCTGGCGGTCCAGGGTACTTTTCCAGTGGGCTCGGAGCCGCAGCGAAGCCGCCAAGAGCTGGATGGCATCCTCACTATCCGCAAGGTGGAGCTCCAGCCAGCCGTCGGCCACCAGGCGGGAGCAGTCACCATTGGTGTCCAGGGACCGACTGAACAGCAGGAGGGACTGGGAGAGGGGGCAGAAGACAGGCAGGGAATGAGGGACAGGATGCCATCTTAGAGAGGCCCCCACCTGGCTGGGCTCCTGCTCACCTGCCTATCCATCCATCCACCTGTCCATCCATCCCCATTTATCCAAAGTACCCATCGGTCCACCTATCCCCGCACCCCCACAAACACCTGCTGTGCACTTCCTCTGCACTCTTTCAGGTGCTGGAGACACAGCTGTGAATAAGACAGAGTCCCCACCCTGTGTGACATTCAACTTGGTGAGATGGACTAATAAAGACTACAGAGTGAAATACAGAATTTGGTTTGAGAAGGCAGGACTTGTGATGCATGTTGGGGGTGGACGGCTGAGGGAGAGTCTGTGTCTTCACGGGCTGGGGTTGCCCATGCGTGCACCTTTGCCAACGTTCCTCAAATGGTGTCCCTACCAGCTGAACACATTGCTCTCTCTACGTTTTATTGTCAAATACACAAATACTGAATGCTAGTTAACGGGACACACATGGAAGAGCACTGCTGAAGACAACTTCAAATACATCAAGAAATTAAAAAGAAAAGCCACCTATTGAAATAAGTGGTGAGTGGACAGAGGCACAGGCATGTGATGTAGCAAAAAACCAATGTCATTTGAAGGATCTGGAGAGTGAGGGTCTGTGCTCGCCAAACGCTTCTTCCAACTTCTGTTTGAAAACCCTCACAATGTGTTGGGGAAAATCCCATGGGACAGGGCAGGGCTGACCAGCAGTTGATGGTTTGGGGGCTGGGTGATGGCACAGGGTTCGGCTTGCCATTCTGTTCTGTCTCCTTCCGTGCACGTTTAAAACTCTCCACCATGAGCACACTGCGCAGGGAGGGGAAACTGAGATGCCAGGGACATCTTGGCTAGCAAATCTGCCTTGAGGTCCGAGCCAACGGATAGCACACGTCCTTTCCAGCACTGACGAGAGCCCGACACCATCCTGTGTATGCACTTGCGTTTCAGTTTACTGTCTGCCTCCCCCACTCATGACCATGACCACACCCCTAGCACCTAGAGGAGTAATTAGCGCTGGGAGTGCAGGCAGGAGCTCAGTAAATGAATGAATACGTAATTGAGCAGGTTAGAGCTAGGGATTCACGGTGTCGACAAAATCTCTTGAAGTTTGGGAAGCCTGAAGGATTTCTCTCTTTCCTCCACTCCACATTCCCTGGGGTCAAAGAGAAGGGGTACTGATAACGGAGAGCCCTAACTGATAAGTAGGAGGCATTAGGGGCAGGCTGTGGCCCTGGCACTCTGCCTCTGCCACTTGCTCATGTGTGGCCTAGGCAAGTGACATGCCTCTTTCCCCCACCCCTGCCCAGGGTGGCACCCAGTGAGCATGCAGGGCATGGCAGCCGCTGCTGTCAGGGCTCCCACCGCCTGGGTGCAGGCACACATACACGCACACCTGTCACCTGAGCACGTCCTCGTCCTCACCCAGCCAGCTGTCATCCTCTTCTGCCTGACATTGCAGCCACCTCCTCGCCCGGCTCCCTGCTTCCGCCCCAGGCCAGACCCTGCCCCCGCGCTGCCCTGACCCCTCGGGGAGCTCCAGGCTCACCGCTGCCTGACCACATCTCTGGCCACCCTCCCCCCTCACAGACTGTTCCAGTGTTCCTGTGCACACATGTGCCTCGGGGCCTTTGCACTCACTGTTCCCTCTGCCTAGGGCGTTCTCCCCCTTCCCACCTTCCCTTCAGGGGTTTGCTCAACTAGGCCTCTCGATGAGACCCACCCAGGTCGTCTTAGTTCACACCAGAACCTGTCCCCTTTCCTTGCCCTCCATCCACCCTTCCTAACCTCCTGACCCTCTCTATCTTCCCCATCACTGTCACTGTCTAACACCTCATTTAGTGCTGTCCTGTGTTCATGGGCACTGTTGGTCCTCCCCTGAGAGATCTGGGGGAATGGGGACCTTTGACAGTTCCCGGTGCGTGGCACTCAGCGAGGAATGGCTGAATGAATTCAGGAGTGAAAAGACAGGAGCCAGCCAACAGTCTGCAGCTGATGCCACAGCATGCATCCTGCCCTGGGGACAGTCATCACACCTGGATGCTGGGAGGCAGGGTAGGGACCCACCTGGAGAGCAGGGATGCGGACACAGTTCAGCAGGTACGGTTTGTTGGTCTCCAGCAGGGAGACGAAGGTGATGAGTTGGTGCCTGCTGCTCATCTTGTCCCTGTCATCTGAAGGGTCAAGAGGACAGCTCAGGCCCACTCTGCCTACCCATCTCTCACTCATACCCTCCCCCATCCTTCCCCTGGGGGCTGCCTGTCCCACCTGGGCCATTTACCTGTCCACACATGCTCACACATGTAGCAATAAAATGTCTGTGACTTAGTTTTAAACATTTTGTTGTAATAAATATGACTTTGGCTATTTAGTGGCATGAAGAAATATTGTTAACTTCGTTAAGAGTGATAACAGCACTGTGGCAATACTAAAACCATCATTATTATTATTACTAAATGATGACACCTGAGATCTGCTTTAAAACGCTCCAGCAAAAAGGAAAAAAGGGGACAGAAGAAACGATGGCAGAACGTTGACAGCTACAGAACCTGGGTGAGGGTTTGTCACACTCTCTACTTGGATGACATATACAAACTTCCAAAATTGAAAAATTAAGGAAGAAACAATGTAATAATAGGAAGAGAGTTACCAGACCAGGAATTCACAGCAGTTAAAGTTTTAAATTTTATCTTTGAGGTTTAAAATCATAAATCCCCCTTTTTGAGTTCACATGTGCTATTTGACACAGTACGCTCCTTTGTTTACAAACAAGAACAGGAGCTGCGCCCCAGATTCAGACACCACGACCAGCCACCAGGCTGCAGGAGCGGCGGCCCCGTGGGAGCACGCAGGCCTGCACCCTGGGGGCTCCCAGCTGGGACCCACCCAGCTGGCGAGCTCGGCTGAGGCGGCCTTTAGGCACACATTCCACTGGAAGGTAGTCTGACTCCACGGCCTGGATGCTGCCTTCCCACGGGCGCAGGCCTGCCCATGCTGCCATGGAGAGCATGCAGCTCGGTGTAGAGCTGAACTTGCCAAGGCCGCCCAGCCAGGTCTGGTCTGGGGACCCCACCCCCCGGCAGGTCCCACCTCAGTGGGCCTAGCAGTGGTAGCGGAGGCTTCACTGTCCCCACTTGAGCTCATGGTACCTCGGCTCCCTTCGTTGCCCCGGGCCTCCTGCTCCTGCGCGTGTAGCACCTTGGGGCTGTTGGCGAAGACGCAGGTGGGGTGCAGCATGGCGCCCTGCTTGGCCTGGGTGTGAAAAATCTGGAGAGACCAGGGACAGAGGACCTCAGCCCTGCTCTTCCTTGCTCTTCCTGGAACGTTTTTCCTCAACCTCCTCCCTGTCTTAGCTCAGAAATCCCCTCCACCAGGAAGCCCTGCCTGACCCCCACCCAGGTGGTCCAGGGACCCCGCTGTGTTCCCTCAGCCCCTGAGCTCTCCATCCTAGCCCCAGCCACCCCGAATCTTCCATCTGGGAACAAGTTTGTCTCCCCACCAGACCGTGACCCCAAAAGGACAAGGCAAGGATTGTTTTGGTCATAGTCACGTCCCTAGCACAAAGCAGTTGCTGGGAAGGTGCTGAATGACAAAACCCGTCTGGGGACGGGGAGCGGGAGGCCCACCTGGTCCGAGTCCTTGCGGCCACTGTTGAAGGGGTCTGGGACGGCGAGCTGCGGGTAGAGGCCTCCGCCCATCAGCAGCTTGAGCAGGACCATCTGGTCCCGTGTCAGGGCCTGGGCCGAGCTGGTGGCTGCCTGCAGCTGCTCCAAGTTGTGCCGCAGCTTGAACTTCACGTCCTGGTGGGCACGTGGGGAAAGGCGGGGTTCCAAAGGCTTCTGGGGACTGGGGGAGCCAGGTCCTTGCCACAGAAACCTGTTTCCTGCAGCGAGGGCAGGGCTGTGTCCCCGCATACCCCACGGCAGGCCACGTCCCTGCTCACCCCAGGCACTGGACAGTCCCGCGGTGGCCCACCTGGATGTCCACATTGTCGCCGGCCCCATGGGAGGCCATGCTTCCCTCATCCTCGTCACTGGAGCATCCGACCTGGTCCTCCTGCAGCCGCAGCACCTTGCGCCGGCGGCCCCTGCCCACCTCGTGCTGGCGCTTCAGCTGGTACAGTGCCTGGTGCTCCCGGCGCTGCTGCAGCCGCCTAGAGCTGTCTCCTGGCTCCCGGGCCTGGGCCCCGGCCAGCAGCCCGTGCTCCTCCAGCAGCTCCTGGGGTGGTGAGAAGAGGGACACAAGGCAGGTCAAGTGGCCTCTGGACCCAGAGACCAGTTCACGTCTGGGGCCTGCCACTTGGCTGGCAAGTGACTTCACCTTTCGGAGCCACAATTCTCCCCAAGTAGAAAACGAGGCCTCTCCCACTGCCTCCCTGCCCGGGCTGCTAGGGGCTGAAGTGGCCTATGTGAGAACAAGCCTGTGCACAGCGTGGGCACGGTGGCTGCTTCAGCATTGTTGCTGGCCCACAAGTGCCAAGGCTGGGGACAGGAGGGAAGGACGAGAGGGGGCGACTGTCACCCGTGGTCCTCCCTGGGGGTTCCTGTCACAGCTCCGACCTGCCCCTTCAGGCCACCCTAGCCCTGAGGTTCCTACACTGGTCAGTAGAGTCCCCGATTGACAGCAGCATCTGGAACGTGGGACCTGTCAAAATGCCAAGCCCTGGGTCCCGGCACAGAAAGCACTGAGATTGGGGCGAGGCCTGGACTTAGCAGACCCGCAGGGGACAGGGGACTGCGACACGTTACAGACACCCCACCAACACCTCTGAAAACAGTCTTCGGGTGACCCTCTTGGACTGAACCCAGTTTCTCAACGAGCCCTATTCAACAAAGGGCATGGGATGCTGATACTGTATGTGATAGAAAGAGGACCCGCACGTGTCACTAGGCTGCATCACAGCTCTAGGGAACTGGAGACGCTGCAAGACAGGAGAACGGTCAGGACACCACTGGTCCCCAGCACAGGGACCCCTAAAATTGCATGAGAGGCCTTGGTGGGGGGATCGCCCACACTGGGCTTCAGTCTGCCCATCTGCTACCAGCGTCCCCAGGGGCGCCTTCATTTTCTTTACGGTCCACGGTGCACATGCGGCCTCTGGGCATGTAGCAGCAGACCTGACACGCAAAGGCAAAGATATCGTGAAACGTTAGTCACACACTCAAGGTGCGAAACCACATCGCAGCAGCTGCCCTGCAAATGCTCACTGGGCTGTCCAAGTGCTAACGATCCATCCTCACGGGCTTCCTGTGAGGCAGGTGCTATTACTGTCCCTGGTTTTGGAGGGCGAGCTGAGGCTGGAAGGGGCACAGGGTCACACTGCTGGCAAACAGCAGAGCCGGGAGTCGCTGCTGGGACATCCAGCTCCAGATCTGGTGTCCCCAACTGCTGCCCTGCGCTGTCTCCCAGCACCCAGTCCGCAGTCTTAGTGGGCGACTCAGCACCCCTGCCCCAGAGGGCGAGGTACTTCCCAAGGAAGTGGCCTGCGACAGCTGACCTTGTATAACCCCTCCGGGAAGCCCCCATGGGATATCTATCCTTCGCCCTGCCCCCGGCACTCCCACACTTGGTCCTTGGTGGTCTGGTGGCGGGAGATGAGTGTAGGGTGGGACCCTGACCACTTCCTCCATCCGAGAAGCTGCAGCATGCTCGCGGGCACTCACTGTCTCCCCAATCCCAGCCATCAAGGTGTGTTCCTGGCCATCTGCCTGGCCAGACAGCCCACCTGGCCCAAGCCTCACCTTGAACTGGCGTCGCAGGTTGGCCATCTCATACAGCCGGTGCTCCTCAATGCCCCGGCGGCGGCACCACTTGCGTGAGTTTCTGCTCCGTTCGGACTTCATCTGGTTGGAGGTACAGAGTCCAGGTGTCAGGGCCCAGCCTGTTGTGGGGTGGTGGGAAGGAGGGCTGACCCACCACCCAGACTGCCCCAGTGTGGACCCCAACACTGGCCACTGGGAGGATGCCAGGCCAGTGGGCAACCTGTCGGCCATCCTTGACACCTGCTTTCTTCCTTTTCTGCAGGTCTCAGCCCTACTGCTCCCTCTTACAGGAAGTTCTTCCAGACTACACTGGGTCAGATATCCGTTCCGGGGTCTCTCAGCCCTCTGGGTTCCCCAGCACTGGCAATTCTGGGTGGCCACTGTCTAGGGATGGGTCTGTCCCCTGCACTGGGCTGTGAGCCCCAGGAGGGCAGGGCCAGGTTTTGATCACCACTGGGTCCCAAGCACTGCCTGGCACAGGGCCAGGGGCTCAGGGAATGTGCGTTGGACATACAGGGGCCACTCTATGAGTCTGGACTTTCTCCAGGGGGCACAGTTGTAAGTGGCGCTTCGGTGGCCCCCAGCTCCCCCTCGAGCCTGGCCCTGCAGGTCCCACAAGTGGTGCAGACAGGAGTGGGGGGCACTGCCGCCGGCCTCACCTGCACCCAAGTATTGAAGATATTGAAGAGCGTGAAGGGGTCCCCCTGATCACTCTCCAGGGGCCGCCGTGCTGCTACACACTCTGGGTTGCTCTGGGCGCTGCGAGTGAAGGGCGACTGGACGCTGAGGGCAGCCGCGATAGTGAGCACAGGCTCCACCAGGTGGAACGTGGAGCCCAGGATCAGCATCTTCCCTGGGGGCAGGACCCGATGAGCGCCCCTGCCCGCCTCCCCGCACCTCGCCCACAGAGCCACACCCTGTGATTTCCGTCATGTGACCTTGGGCAAGGCCTCAGTTTCCCCATCTGTAGGCTCAAGATAACCACAGTCCCTGCCTCTTCGGGCATGTGCTGGGCACTGTTAGTGATGGCTGCCACTGTCAGCAACTCCACCGCCTATCTGCTCTCCACCTCACGACTGGCTCCCCTAGTCCCCCTTCCTGCCTTGTGGCTTTATTTTCCTTTCCCACACTCATTTTAACCTGCCACGGCAGTATCCCTGTCCCTCTAGAATGTGACTTCCACGTGAGCTGTAACTTGGTCTGCCTGGCACACAGCAGGCACTGGCTTTTGTGCCTGCCTCAGGATGACCCTCTCCTGCCACCTTTGTTGAATTCTAGAAGGAAGCAGGGGAAGACAGTGAGGATGGGGAAAGAGGGGGCAGAGAGAGAGGGAGGAAGCGAGGACAGAGAAGAAAGGAGGACAGGGAGGAACAAAGAGAAGAAAGCAGTAGGAACAGTATCCAGATGTGGTGAGAACCCGTCTCCTAGTGCTCGGGCCCTTACCTGCCTGCCCACCCCGGGCATTGGCCTGTGCCATGTGTCTGACACATCCCCAGCGGTCCCCTTGACTGCCCTGCAGGGCTAAGAGCAATGTCTATTAAATTCCTGAAAAGAACTGTGTTTCACCCTGTGAAGTATTCAGAGAGCCTGACGGGTGACTGAGCCATCTGAGCCCAGAACCACCCAGCAGTGAGTCATCTGTGTCTCCTGCCCTGCAGGCCTGGGGACCAAGGCCCGGGGAGTGACTCCCAGCTCCACCTGCCACATAAGCCTGAGTGAGTGACAGGCTTTCTCTGAGCCTCATTCCCTCATTTGGAAAGCCTGCGTCCTTCATCCCTATTCCTTGGGGGATGAGAGATGGCATGCCCACCATACTCGGCAGCCCACGCCATCAAACAGGCCCAGTCATGTGCTGTTCCATACCCCCGGGCAGGGCCCTTCACCCCAACCCCTGGCCAAACCTCAGTTTCCTCATCTGCACTCAGGGGTGCCTGGAGGCCCTCCCCTCTCTGAATGGGAATGAAACAATACAGGATCCGGAGGGTCCTCCACCACCATACAAGAAATGCTCATGAACTTTCTTTCTGTTCTTGGAAGACCTTATTCTCTTTGCTCTAGGCCTGTTCCCTTCCAAAACAAACAGAAATAACTACTTCATGGCCACAGAAGCTCCCAGAGCTGGTGGTCTCCACCTCGCACCCTCACTGAAGCTCCGTTACTACAATGCTGGGGACTTTCATGACATTAGCACGGGCAGCTTCTGCTGAGCACCATGTTTGGGAAATGGTGCCATGGGCGGTGACAAGGAGCTGGGGATATTCTGCGGGCTGTGGATTTGGGTAGAAATAGAATGTCCTGAGTCAGGAGAATCAAGCGAGACAAACACGCCCAGAGCAGCAGGGTCCTCGGGATGACGTGGGAAGGAGAAAGAGGAAGAGGGTGGGAATCCTCATGACTGATGCAAGAGGGGAGCCAGGACGGAGCTGGGAACGGGATGTGAGGAGAGGGGTACCCCTTTGCTGACTGCTGTCACCTCACCCTTAGAGCAGAGCTTGGAAGAGAACCCGAGGATGAATGAATGGGGCCCAGAGAAGGGGCAGATCACTCAGAGCTGCTCGGAGAGCAGGCAGGGCCCTGCACCCACCCAGTGCCCCGTGCGATCACCCGAGGCGGGGTCCCTCACCAATCACGACGTCCACAGGCAGCTGGGCCAGCAGGGACCCGATGGGGGTGAGGGCCTCTGAGCTGTCCAGGGCGCCCTGGTCCTGGAGGTAGAGGATGGCTGTTTCCAGGCTGGCTGGTGGGGGCGGCTCGATGAAGGGGAAGGTTCGGGGGTCTCCCACGTTCATGCTCTTCATCTGGAATGAGAATTGAATCCCTAGGATGGGACACATGAGCCGCTGTGGAGCACTAAGAGGGCTCAAATCACAAACTCACGATACTTTAAGACTCTCAATGTCAAGGCCCACAGTACAGAGGCAGAGAAGGACAATTGTCTGCCTGCACATCTGCCTGTCTGCCCAGCACCTCTTCTCTCAGACCCTGACCATGGAACGAAAACATGATCTAAGCTAGACCATTCGAGTTTTCTTAGGCCCCCTCCCAGCCCTCATAGCAACTAAGAAATAACCACATGACCTGAGCCGGGCCAATCAGAATCCTTCCCTGGGACTATACACTAGAGCTGGGAGAAAAAAGTTCCAGCATCCTCTCTGCTCGTGAAGGGCCAGGATGGAAGCCCAGAGCTGCTGTGGTTATTATTCCGTTGCCTGGAAATTAGCCCACCCACCAAGGATGGAGACATCCTTAAGTGTTCCTCAGCTAGACCCACCTCCCCCATGATGGATACTCAAAACCACAAATCTCCTTTTCTGCTTACAAGAATTTCAGTTGGGTTTCTCTCTTTTGACCAAAGAATCTCCATGAATTCAGAGGCCAGAGGCACAGCAGGTGGTGGGGAAAATGAAATAAGCACCTGTTACTGGGTCTAGCATGAGCCAGAAGGAAGCTCAGAGAGCCTGGGGGCTCAGCCCGTGTCTCCTGGCTAGGTGGCCTGCTCGCCTGGCCCTGACCTAGCGGTGACCAGCCATTCCTACCTGCTCACTGAACCCTGATATTTTTGAGAGATCACCCAATACCCATCGAAAGACCTTTGAATGAGAAGCTCCAGATGGGAAGTAGGGCACGGATTTTTTTTAAGTTCTCCAGATGATTCCAGCGTGTGGCTGGGACTGAGACTCAGTGCTCCAATCCAGTCTGGCAAGGCCACCACTGAACAATCACAGGTCATAGAGAGGGCACACTTGAGCCAGTTCCGTCAAGACAGGCTGGGAAATCAGCCAGGGGCTTCCAGGAAAGGCTTCTATGGCCTTATAAATGAGACCCACAAAGGAGCAGTGCGTTGTTCCTGTCTCTGGATAGCAAAGGAGGAGTGATGTCCACAGCTGCGGAGCCAGGTGGCATTCAGGACACAGCCTCGGATGGAATCCCAGCTGTGCTGCTTGCCAGCTGTGCAACCTGGGTCAAGCTGCTTCACCTCTCTGTATCCATTTCCTCATCCTTACTCTGGGTTGATAAGAAGACCTACCCTACAGGGTTTCTGTGAGGATCAATTACATACATGAAACACAGAGCCTAGCCCACAGTAAGCACTAGGTAAGTGGTTTTTTAATTATCATCATCATCATCATTAGGCATGCTGCTGAGGCTGGAAAGACAGAAAAAGCCCAGGTCCTTTATGACATCACTGATTCATTTAGGTAACCAACCCTAACACCTCTCCACCTCGGGGCTTCTGTTTATGTAAAACAGTATAGTTTCCTTACAGTTCGAGCCAGTATTTTTCCAATAGCAGGTTATATGAGTTAGAAACTCCATGAAGTGGGTCATGATCAGCATTTTTAAAAAATGAAGTCAAACTAATATACACTATCAGCATGCGTCACGTACAAAAAGGGGCTGGTGTGTACTGCTTACGCACGTGTGAGCCTACGGCAGATGCTCCCCACCGCCCCCCACTTGTCTTTCCCTCCTCTTCCCGAGCACCAAGACACTTCCCAGACTCCCCTGCAGTGCAGTGTGGCCAGGGGGAGCTCTAGCCAGGGTGCTGGAGGGAAGCACACCCCCGCGGACCTGGCCCATAAAGCCACACAAATCCATCTCCAAGGGGGCTGACAGAGGCACAAAAGTTAAGGGGTCTGGGTCCCCGGATACAGGAAACTGCTGACCAGCCAGAGGAGAGTCCTGCTGCGCTGGACATCCAGGCAGTGGGTGACCTTGTCTAGTCTACGAGCAGCTACCAAGATATGAGCCACGACATAACACATGTCAAGAAAGCTCGGCTCTCAACGCCACTTCTTGATCGGTTTTCTGTTACAGCTGAAAGCACTCTACTGAGTCACAAGGTTCCTCCCATGAACTTTGAATCTGGGGGATGATTATCCCCTCAAAGTGGCATCTGACATTCAGGAGAGACAAACGCCCCAGTGGCCTGGCCAGCCCCGCCTTTCTTGGCCCCGAACTCTGGGACTGGACTCATCTAACCGACTCTCGGTCTTCCAGGCACCAGCACTCAGGACGGTCCTCTCCCAGCCCTGCCTCACCTGCAGCACCATCGCGTCCAGGGCTACCCTCCGAATCTCAGGGACAGCATAGGGGGCGAAGGCTTCGTAGTCCGACTCAGCATAGAGGCGGAAGCAGACGCCGGGACCCGTGCGGCCCGCCCGGCCCTTCCGCTGCTCAGCACTGGCCTGGCTGATCCAGAACTCCTGCAGCCGTTGCACCTTGGCCTGGGGGTCATAGCTCATCTCCTTGACCTTGCCTGGGTTGGAGAAGGGGCAGTGGGGAGGGCCTCTGTGAAGGCACATGCCTGGCTCCTCCCGCCCCTTCCTCACTCCTTTATTCCACCAATGCTGACCATGACCGTCAGCTCATTCTAGATCAGACACTGACACCACGTCATTGTACTCTTTCATTTCCTCATTCACGCATCTTTCATTTACTCAAACTTCTGCTTATTCAGCAGTTCAGTCATGTGAAAGTTATTATGAAGCACCTACTATGTGCCAGGCACTGTCCTCAGCACCAAGGAGACAGCTGTGAACAAAATAAGACAAAGTCCCTGGTCTCACAGGGCCAAACAGACACCATCAATTCTAAGACCAACCTTTTCTCATATTGTATCATCTCTGACTTGCCTTAAAATCAATGGCACGTCCATGGTTAATAGGTGGTGTTTTAAAAATTTTCTTGATGGAATAAAAAATTGTGGAATATTTTATCACTGGCACCCCAGATTCAATACTATAAGGTAAGTACTGACATTTATGGAGCGTTCGCTCTGTGCCAGGTACCATCCTAACAACCCGAATGTATTAACTCATTTCGTCCTTACAACCTAAGGGAAGCATTGACATTACTGCCATTTTTTAAATGAGCAAACTAACAGAGAGTGTCAGTGACACAGCCTGGGTCCCACAAACAGCACTGAACCTGGCCAGGCTGGCTCCAGTGTCCTCTGACCACTGCGCTCTGCTGACTTTCCAAAGAACAGTCTAGTTAAGATAGAAAATGAATAGATCAACAGATATAAAATATGATGCCCATACTAGGAAGAAAAATAAAGCTCCCTAAGGGGAGCAAGAGCGGAAGAAGGGGGAGATTACTCAGATTGAGTGGACAAGGCGGGCCTCTAATGGGGCCCCATTTGTGCAGGCCCTCGAATAAGATGAGGGAGCGAGCCGCATGGCTCTCTGGAAAAAGACAGCTCTCAGCAGAAACAACAGTCAATGCAAAGGCCCTGGGGCAGAAGCAAGCTTAGAATGACTGAGAAAGATGAAGACGTTGTCACTGCTCCAAAGCCCTAAATGCCCCCCACTCCCTGCTTTGCTCCAGCACAGACACATGTGTGCCCCCAGCCCTCACCCTCCTCTCTAGGTCCCCAGGGTGGTAGGCGGGGCAGCCCTCACCAGAATCCACCACAAAGCGGATCCCATCAATGGTGACGGAGGTCTCGGCGATGTTGGTGGAGAGAATGCATTTCCGGACTCCAGGGGGGGCCACGTCGAATACCTGGGGAGAGTAAGGAGGGGACATCAGGGACTAACTCAGCCCTTACTGACCCCTGGAAGGTCCATGGGCACCTCAAACCCACACATCTAAAACAGCCCTGCACCCCTCACTGCACCCACTCCTCCCATCCATCTCAGAGACGGCTCATCATTCATGGAGCCTGGGGCCAGGAACCTGGGCTGTCCCGGGTCCTCCCCTCCCCACCTGAACCCCTTCAACGTGTCTTGATGTCATGCCTCCACCCTCCACCTGCCACCCCCGCCCTGGCGCAGGCCCCTCCTTTCCCACCCAGGCCCTGCTCCAGCTTCCTCCTGGTCTCTGGCCTCCAAACTTATCCCGTTCAGTCTGTCTGTCACACAGCAGAGGGACCCACTAAAGCACAAACTAGCACTGGCCTCACCTTGCTCAGAACCCTCCCGCGGCCCTCAGTATGCCATGGCCCCATGCTAGGTCCACAAGGTCCCCCGCAATCTGACTCTGCGTACCTGTCTGGCCCCACCTCTCCCAACTTCCCCGCCACCCTACACACAGTGTCCTGGCTGCTCCATCTTTCTCTCACTGCAGGTTCTTCTCCCAGACCCAAGGGATAGCCCTTGGAATAGCACAAGCCCTTCTCCCAGACCCAAGGGATAGTCAAGCACAATGGCTGAGAGCTGAGGTCAGCAACTACAGCCGGGGGCCGAATCCAGCCTGCCACCTGTTTTTGTATATCAGCCTCAGCTGGTCAATCTGCTTAATGGTAGACCTGAGACATGGTGACAGAGACCATGTGGCCCACGAAACCTAAAAATAGGTGCTGCCTCGCCAACCCCTGGTGAATTACATGGGCTCTGGTGCCAAGTTGCCACGTTTTGCAGACTGGCTCTGCCACTCACAGGCCTTTGCTCCCATCTTGGCTTCACACCTGCAAAGTGGGGATGGCGGCTGGGCTAGGCAGGCAGGGCTGCAGTGAGGACTGAGACAGGCAGGATGCAGAGCTCAGACTGCTGTCACAGTGCTGCACACATGTCACCTGGGACACTCTTCCCCGTTCCCTTTCCCGGCTGGGCCTTCCCAGGTCTGTTTTGAAAGTCCCGAATCCATGAAGACCCTGCTCGCAGAGCTCCAGAGCTTCCATCGCCTACTGTTAGGAAAACTGTCAATTACTTGTCCTTTTCCCTGACAGACACAAGGGGAGGCACCAAGGAGGTGCTCGGAGGCTTTGTCCTGAAGGAACTGTTCCCCAAGGTGACTCCAGCAGGCAGCTCCCAGGACAGCCCGGGGTGCCCTGGCCCGGATGCCCAGCCTCACCCGGTACTTTCCCACCGAGCGGAGCTTCACCAGTGGGATGCTGTGGAAATGACTGTTCGTGATTCCCAGGCTAGGAGGTCACAAAAGACGTTGTGGCTTCTGCTTTGGCATCTCAGGGAGAACCAGCCACCACGCTGTGGGGACATGCAAGCAGCCCCCTAGAGAGGACGCATGGAGGGGAACTGAGGCCCCATGTAACAGCCAGCCATGTGAGAGTGCCATCTTAGGAGAGGACCGCCCGGCCCGTCATGCCGTCAGAGGAGTGCAGCCCCAGCCAGCTCCTGACTGCACCCTCAGGAGACCTGAGCCAGTACTATGGGCTATGCCGCTCCCATACCCAACCTATGGAAACCACCAGACATAACGCATGTTCCCCACTCTAGGTTCATCACTGCTAAGTTTGGGAGTGATCTGTTAACAGCCTCTGTCCCATCAACCTTCCACTCCAGGAAGGCAGTCTCCTCACCTTTCCCCATACCCTCATCACAGATTCCTGCTTCCAGCCTTTGCTCACGCTGGTCCCCCCCAACTTCCTTCCTCTCTCTTCTGCTCAAAACCCTCCTTGTCCTCCAAAGCCTCCCACGTCACTAGGAAGCGCGCCCTGGCACATGCCCCTCCTCCCGAAAGCTGTGAGCAGCCTATCTGAGGCCCACGGCCCTGAACTTGTGGAGTCACACCCCCTCCTCCCCACGCTCCATCCTGCCTGGCTGCGTGCTGGTACCTTGTCCTGGTCGGCCACGGAGAGGGCACTGTGCAGGGGCAGCAGCACCCAGCGCTGGGTGTGGCTGGCATAGGTCTGCACAGCCTCGAGCACGGTGCTGATCTCGGCCATGCCGCTGAGGAAGATGAGGAGGTCGCCCCGTTCCTCTGGTGGGTACTTATTGTCAATGGCCTCCAGCACTTTCAGGTAGGGCCTTGGGTCTAGCTTCTCCGACTTAGATGCCGCTGGCTCAACCTCCTGCGGCTGGTACACGACCTGCGAAGAGACAGCCCCAGACAAGAGCGCATCCTGTCACTCCAGCTCAGAGCAGCCAGCCAGGGAGATCACGGGCCAACAGAGAAGACACAGTTCAGTCAGAAGGCAGAGAACATAAACAGGATCACATGAAGAGGATGAAATAAAAGGATAAAGTATTATGACTTCTGAGGAGCTGGCAAGGTTTGACGTTTTAAACTGGGCACTGGCAGCATACAGGTATTAAATTTATAAAAGTTTACTGGACTATACATGTGATATGTGCCTTGTTTTATGTTTGGAGCATAACCTTGACAACAACAAAACCTTACGGGGTGCAGCCAGGTTAAAACCCTAGAAATCCCTACTAAGAAAGCGCCCTCGCACTGCTTCTCTGGCTGCTTAGAAGACAGACCGCTGGCCATTTCGAACTGAAAATAACAGGGACAGGGCCATTTCCTGGTGGAACCGCAGGGCTATTACCAACTCTTGGCCCAAAGACACAAGAGGAAGGAGTGGTTGGCCATCAAGGCCACAGGGGTCCACAGAAGCCAGAGGGTGGGGCATCTGCTCTCACCATCCACACAGGCTGCCTCCCAGGGACACAGGAAGGTAGAAGGGAGGGAACAGAGATCGGGAAAGGCAAACAGAAGCCTCTGACACAGGGCCTGTCGGCCTGCGAGTAGGATTCGAGTGGCGGCTCTGCCACTTCCAAGTCATCCTGGAGACACGTGGCTTCACACTGCGGGTTTTGCTGTTGCCCTCCTGGGTGATGCTTCCAGGCCATGGAGCACGTTAGTGGTGGAGAACATGGTAGACACTCGACGAAAGTCAGCTGAGCTCACCATTGCTGATGTTGGACAACTACATGTAAGCCAGAGCAAGCGGGCTGGGAAACTGGGGGAAAGTGCGGGGCGCAAACTGCTGGGGAAACTGAATAGCTGGGAAGCTAAAAAGGATCTCTGCCTAGTGTGGGTAGAGAGAACTGAAAGAGGACCTAATGAACACGGTTCTAGTGACTAGCAAACTCTCTTTCACGTAAAGGGTATGTTTCTTGATTTTGGCTTCTTCAGCAGTAGCTACACCTCACATAAGTAGGACGTGTGAGGAGATGCGGTAGCGTCAGGCCTACTGCGGAACGGAGTGAGATCAGGGGTGTCGACTGGCGTGGCCCCCACAAAGTCTGCTCTCTTCCTCCCTGGCGCACTGACGCCTAGAGAGAGATGACATTTTCCAGCCTTCTTGCATCTCAATGGGGCTCAGAAATGAGGATGGAAGTAACTGTAAAGTCACGTCCAACTGGAAAACAACCCAGAATGCACCTGACGCTGGCACCTTCCCTCCTCCCACCAGCTGTAACCACACAGCCCAGGATGACCCCCAGGCCAGGGTTCTCACTGGGCGTGGTGCTGCCCTGGGGGGACACTTGGCAACATCAGGAGATATGTCTGCTTGTTACACCTGGGAGAAGATACCACCAGCCCCTAGTGGATGGAGGACAGGGACACTGGTAAACATCCACGACACACAGGGCAGTCCCACAACTAAGAATTACCCTGTCCAAAACTCCAGCAATGCTGAGTGTGAGAAACTCTCCCCGACGAGATGGCAGAGTGACAAGACAGAAGAGCCTCGATCCCTGAATGACTACATGGAACCGAGCTGCCCATCGGCCTGGACCAGCTGCACCGTTATATGGAAGAAATACACTTCTTTGTTATCTGGCCCTTTACATTTCTGGGTCTCCTCTAACAGGCACTGAGCCTTCTTCCCGGCACACTGAAAAGGCTCAGGAAATGGCAGCTTTAAAAAAAGACAGAGGGAGAGAAAGACCCCTACTTGAAGGGGTGGGAAATAGAGCAGCAGAGAAAAGACAAGTCCAACTTCGGTCAGAGACCAGGCAGGAGGACAGGGGTGGGGACACACTGACCGTGATAGGGAAGAGCCTCCCAGGCACCTGCACTACAGGGGCGCCGCTGAAGTAGCTGGAGAAGAGCGAGATGTTGATAGTAGCTGACATGAGGATGACCTTGAGGTCCGGCCGCTCAGGCAGCAGGCACCGGAGGACACCCAGGAGGAAGTCGTTGAGCAGGTGCCGCTCGTGGACCTCATCCACGATCAGGACCTGGTACTGGGGCAGGCTGGGCTCCCGCTGCAGGTGCCTGAGGAGCAGCCCCACCGTCAGAAACACAATCTTGGTGGCCGCCGAACATGTGCTCTCGAAGCGGATCTGGTAGCCGACCTGGAGGTGGTGGGGGAGGGTGGTGAGGGGAGGACCCCGGGCCTGGGCACCAGCCCCTTACCCTGCGCAAACGAAAACCTAAACCAGTGCCCTTGCATCGGACTCGGCAGTCCAACAGGCGCGGGTGGGAACCCCACTTCTGCTACCTAGTGCCACTGACTCTGGGCAAGCAGTTCCACCCCTCAGAGACATACATTTGTTCTAGATGCTGTGAGAATTATATGTGCTAATTCACATAAAGTATCTGGCACAGAGCCTGGCATGTGACACTAATTAATAATGATAATAAAAATCAGCCTTTCTTGGAGCCCTCACTATGTACCACCGACTATCCTAAACACTTTGTCTATCGACTCAATTCATGCTCACAACCACCACGGGCTGTAAGAATAATTCTTATTTATTTATTTTTAGGCGAGGCAACCCTTGGTTGACCTCACAGATTGCAAGGACTCTGTCAGCTTTCAATCCCTTATTTTTTATTTTCTACACCTTTAGCACCTGGTCTTTCTAGGTGGTCTCCCATCCAAGTACTAACCAGGCCTGACACTGCTTAGCTTCCGAGATCAGATGAGATCAGGCTCGTTCAGGGTACCATGGCCATAGACTGTAAGAATTATTCTTATCCTCACCACACAGATGGGGAAACTGAGGTCACTCAACCAAGGTAACACAGCTAGAAAGTGGTAGCTCACATCACACACACACACATACACACACACACACACACACACACACACACACATTTCAGATGGATTATAGTTCTAAATATAAGTTATTAGAAAAAATAATAGAAAATCTTCATGATCCTAAAGTAAGCAAAAAATTTTTAAACAGATCCCAAAGACTGTCAACCATAAAAAAGAAAATGACAGACTTGAAATGAAAAAACATCATCACCAAAAGACACCATTCAGAAAATGAAAGTCCATTCACAAAGCAGGAAACATAATTTGCGATACATAAATCCCACAAAGGACTCTTATCCACAATCAATAAAGACCTATAAATCAAGAACAAAAAGACAGTGCAAAAGACAAACAGGAAAAGGCCAGAACAGTCACTTCACCAAAAAGGATCTGCCAACAGCCAATAAATACATGGAAAGGTGCTCAACATCCTTAGTCACCCGAGAAATGCAAATTAAAACCCACAAAGCAAATTAAAATCTGATACCACCACACAACCACTAGAGAAGCTAAAATGAAAAAGAGTTATAGTCACAAGCATTGAGACAACATGGCATGTACCGCTAATGGGGGTGCAAAACAGCACACCTGCCTTGCCAAAGAGTTTGGCAGTATTTACTTAAAGTTAAACATACATGCAGATCTGATGGGCCAGCAGTCCCACTGCTAGATACACGCCCGACAAAAATATGCACCGAAGACACCAAAAGGCAGGTTACAGACGTTTCGAGTGGTACTGTTCACAAGAGCCTGAAACTGGAAACACCCCAAATTCCCATCAGCGGTAGAAGGGACAAACATACGTGGGGCCATCACCGTGGGAAACTGTGCAGCACCAGGAAGGCACGCCACACACCTGCACGTATACAGTAGATGACCTTCACAAAACTGAGAAGAAGCAACAGAGGCCAGGCCCAGAAGAGAACATACTTTTGATGCCATTAATAAAAAGATAAAGAGGCAAAAATAATCTGTGATAGTCTATCATTAACGCAGGTGTGATGAGGTAATGATTTATCACTAAGAATAGTGATGATCCTGGGGGCCTCAAGGGAGTAACTAGAAGGGGAGACAAGAGGACTTTGGGGTGCTGGTAAGGCTGATTTTTTTTATCTGGGTGCTAGTTACACGAATATACTCGACTTGTGAAAATTCAGAGCTACAAGCATTCCTTTGTGTTGAAAGTGTTCTAACTTCAATGACAACTTTTAAGTGGGAGAGCCAGGATTAAAACCCTAGAAACCATTAGTAAGGAAGTGCCCTCATTCTTTTTTTATGGCTACCTAGAGAAAAAAAAACGATAAATCTTTAAGGGCCTTTTTTTTATTATTATTGTTAAAGTGCCACACAGACAGACCTCAGCAATACTGTGGGCTCTGTCTTGACCACAACGACAAAGTGAGTATGGCAGGAAAGCAAAATGTAATCTTTGCTGGTGGAGGGGCTTGCCTCCAATTTAAGAAAATGTGACATCTGAGGAGCACAAGAAAATCAAGTGCAACAAGATGAAGTTGCCTGTCTTGGGTGAGGGTGGAGCCTGTCTCGCTGGGACTGCATTCAGGCCAATCGGCAGATAAATTTCTACTGCATGGAAGAGTGCGTGCTTTTGTAACTTCGTGATCTGTCAGGGACAAGCACCTCGTTCCCAAGGTTACGGGGAAAAGCTGGCATGCTGATAGTTCTACTCACCTTTGAGCCATACTGACTGAGGCTCTCGAAGCCCACGCGCTTGGCCAGAGAGACACAGGCGATTCGCCGAGGCTGGGTGCACGCCACATGACTGAAGCCGGCGGCCAGCAGGTACTGAGGCACCTGAGTGGACTTGCCACAGCCTGTGTCCCCTGCCACCACCACCACCTGGTGCTGCTTCAGCGTCTTCAGGATGCACTGCCCATACTGGAAGATGGGCAGCGCCGCCCGCTCATGCTGCAGTCTGGCCAGCCGCCCGAAGGCCTGCTTCTGGCCGAAGTCCAGGTAATGCAACAGAATTTGGCGGAACTCAGACACTCTGTCCAGGGGCAGGCGCCTGCCCGGCCACCGAGAACCCCTAGCATCGGGGCCCAGGACAGAGAGGTTGATGCGGTAACACGAGTTGTAAGCTCCAGGTAGGTCAGCCAATGCTGGGATGCCGGGCTTGGGACGCCCAGGGTCTTTCTCCTCCTTCCTGGGGGTCCTGAGATTCTGGAATCTCTGTAAACGTTCAAAGAAAGTCCAGAACTTCTGGCACTCTTCGGAGCCCTGGCGGATATAATCTTCATCATGAAGGAAGGCATCCTCGAACAGACGCCGGGTCTCTGGACAATTCCAGTTCCATTTCTCCAGGGCCTCTTCCTCGCTGGGGGACTGGGGTCGATCCCAATGAGCCCTGCCCTCCCTTATCCTGGGAGCAGCCATCACAACCTTGTCACAAAACTGGCCTCAGTCTTGATCACCTGGACCAAACATTCTCATCCATCCCCACCTCCTGCAGTGAGAGGCCAGTGCCTGCAATAAGGAACTCAGGAGTGGTACAGGATCACCGCAGGCGATGGCGGAGTAAGTGGCCAGGGTCAAGCTGGTGACATAAAGGGCAACCTCACGACTCCTGCAGTGATCTCTGGGATGGACACAAGTTCATCCTGGATTTTCAGGCCCTGAATGCCTAGGCAAGAGACCAGAAGATACTCATTCATTTTTAGAAACATTTATTGAAAGCCTATTTTGCAAGCACTGGACTAAGAAAAGAAACAGTAAAGAGTAAGGTCATCTGAGCCCCCACAAGCGGTCATGCTCACATGCAAGAGGCACACATGTCACCAGTGACTGCGGCTGTGATAAAGAAAGCCCAGGGGTCTGTGGGAGCCTCCCCTGATCAAAACCACAAGGGGTGTGCTATAACGAAGAGTACTCTGGGTCTACTGATTGAGACGAAGTGCACAAGTTTGCAAGTGCTGCGTTTCGTGCATATCACTTTTGCTGCCCAGCACAGCCCTTCCTTCTAACAGGAGGCACCTTCCTTTGGAGAGCAGCCCTTCCTGGATTTCACGTGGCTCTGATGGCCTTTAAACCAGAGACCCCTTATTGGCTAGGCAAGTGACAAAGGCCTGGCCAATCATGGTACTCTACGCTCCCTTGAACCAGTGCCCAGACTGAGATGTGGACACCACCCAAGGCGAGTAAACTTAGACCTCTCTGGAATTCACACCGGGTTACTAAAAAGCTCTCATTTTATCTACTGTAGCTAGGCAAGGCCGACATAAACCTGGAGCTCTTGGTAGTATCTCCTGTAGATGATCATCTTCCCTAGATATTTATCCTAGAGAAAAGCCCACACGTGGGCACAATGTGACTGACACAAGGAAGGTCACTGAGCCACTACAAGGAGAAGAAGAGGGAGGGGGAGAAGCTAGGCGACATCATTTAGTGCCTGAGGCTTAGTTCCCTCCAACCCTCCACTACCCAGCTACACGAGAAAATGTCTTTTTGCTTAAAGATGGGCTTCTGCCTCACAGATGCCTGTGTCCTAACATTGACCATACCCGCATATGTGCCGTATCCTGCAAGGGAGTCCATCAGAGACTCTTCAAAGGGTTTAAGATCTTAAAAGGGTTCTGAGCCTTCTCAGGATAAAGGCTGTAGAGTCGGGCAGATCTGGGTTTGAACCTCAGCTTCATCATTTATTAGATGTGTGATCACTGGCAAATTAACTTCTATGAGGCTGTTTTCTTCATCTATCAAACGCAGACAATACCCTTCAAAACACAGCAATAGTTATCACCTAGCCTGGTACACAGGATCTAAACAGTAACTAGCACTCAAGTCCAGTGCTTTCTCCCAACAGGACTAACACAGGAAAAACAGCAAGGACCAGGGACAGATAACCTGGAAAAAATTACACTCAAAAGGCCACAACTGGCCTCCATAATGGCATTGGCAATGCTTCCACTTACTCTGCCTCCAGTCTCCCCAGGCCCTCATGGACCCAGAGCTTGGAGCTTCGATCTCTGTGGTCTCAGGGGAACTCAGGCCGACTCGGGCAGTCATTAGAGCCAGAGACAAGTTCCATCTGAGGAAGAACTGGCAAACTGTCAGAGTTATTTCCCACAAGGGCAGCAGCCTGTGGGGAGGGCACGTGATGTACTGAACACCTGCACTGGGTGACGTCAGAGCAGCTTCAGCGGGAACGCCTACTCTGGGCACATGGTAAGAGCAAAGGGCCCGTGAAAGACTCCTGCGATGCTCTGGTCCTCAAATGAAAAGACAGCATCCCTCTCAGGCTTTAAAACAGCTGTGTAGGCACATGAACCCAACTGAGAGCATCCGCACGGCTCTCAAGGGTCTACTCTTTTAAGTTACCTTTTAGAGTTCTGAATCTACTAGTTTCTTTCTCACTCTATCTCTGACCACCTCTTGGTTTCTTTTCTAGGCTCGGAGCTTTTAGAGGTTTTCTTTGCCTCCCTATCTCTCTCCTTTCTGGCTCTCCATCTTCAAGTCTCAGTGTTCTTTTTCAGTCCATCCTGTTCACCGGCCGGCACCTCTCTCCCCGCCCACGTCAGCTTCTGTCAGGTTCTCCCCATTTCAACGCCTCCACCTTTCCATATCTACTGGTCTCTTCCCACGATTCCGCCTCTCGTTCTCCTAGTTAAATTGCGCACTTAAATTGCCTTCCTCTTCCGTTTCTGCTCCCCAGTTCCCACTCTAATCTTTCTGCGTCAGCCTCCAACTCCCAAGTTCCCGGGGCGTAGTCGCTGTGAGCCTCTCTCCGGGGAACCCATCAGCTTCTTGCCCTCGACCTCTCTCGTTCTCAGCTTTCCTCCTCTCCCGACCTCCCGCTCCCTCGGCCCCTCAGTTTCTCGCAGCTTCTTGTCGTGCCACGATTTCTCGGGCCTCTCTGTCCCCCAGGTTCTTCGGGGATGCTCAGGCTCCATCTCCGTCCGCTTCTCCCGGCCCCTTCTCCAACATATTTCCTCATCTCCGGATCTCCCGCCACCCCTCAGCTCGCTCCCTGAACACCGCGGACCCGACCCGACTCTGACCGCCCAACAACAACCCCGCGTAGGCCCCGCGTCCATCACCTACATAATCGCCGCGAGGACTTCAACTTCCGGTCTCCCGCGCCCCCCAGCGCACCCAGAGCCGCTCCTGCGCGTGCGCATGCCAGCTCGGCCCCGCCGCGGATGGAAGAGCCAATGGGCAGCTGCGAACGCTCACGCATCACTCTGCGTCTGCGCCCGCGCCCGCGCCCGCGCCCGCGCCCGCTCACGTTCCGGCCCCGCCTCGCTTCGGGCGGAGTCGCGGGTGATGCTGCGTCCTTCAGGGGCTGGGGGAGGTGATGGAGACTGACTCTGAGACCCCGTCCCCGAACGGCCGCTTGCCTCCCGGGATCACACGGGTGCTCGGATTTTAACCCAACGAAGGGGAAGGGCTTGTGTTTAAACCCCCTCTTTGGGTTACAATAGTGGCCGGAGTCCAGACACTATTAAAACACTCCCGAGCTTTACTCATTATAATTCAACAAAGCAGGAAAGGTGCGAAAAGTGAGAGTATTTAAAGTACCATGGTCAGAGACATCTAGGAAGTGGCATCTGAGCAGAGAGCTGAAAAAAGTGAAAGCCGAAAACAGTGGGAACTGTGGAGACCCCTCGGGGAGAGCATTCTAGGTAGAGGAAACAACAAATGCAAAAAAAATGAGATGGCGACTGGCGACAGACCGGGTGTATTCAAGGACCGGCAATCTGGCGTGTGTGGCTGGAGTGAGGGAGGGTGTGTAGCAGGGAACCAGGTGGGGAGAGTCCTCACCATGCTGAGGACTGGGGCTTCTAATCTGTGTGAGTTGGCAGCCCTGGGAGGAATCTGAGCAGAGGACAAACGCGGGACACCATCTGACTTAGATTTTAACAGAATCTTCTGGGTCCTGTGTGGGAAACAGACCGTAGGGAACCAAGATGAGAAAAGGGGACCAGCGAGGAGGCAGGTGGAATAGGTGAGAGAGTGTGGCAGCTAGACCAGGATGATGGCAGAGAAGATGGTGAGAAGTGGTGGGGTTCTGAAGAAATTTTAAGGTGGAACCTGGAGAGAGAGGCTGACGGATTGGCCATGGAATGTGAAAGAAAGAGAGGCGTCAAGGATGGCCCCAGATTCTTTCCAACACCTGGAAATACAGAGTTACCATGAATTAAGATCAGGAAGATGCAGGAGGAAGGCTGAGAGAGAAATCCAGAGTTCCATTTTGAGCATATTACATTTAAGTTATGGATTGGACATTGGGTTGGGATGTTGAATGGGAAGCTGGATGTGTTAAAAGCAAAAACAGAGACCAACCCTGAAAATTGCTTAAGCAGACAGAACCAGTTGAGTCATACAAACAAAGCTGAGTTTGGCTTATTTTGCAAGACTGACCTGAATCAGTTCTTGCTTATGCTTCCGGAAATGATAAGCAAAACTTGAACTATTTCCCAAGGTAGGTCTGAGGTTACCACTGGCCAATTCCCTATTGTTTAAGAAAATTCTAATATTATAAACAATCACTGTGAAGGATAAACAGTCGCTGCTTTATAACAATATGTGCCTAAGCTTCATTCCATGTTTTGGTTTGAGTGCTCCCTTGCAAACTGTTTTTTGATATGTGCACAATAAGCTTTTACTAATTATGAGTTCAGTGATTCATTGGTTTTACTTCTTTTATTTCTGAACTTTTGACAGGTATAATTATACCTTTGAGGAACAAGTTGAACATAGGTCAATTCATATGTAATTACCCAAAGAAGAACAAGAAGAAATTGACTAAACACTCTGCTTAAAATATGCAAAACAGAACCATGACTCTTTTAAAGGAAAATTAGAAGTAAACCACAATATGAAATCAAGAAGGAAGTCACAAACTACCAAACCAGAATCGAGTAGCAAACTTAAAACTAGCTCGTGAAAAAGCCATTAAACCCTTGTTCTTTGGAAATTTAAGGAAGTCCATACATTATGGTTTTAAAAAAAATCAAAAGAAAAAACATACTTAAAAAAGGGGAAGCTACAACAAACAAAAAAGATTATGATCAATGGACTGGTACGTAAAAATTGCTCAGTGTATGTTTGAAAGCTTTTATGAAATTGGCTCTTTTAATAAAAAGGAAGACTGACATAATAAGAAATGGAAATAAATTTCAAAAAACCACAAAGACTTTTTATAAAATCTTTCAAAGCAGAACTCTTCTGAATATACAAATTGTTCCAGGACAAAATTAATTCTACAAGGCAGTTTTAGTCTTAATAATTCATGTAGGAGAATTTGGAATATACCAAGGGATAAAATATGTATTGTTGAGGACCTACTGTGTATCCTTATATAGATACAGGAAAAGAGAGAGAGAGAGAGAGAGAGAGAGAGAGAGAGAGAGCAAGAAAGGGATCTCCACCATTGGAGAGCTCACAATCTAGTTGGAAGAAAACGAGATACAAAGAAATAAAGGTAGTTCAGCTCTTTCTAAAGCCTGGGGTGGATGGAGGAGAGAGAAATTAAAGTGGCACAGATGTCACTCTTGGGAAATTTACATTTTAGCCGGAAAGTTGTGTTCCAGAAACTCAGAAAAGAGAACACTACTGCCTTCCTGAGAGGAGGATGAAGCAGGGAGGCTCACTGGAGAAAGTGTCACGTGAGCAAAGCGTTGAAGAAAATTTGCTGTAATTAAGAGCAAGAGCACAGAAGTCAAGTAAATATGGGCTCAAACCTCAGCTCTATAACTTCCTTACTGTGTGATATTGGGAAAATGACCTCCAGTCTCTGGGACTCAGCTTATAAAATAAAGCATCTCCCCTACCTCTCTGGCTTGTTGTAAGAATTACCTTAAAGGTGAAACTACGGGTAAGGTGCCGTCGCGGACTCATGACTCTACAGACAGATGACGCTACTGTGTGACTTAAAAAGTCTGAGCAGGTGAGGTTCTAGAACAACCCCTGCCTAACAGGACTTTCTGTGATGATGAAATTATTCTATATCTGCTCTGCTCAATATAGTCGCCGCCATCCACGTGCAGCTATTAAGCACTTGAACTACAGCTAGTGCAACCAAGGAACTACTTTTAATCTAAATTAATTGAATGAATGGGAATTTGAATGGCCACAGACAGCTGGTGGTGACCAGCTGGGCAACATAATTCTGAAGGGAATTCCAGGCAGCAGCCCCAGTTTAAGAAGAGGCCCAGAGGCAAGAAAAGAAACAGCCTATAGGATCTGTATTAGAAATCTGATATTGAGGCCTCTGCAGGTGTTCCTTCCTGGGGCTTCAGAGAGAATCCATCTGCTGGCCTTTTTCGGAGGCTGCTTGTGTTCCGTGGCTCGTGGCCCCCTTTCTGACATCACTTTGACATCTGCTTCCATTGTCACACCTCCTGCTACTATGATCATCCCGCCTCCCCCTTAGAAGGACCCTTGTGATGATACTGGACCCACCTGGATAGTCCTGGATCATCTTCCCATCCAACATGCTTAACGTAATCACATCTGCAAAGTCCTTTTTGCCATGTGAAGTCACATATTGACAGGTTCAGGGGTTAAGATGTGGGCATCTTTCGGGGGCATCATTCTGTCTGCTACAGGGTCTGAGTACGTACATGTCCAGCAGTAGAGAGAGATCTAGAGGACCCAGCTATGGAAATTGGCCATGGCCTTCCCTCAAAATCGATCCATACCCTGGCACCCTGTCCCCACCTCTACTGCTATTACCTCAATCCAAGTCACTATCACCCCTTGCACTATCCTTGACCCTGGTATCGTCTCTCTTCCCTCCACCACCAAGCAGAGGTCCTATTAAAACTAAGTCAAACCATGATGCTTTTCTGCTCTGAATGAGATTACCTGGTTTAGGGAAAAAAAATTACAGACTGTTCAGTTAAAAATGAATTTCAAATCAACAACAAATTATTTTTTAATGTTTAAGTATGTCTCAAATGTTGCCTGAGAAATACTTATGCTAAAACAAAAAACAAAAACAAAAAACAAACAAGTTTGTTGTTGTTGATCTGAAATCCGAATTGGATTGGGTGTCTTTGATTTTCATCTGGCAATGGTAGCTCAGGACCCTCCCATGGATCCCCAAACACATGCTGTGGCCTGGAAGGCTCTCCTGGAGTATGCCAGCACCGTCTGCCTCAGGGCCTTTGCACTTCCTGTTCACGCTGCTTGAAATGCTTTTTCCCTCCTTTCTTCAGGTTTTGGACTCAAAGTTCACCTGACCCAAGGGGCCCCTCCTGGCTGACCTATATACTCCTCAGCCCCCTTTGTCCCCTTTAGGCTCAGCACTGATGACATTGGACCTACCCCACATTTCTTCCTTCTTTTGCTTCTTGTCTGTCTTCCCCCATGAGAATGTCAGCTCCCTCGGGGCAGGGAGCTATGTCAGTTTGGGTCACACCTACATCCCAGTGCCTCGTCTTGCACATAGCAGACGCATAATAAATGTTTGTCACGTGAATAAAGAAATGAATGGCTCTGTCACTGAGCCCCTGGATCTACCTGTGCCTGAAGCCCCATTTTGTGAAATGGGATAAGGAGGATTAAAAACTAGTTTTCTTCCAGCCTCACCTCCGTCTCGGAGAGCTGGCCATGTGCTGGAATTCCTATTGACCACACTTTCATCCTTGCTTCCCGGGTCCTCAGGGTGACACGTGGCTGGCAGTGACCAGCAAAGGTGAGCCCTCCCAAAATACAGGATGAGCATGGGATTGAGGTAGCTGTGAGCCAGCATGGGTCCTACAACAAAGGGTTCAGCCAGCAGGGCCCAGGTGTGAAGCGTGGATGATGGGACAGCCCTGGTGATCACCAGTCCCAGCACATGGTAGGAGGCCCAGCAGACCAAAAACCTCACCACAGCAGCCATGCCCAGGGGCCAGTGGTGTCCACCTTTGTGGTGCAGGAGTGCACCGTGGCAGCTGGCAATGACCACCAGCGGCCCCAGAAAGCCAAAAATAAACTGGATAGCAGTTGTTGTGTTCTCAGCTACAGTCCTGCTGCTATAGTCCAACACACACGCCAGCTGGGATGGGTACATCTCCCGGAGCATCTGATGGTAGATGTCCAAGGGCATGGCCAGCAGCAAAGCCAAGGTCCAGGCTGCAAAATGGGCTACCCGCACCCATACAGCCACCAGGTGGGCTTGAGGACCAGTAGGAAGATGTCCAAGCTGAGAGCAGTCAGGAGCAGGACCTTGGCATACATGGACAGAAAGATTACAAAGAGCAGGGCCCGACAGCCCATCACCCCATATGGCCAGTGGCCCCATAGGGTGATGGGCAGCACCATGACAGGGAGATTCAGACAGCAGAATATGTCTGCCACAGCCAGGTGGTGGAACCAGGTGGTGCTGATGTCCTGGAGGAACTCTAACCTGGTCACCCAGGCAAACATGACATTGCCTGGCACCCCAACCAGGAAGACCACAACTAACAGCAGGAGTAAGGCCAAGCGGAGAGCTTCGGTGGGGATGCAGTTGCCTCCTGCGCAGTTCACAGGGACATCCAGAGTCTCACCATACTGCTTGCACTCGTGGTACACCTGGACAGGAGACAAAGGCCATGAACCCTCAGGTGAAGACTCTGGGGCCCTCAGAATCCTCGGGGGTGGAAAACGCAGCCCATCAGCATCTCAGACACTGAGATGTGACAGCATGAGAACCTCGGTGCTTTCAAATACTGGCATTTTAGAACGGCACGATGTGAGAACTGGCTCATTCGCATCTTGGAATTCTAGGATCTTCCAGCCTAGAATCCCAGCACATCAGAATATCAGATTTCTAGAAAGCTAGTGTCAGAACACTGGCTTGTGAGCATCGGGAATTCCAGAATATTGCCATGTTAGAACACAGTCAAGATCAAATCTCTTGGAATTCCAAAATATTAAACTTTTAGAACCCTAGCTAGTTACTACAGCAGCACTGTGTGTAATTGAACTTGCATCGTTGATAAAGATGTTTTATAGCTATGGTGTCCACTCCAGTAGCTGTCAGCCGGAGGTAGCTACAGAGCATCTGAAACTGGGCCAAAGAAATTGAGAAACTAAATTTTCCATTTGACTTAGTTTTAATTAATTGAAATAGCTATACGTGGCCAGTGGCTACCTTATTGGACAATAAAGTTCTAAAGCACTGAAATGTGAAAATGCTCCCCTATGATTGGCCTGGAATTCTAGAATTTAAAACATTAGAATCTGAATATCCATCAAGAGGGGAAAAGGTTCATACAGATTCACGGCAAAAGTATTTGACTTAGTTCTTCTTCATCTGCGACTTTGAAGCTTAATGCAATGAAAAATGTAACTCTACTGCAATTTCATCCTCTTTTTTTTAACACAACCTGGGTCACCGTAAAGCACGCAGACAGCAAAGTACACGCCTCACACAGGTGCATGCACTAGGTTTCACAATCAGCCTGAACACGACTGCATGACTGGCCACCAGACTGAGAAACAGAACATTTCCAGAATCCTCACAGAGCAATTTTTGAAAGTAATGATAATGTTAGGAAAGCAGGAAAAAGAATGGGTTGAATTTTCTATGAGTCATTCATTCATTCATTCATTCATTCATTCAACACAGCCCTCTAGTGCCTGCTCTATTCCAGGCACCTGACACACAGTAGGGCAGTGGTCCGCAACCTTGTGGCACCAGGGACCAGTGCTCCCATGAAAATCTAATGCCTGATGACCTGAGGCGGAGCTGAGGCAGTGATGCTGGTGCTGGGGAGCGGCTGCAGATAGGGATGATGCTTTGCTCACCCGCTGCTCACCTCCTGCTGTGTGGCCCGGTTCCTGACAGACCAGTACCATTCCATGGCCCAGGGGTTGGAGACCCCTGCATCAGGGGACAAGACTGGAGGAGTCAGACAGAACGAAGTAAATAAGCACAATACCCAGTATTTCCGATGCTGATAAGTGCTATGGCAAAAGGAAAAAATATTATGTACACGAGGAATTTTTCATTCTCTCTGTTGGAATTTTAAAGGAGTGGTCCGGGACGGATTCTCTGAGGAGGTGATGTTTGAGCAAAGCCACAGGAGGTGAGGGAGAGAGCTGTGTGGGGATCTGGGAGAAGAGTGCTCCAGGCAGACAGAAGGGCCAGTGCAAAGGCCCCAAGGTGGGAACACGGTGGTCACGATCAAGGATCACGAACTCCAGCGTAACTGGAGCAGGGGAGACAAAGGAGCTCAGGGGGGTCAGGAGCAGAGAGACATCAGGGGCCACGTGGGGGCACTGTAAGGACTTTACTTTTTATTCCACGTGAGAGGGGGTGTATGAGAGGGCGCCGAACAGAGAAGCGACATGGTCCATCGCCACAATAATAACTGTTGGCATTATTAATATCATTATTAGAAGCCACCACTTAGCATCTCGTGCTATGTGCCGGGCTTTACTTAAAGCACTTTAAATGCTATACTGTTTAATCCTTACAACAACGCTCTGACTTTAATACCACCGTTATACCCATTCTGCAGATGAGGCCCAGAGAAGTTAAGTAACTTACCTGAGGTCGCTCAGCTAAGCAAATAACAGCTGAGTCTTTGAACTTTGCCCCACTCTGGAACTCACCCTAGAACATTATTATCATGCAAAAATCTTACATTCTGGGGAATTAGAAGGCAGGACAGCCAGCTGCCCCACTAGCAGACCCAGGGGCTGGGAATCAGTTTCAGCTGGCTCTCTCTACGTCTCCCTGTCTGAGAAATGAGAGTCACCAAGGTGAAGCTACCCCCTGGGTTTTGGGAGGCCTTGAGGAGTTAATATGTGTCAACACTTGGCACAGAGGGACCCAACCTCCACTGCTCAAGACTCCAGCCACGGCTTACACAACAGGAAAGACAGAGGGGAAGCTGGGGCACTCACCTCTGCCCCTCCACCCTGCCAAGTTGCTGCAGGAGGCCAGGCTACTCCACGGTGTACGTTTGGGTCTGGCACTCTGCTTTCATATAATTTTCCTCACTAGAGTAAACATGAGCAGGCTTTAAAAACTCAAGCCCTCACCAGCAGTGTGGCCTTGGGCAAGTCACCCAACCTCTCTGTGCCTCAGTGTCCTCATCTACAAATGAGAGTAATAATAATACTACACTTACCTTACAGGGGGTTACGAGAAACCACGAGGCCGCTAGCAGTAAGTGGCTCAAAATGCAGCACCAGTGTCCACTGCTGTCACTTCTGCCTGTTACCTGGGCGCAGGACAACTCCCCACCCAGGGACTCAGCCTTTCCCTGCTCTCACCAATTAAAAGCCTGGCTGTTTTCTGAGGGTAAACTGTTTAGTCTATGCTGTTTATCTTTCAATACATTCAACAGAAATTGGCATGGCAGATGCCCACCGCGTCATCCCTCAGTCTTTCCCACTCCCTGTGCCTCGGGTCCCTTCCCCCACGTACGTTGCCTCCTCTGCATGTAAAACATAATCCCCATGATTATTATTTTATAATAATTCAAATGACAGGTAACATTTATCAAGCGCCTGTTATGTAGCAGGCATAAACAAGCCTTACCACAACCCTGTTATTCCCACATCCCAGGATGTCAGGGTTATAAGTATTATTCCTGTTTTCCCGAGCGTTGCCTCTTCCCTGCTTTGGGCCAAGGCTGAACATAGGAGAAGCGCAGGCACACGCAGATGCTCACCGAAAGAAGTGTTCTGGAACATTCGGCCCAAGATGGGAAAGCACCCAAATATTCTCTCACAGGTGACGCTGCATTGACGCGGCAGAATGTCCCACAACAGTGGGAGTGGACGCGGAAGAACCTCCCCCACATCACGTGCTTGGCAGAGAGCCGGACGCTCAGGAGATTCGCCTGGAGGACCCCATGCGCATCAAATTTTAAATGGGCAGAAGGATTCTACGCGGGCGGGGAACAACCAAGGGGGCATGAGAGGGGACTCGGACGGGGCTCCTGCTATTCCTAGGCCCTGGCTGCCAGTTACCTGGGCACCAGCCCCTGGAGACGCACAAAGCTACCTGGTGCTGATGCGCATGCCTTTCCAGTGCGTGCATCCTACAGGAAGACGCACTGGTCCTACGGGAAGACAAAGGTGAAAGACTTTTCCTTAGGAAGTCGAGTCCATGAGTCAAAGGGCTCGTTCCCTGGGCACGTGGCCGTTTGGCGGGTTTCCCAGAAGTTGCGGGGTTTGAGAATGGCTGTTTCCTAGGGACTGGAGAGGGTCGGTACATTCTAATCTTTGCAAAAGATTTTCTGTCTGCCTGCCCGAGTCCATTCCCAGAGTCTGGGATTCTGATGTGGGCTCCCGTGTTAATAGGGATTAAGATTCTGTTTCTCAAATTTGAGTTCCAGTACCCTCCCCATCCCTCCTTCCCTTCATTCTTACCTTCTCTTTCAAGAGAGGCCTCTGTGTAGCCCAACAGCACTTGGAAGCATGATCTGGGCCCACGGCCAGGACCCCTGAGGTCTGGGGGTCTCTCCCCGGTGTCTGGCAGCTGGTGGGTTCCTGGACGTTCTTTCCTCTGCCACCTTATGGCGCCCGGGACACCTTCATAACTCAGGAGAAGCAAGAGCAGCCTTTTCCTCCTCCCAGGGTGCGCTCCTCTCCTCCCATATTCTTCCCATGACTTACACATCCCAAAATTACTGAGCAGCAGATGAGGTTGGAAAGGGCTCGGCGGACCAAGAGCTGCCAGTGTCCCCAACCCCGGTCTCAGTGTCACCAGCTTCCTGGAAGAAAGACCTGTGCATTATTTGATCTACGAGGCCTGGGGTCTTGGCCGCCACTGCAGGGCCCTCTGAGGCACTTCTCACTAACCACCCACTGTGCCCTGCCCCCATCTTGGACTCCTACTGTTTACCCAGCCCCTCCTGTCAGCCTTTGCGGAGCCCCGTGGACAGATAAATATTTCTCCCTCCGTGTTCTGAGGGAGACAGCTCAGGGTCATGTCCTCCACAAAAAGGCCAAGGCTGCCAAGCACAGGGCTTGAGGTCCCAGAGGGAGACAGAAGACAGACAAGCCCTTAGCCCCTCTGTGGACCTCGGTTTCCCTCTTAAAAATGGGAAGATGTTGACCGTACTGGTTCTCAGCCTCCCTGACATCGTAGCATGGGGGCTGAGAACATGGACTGGAGAGCCAGGATGATCAGATGCTGATCCCAGGTCCACGTTGATGTGTTTTGGAGCCTTGGCTCCCATGAGCCTCATCGTCCTCACCTGGAAAGTGGATGTTTTGTTCAGAGCATTAGATGGGCGAAGAGATTTAAAACACACACAACAGTACCTGGTTCATAGAATATGCTATGTACATGTAGGTCAGATTAACAACAGCAAGAGGAACATAATGTAAATCCTTGAAATTTACATTTTAAAAACGCAGGCTTAGCAAGAGGAGGTGGCTCTCCAACTTCGAAGACCTTTGCTCAGCAGTTTTTTTGTGTGTGCACTTTAGAGGTTGAGGGCAAATTTTATACATTTCTTTTGTTGTTGTTTAGAGTTTAAAATCCTGTCATTAGAGGAAGTTGTTTCTGAGTCAAGAGATTGGAAGTCGCTGTGTGACCTGGTATGTCTCCACACCCCTCTCTGTGACCCTGTCTTGGCCGAGCCTATCCCCAGATGCCCATAGACAAGAATACCCCTTGGCCCCCTCCCACTCTGTTCTGGAATGCCTCTTTATCTCCCCCATCCTGCCAGCCCCAAGCCCCTGTGGGAACTTGCTCTGGTCAGGAAAATATTAGAACGAAGGAAGCCAAAGGTGGGGACTGTCTTTTTTGTCAGCTCACATTTTCCCTGATTGTTAAGTTTATAAGAGTGTGTTTCTCAGATCACTTGATCTTAAACACCTTGGCCACCGAGTCTCAGGGTGTGCATTTCTCGAATTCTAGAAGGCTAAGGTTTTCTGGTGTCCTTGAAGCTGTGGCCCTTTCCTGGGGCCCTGAGGGATGCTGGGGACTAAGGACAGGGTCTCTGCACATTGACACCGGGAGAAACTTAGAATGAGGACACCTTAGAAGGCTATTAAGTTGACCTATATAAAATGGATATTTTTATGGGTCAAGGTGGGTTGAATTCCAGCAAATCTGTCGTGACAGAAAGCAGATCAGTGGCTTCCAGGAGCTTGGGGGAAGACAGGGGGACTAGGGAGTGACTGCTAATGGGTGTGGGGGCTTTTCTTTCAGGGTGCTGAAGACGCTCTGGAAGTAGACGGTGGTGACAGTTACACAACATTGAGAATATCCTAAATGCCACCAATGATGAATTTTATGTGATGCGTATTTTACAATTTTTTAACAGTCATAACTAAGTGAAACTTTGCACCTCCCCATCCCAAAATAGTGCAATTTCATAGAGCTCACCCCACGGAATTCCAGAAGCCTGAAAGGGTGAATGGCTAAGATGAAGAAACCAACCTCTTTTGAACAACATATATCATTATGTGATATTTGGTCCATGGAAAAGAATGTATTGGACACATGTAAGTTATAAAGTACACCAATTAAATAGACATCTGTAAACATCTCAGAAACTCTGAATATGTAGATCAAAGGTCAGTAAGTTTTTTTGGTAAAGAAACAGAGAGTAAATATTTTAGTTTTGGTTGGTCAGAATGTCACTCATGGTCTCTGTCACAACTACTCAGCCTCCCAGGTAGAATGAAGTGGCCACAGACTGATTGTGTATGGCTGTGTTCCAATAAAACTTTATTTACAAAAGGAAGTGGCGGGGTGCGGGGGGGGGCAGATTTAGCCCACAGGCTAGAGAAGAGTCTGAAGCCTAGAATGTTGGAATCATAGTCTGCCTGCCCCCAAGCAATACTACAATGGAATTCACAGACCATTTGAATCACAGGTTTCTAGCTCTGAGTCATTCAGTAAGGTAGCTACTGACCACATGAGGCTACTGAGCATTTGAGGCGTGGTAGATCTGAAATGAGATCTGAGATGAGAGTGTAAAACACATATCAGGTTTCAGAGACTTGATACAAAAAAAAAAAAGGTGAAATCTCTTAATAACTTTTATGTCGATCCCATATTGAAATGATAATATCGGAAATATATTTGAGTCGATAAAAACATGTCACAAAAATTAATTGTACCTGATTCTTTTTGTTTCTCTTGGCTTGCGTCTTGCTTGCTGATGGAAAACGTGAACTAGCATTGCATGCCTATCAGACAGTGTCAGCCTGGATGTTAGCAGTGCGGTGCTGGGGACAGCTACATGGCCAGGTGCAGAGAAGGAAGCAGACGGGTGGGTGGAAGGCAGGGGGACTTGGGTGGGAGCAGCAGGGTGCAGCTGACTCAGCCAAACCCACCATGCACTTCCTGCCCTCACTTCCTCTTTGGATTTGTTGACTCAGTGAATTTTTAGGCCCCAGATTTGACAATCGCCTGGCACTTCAGTCCACTTCCCTCCTGGGCAGGGCTGATGAACACCAGGCAGATGATAAAGAGATGCTACCTTAGGGGAGCCATTCATTGGCTCCCAAGGTTTCTAGAAAAACACTGTGGGGCTCTGCTCTTGGGATAGCACCTCCTTCTCTCAATTCATGATGAGAGAAAGACCTCGCTGCTTACAGCCCACTCCCCAAACCGTGAGAGCTAGAGGATAGCCAGGAATAAGGATGGAACATGGCAGTAGGGAGGTGGAAGAAGTGAGGGAGGACTTCCTGGAGGAGGCTATGCCCCAAAGGAAGGTAGGATAGGAAAAGGGACTGTCTTTATTCATCTGGGAGACCAGGCAGGAGGGGATGCGGCGAGGACATACGTAGGAGACGATGGAGGAGTTGGATCAGACAGGTTGTGGGGTGGGAAGCGTTGGCATGGGTCAGCGGGGCCCCTTTGGGACAGGGACATAAGAGGAGACGGGGGTTTAGGAGAAGGCACCAAAGCCAGTGTAGGTGAGATGAGTTGGGGTGGAGGCCGTGCCCTGAAGAGAGCTGTGAAGACTGCCAGTGAAGTCACAAAAGTGAGAAGCGGGTCCAAGAGAGAACTCGATAAAGCCAGCACTTCAGGGCAGAGGAAGAATCACAAAGAGAGAGACAAATGGAGACAAAGAGGGAGAAGAACCAGCCAGGCTCCGGTCCGCCACAGAGGAGGGCAGCAGGAGGGATGTTGGCAGTCGGGGAAGAAGGAACCTTCAGGATCATGGGGGTCTTCCCAGGGGTGTCAGGTACCCCCCAGCCAGATCTTCCCCTCAAACGCCTTTCTGCCAGTGGCTCTGCACAGGAACCGATGTTTTCCCATCAAAACCCACCCACGGCCTCTTCCGGAAGCAAGAGCACCTGTCCTGGGTGCTGGGTCAGACAGCATCTGTAGGCGAAAGCTGCGCCCGAAGCAGATGCGCGACTGTGTAGAATCCCACCACATCCTGCCAGGAGCCCCAGCTGCAGACTGTTCCTTCTACTCCCCTGGCTCCTGCAAAGAGGGAGAGGAAGTCGCCACCTGTGCCATCCAGTCCAGTCCAGTCCAGTGGCCCTGAGCCCCAGTGGCTCCTGGCGCCCGGAATGGACCACCTCAGACCGAGCAGCACCATGTGTGCAACGTACACACAGGGCTTTGAAGGCAAGAGCTCATCAATAATTCTTCACATTTATTACATGTTGAAATAAAAATATTTTGGATATACTGAGTTAAACAAAATATATTATTGACTGCACTATTATGATTTTATATATTCAATATTATGTATAGCAGTATAATATAAACATATCATATTAATAGCATTAATGTTCTTATACTAATACATATATTATATTCATAAATATAGTATTAGTATGTTACATATTTTTATATATTATATAATATAGTTATATATTTTATATGATATAGTTATATATTTCTATATTATATATTTATAAATATAATTAGTCTATAAATTATTGTTCAGATAATATATAATCACATAATATATAATATTCACATAATTAATATAGCATTCACTTCATTGTTGTAAAATCTGTTTCTTTTTAATTTTTTAACGTGGCTACTAGAACATTCCAAACCACCCATGTGACTCACATCACATATCCGTTGGACAGTGCTGGCCTGTACAATCTTTCTATCCAATCCACACACATACACACGCACACACAAAACACTAAGCAGAAGTGTTTTAAAGTCAAGCATACACGACGACATTTCAACATTTGTTTTTATTTTCATCATTCGAGTGATGCACACTAGCTTTTTAAAATGTCAAGAGTTGTTACATGATTCCCCTGCTTTAGCAATTCTCGAAAGGGCAAAATTGTGGGGGTGAAGAATAGATCCGTGCTTGCCACTGGGCTCGGGACAGGCTGAGGAAGGTGGAGAGAAGTGGGTGTGGCTCACTAGGGGGTGTCACACCCTGCTGGTGATGAAAGTGTCCTGTTCCTGGACTGTATCAATACCAACTTCCTGCTTGTGACTGAGCAATGTTGTCTTGCAACACATTTTTCTATTGAGGGAAATAGGTCAAAAGGTATACAGACCCCTCTGTGTTGTTACAACCACAGGCAAGTCTACCACGAGGTCCAAATAACAAGTTTAATTATTTTTTAAGTGCAAAACAAACATCAGTTTCCAAAATAAAGTCAAATTCCTCTATGACCCCCACCTTCTGGAGGTAGCCTACCAATGTGTCCCATCCTCCATCTTTGAAATGCCTCCCTCACACTTGTTTTTCCCCTGTAACCACATCCAGTCTTTTCTCTTAAAACTTTTTTAAAAACTTATGTTCAGTAACATTGTAACTTACTGTTTTTCTTGAAGTCAACTCACTTACAAAACTTAGTAGTCTGTGTACTTTTGCTTTGTCCTAAACCAGAATAATTGTCAAGATGCCCTTGCCCCTTTTCCCCCAAGTCTCCGTAACTCTTCTTTGAAAGGTTAAGATGTTTTACTTGTCTGTATTAATGGTTAAGATGTTTCCGCTTGTCTGTATTCTCCATCTTTAATGTATCCTTTTCCTATATTCCCACACTGTCCCTACACACATGTGGCTGTCCAGGGGATACTCCGGGTGCCTTGGTTTCTGTTTGTTTCAAAGTCCTTGTATGAAAAGGAAGGTTGGGTGTCCCTGGAAGGAGGTGTTGACCTTGGAAATGAGAAAGCTTATGAAGCGAGTTTACCCAGAAGTGGAAGAACCAAATCAGCATGAGCTCACTCAGGGCAGAGTTGAAATAAGCAAAAAGAAAATGGACCCAGGGAAGGTTGGAGGCACAGGCAGACGGTGGCCTCGGGGGATGCCTCCTCACACCGCCTGGTCCTTCTGGGCTGGCGTGTCCGCCGTGGAGAGCGTAAAGGACTTGGTGTCCCTGAGCGCGGTCTCCTCAGTCAACACATTCCGGATTTTGGCAGGGAGGGACTTGAGGAGGCGGGAGTGGAAGCCCTGGGCGGCAACAACATAGATGATGGGGTTGATACAGCAGTTGATGTAAGCAATGGAGACCCACAGGTTGTCCAGGTATGATAGGGTGGGAAAGATGTGGTGTTTTTTGGAGAAGAAGGCCATCATTAACCCTGTCACCTGGTAGGGCAGCCAGAAGACAAAGAAGCTGGTCACCACAGCCACTACCACCTTGACTGTCTTGGTGGAGCGTGTGGCACTGCGGCTCCACGTCCGGATCAGAAGGAAGGTGTAGCAGATCGTGAGCGTGACCAGCGGCCACACATAGCCCAGAACCAGCCGGAGCACAGCCACTGTCCTCTCTGTATGGACACTGTCTGTGCCATAGTCAACGACGCAGGTCGTCTTGGGTGGATAATAATCATGGTGCTCCCTGCGAAACATGAAGGATGGTATGATGAGCAGCAGGGCCGAGACCCAGGCCACACCACAGGCTATCCAGGCCAAGTGGGCCCCTCTGTAGTTCTGGCACCAGATGGGATTAAACACCAGCAGAAAGCGGTCAGCACTGATGGTGGCCAGAAGCAAGATGCTGGCATACATGTTGAGCAGGATGAGAGAGGGGAAGATGCGGCAGGCGGCGTCACCAAGGAACCAGTGGTTATCGTGGATGATGGACACAAACAGGGTGGGCAGTGCCAGGCAGGAGAGGAGGTCGGCTACTGCCAGGTTGAGAAACCAGATGGCATTGATGGTCCGTCTGGCCTCAGACTTCGTCACCCAGACCACCAGGGCGTTGCCCGGCACTCCCACCAGAAAGACGAGCGTGAAGATTACAAGAGCGACGATGTCCGGTGTGCTCAGCCTCCGGACATTGGACGAGTTATCCACTGGCATGTAGGGGTCCAGGCTGGAGTCGTCATAGTTCTCAGTGGTTGTCATGGCATTCTGGTGGGATCAGAGAAGAGGGGTGGCTGTGAGTTCGCACACAGGTGCCAGGGGGCCCTCAGAGCTAGGTGCCTTCAAGCCCCTCGCCCTGGTTCTGTAAGCCTCAGCTTCCCCCAGGGAAATAGGGGACCTCTGAGGGCCGAGGGCTGGTGGGGGCATCATGCCACTGAGGGAAATACTGCAACCCCGTCCAGGCTGACCCGACTTCCTGCCACCCCTCCTCTTCCCTAGGAAGTCTCTTGGCTCCGCTGTGGCCCAGCAACCGAGTGAATGGCTGATGGGCCAGTACCCCTGACATGCAGCTCGTGAGGCGTTTGTAATGTCAGATATTTTTAACGTCATTGGAGAGTGACCCCCCTGCCAACACCGCCCCATCAACCAGCTTTGCTGCCTCCCGCCCACTGAGGCTGCTCTGTGTCCTGTCTGGCAGTGACTGCCCAGGGATGGCAGTGGCTTCAGGGGGGGGGGCCTCATAACTCAGGCATGACATTGATGCAAACCCAGGCAGGACGCCCCGACCGTCTCTAGGGGGTGATCATGGCTGAGGTAAGGAAACTTCAGGTGAGAGCTCAGTGGCCCTTTCAGCTAGCCCATCCCTGAAGGCCACTTTGTCACCAACCCAGGTGACAAAGGAGACAGAGAAACAGAGAAATTGTCATCACAGACATATTCAGAGCTGGATTTTCAGTGCACCTAAATTTGTGGGCGGCAGTTTATATCCACTGAAATACCTGCCTCCTGTCCATGGCCATGCCACTCTGAACGAGCCCCATCTCATCTGATCTCAGAAGCTAAGCAGAGTGGGGCCTGGGTAGTACTTGGATGGGAGACCACTTAGGAAGACCAGGTTCTGTAGGCGTAAAAAATAAGGGATTGTAAGCTAACAAGGTCCTTGCAAAATGAGAGGTCAACCAAAGGCTGCCTCGCCTAAAAAAATAAAAAAATAAATTTTGAAACATCCACCTCATGGACTAAATAAGATAAAAATGTTCAAGCGCCCAGCATAGTGCCCAGCATAGTGCCCAGCATACAGTAGGGGAACAAGAAATGGCAGCCAGGGCTGTTATCATTTATAAATATTATGATCACTGAAGAGCTGAGATCTTTCTCTGAACAAACCTTTTCTTTCCAGTCCCTTTACTTGGCACAAAGGTTGGCCAGACTTGTGGTTGGGGGTACTTGCCGTTAGAGCCACACCAGTGGTCCGATTATTCAAAGGAGACTGTCAGTGTCAGCCGGTAAGTGGATGAGCAGAATATTCCATGTAGTGGAATATTATTCAGCCATAAAAAAGAAATGAAGTACTGATACAAGATACAATGCAGATAAGGCAGGAAAACATTATGCCGAGTGAAAGAAGTCAGACACAGAAGGTCACATATTGTAGGATTACATGTACAGCAAATGTCCAGAACAGGCAAATCCATGACAACGGGGTGGGCTGGTGGTCACCAGCGGCCAGGGGAGGGGATGAGGAGTGGTAGCTACATGGGTACGGACTTTCTTTGGAGGGTGCTGAAACATTCTGGAACTAGTTAGAGATGGTGGCTGCACAATATGGTGAAAGTCCAAGATGCCACTGAAGTGTATACTTTAAAATGGTGAATTACGTATCATGCGGATTTTACCCAATTCAAAAGAAATGCCAGTGTCATAAAGACAAGGAAGGGACTGTTTCAGGTGAATGGGGACTAAAGAGCCAGGGCCACCAAACGCGGCATGATGCCCCAGACCGGAGCCCAGAGCAGTACAAGTGCACTCAGTCTACGGGGCATCGGTCAGACCAATGAGCAGGTGTGTGAGCGAGACTGGGACACTGTGGCGAGAGCTGAACTCCCCGACATGGAAAACCACGTGCATTCGTGCGGGGGGATGTCCTCGCTCCTGAGAAACCGACCCTGGGATATTTAGAAAAACAGAGCGTGATGCCTGCAAATCGCTCTCAAACCATTTGGTATAAAGATGATCTATGACAGAGCAAGTAAAGTTGGAGAAACTGGGCAAAGAGTATAAGGGAGTTGAATGCATTGAATATGAAAAGATTTCAGAATAGAAAGCGAAAGTTGTTGAAGTATTCCATTGGTCAATGGCCCCTGCCCGGAGCTATCTACCTCTGCCACACTCCCCACCAGCACCCCAGCTTCCCTTTCTCTACTCCAAGACCCTCTCCCCACAGGTTGCCACCCTCTAGCTGCCAAAGGGTCAATGCCAGATACAGCAGGAGGCCTCAGACCCTGCTCAGGGGGGCTCTGTAGGCTGTTAAATATTTCAAATGTCCGCCTTGGACGTGATACATGAGGCCAACTTTTCTTCTGCTGGTTTCACAAGCCTTCAGCCATCCTTGGCTACAGAATGAGTCAGATTCCAAAAAAAGGAACAACTCCCCTCACTCCCCGACGCCTACTCTTGTGCACTTGTGGCTCCTTCTCTCATCAGCTGACAAAAACCCTTTCCTGGCATGAGCTCACTTGGCCATTTCCTCTCATGAGCGCAGAGAGAAGATACTAACGCCAACACTTCCACCTGGGACCTTGCAAATGGCACACACAGTTTGGCTATTTCAGCACCACCAGAGACTGGGAATAACTGAAGCGTCCAGCTAGAGGGGACTGGCTAAATTAATGAGGGCATATCCAGGCAAGAGAATATCATGCAGCTATAAAAAAGAACGAGGCATCTCAACAATAAAAAGATAAGTGATCCAATTTAAAAATGGGCAGAGGACCTGAACAGACACTTCTCCCAAGAAAACATACAAATGGCCGACGGACATATGAAAAGATGCTCACCCTCGCCAGCTATTGAGGAAATGCAAATCAAAACCACCACCTCACACCTGTTAGAATGGCTATCATCAACAGGACAAATAACAAGTGTGGGAGAGGATGTGGGAGGAAAGGAACCCTCCTACACTGCTGGTGGGAATGGAAATCAGAAATTGCTACAGCCATTATGGAAAAAGTATGGTGGCTCCTCAGGAAACCAAGGACGGAATTACCATATGCCCCAGCAATCCTACTTTGGGATATTTACCCCCAAAAAAACTTGAAAACATTTATCCGCAAAGATATATGCACCCTGATGTTCACAGCAGCATTTTTCACAGTGGCCAAAACATGGAAGCAAGTGTCCATCAATAGATGACTGGATAAGGAAGCTGTGGCACATGTATACAATGGAATGGTACTCAACCATAAGAAAAGATGAAATACTGCCATTTGCGACAACGTGGATGGATCTTGAGATTATCACGCTAAGCAAAATAAGGCAGAAAAAGTTGAGAACCACATGATATCACTCAAAGTGGAATATAAAACTAAAAGTACCAAACGAACATGACAAACAGAGACTCACGGATGTCGACAGTGGACTAGTGGTTAGCAGAGGGAAGGGGTAGGGGGAGGTAGATGGTAGGGAAAGAGGGTCAAATATTTGGTGGCAGAAGGAAATTTAACTTTGGGTAGCGAATACACAGTGCAATGTACAGATGACGTGTTACTGAACTGTACACGAAACATATTTGATTTTATTAACCAATGTCACTTCAATAATTTTAATTTAAAAAAAAGAATGAGGAAGTTTATGCACTGATGTGTAATGCTCCAAGATCCAGGTGAAATAGAAAAAGCAAGGACCGGAAAGTATGTAAAACGATAGACAAAAAAAACACTCACTCTCTCTCTCTCTCTCCCAGCCCCCCCCCCACCTCCCATCTTTCCTTCCTCCCTCCCCCTTCCTCTCTCTCTCTCCCTCTCTCTATGGCTATCCTCCCAACCATTTCTGTGTGTGTGTGTGTGTCTGCGTGTGTGTCTGTGTGTCTGTATGTGTATGTGTGTGTACGGTTCATCTCCAGAAGCAGAGAACACATAACAGTAGCTGCCCGGGGGAGGGGAAGCAGAGGACTGGAGCAGTCATCAGAAGAAAACTTGTCTCCATGTGCATTTTGTGCTTCTGATGTCTTATGTGTAGAACCACAACAGTGAATGCACAGCCTGCTCCCCCACAAAACTAGGCGTTATGTAAAATATGCAAATGGATTCATGGCTCTAGAATTCCAGGAGTCTAAGGAGATCCTCAGGAAATTTCATCACACAAATATTTACCGGTTCCCGACACCTGTCTTCCGAGGGGTGACTGTCTGTCTGCAAGGGACGGACACTAATCCCAGGCAATGAGAGCTGGAGTGTTCAATGACAGGCCAGCTGGTGTGGGCAGGAGAAAGTCCCTGGACACAAGCCTATAGAACTTTCCGGCTCTGACAGGAAACCTCTTGGGTGGCAGTAGCCTCTGGCCACCCAGGGCCGCGCCTGAGGAACTGCACATTTAATTTTGTCATCTCAATTAAATTTCAAACACCACGTGTGCCTAGTAGCTACTGTCTCAGAATCTGGGGATACGAATGGCCTGGAGAACAGGGGGAAGAATAAGGCATGATGCCACGGACGAACACAGCGACCGTAAGGGCCAGCTCTGCCCTAAGCCCCTTTTCACATGTCATCTCAGCCAAAGCACAGAACAGCCAGCCGTGTGCAGGTTATTGCTGTCAGATCGCCTGTGTCACAGAGGATAAAAGCGAGGTGACAGAGAGTGCGTGAGAACTCTCTAAGGCCTGGCAGGAAGGGTGGCGGGGGCGAGGGGCCTGCATCCCGGGGAAGGAGAAGAAGGAGGAGGAGGAGGAGGAGGAGGAGGAGGAGGAGGAGGAGGCGGCGGCGGCGGCCACTACACACACCGAGAAATGAGAGAAACTTGGCCAAGACGGCGAGGTTGGAGGATGCACAGGTGTGGAGTTACGGAAGTCACATTTTGCCCGTGTGTGCTGTCTGAGCTGCACAGGGCCCGGGTTAGTGTTTAGGTTTAAAAAAGCCCCCTGGCTGCTATGAGGAGGTGCAACTAGGTTAGAGGCCGGGGGGACAAGAGAGGAGGCTGGAGCGGGGATCCAGGCCATGAAGTCAGGGCTTGTGTTTGGGGTAATGGCGGAGAAGGGGAACAGAAGCAAGAAGGCTCGAGAGCACACAGAGAGGCAGGACTTGGCTGCAGACGGACGTGCAGCTGGTGCAAGGTCAGCTCTGCCCCGCATCCTGTCCCCGCTTCCCTCTCTGGGCTTCGGTCTTCCCACCCTTACATCAGAGGAAGTCCTGCCAAGTGGCCCCTCACCCCCGACGCCATCGCAGTGGAAGTGACAGACCCGTATTTCCGTCAGAGCCAGGAGCGCACAGGAGGCAAGGTCTGCTTTCTTCCCCGTTGCCGCACAGACATGAACTCTGTGGGTAAGCCTCCACGGAGCCACGGGGACCCACGGCAGCTCATGTCCTCTGAGACACGGGAAATGAGGGTGGCAGTCAGTGCCGCGACCCAACAATTCTCTTACATGTACATGATGTCTGTGACCCAAAACCCCTAAGTGTTAAGATGCACAAACGCTCTCATTTTAAAAACCACACGCCATCCCTCTACTGGGTATTTACCCCAAAGCCTTGAAAACCCGTATCCAAAAAGATATCTGCACACAGATGTTCATAGCAGCGTTATTCACAGTAGCCAGGACATAGAAGCAAACGAAGTGTCCTACGATAGATGATTGGCTAAAGAAGCTGTGGTACATATATGCAGTGGAATATTACTCAACCATAAGAAGAGATGAAATACTGCCATTTTCAATGACATGGATAAACCTCAAGATAATCATGCTAAGTGAAATAAGCTGGACAGAAAAAGCTGAAAACCATATGATATCACTTATATGTGATATATAAACCTAAAAGCAACAAATGAACAGGACAAACAAACAGAGACTCAGGAACATGAACAGTGAACTAGTGGTTACCAGAGGTTAGGGGGAGGGAGGGAGGTAGACAGAGGAAAGGGGGTCAAATATGTGGTGACAGAAAGAAATCTGTCACAATGCAAATATATATATGCCTTATTGTTAAAGTGTACAGCTGAAATTTATTGGTTTATGTTAACCAATGTCACCATAAATAGTAATAATAATAATAATAATAATAATAATAATAATAATAAATTCAGTGGAAAACATTTAAATTCTAAAATATAAAAATAAAATAAAAACCAGACACGAGAGACAGGCCTCCAGATGCTTGAGGATGCAAAGAACTGCTTCTTGGTTTGGCAAAACAAAGAACAAACAAACAAATAAAAAACATTTGCTGTAACTGTGCAGACGCAGGAGTAGACAGACAGACACTTTGTGCGCCATAGATGGGAAGTGTGAGTTAGTATGTTTGGCAATATCTGCTTAAAAAAAAAAAATGCTGATGCCTTGGATTTCGCATTTGCAGTTCTAGAAACCCAGACGTCAGTCCGAAGATGTAACTTTAAAGATAAAATATTAGAAACAGCCTGAGTCTCCATTGCCAGGGAGTGGAACCTCCCCCTGGAGTATCATACAGCCAATCAAAAGATAAGGGCGACTCCTTTGAAATGCACGGGGAGATGACAGTACCTTCTCATAGGCTGTTTAAGATGGAATGAGTAAGTGTGAAGCATAAGGCACAGCACCTGGCATGCATTAGGTGCTTGATAAATGCTGGTTAATAACATATGATAGCCACAAAAAAAAAAAAAAAGCAAGATGCAAGATAACACGTGAAACATGCCTCTTTTTGTAGTGGCTAGAAGGAAGGACAGCTCCGTCGCCTGCACTGAGTACCAGCCGTACGCCACACACTGCTCTATTACCTTCCCACGTATTATCTCATTTCATTTATCAACCCTCCGAAAGGAGGTCTGGGCTATAATAAAAAATAGAAAGCATTTATTTGAGCAAAAAGAGTTGCCGCCCCAGAAACGCAGATTTAGGAAGCAACCTAAACTGGCCTCAGGAAAGAGCAAAGAAAGGCAAGTTCCTAAAGGCAAAACCACAAGCAGAATTCTTCCCTGCAAAGGAAGCATGGCCGGCCAGGGGCACAGGGCTATTTGTTCCAACACGCAAACGAAGGAGGCAGAGACCATGGGCAGGAAGTGAGGTCCACACGCGGCCACTGCTGTGGCTCCAGGCTGTTTAGGGCGCAGCTTTGGGAACTGCAGGCAGCTCTGAGGACCGAGACAGGAGACGTACAGAATCCACTTCCCCAGTCACCTCTGGACCCTCATTTAATGGCCATGCTTACCCCACTGGTTTTCATGCTGTAGGATTAGTATCCTCATCTGAAAGGAGAAGGAACCCCAGAAAAGACAAGTCCCCTCAGCTATTCCACAGAGAGGCGGAATTGAACCTCATTTTATTTCGACCCCTACATCAAACTACTCCTTCCTTTCTTATGTATCGTCCTTGGGCGCCTGGGAGCTGTTTCTGGAAGGATCCACCAGGAACTGGTGCCCACCATTGCCTCTGGGGGCAGTGACCAGGGGCCTGAAACCCTGAGGAGGGCAGGAAGAATGACTTCTCACTGAATACCCTTTGGTATTTGGCACTATTTCTTAGAAAGAAAAAGAAGCCAAGTTAAGGGCAAACCGTATTCTGAAGTCCTGTTGAGCAGAGCCAGGGCTCAGAGTGGGGTGAGGGCAACAAAGCAATGCCAGACCTCTCCCCAGTGCAGCCAGCCCATCCTCCTGCCTCCCCTTCCCCCCTAAACGAAGATGAGACCTTCCAGCCACAGAGGGCAGGTGCTAACTCTCAGCCCTGACGGGCTCAGATGGGCAGGGGGCCACAGGTCCCCAGGTGGCCAGGACACGCCCTCCCTCTGACACTCACAGAGCCCAAGGGAAGGCATGGTTTTGCCACCAACCACCGCAAGACCGGGACCACTCGTGCCTCAGTTTCCCTGTCTCCAGTTCAAAACACCTGACCGTACAGGTGAGTGACCTGGCCATTCTCCTGAACCGGCTCTTCCCGTCCTCCCTGCTTTTGCTCCTGCCACCCCAGCCGCCCAGAAGGCCTTTCCCCACCCGAGGAAGTAAGTCCTTCTGCTTGACCCAACTTTCGAATTTCCTGCCCTCAGGAACTTTTGGGTTCCAGCCCAGGACTTTGCAGTGGTGCCTCAACAACCTCCTGCCAAACTTACTCCCTAGCTGCATCTCAGCCCAGGACAGGGACAACCCGAGATGAGGGCGAAGGGAGAAGGGAGGAGATGGAGGACAAGGGGGAGGAGGAAAGAGAGGGAAAGGGAGAGGTGTGGAGGGAGCTGGGAGCCCGGAGTGAGAGGGCGAGGGCGGAGAGCTCCTGCCCTGGCCCTTCCAGACTCACCATGTTTGGGTCTCAGAGTCCCGCTAATCAAAGGTCTCTCCTGCCTGAGGGCTGTGGTTTTTAAAGCCCTGAGGGAGGGTGCAGATAGCGAGAGGGGAAATGACCCTCCTTCTCCTCTGAGGTTCTCATTGGTCTGCACACAGGGCATCCCGGAGGAGGCCATTTCTGTGGGGCAGAGAAGGGAGTCAAGGCTCGAAAAACATAGGAGGAAGACGTTCCCTCCTGGTCCAAGGAGGGAGGGAGCCAGATGAAAAGGACCCCCCACCCCCATCTGGACTTGGCCCCACTCTGGGTCTTGGTTTCCCAATTTGAGACCATCCCTCTCTTACCTTCGAGAGCCCCAGGAGGCTGCAACTCTGGCAAAGCTCAGGGGTCCAACAGGCTTGAAGTTCCCTGGGGCCCTGGGAGCATGAGATGGAGACCCCCAGCCTCCCAGGCAGGCTGCTTAGAGGCTCAGAGAGGCAAAGCAGGTGTGTGGAGGTGGCCCAGCACTCAGGGACCAGTCGGCCTTGCTCCCTGGGGCTTTGAAGTTGACACACACACACACCTGAGCCGCAGCCACCCTTTCCAGACTCCTCCTGGGTTCTCGTGGAAACAAACTGGGGCTCGGGTTGAGGGAGGAGTCTAGATTAGTGTACTTTTGCTGCCGTAAAAAACTGCCACAAGCTGAGTGGCTCAAAACAATGGGAATGAACCCTCTTGCAGTTCTGAAACCTGCAGTTCGAAATGGAGAGGTCAGCGGGGCCACACCCCCTCTGCTGCTCAAGAAGGGAGTCTGTCGCCTGCCAGCACTCCTTGGCTGGCAGCCATCACTCCCATCTCTGCCTCTACTATGGTCACATCGTCTTCTCACCTGCTGTGTGTCTCAAGTCTCACTTGGTCTCCCTCACATAAAGATCCTTGTGATTACATTTAGGACCCTCCCTGGCTAAGCCAGGATGGTCTCCCATTGCAAGGTCCACAACTTATCTGCCAACTCCTTTTTGCTGTATTAGGTCACACTGCAGCTCCCAAGAATCAGGGTGTGGACATCGGTGGGAACTGGTCTTCAGCACATCCAAACGAACACGATTTTGACCATGAGTACACCTGCAGGCTTACGCTTCCCACGTGCTTCTGCAGCTCTGCGACCTACTGCCCTCGCCTTTCCTCCACGAAGTGTCATTTCCCCATGGCAATGTTCAATCTGCAAAGATCAAGCTTTCTTTTCATTGCAGAACAGTCCGTGCACACTGCAAACATTTGAACACTCCAGAAATGCACTCCTCCCACAAAAAAAAAAAAAAAAACGTGGAGTGTATTCGCCTTTTTAAAATGTGGTACTTGCATCTGAGGACATGCAGGTACATGATATTCAGCAAGCTTTAGTTCCACTCAGCGAAGCCCTGAGCATGGTCTCCATCACTCAATACCAGTTTCCAAGGTCAATTTGTGGGCATTTGGCTCTAGTAAGAATGCCATGTTGTTATACCGGCCATGATCTCAAGGAGGAGTTTGCTTTCGGGGAGACTCAAGAGGCCAGACCTCACCGCTCTGTATTTTAGGATTTGAGACCAAAGTTGCATAGCGTCCTAAGTCATGGGTTCTTAATCTTCTCTCTGCCCTAGACCTTTGATGAAGTTATGACCCCCTTCTTAGAATAATTTTGTTTTGCAACTTTTTATCTTGATGTAATTTCAAATTTAAAGGAAAATGACAGAGTACAGGCGAATTCCTGCCCAGTCTTCGCCTAGAGTCTGTCACGGTGGCATTGCCCTGTGTCTTCAGTATGCTTCCACTACATACTTGGGATGAGACTGGTATCAATCAGGGGTCTCCAGTGAAACAGAACCAGCAGGAGGCAGAGAGAGGGAGAGAGATTCTTTTTAAGGAACTGGCTAACTCAACTGTGGGGTCAGCAAGCCCCAGAAAACTAACACAGGAGGGCTCTATCTATATAGCTATGTATCTATATCTATGTATCTATTTGCTTTCCCACCCTTCCAAATCATTTGAGAGTAAATAGGAAATGTCATGCTTCTCTGCCCTAAATTCTTCAGTGTGTCTCTCCTAATACAAGGTTTTCTGTCATAAGTGCAGTACGATTTTGAAATAAGGAAATGTGACATTGACACACTGCCGTTGTATAATCCGCGACCCTCATTCAAATCTCACCAATTGTCCCAATAATGTCATTCCATCACTACTTTTTTTTCAGAATAATGCTTTTGTAAATATTCGAAAACACCTTATTTCATCTTAGCAACATAATAAATCGTTCATTCATTGGAAACCTGTTTATTGAATCATTTCCCTATTGATGGAATTTTAGGTGGTTTCTACTATTTATGTGCCTACCACAATGAGTGCCCTCGAATACACATTCTGGTGCTGCTGTACCAGTGCTGGTAGCACATAACTCTCCAGAAATAGAATTGTAGCCTTTGAAGGTGTCATCCTTCAAGGCCCAGACCTCGTGCTGTCCAAAATAGCAGACACTTGCCACACTCATGGCTCCTAATGGAAATGTGGTGAGTCTCAGAATAAACTAACAAACACAGAAACAGGCTCATCAATGCAGGAAACAAGCTAATGGTCGCCAGATGGGAGGGGGATTGGGGGCCGGGCAGAAAGGACAAAGGGTTTAAGAAGTACAGATCAATAGTTACGAAATAGTCACCCGGATGTAAAGGACAGCGCAGGGAACAGAGCCAACAGTGCTGTAATAGCTGTAGTAGCTGTATGGTGCACCGTGGGTACCAGACTTAGCGTGGTGATCGCTTCCCTTGTATCTAAATGTTGAATAACTATGGTGTACACCTGAAACTAATACTGCATGTTAGCTCTATTTTAATAAAAATCTTCAAATTAATTCATTAATTAATGACAAGAAATATAGTGAGTACAAATTGAGATGGGTTGTGGTACAATCAAGTTTCAAAGATTGACTGCCAAAAAAAAAAAACAGTGTAAAAGATCTCAATGACTCTTAGGTTGTATTACATGTTAAAATAATATTCAGAATAAACTGGGTTAAGCAAAATATATTATTAATTATATTATTGTTAGTAAATATTAAAAGATCATTGTATGTGACAAGATAAATATATAATACTAACATTACTATGAGAATAATAGGTTAATATATCATTAGTATCATTGATGTTAATCTAATAAATGATGATAGTATTATTAAATATGTTACTCTGATTATTTTACCTGTTTCTTTTTATCTTTTTAATGTGGCCACTAGAAAGTTGAAGAGAACCCATAAAGATTGCATCTGTGGCTCACATTATATGTTCATAGGACGACACTGCTCTGGAACCACCATTATCCCAGCCAGAGTCTTCATGTGAATTAGAAAGAGGTGCCCTTTCCAGGCGGTTGGAGCCCCATGGCAGGACATACACATAATCTGACAAGGAGAGCCATCTCTGAGTGTTACCTTTAAGTTCACTTGGGTCTCACATACCACATGCAACTCATGGCTTCCACTTTGGGGTCTGAGGAGGTCTATTTGAGCTCTCCCCACCCCCCACTCACAAACAGCATCAGGAAAGGCAGCTTTAATTTAAATAAAACTATCGTATTTATTATTATTTAAATAAGAAATCTAGCAAAGGAACATGTGTACAGGAAGGACGTGCTAATGATTTTCTTCTGGTCTACTAAAAAAAATTCACACATTTCCCAGAAAACAGGGATGTCAATTTGAATAATGACATTAAAACAGACAACTGTAAAACACAGGTGCAGCCCACCCTCACTTCTCACACCAACAGAAAATTCGGGGGTTCCAAGGCCATCTTCACTTTGACAGCAACTGCAAGTTTGAGGGTCCCCAAGACCACCCTCAGGTCTGATGATTTGCTAGGACTCCCCAAACCCTCTGAAAGCTGTTTATGCTCGTGGTCGGTTTATTAGATCAAAGGTATAGAGATTAAAACTGGCCAAAGGAAAGAATGCTCGCGGAAACATCCGGGAGGGTTCTGTCCCTGTGGCTTTCAGGTGCCCCCTCCCAGAGAGGTTGCGGGCCATGCTCCCTCAGAATCAATGTGTGACAACACAGGTGAAGCATCCTCAACCAAGAAGCTCACCCAGGCAGCTGTGGTGGGTCTTCACTGGGACTTGGTCACGTCGACCTGCTTGGTCACCAGTGTGGCTCATCTTGATCTTGGTCTAGCTGATACCACATGACCCAAAGCCCTCCCCTAAGCCAAGTATTAGACTACCAGCAGTGGCCCAAGGCCCAGGCAAACAAAGACGCTATTATCAGGCAGGACACTGAGGGCTCAGGGGCTGGGGACGATGGCCGAACTCTCTCTGACTATACAACGACCCATCACGATGACAGACTTTTCAGGAGTTAAAAGTTACTTACAAGGGCTATAACAACTAAATCTGTAGTTTCGATGGCTTGTAAGATACCTTTGTTAGAAATAATATTTACAGAGGCATTTTCATGATTGTCTGCTTCCCGCCAATTGTGGCAGAAGAGGGAAAAGTTTTTTTTCTTACCTTGCTGAAATGCATCTTCACCAGTAGTTAGAAAGATCTACAGTTTCAAAGTGATTGAAATGGGATTCTTTTGGTCAGCACTAAGAGAAAAAAAATACAACTGATAGATCTGACAACCCACAGAGTGGGAGAGGATACATTATGTATCTTTAGCAAAGAATTTATACCTAGACTCTTTAAAGAATTCTCATAAATCATGAGAAAAAGACAACCCTATGGAAAAATGGGCCACAGGTCTGCTCAGGCACTTCATAAAGCAGGATCTCTAAATAGCCAATAAGCGCATGGAGAAGTGCTAATGACTTTCTTGGTCAACAGGGAAAGCACAATGTAGCTCTGCTTCACACCCACCAGAGAGGCTACAAAAGAAGAAAAAGGAAAACGTCCAGTGCTGATGATCACATGGAGCAACCCGAACTCTTGGACGTGGCTGGACAGAGAGAAAAATGATGCAACCTCTTTTACAAACTGTTGGATGGTGTCCATGGGTAGTAACAAAATCCACACCTAACTTATGACCCAGCGGTCCCACTCCGAAGCATTTACGCAACAGGAAGCAAGCATGTGCCCTGAAAAAGAACATACTGGAATGTTCACAGCAGCTTTACTCATAATAACCAACAACTGGAAACCAACCCAAAGTCCAAAACAGTAGAACAGGTACATAAACTGCATATTCATATAATGGAATACTATACAGCAGTAAAAAAAAAATGGAAAACTAATAGTAAAAAAACTCCTACCTGCAATAAACATGGCTAAATCTCGAAGCCATTCTTTCTCTGTTGAGAGAAAGAAGACAGACACTAAAGCTTACACGCTGAATAATTCTGTTCATATGAAGTTCAAGAACAGACAAAACTAGATTTGGGTGTTATAATTAGGATAGGTTATTTTTGAGGGGTAGGAACTTGGAGCGTCAGGGAAAAATGGGGGTTGGGGGCTGGAAACATTCTTTTTCTCGATCCAGATGTTGGTGACACAGGGATGGTCAGCTCTGAAAGTTCATTAAGCTGTACCTTTATGATTTGTGAATTTTTCTGTCTGTTCTTTATATGCATGTCAATAAAAGTTATTTTCTTTTAAATTATGCCTGAGAGGCATAAAATTCACACAATGGAAAGGAGCAGAAAAGGATTATGACCAAGTGGCATATGGCACACATGGTGTTTTGTATCCACAGTCCCTAGCACCGTGCAAAGCCTGACTCCTGTCTAAAGGGACTGGGCTGAGCAGGCAGCTGCCATCAGCACACCTTAAAGAGAAGCAGCTGTGGCAAGCCACCACGCTGCCCACGGCCACAAGAAACCCAGAGCCGGCCAGATGCCCATCTATGCAGTGGCCGCACTGGCCTCCGAGTCAGGATTTGGTGACAGGCAGGAGCAATATAGCTCACCAGAGCTTCCGTCACCAGCTGAACCTCAGAGCCAGAGGGAGAGCAAAGCTGGAGGCTGCATCAAGCAGAGAGCCTCTCAAAGGCTGTGGGTAAACAACACCTCCAGCAATAAGGATAACAGCCAACACTCACCTAGCGAGGCCAAGTGCAACGTGCCACTCCCAGCACTTAACCGTGACCGAAGTGGGTTGAGGTGAGAAGGGTTAACCCTGACAGAATTCAGCATGGGAGCTTATATTATGATTACTCTGAAAATTCTAGAAATTCCTAATGCTAAGCTGTAAGCATGTGAAGAGTACAGCATCTGATTCTAAAATGTCAGCTAAGAAATTAGTTGTTACTAATTTATTCTAACTTACATACAAGAAAATTCTCTTTGTGGTGTACAGTTCTATGGGTCAAGACAAAGGTAAATAAAAAGCTTCAAGTCGTGTAACCACCACCACAAACAAGACCCAGAACAGCTTCTTCACCCCCAGAATATTCCCTCCGCTGCCACTTTGCAGCCTGCCCCTCCCCCACCGGTAACCCCTGGTAACCAGATCTCTAAGGCATGGCTGCCTTTCTCAGAATGCCCTAGAAATGGAATCACACAGTCTGCAGCCTCCTTAATCTGACTTCCTTCACTCCGTAAAATGTGTTCACAATTTGTGCGTGTCACTGTGTGCGTCATGAGTTCCTTTAAACAGCTGAGTAGTAGCCCACTGCCTGGATGTGTGGCCGTCTGTTCATTCTTTCGCCTGTTGAAAGACATTTATCTGAGTTGTTTCCAGTTTGGAGCAATTGCTAAAAAAAAAAAAAAAAAAAAAAAAAAAAGCGCTGTGAACATTCTCGCACAGGGTTTTCTGCGATCCTAAGTTTCTGTCACTTCAGAGAAAACAGCTGGGAGTAGGTTGGGTGAGATGCTAAGTGTGTGTTTAACTCTGTAAGAAACTGGCTATTAGCTTCCTGCAGCCACGTAACACATGACCACAAACGAGGCGGGGGGCTCCTTAAAACCACCCTGACAGATCAGAAGCAGGGAGCCAGGAGTCAAGGTGTGAGCGGGGCTGTGCCTCCTCCCAAGGCTCTGAGACAGGGTCCATTGGTGCCTCTTCCAGCTCCTGGAAGCTCTAGGTACCCCTCGGGGCTGTATCACACCAATCTCTTGTTGTGACCGGAATAACCAGACTCAACCTGAGTGCTCTGATATTAGAGGCAGTTTATTAGCCGGCAGCTGTCCTTCCAAAGGAGCAGCCCTGAAACATAAAGGTATAAGGGTTTTAAGCCCTAAATCCTATAAATCATTTTGTCTAAATCAAAAAGGTCTAAAATTTCTTCTATTCACTACCTGTCAACCTAAAGGTGGGTTGTGCAAGTGGGAGTACAGAAGCAGAAAGCGTACTGTTAAAATGTTAGGTTCCCATGGGTAACTGTTAGGTTCCCATGGGCAACTGTTAGGTTCCTATGGGCAACTGTTAGGTTTCCAGGAGTAATAGTCAAACAATAACTTTTCAAGCAAGCAGGTGTCCAGAAGCGAGACATGGCGATTAGCATGTAGGCTCTTAACCTTAACCCATTACTACATCTTTGTGACCTTTTCAGTAGTACGTCATCACACTCTGCCTCCGTCTTCACCAGGCCTTCTCCTCCGTGTCTGTCTGTGTCTCCTCTTCTGTCTCTTGGCCCTGGGTTTAGGGCCCACCTGGATAATTCAGGATGACCTCATCTCGAGATCCTTAGCTTAATTACATCCGAAAAGACTGTTTCTTTTTAAATGAGATCACCTTCCCAGGTCCTAAGTGGATGTCTCTTTGGGGGAGACACCACTCAACTTGCTGTGGTGACAGTTTTCCAAAGTGCCTGCACCATTGCATTCCCACCAGCAGAACTTCTTTTGTTAAAAACCCTAAATTTAGCTGGGTTGGGGGCCTCACCTCCTTCCAAGTGCAATCCCCAACCCCCAGCATTGGCATCTCCTGGGGTGTGAGAAGTGGAGACTCTCAGGTACCCCCTGACCCTGCTGAATCATTGCCTGTGTTTTAACAAGATGCCAGGTCACTCCTGAGCATCTTTAATGGCTACAAAACACTGGCCTAGAGCACCACGGGGAGAAATTGGTCCAAACTTCCTGTTTGGGCCTCACCTCATGGATGGTGGCCCCTTCATGGGCGTTTTCAGCCTTCTCCTTTTTTAGGGTGTCTCTGCTATTATGTTTGGTGGTGAGTACATACATGTGCAATTGGCTGAAAATGAAGCCCGAGATCATTTCTTGGAAATAAGCAATTTATGTAATCCACTAATTTTCAACTGTTTAATATGTTTCCCAACAAGACAAAGCCTGCAGAAAAAAAATAAATACATGAGAGAAATGAAAATAGAATGAGATGTAGAGAGGCATGCCAGTTTTTTGCCTGACTTTCCCCAGAAGCAGACTCTGAGATAACGTCTTGGGTGATGATAGTTTATTTGGGAGGTGATCTCAAAATGAAGGAGAAAGGGAAGAAATGAGTCAGAGGGGAAAAGCCAGTGGAGGGTGTGTTAGTCAGTGGGGAGCAGCTGTGAGCGACAGGGGCTCAATCCTGCTGCGGAGCCTCTGAGTCACCAGGCGTAATACGCCTCAGGATGTTCCTGCTGCCGCCAGGGGGCGCTGGAGCGTCCATGCCCTCACTTCTGTCTCCCTTTGGGTGTGGGTTGCCCAAGGGACAGTAACTTCCCCCTGCCCACCTTTTGGGGTACACCTTGGAGTTCAAGTGAGTTGAGTGAGGTCAGAGAAAGTTGGGAGGAGAAAGCTGGGTGCTGAGCTGGGAGGCTGTGTATGTCTTGCAAAGTGCCAGACCCTGAAGCAGAGGGGCGAGGGCCGACAGAGAGAGGGAGAGGAGGGGGAGGGCCCCCACAGCACCTACTACACGCGGATGGCCCTTGACAGTTTTGTTGTTGTTGTTGTTTGTTTGTGTTTTTTTTTTTAACCAGAAAATTGTCTCTGCTCTGGCCAGAAGCAGGAATTCTCATTCTGCCCATATTTTTTTGGTGAATAGATATCAGTTTCTCCACTTCCGCTCTCTATTACCATTCCAAGAAAAATAATATGAAACTGTGAGGTTTAAGGAGTACTGAATTGTTACCTTTTCTGACTTGTAAAATTGTCAGCATGCCCGGAAGGCTCAGCTGTCTCAGGCTGGGAGGAAGCTAGACCCAATGAAGTGGAGATAATAAGGCCTGTAAAACAAGCACAATAAATATCCTTAGAGAAATAAGGGAGGATGTTGAAAACCCAAAGCAAGAAGAGAATGTTATTCAGCAGAACCTAAGTGGAGATAAGGGATATGAAAAATATAATTATTGAAATGAAGAACTCAGTCGGTGTGTGAAATGGCAGAACAGATCCAACTAAGGAATAAATGAGTGAGATGGAAATACAATCTCAAAAGTCATCCATAAGGATTGGAGAAAAACTCTAAGGAAAAAAAAATTAAGATATGTGGATGATATAAATAAAAGTCCTAACATATAGAATCTCTCTGAAGAAGAGAAAAAAGAAAGCAGATAGAGAAGTACTATGTGGAAAATATTAACTAAGAATTGTATAACTAATATTATTATAAATAATAACCAAGAAGAGTAAACAAGAACTAAAGACACAATATTTCAGTACTGAAATGTTTACTGCATGTTGAGCAAAGTAGATGCAGTATGTGGTCCCGGGAGAATAAAAAAAATGAGATAAATATTAGCAACATTTTAAAATATATAAAAAAGGAAGTCACAAAAATCCATACAGAAAAAAGAGAGAGAGAGATTACTTATAAAAGAATAAGAATCAGATTGCCATCTAACTTCTCCACAGCAAATCTAGATGCAAAGAGATAATGGGGTAACAGCCTCCATGTGACCACAGATTACAAATCTAAATGTGGAATAAAATAACCAGATGACAGATTATTTAACAGGAGGGCAATATCAGAAATTCTGAAAACTCGCCTTCCATAGACACTCTTTGAAAGAACTTAGGAAGAGAAATTAATTATTCAGAAGGAAGCAACAAGTGGTTGGAGAAAAAACAAAGGGAAAAAAAGTAGTGGCCACAAAAAGAAATGCTTATCCAAATTCGTATGTAAAACTAAAGGTATGAAAATGGGAGTTGCAAGATGTAGGTGGAGGGCGGTGGCAGGGAGGGGAAGGCATGCTCACTTAGATTCTCCCCTCTTTTGGGGGGAGAATGAACATTTGGGTATAATTGAAACATTGAAAGGGAAAAAATTAAGTACTGATACAGCCCCTCAATAATCACTGAAGGGATTGTATTGAGACTTTTGAAGCAGTACAGAAAAATAACTGATACACTCAATGGAAGGCGAGAGGAAAGAATTCAAAGAAAACAAGAAGAAGCATGGATTGACAACAAAAGCAAAGGGAATAAAAGCAAAAATAAACGAGTGGGACTAAGTCAAACTAAAAAGATCCTGTGCAACAAAGGAAGCCATCAGCAAAATGAAAAGGCAACCCACAGAATAGGATGTTTTAATTCTTACAACACTGGACCCCCCCAAAAAAAAAAACCAATCTGATTAAAAAGTGAGTGGAGGATCTGAGTAGACATTTTTACAAAATAGACTTACAGATGGCCAATAGGTACATGAAAAGGTGTTTTTAACATCACCGATCATCAGAAAAATGCAAATCAAAACCACAATGAGGTAACACCTCACACCTGTTAGGATGGCTGTTATCAAAAAGGTGAGATCACACACATTGGAGAGAGTGTAGAGAAAAGGGACCCTCGTGTACTGTTGGTGGATATCTAAATTGATACAGCCGTTATGGAAAACAGTATGGAGGTGCCTCGAAAAATTAAAAATAGAACTCTCTTATGATCCAGAGATGCCACTTCTGGGTTTTTATGTGGAAAAAAAAAAAAAAAACATGAACTCAAAAAGATATATGCACCCTCATATACATTGTGGCATTAGTTACAGTAGCCAAGATATGGAAGCAACCTAAGTGTCCATCAATGATGAATAATAAAGATACACATGGCACACATGCACACGCACATGCACACACACACACACACACGCACACAATGGAATACTATTCAGCCATAACAAAGAAGGACATATTGCCATTTGAGACAACATGGATAGATCTTGAGGGTATTATGTTAACAAGTCAAAGAAATACGAATATCATATGGAATATACATGTGGAATCTAAAACAAAAAAAACACCAACTTCATATACTTTAGAATAGATCGGTGGTTGCCAGAAGTGGGGGGTAGAGGTGGGTAAAATGCGTGAAGGTGGTCAAAAAGTACAAACCTCCAGTTATAAAATAAATAATACATGGGGATATCAAGTAAAGCATGGCGACCACAGTTAGAAATACTATATTCTATATTTAAATGTTGCTAAGAGAAAAGACCTTAAAAGAAAAGAATCATAACTACGTACGGTGATGAATGTTAACTAGACTTACTGTGCGACCACTTCCCAATATGCACAAATGTGCACTCATTACACTCTACATCCGAAACTAACGTACTGTTGTATGTCAGCTGTATCTCAATTTCCTAAAAAGAATCCAGCATTTGCAGAGGTCTCTGCATTTAGAGAAACCGTGGTGTGTAAACTTAGCTGAGTTCCCTACCTCCCCTAAACTTCGTTCCTTATTTGTTCTTATTCACCTCCTCGTCGGGTTGTCAGAATGTTATAATTAAACAAGAAATATCTCATCACACTCCAGCTTTTTAAATGACTGTGAGATGGTTGTGGCAACTGAAAAGGTAAAGATGCAAAATGCACGTAAGATACCTTGCTGTTCTCTTGGAAAACCCAGTGAGGATGTGGTAAAGTGACTGTGCTGTTTGTTATAGTTTCACTGCGGTATAATTGATGGATGAAATGTGTCTGTGAAACTACCCCCCACCATTGGCTTAGCAAGCACTTCCATGCCACCCAGAAATTTCTTTGTAATTGGTCCCTCCCTCCACTCTCATCCTCAGGAAGCCACTGGCTTGCTTTTTGTCAGCATAGTTTCCATTTTCTAGAATTTCTTATTAATGACATCATGACACTATGAGATTTTTCTTTGCCTGGCTTCTCCCGCTCATTATAACGCTCTGGGTGTCATAGTGTCGTTACATGGACCAGCGAGCCAGTCCTTTCTCTGCTATGTTGCATTCCATCATATAGAGCATCATACAGGTCCCTGGTGGCTCCATGCTATGTAACTAACCCCGCCCCCAAAAAAATCCCTGGACTCCAGGGCTCAGGTGAGCCTGCCTGGTTGGCAGTATTCCTTGCATTCTGTTCCACGATGTCGCTGGGAGAAACGAGTGTCCACGTGGCTCCACTGAGAGAGATAACTGGAGTTGGTGCCTGGTCTCTCCTAGACGCTGCCCTGTGCCCCTTTTCCCTTTGCTGATTGGAATCTGTCCTTCCACTGTAATAAACTGTAAATGTGATTAAAGCAGCCTTTCTGAGTTCCGTGAGTCCTTCTGAGAGCTGTCTCGGGGACCTCTCAACACACCTGTCATGCTGTTTCTCAGTTTCTGCGCCTTGTGGATTTCCAATGACGTCACGTCCATTTGGTCTCCATCTCTAGCTCCATCTTCGTTTCCCAAAACCACAGGTCTGTCCATGCCTCGCCCTTCCTGTCTCTCTCTCTCCTTCATTTCCTTAGACTGCCCTCTTTCCATTTCTCTGTTTGACAACACGGATCCATTTTTTCCATTTCTCAGTTTGATACTCTCAGTGTCTAACTCTGTGCCATCTTCTTTTCCTTGCCTCAGAATTTTTGTCCCTCTCCTCTTAGTTCCTCTCTCCTTCAGTGGCCCCAGGTTTCGGCATGTTCTTCTCTCCATCTCTCTTCTCTGGGTCTCTTGCCATCATCCAGCCTCACCTTCATCCTTCTTTCGTGTCTTCGACTCCCCTCCCCCACCACAGTATGTCACCCAGTGACAGGCTCTCACAGCCTGTCTCTCAGTGCAGTTGCCCCTCAGCTTGGCTTCTCTCCCTGCCTCGGTGTCTCTCCTTCACCCAGTCTACTGGAGGCTCTCCATACTCTGCGGTCCCTCACTCTTGTATTACCCCCAAGATGCTTCCAGGTAACTCCCAGCCTCATCCCTTCAGACCGCCCACCTGCCCTTCCTGCTTCTATCTCCATCTCTGTCTTTCCTCCATCTTTCCATCTTTCAGTCTTCCATTTTCCTCCTAACCTTCAGTTCTCTCCATTTCTCTCTTCCTTTTGACTGCTCCATCTTTCTGTCTTACTCCCTCTCAACCTCCCAAGGGTTCGACTCTCTCAGGACGGCTGTCCCTTCATTCCTCTCCCTGTCTTGGTCTCACCATCTCTCGGGGTCTCTTTGCACCTCCATTACTCTCTTGTGTTTGGGCCACAGCCCCTCAATCGCTCGGTATTGGCTCAGATGCCACCTCTCTCCTGACCTCACTCTACTCTCTGCTGTCCCTCCCTCTTGTCCCTGTCCGTGCTCCCTGCCTGACAATTTGCCTTAAGAGCTGCCAGAATTACAGCTGTCCCTTCACTCTTGACGAAAACCACACTTTGATTATTTTTATCACAGTAAAGTAGGAATTTCAGAACATTAAAGAACAGAGCAGATACCGAGAAACACTCCCCTCTGTTCCACTTCAAATCCAGTGCCAAGCACTCCCGTGGTGTGTACCTACATCACTCCTGTCCTCTGAAGGAAAGTGAATTCTTCAGCCACCCTCAGTCCCAAGCCCCAGGCTTCTTGGGAAATGGGAACCACCATCAAGAGACTTCCTGCTCTATAAATTATTCTGAAAAGAGGACTGGACGACGAGGAGTAAAAATGTTTCAAGACCTTTACTGTCACACTAAGAGAGGAAATGAAGGACATATGGTCTATCGGCTAGCTTCTGCTATTGTTCCACACTGAACGTCTGCGCCACCCTCCCCCCGAAATTCTTATGTTAAAACCTAATGTTCTATGTAATGAATTAGGAGCTGGGGCCCTGGGGTCAGCTGAATGGTTCTTTGGGTCTTGGGTGAGCTCCTCTGTGCATTGCAGTCAGCTATGGGCTGGATAAATGGCTCCGTTTCTGAGAGTCAGCTGGATGTCAGCCTAAGGTGTACTCAGTGCAGCCTCTCACTCTCCAGCAGGTTCCCAATGGCACTGGGAACCTTGCAAGAGAGCAAAGAGAGGACACAAGGACTCTTAAGACCGAGACTCAGAATCGACATAGTGTCACTTCTGCCACATTCTGTTGGTCAAGGTCAGAAAATTCAAAGAATGGGGAAACCGACTCTGACCCTTGAGAGGTGGAACTACAAAGTCACAAAACAAAGAGTATAGGTGGGAGGATTGTGGCCACTTTTTCTTTACTTGTGACTCTAACGGGGAACTGTGATGCTATTCTTTTATACCCATACAAAGAGAAAGCAAGCCCAATTTCTAGTTGAAAAGGGTGTCTTTCACAGGAGATTGTAGAGTGAGTGGCTCGTATTTCAGAGCCAGAAAACCACCCATTGTGACAGTCATTACAAATGTTCTCAACATTCTGGCCCTCTTTCTAGGCACACAATAGGATTACACACCCCTGTCTATTTGAAGTTCGGCAGGCTCATGTGACTTGCCTTGCGCAGTGTAATGTGTGGACATTTTAAGAGCTAGTACACACTTGACCATATGTTGGATTTTTCCCTTGGCCAGGATGACTAGACAGTGGCTGCTCCATAATCCTGGGTCCCAGAGACAATGTGAACAATGGACTAGAGCTCCTGCTGACCTGTGATGCACCTGGTGCATGAGTGAAAAATAAACCTCGGTTGTGTCACACCACTGAGAATGGGAGGAAGGTTACTTACTGCAGCACAGCCCAGCTTATACTGACTAATATGCCACTACAGGTATTTTAAGCATAAAGGGATCTAATGCAGGGAAATGAGTTACAATTTTAAAAGTCATTGGGTACAGCCGCTATGAAAAACTATTTGGTGATCCCTCAAAAAGTTAAGCATAAATAACCATCCTATCCAGCAATTCTAGTCCTAAATATATATACCCAAAAGAACTGAAAATAGGGACTCAAACAGATACTTGTGTATCAATGTTCGCTGCAGCATTATTCACAATAGCCAAAAGGTGGGAACAACCCAACTGTCCATCAGCAGAGGAATAAATAGATAACGTGTGGTCTATATATATATAACAGAACATTATTCAAACAAACAAAAAAAAAGAAATGAAGGACTGATACATACTACAACATGGATGAACCTTGAAGACATTATGCTAAGTGAAATGAGCCAAACACAAAAGGACAAATATCGTATGATTCTACTTACATGAAATATTTATAATAGGCAAATTCTGTGCTCACTTAAGCAGCACGTATACTAGAAAAAGCAAATTCAAAGACAGAAAGTAGATTAAACGTTACCAGGGCTGGATGCAGAGTGAAAGGGACAGTTATTGCCGAATGGGTACAGAGTTTCTGTGTGGGGTAAATCTCATTCATGAGGGCTCCAGTCTCATGATGTGAGTACCTCCCAAAGGCCTTACCTTTTAGTCAAGCATTCGGACTATAGTGATCACCAGGACCATCATCATCATCACCAGAACCATCACTTTCATCACCAACATTATCATCATTACTAACCCCATCATCAACATCCTCATTTCCCTCCTCCTCCACTTCCTCTTCCTCCATCACCACCATCACTATCACCATCATAATCATCACCATCATCACCATCATTAACATTATCATCATCACACATCATCATCGCCGTCATCACCATCATTATCACCATCACCACCATCATCATGGCTGTCTTAGCTTGAATTTCCTCAAAAACAGACAGTTAGACAAGACCTTGAGTGCAGGTGATTTATTTAGGAGGTGATTCCAGAAATCACAAGTGAGAAACGTGAGATAAGAAAGGGAAGAAATCTGACAAAGGGTATGCTCATGAGTAAATTATTGCTGATTAAATGAGATTTAATCCTACAGGGACCATGCCCCAGGACTGTCTCCTCATAGGATAGAGAAACTGAGACATTTGTCCACCACTCCCATCATCCACAGATTGAAGATGGCTCCAGGAACATAGTTTTATTTATATATTGCTGCATAGCAAGTCTCAAACAAAAGAGCTTTCAAACTTTTTTATATCATCTCTCAAGGTTCTGGATGGACTGCTAGGCAGTTCTCACCCAGGGCCTGTTATTCAGTAGCCATCAGATGATGGCTGGGGCCATACTCACTTGAAGGCTCCACTGGGCTGGACGTCTCAGGAGGCTTGCACACACGGCTGGCGGTTGACTGGCTGTCGAGTGGGAGTGCAGCTGGAACTTCAACCAGTGCCTACATGTGGGCTCTCCATATGGTTTGGGCTGAGAAGCAAAATGAGCAGAGAAATGGGCACTGGATAAATTGCTTGGTTCTCATCTTCTCACCGACTTGCCCCCTAATATACACATTTATTGCTCTGCAAATGACTATTTAACTTGAGGCACAGTATTAATATTAATGCCTTTATATTATCCCTTCTTAAATGCTGCGGTTTGAGTACAACACTCAGGTTCTCCCGCTGCCCTCCCATGGTGGCCTAGGCTGGGATATGACCATCTGTGGCAGATTATATTACTCTTTGAATGAATGAATGAATGAATGAATGAAAGAAGTCTTCACTCCATCCACCTAATCTTTGTGGACTTATGCCTTTTTATAGTGAACTCGGCCAGGTGACTTGCTTGGTCAATAGGATGATGGCACACAGAACACACACAGAAATTGACATGTACCAGTGCAGGGGGCTCACATCTCTGCCATCACCATGAGAAGAACATTCCTGGCATAGGATGTTGGATGCACCTGCCAAATCCAGCCAAGTTCAGCCCACAGACAAATAGCCAAGGGAGCCCAGCCAAGAACAACGAACCACCCAGCCATGCCCAGCCCCAGTCAACTGAGCCCCCAGATGACCTCGGACTTTTGGGTGAGCCCGGGAAAGATCAGTAGAGTCACCCAGCCACGATCAGCACACCATCAACCAAACCCCCAAATGCCTGGGCTAATCAACACCAGTAGGTGTACATCATACACAGGTTTTGTTTGGGTGGTTGGTTGCTTTGGTTATTGCCCAAAGATAGTTAACTGATACATTGCATGGCATATCCAAAGATCATCACCAACACATAGTTGCACTATGAGTGCGTGAACTCTAGATTATGTTTATTTATGATCCAAGGACCATGTAGCAAGATGGTGCTGGCAAAATAGTGAGGACTTGTACCCAGATCCAGATGTTAAATTCAGAAGACTAAAGGTGGTTTTGTAACCACATGAGTTTCAGGGGGATGTGGCTGGGGTTAACAGGCTGGAAACCCAGTGCTCAGGACTTCCTGTGACTTGGCAGGGCTTTACTCACGTCTTTCCAGAGTCTAGATGGCTTGTGATACTGGGACAGACCAAATGCAGAAGGAGCTATGAGAATCTAGTTGTTTTCTATTGTACAGATATTAAATATCCTCAGGAAGGTAAAATAATGCAACTTTTCTCATTAATTATTTTGGAAAATACAGCATTTCTAAATGTTATTTATGTTAAAATGCAATGAGTTTCTAAATGTCCATCAATGAATAGATAAACAAAACACAGCCTCTGTGTACAATGGAATATTACTCAGCCTTAAAAAGGAAAGAAAATCTGAAACATGGATGAATCTTGACAACATTATGCTAAAGAAATGAGACAGATGCAAAAAGACAAACATTACATGATTCCATTCGCATGAGGTAGAGACAGAAAGAATAGAGGCTACTTGGGGTTGGGAGCAGGGAAATGGGGAGTTATTGTTGAATGGGTACAGGGTTTCAGTTTGGGAAAATGAGAAAGTTCTGGAGTCCCATGGTAGTGGTGATTGCACAACTGCATGAATTTACTTGATGCCACCAAACTGTACACTTAAAAATGGTTAACTACAGCCATGCCACCCTGAACAAGCCCAATCCTGTCTGATCTCAGAAGCTAAGCAGGGTCGGCCTGGTTAGTTCTTGGATGGGAGACCACCTAGGAAGACCAGGTGCTGTAGGCATAAAAATTAAAAAATAAGGGACGGTAAACTGACAAGGTCCTCGTAATCTGTGAGGTCAACCAAGGGTTGCCTCGCCTAAAAAAAAAATGGTTAAAATGGTAACTTTTATGTTATGTACATTTTGCCACAGTAAAATAATTGCCAAAAATGCAATGGATTATGGTTATTTTTAAAAGAAATGATTTTGTTACCATCTCAGTCTTAATTCATTACCTAAATATTGATAGATATAACCCACCAACACAAAAACTCTTTGGGGTTCCTCTATAATTCTTAAGGGTATAAAAGAATCCTAAGGCCAATAAGTTCATAACCACTGCTCTAAGTACAGCTAAGGTGAGCCAGAACTAGCTGCACTCGCCCCCACAATTGTCTGCAAAGATTTGCAAACTCCTGGAAATTCAATAGCAAAGATGTGGTTTAAGTTTATCCTGGCCAAAGGATACAGACGACCTCTAGTGGAAATACAGAGTATTGCTTGACGGCGGATAATTTCTCTGCTGAGTAATTTACACTGTAGAGTCCTCGGAGATTCTACTATGAAACAGAGGCGGAGATGATCGCCTGAAATAAGGACTTTATTTCAGCACATTGACTTTCGACCCTCCTTTCATACACATTCCCACACACACAGAGGCTCACAGACACATTCACACATACACACAATTACACAGACACAAGTAGATGCTCATACACAACACACAGAGACATGATCACACACTCGCAGTCTCTCACACAGACCCACAAACATACACACAAAGATGTGACACCCACAAAGAGAGACAACCTCACACTCATACAGTCATCACACATACTTTCAAATACACAAACTTTAAAAATAGCATATCATTAACAAAGAGGACTTAGTAAGTGAAAGTCATTTTCTATTTTTAAAAAGTTGTAATGGAAAATGGGTTTCTTCCCAAAGCCATTAAATAAATGTTGAACAAATAATTAAGATGAATGTAGGTTTGGCAACATGCCCAATTAGAGATCCACGATCCCTTAGCTGAAGTCCTTGGAGACAGATGGCGTTACAGAACTCAGAAGTGTTCCAATTTTAGAAAGATAATTCTGAGAGGATGTCATATATGATGTAACGTCCATCATGACACTCCCAGGGGCTGAAGCAGCCCCTTCCCCAGCAGACATGTTAATGTATTCGCAACAAAATGTGTGAAAATTCACACCAAAAAAAAGATAAATAAAGAAGTGTAAATAACTCATATTCGTTGATTTGCCACCATGTGAGACTGGGCAAAAATTATCCCCCAAAGAAATATTTTTTGGTCGTCAGAGGTTTTGGAGATATGGATAAAGGAAGCTGGTTTGTGCCAGCAGGCCCCTAGCCCGTGCATCTAAATGTATTCCTGCTCTTATTAGTCAACGTTCTGTTCCGCGGATGGGCGCGAGAGAGGACCCGGGACCCAGGACCGAGGATTCAGGACCCAGGAGGACGGCGACACTTCAGCGACCCCTCCTGGCAGTCCCAGCCCTTGCAGTTCAGCTGCGGAGTTGGAATATCTACTGGCTTTGGACGGATTGGTCTAAACCTTCAGAGATATCCCATCTTCACTTTCCAGTGAGTGGTTCAGGAGTCCACGCCTTAACCAAACGGCACCTGACATCCAACGTGGAATGCGGAGAGGAGAGAGGAGTGGTCCATGGTTGTCTGTGACCAGGGTTGATCCAATCAGATTGAAGGAAAGCCCCTTGGCTCACAAGTAGGGTCCAAATCACCTTATATCCGAGAGATGGGAATGAGTTCACAGGCGCTTGGATCTGTGGGCCCTCGGAGAAGACGCTTGGGAATGAGGCTGGCCCCGCGCACACAAAGAACTGGAAACAGTTTAGGTCCCTGTTGTGACCACGGAAGGGCGCTGCTCAGGTCCCCTTTTATGAGATCCTGCTGCCTCCTTCCTGTGCTACCAGTGACAGAACACGGTGGGCACTAGTGCCAGCCCATTACTACCTGACCCGTTTGCTCAAGGACCCCCAACCCATGGACACACACCCCGACTTCCCCAGAACTATATTACAGCCTGAGGCTCCTCTCCCCAGCCCCTCCCTCCTTCTAACCTTCCACAGATTTCACGGGGCTCTCAGCTTCCACCATAGCCCCCTACAATCCATTCCCCACGGGCTTTCAGAGGGCTGGTTACGACCTAAGTTGGCTCATATCCATTCATCCCCAGCTTGGAAGTCTCCCACGGCTCAATGTCACTCCGAGTAGAAGCCCAGGCCCTTGCAATGGCCCGTTAGGCTCTGCAGTCTCCCTACTCTCTCCCGCCGCCCCTCCCCCCGCTCTCCTCCTCACTCACTCTGTTCCAGCCTCATTGGCTTCTTTGCTGTTCCTCAAACAAGCCGAGCACCTCCAACCTCAGGACCTTTGCACTTGCTGTTCCCACTTTCTGGAGCATTCTGCCCCAGGAGATGTGTGTGCCTCGCCTTCCCTTCTCCTATGCTTCTACCCAGTAGCCAGCAGCTCCATCACTCCCTATCACCTTCACCCCAATTATGTCGCTCCTTTGAACTTATTACTACCCAACTAAACATATATTTAAGTCTCCCCACTGACATGTCTGCTCCATTGAGAGCAGAAATTGTTGCCTGTTTTGTTCACTGCTGCATCCCCAGTGCTGAAAATAAGGCCTGTCACATAGTAAATAAGGGACAGTGACCAAAAGAAAAGCCAAGAAACAGGAAGAGAGAAGGGAAGAGAAAAAAAGGGGAGGAGATATGAGGCTGAACCAGGCAAGAAACTGGACAGGTGGGTAGGCAGGAAAAGGAGCGTAAGGTAAGGGTGTTGGCACAAGATGCAAGGAGAGAAGGGAGGGAGGGAGGAAAGAGCTTGGGCAAAAAGCAACAGATGAGAGAGCCCATCAGAGTTAAGAGACAGAGGGAAAGACACAGAGACACATAAAGATTAGAGACAGACAACCACAGAAGAGAAAAAGGGGAAGAGAGAAGGGTGGAGAGGGAGACACTGAGACGAGAAAAGATACATGGTTTTTCTTCTCCCAGAATTGGGAGAAACAAGCTGGAAAACAGAAATGATGGGGGGCCAACAAGGACAGAGATGAAATCCTTCCCTCTAACGCATCATTTGAGCACATCCAGTGCTCTGGGCAGACCTGATAGCCCTTGGGAACCAAGCTGTGGCTTTTACAGCCCCGAGGGACAAAAGTAGGTGGAGAGAAAGAATGTGAGATGCTGTTCTAAGAGCTTTGGATCACTAGCTTGTTTAATCCTCGAAGAAACCCTATGAGATAAACACTATTATCATCTTCACTTTACAAGACTGAGGGGTTGAATAACCTGCCCAAAGTCACACAGCCAGTGAGAGGAAGAGCTAGGATTTCAATATGGGCACCTCAGCCCCCAAGTCAGTGCCCTAACCACCACCTGCACTAGCTGTAAAGGGGTGCTGGCTTCCTGGGTTCCCCTTCAATCTGGAGACACCCTCTGGGAAGTGGTGCTGGAGGAGGAAATGGGAGGTTGGAAGTTAAAGAGAATGACCGACATTCCCAGTCCATATCCACAAGATGTCCCAGTCCGAGGGAGGAGGCTCAGCTTCCCTCTCCTGGGAAAGTCTTCAGTTCCAAAGAAGAGGCTGGAAAGGATACCACTTCCTGGTGGAGGCACCCATTTCCTGCTCAGAGCCTGCCTTAGTCTTCCAGGTGGGAAAAGAGACTCAGCTACCTGACTCTTCCAGCAGGTCCCGAGTGCCTCTGCCTTGGTTTACCAGCAGCACTGAAGCCCAGAGAGATCGTACTAATCTTCAGAAGCAGTACCGTGCTTTGAAAACTTCCACTGTGATTTCCGGAGGGCGGAGGGAGTCCCTCCACCACCCTGGCCACCCTCATCTCTCAGACCCAAGGAAAAAGGCATCATTCCCCCCCAAGCAACATCCCGACATCTGAATGCCTTACCTCTGTCCCTGACATTATAATTACATGAAGCACAAATCCCAAAACCCCAGTTCTTGCCTGAAAACATCCTACGTCTCCTCTGGGCTCCTGTAGTAGCAGCAGGGTGGACCCTCTGCTTCTCTCCAAAGGCCCTTGTCCTCTGCCCCAAACATGCAAAACACCATGAAGTCCTTGACTCTCTGTGACCTTCGCCTGTCCTTTTGCAGATGGGCCTCTTCATCTGATCCCAACCCGAAAACTACACGGGGAAGAAAAAGGAAGAACCCACTCAGCCCACCCAGAGCAAGACCAACAAAGAGCAGCCGCCTGGCAAGACTTCCCTCACAGACTTGAGGGGCGAGGCACCTCAGCAGACAACACGACAAACAGCACGAGGCAGCTGAGGCTGGAGTTTATTGCAGGTGGACACAGATTTAGAGAGGAGGGGGACGGGCTGTGGGCTCCGTGCTCAGAATCCTATGGAGGGCAGGTCAAGAGAGAGCAGGATACGGTCTGCCAGATGGCTGAGGACCCGGCCTGACTGCGGAGCAGCTGCGACTGGCGCAGCCCGGAGCCAGTCCCCCTCCTGCCACCCTCCCCATTCTTCAGGATGACGGCTCCAGAGACTCTAGGCTATTTCATGAAGATGGAGTCCGGGCGCAACTGGGAACAGCGCATCCACTGGGGTGGGGGCATCGGACTCTCGAGGGCCGACGGTCCAATTCGGGGTGGAAAGAATGGTTATCCGGGTCCTCGCCCCATTGCAGCCTCCCGCGTCTCTTCAGGGATATGGCGGTTCTGGCGTAGGCTGGGGTCGCTGTGGTGACGACGGCGACGGCTGTGCTGCAACTTGAGTTGGGGTCGCGGCCCGCCGGGGACTCCCAGGAGGCAGGAAACCGAGGCAGCGGCGGGCGCCAGGGCGAATGGCCCGCCGGGGCGGCCGGCGCATGGCGGAGACGGCACACTGGGCAGCAGGCCGGCGGGGGCCGCGGGGGGCCGCGTGGGAACCCAGATGAGACCGTAGTAGACGGCCAGCAGCACAGCAGCCAGCGACACACAGAGGAAGTAGGCGCAGACCGGGGCCAGGCGAAGCCAGCGACCGCGCGGTCCCTCGCTCAGTCCGGCGCCACCCGGGCTCTCGCCACCGCTGCCTACGCAGCTCGTGCCCCGCATCCCTGCAGCCCGCTCAGCTGGCACTGAGGCGCCACAGACCCCGCCCCATCCGAGGACCGCCTCCGCGCCCCGAAGGTCCGCGATCTGGCCGCGCCCCCGCCATCGTAGCCACACCCCTGCATCCTGGGCCCCCCTCAACCTCTGGCGACTACCACCAAGCTGAAGCTTAATCCGTGTTCCCACCCCGTCTCCACTGGGCTCCGCCGGCCCCAGGCTTCCAATACCTAGTTTTTATCTAAAATGCAGATCTCGGCCTAGCAGAATACTGCCAGACTTCGGTGTTATACCCGCGCCTCTTAAATGCGAGCCCGCCCAGCGTTTAGCTCCAGCCTCCTCTTTTGGGGGCCTTCTCCCTGCTCCCTAACCCCAGCCCCTTTTTGAACTGGTCATGCCCCTGCCAGGCTCAGGCTTCTCGAGCCCCGCCCCTCAGCGCAGTCCCGCCCCATTCGATTCCACCCTCTTCTCCCGGGGTTCCACCCCTTTCACCCTCCTCCCTCCCCTTGTTCCAGCACCGAACCCTAACCACTCCCCCACGGGTGGCTACACCCCACGCCAGCGTTCGAATGCCCACCTCACCCGGTTCTCGTGGCCCCAGCCCTTTCCCTAAGGCTGTCCAGTTCTAACTCCGCTCACCAGAATTCCGGCCCCGCCCAGGAGCCCTGACCACACCCCTCACGAGATCCGGCTCATCATCCTTTGTGACTCGAGATCTAAGCTCACGCCGCCAAGTTCCAGCTGCACCCTACACCCCAATCACGCCCCTTCCCCAGCTCGTTGTGCACCACTCTCGATTTCTCCCTTTCCCTAAGCCAATGGGTCCAGAGTGGGCTCCAGGGAGCACAACTAGCCTGGAGAGCCAGACTAACTCCCTCCTGCCGCCCCCTCCCCATCAACGCGGAAAAGCTTCAGTCCCCTCCCAGCAGCTTCTTCAGGAATTCGGGGAGGCCTGCGGAGGGGGGAGGGAAGACAAATCAGGGTGGGTGGAGGAAGACCCTTTCCTCCCGCCTCTTCGCCACGGAAAAGCCTGCCAAACACAGCAATCCGGCCTGCCCTGCCAGAAACACAGTTCAAAGGTTAGCGAAAGCGCTGCGTTTAATAGACACGGGGCCGGTGGCCCCGTACTTCGAATCCTTCAGAAGGGTCACCGGCTAGTTGCCATGCCCCAGATGTAAGCTTCTGGAGGTGGGAAACTCCGCCCGGAGCCTGGCACCTACCCCCCCTTGTCTCCAAAAGTGGATAACTCGGGTGTGTTCCAGCAGTTCCGGTGCCAGGGCGCCCCCCACTTGTGAGACTGATCTATTGCCCTGGCCCCACCCCGCTGGCTGTTCTTGGCTCCTCCCCCCTTACATTTAACCCTCTCCTGGCTGGAGTGCGGCGGAAGCAAGGACAGAGAAGCGAGGCAGTGGGAAGTTAGTGCGGAGTCGGTGGGCGCGGTCAGCGGGCGGCCCCCAGTTGTGGAGCAGCTGCCACCACCTTGCAGAAACGCACCCTCTGGAAGTCCGTGATCTCCGCTGTCTCCTGGCCCTCGGGGCCCGCCTCTGGGGAGAGAAGGGGCGGTCAGCCGAGGGGAACAGCCCCTGCCTCCTGACTGCGCCAGGTTACAGCTGCCCTTGCTAAGTGGTTTATGGGCCTCAGGCTCCTTTAATCCTCGCAGTGGACCCACTAAACAAGATGCGCCCCAACAGAACCGTTTACAACCGAGAAGATAATCTGGTATAGCGAGATCAGTCACTTGGCCAACACGTGGCCAAAGATAGTGCTTGGGCACCCTGGCCTCATCCACCATCCTAAACTGGCCTCTTCACCCCAGCCCACCACCTCAGGGGCCTAAACCAACTCCCATCACGACTGGCCCTCAGGATGTAACCTCCCTTTCCCTTGCCTGCCTCCTGAGCTGTAACCAGGCCTCCCTGACTCTGCCTGCAAATCCTAATCCCATTCCTGGGGGAGTACCCTTTTCACAGCCCGGCTTCCAGTTGGTGGCCGTGGAGAGATAGAGTTCGGCTTCTCTTCCTACTCGTTGGACCCCACGGGTCTGCATTTCTATTCTAATTTACCCAACTAGGTTACACCTCAAAACAAACACAGCTGATCCATTACTCTGCTCCTCCCCATTCTTTTGACCTATTTAAATTTCTAATTCTGCCCTTAGCCCCTCCCCTTGGATCTGGCCCCACCCCTTTACTTTAGTATTACTCTCTTAAACCCCTGGGGTCATTTCTGAATCCTAATCCAGTCCTGGCTCCACCTTCTCACCCCAGGCCAGTGCACACATTCAGTGTCCAGTCCCTTGGTGCAGGAAGCCCTTTCCTTAGCTCTCCCCCTGGTATGGCTCCATTCCCACACTATCCCAGCATTCCTACCTCACCCCCAGGTCCAGCTGCTACCCAACCCACCTGTGGTGGAGACACAGCTCCACTCTATCCCACACCCCCGAGCCCACCTCCCCTCAGCCCCAGAGAAAGAGGAAGGCAGGAAGACCCCTCCATGGGCCCATCAGCTCCCCGACCTGGAGCTGCCTCAGGCCCCTCCTCTTCAGCTCTCTGGGTTCCTGGGATGCTGGGCCCACTCTCCAGGGAGGCAGGGGCTGGCTGGTCACCTCCTGAGGAAGGGGTGACTCAGTCAAGCTCCTCCTGTCCAAACAGCCCTCCACCCAAAGACAGAAGACCCTGGGGAAGTGGGAGGGGAGGGTTCAAGGACACACCTGGGGTTGCCATTTGAAGATGTGAACTTTTTATTGGGAAAGGGACTCTGACCCAGAGCAGGGGCAGGATCTGGGGGTGGACATTCTAGAAACAGGCACAGACAGTACACAGAAGGGCACGGACTGTCCTCCTTAGCCACCAGGGCAGTGGGGCACACGGGGTCCCAGGGCCCAGCCCGAGGGTGCCTCTACCCACGCACCCCTCAAATACACACACAAGCAGCCACCTTCATGCATTTTCAAAAGGCCAGGCCTCACCCGGAGAAAGGGCATCAGCCGGATGGGCGGTCCGGGGAAAATTCAGCTCCATCTCTTCACCCCAGTCGGACACAGGCTGGTGGCCCCCAGGGGGTGAGAAGGGGCTGGAAGGCAAGGCAGGGGCCTGGGGAAGTGGCGGGGGCTCCTCAGGCCCGGAAGGCTCTTTGTCGGCCTGCTCACTGCTGGGGCTCCCGGTGGACTCCAGCTCTTGGGGTTCCTGGTCTTGGGCTGGTTCTTCCTCCTCCTCTTCATCAGCCTCTTCCTCCTCCTCAACCTCCTCCTCGTCCCCACTCACGTCTTCCCATTCTTCATCTTCCCCCTCATCTTCTTCCCCTTCATCCTCCCCCCCATTGTCCTCCTCCCCCTCATCTTCAGGAGGCCGGTAGACAGGGACTAGAGTCGCAGGTGGCTGTGGGAACACAGGCAGGTAGGAGAGAGGGTGGGGCCCTGAGCACCCCCACCCCCTGCCCAGAGGTGACAGCCCATCTTACCTTTGTGGTTGTCTCCTCAGGCAGAGTGGGCTGTGGGGCTTCAGGGGCTGGGGCCACTGCCTCCTTCGTCTCCCAGCGGTCATCATGGTCACTGGAGAGGACAGACAGGAGGAGGAAATTCTGGGGGCGGAGAAGGAAGGGGCTTCCCGGCTCCTCCCCGGAAAGAGGGGGAGAAAAGGGCTACAGGGTTGGCAGAGGAGGATCCAGTATGCTGAGGCACTCAAGAGGAAACGGTGGAAGAGGTGACAGTGAAGAGGTGACGGGAAGGGATGGCGGCCAGGCCCCAACCCCCCAAACTAAGTGCCTGACCCATGGAGAGGCAAGTGCCTGGAGAGACAGACAGACCCACAAATACACAAGTCAAAGAATGACCAGGGAGAGGGCCACACAGCCCCACTGGGGGTGTGCATATGCCCAGGGAAAAGGCCTCCACCTGTAGGTTCGGGAGACTGCCCTGGCCTGGGGTCGGCTGCTCTTCCTTCTCCTGCGGCTGACCTCAGCTTTGTGCTGGGACAGGAACTCCCTGAAAGTCGGGGGCTTGGGGGGCCGGGCCCAGGATTGGTCATCTGCAACAAAACCCAGGAAGGGTCAGGATTGGGGGTCATGGCACAAACACCCCGGAAGCCTGGCCCAAAACACCCACTCACCGTAACAGAACACCCACTCACCATAACGGTGGGATGGTTCAAGGGCAACAACTGGACCATCCTTGAACCTGGGGAGAGAGTGGGGGGGGGGGTGGTAAACAGGCAACTGAGGGAACAGTGGGAGCCAGAAGGGTGGGAAGAGATAAGGGGGAAATTGGAGCCAGAGTCAGAAACCAAGATCGTAGGAGGGATGTTCAATGGGGAGGTAGGGGTCACTGATTAGAAGGCAGATAGACCAGGTGATGGACAAGAGACGAATCTGACATCAAACTGACAAATACATTTTTAAAAATTCAGTATTTGATCCCCCAGAACAAAAACTTGAAAAGTACATGATCCCCAGCTTCCAGTCTGGCATCGTGTCCTATTATTCTCTCATCTCCCTAGCTAAGCGAGTTCTCCCACCATAGGAACCTCCTGCCTCAGGACCTTTGCACCTGCTGCTGCTGGGGACACTCTTCTCCAGGTATTTCAGTGGCCCGTTACCTCACCTCCTTCAGGCCTCAGCTCAGTGGCCTTCTTAAGCCCCATCTAAAAAAATCGTATCATGTATATTACCTAAATCTAAAACAACAGCCTCCATTCCTCTGTGTCCTGTTTCACTACTCTTCACGGCCTGACATTAGAGCTAGTCATGGCCTGTCTTTCCCACTGGACTCGAAGTTCCATGAAGGCAGACTGTTTTATTCATTGCTGTATCCCCATCACCTAGAAACTTCTGCGACATACAGGAGGGACTCGAATATCTGCTGACACAATCAATGCACACGCGCGTTAATGAGACTTGCTGTGGGCTGCTTTGGGGGACACGAGAGAAAAACAATTTCTCATTTCTAACCTGGAGAACATCTCCCCAAAGCCGAGCTGCCTACACCTTAGAAACAGCAGCGACGGCATCTGTGCAACATACTTCTCACACACATCAGCTCAAAGTTCAAACATCAACGCTCTGACCACCAGGCACAGACAAGATTCTCTTTCTTTAACCAGTGTCAACACAAGTTTAAGCATGAAATCTTCCAATGCAGCAAAGGACAGGATGGTGGAAAAACTACGGCTGCTGATCTTAAGACTGCCATTTGTCGACTCTCAGAAACCTCTCCATCTCTGGTATGGAAGTTGGTCATCCTGTCAATGATTTAAGATGCCTTTGCTTGAATTCTGATTGACTAGATTCTTCCTAGACCCAAGAGAGGGCAGAGTAAGACTTGAGGATGACAATGCCACCGAGAAAAGGGGCTTGCATTGGTGAGGGACAGGTGAGAAGGACGAAAGGAGGGCACAAAGGTCTAATCAGCCATTCTTCCAGCCCTGACTGCGTGAGAACTTATATTCACGCCTTTAGCCAGGAGCCGCTGCAAGACCACCCACTAGGGCAGGCAGTTTAAGTTCCTGCCCCGCAGTGCTGGGTCTGTCGGCCAACAGAATGGGAAGCGTGTCCACTCTCCCACTTCACATCTGCCAATGCCAAGCCAGCTTCCCCAGGTGGCTGCCGCCTCAGCCTGGGCACCTGAATGGACACACATGGAGCAGAACTGAGTCCAACCTGCATCGAGAAGCCAAGCCTAGCCAGATTCAAAAGCCAAAGGTCCAGCCTGGATTAGCCGAACCCAGCTTACCTGGAAACACGAGAAAGACATTCTTTTACATGTCACTGAGATGCAGGGGATACGCAGCACTGCCATCGTGGTTGCTAACTGATACACAGGATGAGAAGCCAGAGCAAGTCCAAGGAGTCGGAAGCCAGGGCCAAGGCCACAGAGCCAGACGGACGAGCAGGGAGGACACTCACATGCCATCTGTCTTCTCCGCGTCCCACTCCCGCCGCCACTGGCCGGTGGGCTTGCGGTGTCTCTGCAGCCGCTCCTGGTCGATCTTCTCCCGCTCCTGCTTCCAGCGCAAGTACTCCGACCGCTCCCGGCCGGTCATGGACAGCGTCATGTCCCCAGCACTGCCCGAGCCAGCACGGCGGCCCTGCACCTCCACAGACAGGCTGTCAGGGACCTGTCCACGCCCCACCCCACCCCAAGCCCACCAAGCTCAGACCAGCCAGGAGCTCAAGGTCCCAAGAAGAGACAGGGCGGAGAGCAGAACCAGACAGGCCCGTCCAGATCTCTAAGCAGTAGCCCTGCCTGTCCTCTGTCCCCTAGCCCTACTGGGTTTGCCTTTGCATTTGCCTTTACCCGACTTCTCATTACACATTCTTTCATTTAGCTCCCGTGAGAAAAAACTTCATTGCGACAGAGGTGTTGCCTTGTTTACCACTCTAAGCTCCAGGACAGTGCCTGCCACCTACTCCGTGCCCAGTAAACATTAATATTAGGAACCATGGGACGCCACCCACTAGTAACGGAACCGGAACTTACGGCTCATCTGGGGGTAAAGGATGGGCACTGCCTCGCCTTGCTCCGCCTCTCACCACGTGCCTGGCTCTCAGCACCCCCAGGGATGCACGCTGCCCAAGGGAGAGGCCGGTGGCAGGATGCCTGGCCCCAGGTGCCCTGCTGCCCGCACCCACCTGCCGCTCCTGCTCAAGTCCACAGCGCACGCGCTCGAAGTCGGGGCCGCCCCAGTTGCGCCCGTGCCGGCGACTGCCCTCTCGCCGGTTCTTCTCCGGCTCGTCCAGGGGCCCACCGCGCCGCCAGGGGTCGTCCAGGAAGTTCCGCACGGGATTGGGTTCCAGCACCCCTTCCTGTGGACATGACCGGCAGTGGTTGGTGGGCAGGGCAGGCCGGGCCAGCGGCTCTGGCCCACACTGGGGATGCCCCTGCACTGACCCGCTGGTTGCGCTCATACTCCGCAATCTTCTCCATCTCCTCGTTCATCTTCTCGATGTTCTGCCTGCGCCGCTCCTCCCACTCCTGGGGGGACACACAGGGACCCCGGGGCAGCAGGGGGACCACGCCCCCTTCTGTGTGGAAGACCCACGGCAGGCCTGCACCCCCTCCTCAGACAGGCCTGCTTTCAAGGCCAGATCGGGGCTGGCGCTGGGGACTTGACTCCTCGTGTGCTCCCAGTCAACAGTTAACTGGTCACAGGAGTTCACTGTGCCTGGACGGTTTGTGCAAACAGCATGATGTATGCTGCCCACCTGCCCTCCTTCTGGGGTCGGGTTTTGGGTCTGTACCAGGCAGAGGGGAGCTACGTGGCCAACCCCTGATAAAAACCCTGGGCACTAGACCTCTACTGCGTCTCTGGTAGACGGCCCTTCACATACATTGTCACAACTCGATGCTGGACATGTTAAGTGCAGCCTGGGACCCCCCCAGGCAAGGACTCCTGGAGGCGCACAGTGGTGTCTGGACGTCAGCCCACACACCTCTGCCCTTTGCTCATTTTCCTTTGTATTCTCTCACTGTAATAAATCTTAGCTGGGAATCTTTCTAGAAAAACAATGAACCTGGGAGAGGGGTTGGGGACCCCAACGGACAATGGAGGATAGAGGAGTGCCACAGTAGCAACGACAATAACAATAGTAATAACTTGGCAACGGCTCGGTGACCCCCTGTGATCCATTCTCCCCTCCTCCACGGTGACAGATCTTACACCAGCACGTGGCCAAGCTGCTGGAGGGCTCGGCTTAAAGGAGAAAAATAAGCTTCCACTTGACTTAAGCCATCGGATTCTGAGGTCATTTTGTTACAGCAGCTTAGCCTATACAAGCAAGCTGCCTGTCGCACTCACTGCTTCCCCAGAGCATTTCAGTGCCTGATGCCACACGATGTTCATGACAACCTCTAAACCTGAGTACTGGCTACTCGCCAAGAGGAAGTGAGCTGGGGGGCTCTGAGCCATTATGCTAGGGGCCTCTACCCTGCTAACCTGCGTGCTAGGGTGGTGGAAGCTGTTATAATAAAAACACCAGTGCTCACCACAAACAAATCCAGGGAGAGAGGGAGAGGAGGAGACAGACCACGCACATGCACATGCATATGCACTAGACAGAGTGCCCCAGAGACAGAAAGACAGACAGTGCTGGAAGGAGAGGAAAGACACAGGCGAGGGAAGGTGGGTGGGCATGCACCAAACAAGAATAAAAAAAGAGACAGAAAGAATATACACGGCACTGGTCAGGAAGAGAGAAAGTCAGACAGAGGGAATGAAAGAGAAAGAGAAACAGAAACAGTGAGATGGACAAATGGGCAAACAGCCCATCTGAGAGTAGGAGGAGAGAGGGTGACGACGGAGAGGCCCAGCTGAGGCCTCGGGCCTCTTCCCGGCTCCTACCTTGGATCTGCGATCGGCAGTTGAGGCATCTCCAGCTCCAGAGAGTTGAGGGGACCCCTTGCCCCGGCCCCTCCGGCCACGGCCCCCACCCCCTCCTCGAGGCTGCTCCCCAGGACTGTCCTCCCAGCTGCGGGATGCCCGGCCCATGCCTGCTCGGCCTCCCTGCTGAGGAGCAGCCCGGCCTCCTCTGCTGGCCCCTGGGGGCTGAGGGGTCCCAGGAGACCTCCGGGAGGTACCGTGGTACTTCTCCTGGAAAGAGGAAGGGAGGTAAAGTCCAGTCACTGGGGCAAGGAGACGGGACTGGCCTGGACCAGGGGAAGAGGCCAGGGTAAAGGCCACTCACAGGTCTGGGACAGCTGGGAAGGCCCTTCCCTGTCCTCAGGCATCCCCTACCTCGGTGTGGCACTCACCACCTCAACTGCCACATTCTCCTTCTCCAACAAGCGGCCCTTCCGGGGAGCTGTCACTGCTACACCCTCAAGTTCAGCTTTTTTACGGTCCTCTTCAATTTCCTAGGAGCAAACATCAGAGGTAGATGAGTGTCGGGGTCTTGTGTGCTGCTGCATTCTCATAGCTCCCGAATTTCCCCCAAGTCTGGCCCTAGCCCAGACCTCTCTGCTGAGCCCTAAAAAGGAAAACCCATCACTTCAGCATCTTCTCCCAAACTGCATCATGCTGCTTCCCTGCCTGGAACTGTTGTGCGCTGCCTGCCTCTGGGTAAGAGCCACAGGCTCCTGCACACTGTACAGGGTCTGGCCTCCGTACCGCCCTGACCTCACCTCCAGCCTGCTCCCCAGCACTCACTCTGGCCTCCTCACTCTTCCTAGGACATAGGACAGGCTCAGCCCTGACTCAAGGCCTTTCTACCTGCTATTCCTTCGGCAGGAATACTCTTCCCCCAGAGAGCCATCCTACAGTTCTTTGCCCAAATTTCCTCTTTTCTGGGGGTCTTCCCTGACCTGCTTACAGAAACCAGCTTCCCTGTCATTCTCCCGCCCCTTCTCCGGTTCATACCTGGCAATAGTATATGTTATCTATTGTCTGCCTCCCCTTGCCCCAAAACCATCTGTCCCAAAACAGGGGTAGCTGTCTTTTGTTCACTGATGTATACCCCAAGCCGAGAACACTGCCTGGCACACAAGAGAAACTCAGCATGCTTTTTTTTAAAAGAATGAAACCATGAAGAATCAATAAATGAAACCTACTTCTCTCAGGTCCCCTCTCACAGATAGTTACTCTGTCACCTTTAACAGGGACCCAGGCCTCATCTTGGACCCTCCCTCCTCCTCCTACTCACCTTCTACCACTGCCCATCAGTCACTGAGTCCCTTCCAACAGCCCTGTCCCATGCCAGGCACCTCCTACCCCCATCCCCGAGGTCCCTGCCTCAGCTTCCTCTTTGATCTCTGGCCCCCAATGTCGCCTCTTCCCATATACCACTACACAGCAGCCACAGGGGTCTTCCTGAAAAACGACTGACTTGGTTCCACTCCCCCTCACAGCCTTCCATGGCTCCCCAGTGCCCTCAAGGAAAAATCTAAACTCTTCGCCTGGTCCCTACTGACCTCTCCAGATCAATATCCCCCAACTGATCCTCCAACTTTAAGCTCCAAGTTTTTACACAGACTGTTCCCTCTGCCTGAAATATGTTCGACTCTACTTTTCAACTAGCTGACATCTTCTCACCCTTCAGGTTTCACAATCCTCTCCTCCAGGAAACCCTCCCTAATACCCCTCTGAGTTCCCACAGACCCCTGAACTCCCTAATTCTAGCCTTGCCCAGCCTGGGTCCTCACTAACAGAAGTCACATCTGTGTCCACACTGGACTGTCCACCCTGGAAGGGCAGGCCTAGGGCTGTCTTGGTCACGGTTATTTCCCTAGCACCATTCAGCACAGGGCTTGGTACGGCAGACCTTTATGAATCCTTGTAAATAATGATGAAGTGATGGCATAATGGGAGGGTGCCACACTAAGACCTTTGGCTTTTATCCTGAGTGAAGGGACGCCATGAAAAGGTTTAAGGAAGGAAGAAGTGAGAGAAACTAACGGCAGGGAGGAGAGGGGGTGGGGTCTCCCAGGGCGGGGCTAGGGCACCTGGTAGCGCTGGATGAGAGCCTCATTCTTCCTCCGAAGAGCCTCGATCCTCTTGTCCAACTCAGCATCCTTCTCTTCTTTGGATTTCAGATCAAGAGTGGCTGACTAAGAGGAAGAGGCAGTTGAGAGACGGTAAGAAAAACCTACACCCCACCCCAGTGCCGGTCAATACTGGGTCTGAGTCTGCCACCTGAGTCCTCTCCTCTCAAGTCCCCCATCCCAAAGCCCAGATTCGAGACCCCATCTTCCACCTCACCATTCCACTGGCTTGGTAGGACCACGGTCCCAGTGACCCTCGCCTGCAGAATCTGGACACAGCACTGGGGGTTCCTGAGGGCAGAGGGAACAGGAAAACTAAGGCCAGTGCTGCCCTAAATCTGCTTCCTACTCTCCCATACTGGGGGCCCCACTCTCACACATACACACACTCCAAAACACCCAAACCCCAAGCGAATTCTAACCCTCTCATAACCTCTTTTTGAAATACTAGCCCGTCCCTTACCAGGAAAAATTTAGGCTCTGCCTCTTGTAAATATTTGGATTCACCCATAACATGTAAATACTGGAGTCACAACCACCTTGGGAAAGTTCTGGCCCCACACCACGGCTTAAGAAACCATCTAACATGGCTCCTCTCCAAGCGATCCTCTAGTCCGGCCTCCACACCCCAGTGCTGAGAATCTTCCATCTCAAGAAAGGTCTAGGCCCATCTTCCTGTGCCCATTCTGGTGCCGATCACATCCGTATGAAGATTCCAGATCCTCCTCTTTCCCAGAAAGTTTCAGAAAAGTCCCATAACCCCACACTCAAAAAATGCTCCTACAGGCTGCCTCGACTCTCTGAGAACATTCTAATTCCATGCCTCCCTCAGGATGTCCTAGCCCCGTCTCTACCGTCGCAAGAAAGGTGCCGCTGCCTCCCCGCACCCCCAAGATTCCCAGAACAGACCAGGTACCCACTGGCGAGGCTTCTTGGGCCAGACTCGGACCTCCACAGCGAATATTCTCCCCGCCCCGACGCGGACAAAACTTCCCGGACCACCCACGACTTTCCAGGGAAAAGCCCCAGCCTCGAACTGATCCGGAACACCACGGCCCCGCCCCCTGCCGGGATGGACTTTCTGGCCCCGCCCACATGCCCGCGTCATTGATCCGGCCCCGCTTCGGCCTTTCGCAGCCAACCCTCTTGGCGCGCCTCCCCAGGTCCCCAGGCAAATGCCGGAACGCGCCCCTCCTTCTCGCGTCATCGCACCGGCCCCGACCCCGGCACGACGTTCTGGCCCAGCCTCCGATATGGCAGCCAACCTTCTGGCCACGCCCCCTGGCTCTCGCCCTAACCCCATCGCATCAATAGCAGGTCTCCCTAGCCCGGCAACCCCAGCCTCAGCCACGGTTCTGGCTCGCCAGCGGGCTTCTCCGACAACACTCTGACCGCGCCCCTGGCACGGGCAAAACTTTATGGCCTCACCCCAGCATTCCCCGCCAGCACCCTGGCTCCACCCCTGGCTCACCCGCCACTTTTTTGACCCCACCCTCGCCTTTACAGCAGCCTCTGGTCCCGCCCCCGACTTCCCGGCCGACGATCTGGACCCACTTCCAGCTCAGGAAAAACTTCCCGGCCCCGCCCCCTACCTCCGCGAGAAGCATTTAGGCCCCGCCCCCAGCGGAGCACAACTTTTAGGCCCCGCCCCAGTTGTCCACCCACTCTCCGGCCCGCCCGGGCCCTGCCCACCCGCCGACGTCCCTTTTCGCCCTCGCCCCTCTGGCTTCCCAGGTGGGAGTCCTGTCCCCGCCCCCCGCAGAGTACTCAGACCCCGCCCCGCGGGCTGCTCGCTCCCCGCCTGCGCCCGCTCCCCCTACGTGGCGCGTCAGGCCCCGCCTTCTCCGGGAGGGTTCCCGGACCCCTCTCCCGGTCACCTGTCCCGGCGACCCCGCGGCGTCCGCGACTCAGGCTCCGTCGGCTTCGGCGTCCTCACCTCCCGGGCTGTTCACGTCACTTCCTGCCTGCACCACGTGAAGAGAAATAAGGAGGATCACTTCCGGTCCTGCAGGCCTGTTTCCGGGAGCCTTAAAGGCGCCGCACTTCCGGGGTTGGACGTGGGAATGGATGGAGCTGTTCTGCAACGGTGTTCTGCAAGCTGGTTCCACATCCCTCTGTCGGGGTTGCCTCCTTCCAGGGAAAGGAGACACCATCCTCTCTCTGGCTTCTACATGGTCCCCTTATTTCCTGGTTCCAATAAACAGGTGCCAGACATTGGGCAATGACAATGGGCAATGACTCCTTGAAACCTGACCTACCAGGCTTGTGCTGGGGGAGGGGAGGGCTGAGGGCGGTCAAAGTGATGAACGTGGTACACCCCATCCCCTACCCTCCTGAGGGACGGCACATGTAAACGTGAAATAACAAATGTGGGCGATGCAAGAGGAGAGGCCTGAGGGTGAGAGAGGTGGCTATTCGGTCAGAGACGCACAACCTGTGCAAAGGCCCTGTGGTGAGTGAATCTGACGAATTCTAGGAACTGGAAGCTCAGGGGTCAGGTGGATTTGGCTACAGAGTCCAGGCGATTATGGGCATTAACCAAAACTTGGACATAATAAACCAATTATAATAAGCGGTGGTAAATGCTATGCAATACCTTTCTGGAGGCAATGACAATTTGAAGTGGGCAGACCAGATGCCCTGAGGTTGTCAATAATTTTATTTTGTGATTTAAAACATGGGAAGTACAAGTTCCTGGTAGTCCCTTGCCTTATGTGGCTACTGTTAACAGCCCGCCGGAGACCTTCTTTACCCACACAACTTAACTCATGTAATTCTCCAGGTTTCTGCCAAGTTCACAACATCATCTGCTTCTGCTCTTTACTCAAATGTCACCTCCTCAGAGCGGCGTTCCTTGAAACCACCAGTTTAAAAATTGCAAAACCTCCCAGCAGTTTTTTCCTCCCAACCTTATTTCTCTATTTTACTGTTTGCCCTCTAAATTACCTTTTACTTACTTGTCTTGTTCATAGTCTGTCTCCTGCACTACATTTTCTGTTTTATACCTTGCTATGTCCCCAGTGCCTCCAACTGTGCCTTGTACATAGACTCTCAAAAATTATTTGTTGAATGAGTGAACTTATTACTACTACTATTAGTGTTACTATTACTGCTACTATTTTCTTACCTTTTTATAAAACAAAAAGTAAACATACTGAACTGAAGTTCTATATCTTTAACTTAACAATGATGGTTAATCTTTTAAACTGCTGTGTGATATTCCATCCTGTAGGTGGGCCATAATTTGCCCCACCTGATCTCATGGACATTTCATTAATTCCAATTTGGGGAGATCACCAACAATGCTGCACTGAACTTCTAGAAGCGCATCTTTATGGGTACGTGACATGCAATATTATGATCAAGACCATGGACTCAAGACAGAAGGCGTGGGTTTGAATCCTGACTCTGTCATTTGCTGACTGTGTGACCTTGGGCAATATAGGAAACTTCTCTAGACTTCAGCTTTTTCATCTGTAAAACAGTTTGTGACAGCTCCTTCGTAGATTTGTTGGGCAGAATTCAGTGGATTGGTGAATGAATACACATTAAGTACTTGGTGCAAGGCCTGCAATATTGTAACTTCTCAATAAATGGAGACCATCCATATGGCTCCTAAAATATAAATTGCTGGATCAAAGATTAATTCACATTTTTAATTTATAGTAAAAATGAACAGCAGTGGACCCAGGTTGTGTAGGGCCTGAAGTTTATACACAGCCAGAAGCCCTCATGAAGAAAAAATAGTACAAGACTAGACAAAGACAACAGACTGGTGATCAGAGCAGAAGTGGGTAGTAGGGGAGCAAAATGGATAAAGGGGGTTAATTATATGGCTACAGAAACCAGACTTTAGGTAGTGAGCACCTTATAGTGTGCCGTGTCCTCTTTCTACCCTACTGTGTGACAAGGTCCGGAGATGGGGACAGTTGCTTCAAGGAATGCATCGTCAAGATTGAGGACGTGGCATGTATTTAGGGATAATTGGTTTCTTAGGAATGATCCTATTAATAGGGGGAATTGGGGTAGCACAAATTCTAGTGAGTGTTAACGCTGTGCAAGTGGATTTCAAAATTGGCTCTGAGGAAAACATAGTAAATTCCCCGCGAATGGAATCAGCTCCAGTCACCCTGACTGTCCAGAATGCGTAAACCCTTTATTTGAACAATTATTAAGAGAAATTCCTTTTGACGTGCCTCTTAAAGATGTTATGAATAAATTACAACAAACTGAATTACTAGAACCAGCTTATACTCCTGTTCCCACACAGTAGAAAAATTAGTAAAGGATAAGAAATTTACTCATAAGCCTGTGCCTACTATGGAAAGGCCTCATTTTGTGGCCTACTGGATAAATAGAAAAATAGTAGTTTAAGTTTTATAGAAAGGCTGGCTAGGTCAGGACCTCCTTAGTGCTTAAAAAACAAAGGAACAAAAACTTAGCTTACAAAAGCAGCTTTGTGAAACTGATTTTTATAAATGTTTTCCTCAATACTGCACCAAGGAAGCTTTTGAACAGCTATGAGAAAGTTTCAGCTTGAACTTTAGATAAAAGCATAAATAAAGTAGCAATTAAAAGATTTCTTCAGGCAGAAAGAAGAACAATGTCTGCCCACGAGCCAATATTTGCTGTTATGAATACCTCTATCTATCACCTTTACTTAAATCAAACTGTATCTTATATAATATATATAAGAATTAAAAATTTAGATTGTTCCATCATGTAGTTCTGTTTTAATAATTGAAAAAAGAATGTACAAGTTAATCATGAATATTAATAATAATATACCCTCTAAGATTTTCTGCTTCGCTTAACCACAGAAATTTAACTCCCTGCTATCTTAACCACAAAGTATAATCAAATGCCAAAATAGAAAGTACAAAGGTTGTACTCAAATCACAATAAAACGGAACAGTGTCACACCGCCTCTGAGTTGTGTAGTCAACTGTCTCCCCCGCCAAAGCCTTGCCCACCTTTGAGGCTCCCTGGATCCTGTTGTGGCCGGACCGTGGCAATAGTGTACATAGATATCTAATTATATTGTATACCTGAAACTTACATATTCTTATTAACCAATGTTATCTCAATTAAAAAAAAATTTAAGGGTACAAGACTGCTGTCCTCCCTCCCGTGGGGTGACCTGGGCAATAGCTGAGAGCGGTGCAGGCCTCTGCTGTATCTCCCCATGAGCAGACCCCCAAACCTGCCCCTTTTCTTGCTTCTGGCGTGTTTCGTGGTCTCAGGGCCTCAATTCCTCAAACAGCCCAGTGAGAGGGCTCGGACATGGTGTACCAGCAGAACTCCAGGGCTTCCTCACCAGGAGCACTTAGTTCAATACCAAGCCACCTATGCCAACAGACGTGACAGTGAAAAGAAAAGACTCCAGAAGACTCAGAAACTTGTCAGGTTCTCGCAGGTATATTACCATGGAAGATATTAGCTAGTAAACATCTTCAAATTCTTAAGGAGAAGAGGGAAGATGAGTAGGAGGACAACAACAATGAAAGTGATGATGGTGAGGCAGAACCTTAAGCCAAAAGAGCAGGGCTTTGACTTTGGTCTGGTAAAGACCCTCCCAAGTCAGCACCAGGGCTTTGAAATAAGCACCACCCTGGGAGACAAGTCTGATGCTTTTCAGAGACTTCAGGTACATTGTATTCTTTCCTGGCTGAGACAGAGTATCTACTGCACTTATACCAGAAGTAGCCAGAAGCCAAAAGGAAAGAAACCCAGACAACAGCCTCTCTTTGACCCTCCATCCATAGTCAGGCTCTGCCAATCCACCTTCAGCTACAGCTCTAGAGGCAAAGCTTAACTTTTTAATTTACAGATAGATTTTGAAGAGCTTTCATGTGTGTATATTTTGAAAGTAGTTCAAAAGTACTAGATCCAGTTTCAGCCAAATATGTAGTTTGTTACATTTTGTTACGTTGTTATGTGCATGTTCCATTTTAATTTTTGTATTTCGAGAAAATTTGTTTGAATAGTTGTCCAAATACCACATGTCTTGCCTGTAAAGGCATAAAATTTGGTTTATTAGAAGTGGCACATTTTTATAGTAAAAAAGAAGTACAAGACACCAAGGTCCCCTCCCCGGGTGTTGGACAGAGCCATCATGAGGCTTACATTTTCATGTGTCTCACAGCAAAGCCACTTTGATGGGGGGCAGCTCATCAAAAGAGTCATGCCTACTGCCACTGTCCCAAGTAGGACATGTTGCGCGCTTTTCTGAAGCCTCATGGACACTGTGTTTTATCAACTTTTTTGTTTTGGGTTATTTTATCACTTTTTGATCCTTGCTAATCTGAAGGCCAAAGGGTGGTGTCTTGGTGTAGTTTGAGTTGCAATTAACTCTCATTGAAAAGAGAAGCTGAGCACTTTTCTATATGTCTATTTGGGGATCAGATGGTAAGATTAAGAGTGAACCAGGCCCAGAGAATCCTTTCTTGGGGCACTCGTCATTTTCACCAGAATTCTCCATGCAATGAAGGGAGCATCGTCATCTCTGCTTTACAAACGGGGACATAGAGGCTCAGTAAGAACCCAAAGTCCAGCTAAGCTGCCACTGCCCAGGCACCTGTTGGGGGCAAAGCCACAGACTCAAGCCCTAGACACTCCTGATCTCTTTGCCTCTCCCAGCCAGCCAAGGAGGGGAGCCTTCTCACTCCCATTTTAGAGATGAAGACACAGGCTCAGAGAACTGATGCCGCTGGCTCTAAGTCATCCAGCTACTCAGCAGCCAACCTGAAATTTGAACCCAGAGCTACCTGGCCCCAGAGAGACAGGGAGAAGAGCAAGTAAGATCACAGACTCTGAAGTCAGGCTGCCTGGGTTCAAATCCCAGCTCTGCCACCTGAGCTGGGGAACCCTGGGGAATTCTCTTAACTTCCCTGAACCTTAGTGTCCTTCTCTGACAAATGACGGTGATGGTAGTGCCAACCCGCTGGGCTGTGGGGTGAAGGAGAGGCTGAATAATGGCTCCCGAAGATGCCCACACCTTGATCCTTGAAACCTGTGCACGTATGACTTTGCATGGTAAAAGGGACTCTGCAGATGCTGTTACGTTAAGAATCTTGAGAGGTGGAGATCATCCTGGACTGCCCAATGGGCCCAGTGCAATCGCAAGGGTTCTTAAAGGCAGAAGCAGAGGGAGACTGGACACAGAAGAAGGCTGCATGACACCAAAGCAAGATGCTTTGTTCCTTGGCTTGTAGACACATCACTCCAATCTCTGCCTCTGTCTTTGCTTGGCCTTCCTCTCTGTACCTTCTCCTTTTCTGTCTCTTATAAGGATACCTGTCATTGGATTTTCCAGGACAGTCTCATCTCAAGATCCTTTAACCACATCTGCAAAGACTCTTATTCCAAATAAAGTCTGCAACTCCAGATGGACATATATTGGCGGCCACAGTTCAACCCACTATAGGAACAGAGCCAGGCTTGAGCCTGGTCCTCAGGACCTGCTAGCTGCCTCATGCCTAGCCCTCCACAAGTCCTTCAGACAGACAGAGGCTGCCCAGGGCACAATAGAGCTGAGGATGAGAACAATATTTTTGTTTTTTTGAAGACAGTATATTCTGAGCCTTGGCACAGGCTGTTCCTCCTGCTTGGAACACCCTTCCCAGCCTCTTCCTCTACTTAAGTCCTCCTCATCCTCCAGGCTCAGCTCAGATACCACCTCTTTCAGGAAGCCTTCCTTGACCCCAGGCTAGTGCAGGTGGCCCTCTGGGCTGTCCTAACAAGTCTGTATCCCCCCAGACTCTCAGCCCTGCAGGGGCAGAGCTAGGTGGTCTCTGTCACCACTGTGTCCCCAGCACTGTCCAGCACAGGGCAATGGGCAGTGTACCTCTCAATACATCTTGAACAACTAAAGTCATCTGGCTCTCTTGTGGCCTTCACAGTCTCCCCAACCTTTTAGACCACCAGGTTGCAACCCCATGGCTCCCCAAACATCCTTTATGACAAAAGCGATTTTCATAATGCCCCTTTTACTATCCTGAAATGAAATGCACAGAGAGTACGTCCACCTGCATCCGTCGTTTAACAAAATCAGTGTAATAACCTAACTGTAACGTAAAAGGGAAATGAAAGAAACTTATAATAAAGCAATGCAAACGTATAAATGCAATCATACGACTATACTGGAAAACATAAAGAAATAGTCAAATGCGTTCACCCACTTGAATGTGTTTGAGTATAAAAGAATTCAAAAAATTGCTGGTGGAATATCATTAATACTCTTTTGTTATATTTGAGATTTTGAGAAAGGGCTGAGTGTGTGTGTGTGTGTGTGTGTGTGTGTGTGTGTGTGTGTGTGTGAATGTGTGAATGTAGCAGCCTGAACAGCAGACTGACAAGCTGTAGTGGAACACTTTAATGTGATTTTGATACCAGAAATGGGGTTCAGTGGGGACATGCTTATCAGAAACAGTGCATAATGCCTGGTTGATTTCTGAACAAAAGCGTACAGTTTTCCCTAGAAAGAAGTAGCTGCATCCCTGGAAAATTCAGGCCATGTTAAAAACCATGCAAATAATATTTTGTGTCTACCGATAACATAACTTCTCAAACTTAAACCATCAAGTGTTGGCAAGGACGTGGAGCAGCCAGAACTCCTATCCACTGCTGGGGGTGGGGGAATATAAAGTACTCCAAACACCACAGAGAATTGTTTGACAAACTTTACTCCAGATCATGCAAACACATACCCTGTGAGCCAGCCAACCCACTCCGAGGGATTTACCCAACAGAAATGCATGCATGTACCAAAATGTCCACAGCAGCTTTAACATAATTAGCCCCTCTTATGGGCTGATTTGTGTCCCCCCAAATTCATATATTAAAGTCCTAACACACCATACCTCGGAATGTGACCTTATTCGGACAGAGGTCTTTTACAGAGGTAATTAGGTGAAAATGAGGTTATTTGGGTGGGCCCTAATCCAGTATGACTGGTGTCCTTTCAAGAAGAGGCGATTAGGACATAGACACGTGCTGAGGGAGGACCCTGTAAGGTCAAGGGAGAAGGCAGTCATCTACAAGGCAAAGAGAGAGATCTCAGAAGAAACCAATGCTGCCGATAGCTTGATCTTGGACTTCCAGCCTCTGGAATTAGGAGAAAATGAGTTTCTGTTATTTAAGCCATCCGGTCTGTGCTAATTTGTGACGGCAGTCTGAGCCGACTTATACAGCCCCAAAGTGGGAACAACCCGAGCACCCGTCAGCAGTAGGATAGACATTCCTGCTGCTGTGGGGCCTTCACACCATGGAATACTATGCAGCAATGAAAATGGACAGTCTCTACCTCCACAAAACAACGTGGAAAAATCTCACGAACGTTATGCAGAGTAACAAAAGCCAGACAGGCACAAAGAAGCATGAACTACATGGCTCCTTTTATGTGAAGTTCTAGAACAGGTGAAACTAATCTCTGCTGTTAGATTTCGGGGTACTGGTTTTCCAGGGGGAGCGTGAGTGACCAGAAGGAGTCTGAGGGGAGTTCCTGGGGGCTTGTAAGACTCTATTTCTGTTTTATTTAGTTAGTTTATTTTATTTTTCTAGGCGAGGCAGATTGCAAGGACCTTGTCAGTTTGCAAGGACCTTATCAGTTTACAAACCCTTTTTTTTTTTTTTTTTTTTACACCTACAGCACCCGGTCTTCCTAGGTGGTCTTCCATCCAAGTATGAACCAGGCCTGACCCTGCTCAGCTTCCGAGATCAGACGGGATCCGGCTCGTTCAGGGTGGCATGGCCGCAGACTCTATTTCTTCCTTGATTACTTGGAGTTTATCACTTTGGGTTTGTGGGTTTTACAAAAGAATGTAAGTTATGCCTCTGTTTAAACAATGCTTTAAAGATGTTTGGAAATAAAATTCGAAAGTTCAAAAAAGCCGTAAAAAAGTACTTTGCGTGTATTTGTGGAAATGGAGTTAACCATTAACCGCTAGCATTAATCCACAATTATCAGGCTACAGGGAGATCTGGTGGAAATTTTGATAGCCAAGCGGGCAGACTTTCGAGGTGCAAGTTTCGGGTTCGCCGCCAGAGGACGATGTGGCGCACTCCCTGCTTTACATGCCAGACAAGCAAGCATTCATTCAACAAAAAGTCCTCGACCCATGAAAACCTACTTTGTTCCGGGCGTCCTCCTACTTTTTTGATGTGTGAAATGGGGATTCAAGTGCTGTGCTGGAGGCATAGCTCTACCGCCATGGAGCTCACCCTCTCCAAGACGGGACAGGTAATAAATGGTAAAACAGGAATATATAATACATGCACTGTGGAGCTGAACAAGACAGGGCAAAGGAACAGAGATGGTCCGAGGAGGTGATATTTTTGCAGAGACCACAGTGAAACACGGGGGCAAGCTAAGTGCATATAATGTCTCAGATGGAAAAAGGGAATATGATGGCTCCATTCACCAGGTCCCGTAGGGGACAAAGGGTGGCACATTCTCCCATGCAAGCAGCTCGGGCCAAGGTACAGACAAGATGAGCCTGCGATGTGTCAGGAGGCAGCACAAGACTCAAAACTTCTAGGCTTCTTGGGGTGACCGAATGAGTATTTGCTGATTGCTTTAAGGCCCTGTCTGCCTTTTCTATCTCTAATATCCCCAGCCTTGAAAGAGAATCCATACATTTAAAGAGCATTTTCTTCATCTCAGCCTCATTTTTGTTATGCACATTATCTCATAAACTCATCCCAAAAGCCCTGTGCCAACGGTATTGTTCTCACCCCCATTTTACAAAGCAGGACACCAAAGCCCAGAGACATTGTAAACTGTCTGAGGTCACACGTTCAGCCGGGATTTGAACCTAGAAGGATATTTCTGACTCCCAGAACCCACTATTCTACCTCTTTAATGAATTATTATAATTATTAGTAGTTTTGTGCTAGGCAAATGCATAAATACTTAACCTTTCTGTGCCTTAGTTTCCCCATGTGTAAATGGTGCAAATGATAGCATGTTGTGAGTATTAAATAAGTCAAGTGCTGAGAACAATGCCAGACACATACTGTACGTGTTCAATATTATCCATCAGATCCCCAGATAGCTACAGGGCAAATCAAAATAAATAAATCTAAATAAATCCAGGATCTTACCACATCTCCCATGTCCACTTCCTGCTTCTCAGGATGGTCATAAGGATTTAACTAGGTCAGGCACAGAGTAGGTGCACAGAATGTGAAAGTTGCTGTTATCATCATCGTCATAGCCATCATCGTAGTCGCCGTCATCGTCATCATCTTGTTCACTATTATTATTATCTCAGACCAAAATCTGGAGCTCTCTAAACTCCTCTCTTTCCCTCTCACCCACAGGGCCAATCTCATTGGCTCCACCTTCAATCTGATCTCGTAGCCTGCACTCTGGCCCAGTGGCCAGCACCCCAGCTTGAGTTAGTACAGTCGCCTCCTTGCTGGGCTCCCTTGCTTTCTGCTCACTGCCCGTTTCCCACTTGGCCGCCAGAGGGCGCCTGTTAGAACTAAATCAGCTTACATTCCTCCACTGTTCAGAACCCTCCTGTGGCACCCACCTCGCTCGGAGTAAAAGCTAAAGTCTTCACCGAGTTCTAACCTCCTCTCGGACTCCCTCCCCCAAAAAACACACACACCTCCCCGCTTGCTCACTCACTCCCGGCTCTCCTAGCCTCCCAGTAGCTAGCTCCTCGCCTTCCTGGACACACCTACTCCGGCCTCGGGACCTTTGCACCTGCCCTTCCCTCCGTCTGAGGCACTCTTTGCTCCCTCGCCTCCTCTGATACTTAACTATCAGTTTCTCAGGAAAGACCTTCCCTGGCCATCCTACTGAATAAGAGCACGCCACGCCTCAACACTCTCGATTTCCCTTCCCTGCTTTATTTTTCTATTTCAAGACTCACTTTGTATTGTTGCTTATGTTTTTTATCGTCTGTCTCCCCCAAACCAGTGTATCAGCCCCATGAGGGCAAGGATTTTGTCTGTTTTGTTCACTGCTGCGTCCCCAGTGCCTGCCACAGTGCCTGGCACAGAAAAGGCCTGGCGAGTCTTTGTTGAATGAATGAGTGAGTGAATGAATGTAAGAACAAATGACTACTGTCATCATGGTGGTTACAAGCATCCCCTTCTGTCTCTGTAAAAGCCCAGAGGCTCCATTCACCAGCTATGTGACCTTAGGCGGCCGACCTCAATTCTCCGACCTCAGTTTACCTATTGTAAATGAATTTAAAATCGTTTCTATCTCATGGGATTGTCGTAAGGATTAAATGTGTTCCATTGTGCAGCATTCCGGAACTGGTGACATCGTGAGTAGCAAAGGTAGACTTTTTTTTTTTTTTGCGGCGCCTGAGTTTCCGTCTTTCGCCGCTCGGGGGCAGCAGGCGCACGGCAGATTCGCGCGAGAGGCCCGCGCGGGCTGAGGAGTGGGTGGGGGTAGGACTCCGGCGGAGGAAGCTGATGAAATCCAAGCCAACTCGCAGTGAGCTCATCCCACCCCGGCGCCTCCGGAAGCCACGGGGCCGCCAGGCCTCCTCCTGGCGCGAGCGATAAAGCCTGGGTGCCGCGCCGAGGAGGGAAGTCCTTCCTGAAGTCTGCCCTGCGTGGGGCCTGCGGCCAGCGCTCCGGCCTGCGAGGAGGGGCGAGGAGGAGCAGCGAGTGGTCCCCCGGTTGTCTCCACCGAACGAAAAGCGAATTCTGAGCGTGGCTGTGGGAGTGAGAGAGAGAAGGGATGGGGGAAGGGAGGGAGAGACAGAGGCAGAGACGGGGAGACTGAGGCAGAGGAGGAGGAGACGGACAGGAGGGACAGAGATGGAGAGAGACAGAGATGGAACGCGGGAGACAAAAGGAGGGACAGGGACACAGAGATAGGGAGAGACAGAGACGGAGAGAGAAACAGCCTAAGCGAGTTGCAAGGGTTGGGGCAGCAGAGAGGAAGAGGTGACGGAGATGGAGTCCAGGGGACAGAGGTGCGGTGGGGGAGCCACGGGGGGGGCGCTGGGGATGGGGTGGCCTCAGGGGCGGGCCCCTCCCCCTCCCTGTCCCGGTCCCCCGGCCCCGCAGCGGTGGCGGCGGCGGCGGCGGCGGCCGAGTCCCGAGTTACCAAGTTACCGCAGGATTCACGAGCTTCTCACTGGCGAGGCTGCAGCCAATCAGAGCGCAGCGCTGCTGTTTCTGGCAAGAGGCCTGGAGACGCGCGCGCCTTCCCGCGACACCCGCGCAGCACGCCGCTGGCACACTGTCGCCGCGGCTCTCACACACGCACCCTGTCCCAGGACACGACGCGTCGCCCCCCACCCCCCACGCGGTTACAGTGACATCCACATGGTCCCCAAAACACGCAGACACAGCATCGCACACTCAGATTCTTGGCAATCCCGGGACACAGCACTGCCTAGACTCACAACCACTAAGGCACGCAGCGTTACCCTACACAACCGCACGGACATTCAGCATCGCCAGGAAACATTGTCTTAATGACTTAGTCACTAGAACACAGGATCAGTAACATGCACTATCACAGAGACCCACATGATCACAACAATGACACAAGCACAGCGACTCACAACATTGCACAAACACACAACCTCATGGATACACAACATCACCCTGACAAACACAACCATAGTGACACACATATCACAATGACACAACATTGCAAAGTACACACACTCTCGGTAACACATAATCCCACAGACACACACTTCAGATAAAATGACGTTACACACACAGTCCCACTATACACGGCATTATCCAGACACACACAAGAACAGCGGCACACATGCACATCTTCGCCCCAATACACAGAGAAGCACGTTGGCACATCCAAACACACTGTCATAGTGGCACATAACGTACCCACCACATACCACACATCACAGTTCCACTGACACACACAGTGGCACATAACATCCCGTGGACATGCAGCATGGTGCACACACACACAACCACTCTGGCATACACACAATCCCACTGACACAGTATTGCACAGACACACTCATAGTGACATAACCACATTGACATACAGTGTTACAATAACACATGCAGCCACACTAACACAATCGTACAATGTCATAACATGTTCGCAGACCTTCCTGATGACACACATCATTCCGACACATATACAATCCCAGTGTTACCCAAACACAATCCCATGGACCCACACCACCTCCCCCATGAACTCCAGCACAGTGCGCAAAACAAACACCGTCACGCTCACACTCAGGACACCAGGAGTTCATACAATAGCGTACTGACACAATCACACAGTCACACCTGCCCCATGACATATGGGGCAAATGTAGGAATGTTGACACAACACCATCCCACTGACACACACAATCAACTGACACACAATAGCACACTGACACAGTCATACACACTGCACTCTGACACAACCACATGCCAACAACACTCTGATACAGTACACTGACCCCACAGACTTACAGAGGACTCTCTGGCACACAAACACACAGTCACACAAACACCCCCCATCCCAGAAAGATGTGTATGATGTGGGATGCTGGGGGAGGGGATCCCGAGTGGGCTGGGGTGTGTGTGTGTGTGTGTGTGTGTGTGTGTGCGCTTAGGCCCCCCCCTCTCAGCTCTTCCCTGGGGGTGGGGCTGAGCGGCAGCCCTGTTACCGGGTAAACTTCCCCATCCCTCCAGCGCGGCCATTAGTCAGCCCCCCTAGGATGATGTCATCGCCTCATTCTGGAGGCTGAGTAATCCTCGACTCCGCCCCTCCTCCCCCCCCCCCCCGCCAGGTACTAGGGTAGGGCAGGCGGTACCTGGGCTCGCCTGGGTCTGGAGCTGAGGAAGCTTGGCTGCCTTTGGTCTCCCTGCCATGGGGACCAAGAAATCTAAGCCTCTCTGGAGTACTCTAGGGGCTCATACCAAGGTCCCTTGTGACTGGGGGTTCCCAGTCCAGGAACTAAAGGTGCTGGGAGGCTGGATCTTCCAGACCTAGGGTCCTGGGATGTAGAGTCCTGGGCATCCCCGGGTACCAGGACTAGGAAGAAGCCCCTTGGACCCCTTTAAGGGAGTGGGTCACCTCACCAGGTGTCTGGGGTGGGGAGAGTCTGAGAGACTCAAGGCTTAGACCCGGCAGTACTTGGTGCTATGAGGCCTGGGCCCCTGGTGTGGGAGTGGGTGCTGAGTTCCAGGGAGCAGAGGGAGTGGCTATGGAGTCAGATGCTATGGATCTCGGGAGATCAACAAGCTGGAGCTGGGGCAAAGGACTGAGGGGAGGGAGCTGGCATGCTGAGCCCTGGGCTGGGCAGGTAGTCACCTTGGCGAAATAGAAATCTGAGGGTCCCGTAACTGCTGGGGGTGGGGTTGGGTTGGGGAAGACGTCTTTCAGTATCAATACGACCAGGGCAGGGATGCTCAGGAACTCTGAAACATCTCAGGGCTTAGGGTCCCAGCTGGAGGCCCAAGCGCAGCTTCGGGGAGGGGGGCGCAGGGTGCTCAGTCCTAACTTTTGTAACATCAGCCGGGCCTGGGTCTCCTTCTGGGGGCACCTTCAGCCCTCGTTTCCAGGGGCGAGGACACTAGCATCTTTTGGGGGTAGGGGGCTTGTTGTGACAAAACAGGGAATGCCTGGGTCCTTTTGAGAGGGGCGGAGACACCCCTACTTTTAGAGGGACTTGGGTCCTTTTCTAGGGGATCCTCAGTCCCTATTTTCAAGAGCCACGATGCCTGAATCCTGTTTTGAGGGCGTTCAGCCAGCCCCTGTCTTCATGGGATTGGGATGCCCAGTTCTCCTGGGAGAGGGTCGCTGGGTCCGTTTTCACGAGCCCAGCTCCAGCATACCTTCCTGGGCGGAGGGACAGAGTGCGCAGCCCCAGCTTCCAGCCCATACCAAGTGCCCATCCCTCCGGAGAAGTGCAGGATGCGGCGGGGGCGGGGTGCGGTGGTGGGATAGTGCCCAAGCCCGGGCCTCACCCGGGTCGGCCACTGGCTTGCAGGCAGCTCCCCGGGGCCCGACTCCTCCGCCCCTCGCGCTGAGGGCTCCCCCAGATTGGGGCGGGCGGGCGAGCACGGCGGCGGCCAATGAGCTCGCTGGCCGTCTCCGGGAGCCTGGCCGGCTCTGCCCGCCTGGCATTGGGCACACGGTGGGCAGCGGCGGGCGGGGCCTGGGGGTCCTCGCGCCTGGTTGGGCCAGGCTTGTTGCTGGGTAACGGGGCGGCGAGTTTCCCCTGGCAACGACGGCGGGTACCGCTTACTGGCTGGCTGGGAAGGAGGGGGGGCGCGGGCGCAGGAAAGGCCCGCAGACCCCAGCAACAGCGCGCCGCTCCCGCCCCGCCGGAGAGCGGTAACCTTCACGCGCACCGGCCTCTCGGACCCTGCGGACGCCGGCGCCCCCGCCCAGCACCCACTGGCTCGGGTCCAGCCTCCGGGCCTGAGGCCGGCTGCACCGAGGGGACCCAGGAGGCCCCCTCCCCACCGCGGAAAGCCAGGACTCAGACCCTGCAGTGAAAAGTTAAGTCCTTCCCAACTCCCTCTTGCCTTGCTGACAGATCTGCTGCCCAGAATGGCATACAAGAGGCTGGGGAGGTTGTGCGTCTGCAGTAAAGTAGCCGGGACAGTCATTTCTTGAACCAGCACTTCACACGAAGGCTCTTCCTTCCAGGCACTGTTCTAAGTGCCTTACAAATATTCAGTCATTTAATAATCGCATTTAAATGTGGGTCCTATGGTGATCACCTTTGCACAGGTGAGGAAACTGAGGCACAGAGAGGAGAAGCTACTTGCTCAAGGCCATCACTTGAACCCCAGTAGCCTATTTCCAGACTCTGGGTGTTTTATCACTTCACTGTCCTAAATGTCCCTATGAGAGGCATTAATGTTCAAAATGAGAAATTGTACAGGTCAAGCCTAAAACACCAGTGGCTGGCCCGGAGGGCGGGTAGGGGGGTGAGGAGGGTTGAAACTCCTGCCCCAATCTGAGGGTCTTAGCTTAAAGCCCTTGTTTAGATTCTCAGAGTCAGTAGACACCCACACTGGTGGTAGTAGGTCTGGGTAACAGAGTAAGCACCCAGCCAGGCCCTAGTGCTTTATTGGTATTGACTTCCTCACTGCAAAATCCTTACCCCCTCAATTCACAGAGGGGGAAACTGAGGCAGAGAGCCATGACCACTTAACCAAGGTCACACAGCCAGTAGGTGGCAGAGGTGGGGATTCTAACTCAGGCCATCTAGACACAGAACCCTCTTTGGTGAGCTCTGCCTGCCGGTATTGGGGCGATGGGCCACAGCTGTGGGTCTGATCTGGAAAGAGAAGATGCCATAATTCAGAACGGGATTTGGACTAAATAGTGGGAAGGATCTTGAATAGTGACCATGCTTATGACCTGGTGGACTCCTGGTCCTCTCCCGCTCTCTCCCACTCCTACTCACCAAGCCCAATTCTTCCCATCCTTTACACTCACTTTGTTTACAGAAAAGCATCCCAGCATATCTGGCTTCCTGGTGTCCAGTCCTAGACTGGGCAGCTTGAGGGCATAAATCGGTGAGTGAGGGGTGTAGGCTGGACCGTGAACTAGCCCACAGCCGGGGCCTGCCTCTATCTCAGTTTCATCACTGCCAGACACAGAGCAAACAGTGACAATAACTAAAGTATGTGTAAAGCAACTGCTAACACTTATTAGGCACCTACTACATGTCAGATACTGCACTCAGTGACTTCCATGCATGATCTCATTTAATAAATGTCTAAAGTGGTATTTCTCAAATGCTTTTACACTCAATCTTTAAAGTCAGAAATACACTCTTGGTGACCTGGTGTGTTTTCACTATGTATTAACAAAATTTTCACAAAACTATGTTTTCCTTCGACTTCATGATTTTTGAAAAGGATATTCTTTGTATTAAAAAAAAAAAAAAAGGCCTGGTCATGAGCCTCAGGCAGAAGGATTTGACTGTAAAAGGGCACGGGGAAGTATGTGGGTGATGGAGATGTTCTGCATCTTGATCGTGGTGGTGTCCAACGGTGTACATTTGTCACATTTCATATATCCCTAAAAAGAGTGAATTTTATTGTGTGTAAATATATCTCAATAAACTCGAACAGAAAAACAGTAAGACCCGTGAAAGTGATTTCATAATCCATGGTTGGCTCATGAGCCAGTTTGAAAAACACTAGAAAGAAAGGGGGAATGAATGAGTTGAGTGAGTGAGGGAAGGAGGTCAGAATAGTCCCAATGTTAAAGTGGGTGAGTTTCTGGTGCCATCTAAGGATCTGGCCATGTAGGGGGCTGAGTTTGAAAGCCTGGAGGAGCTCACCATTGCTCAGGACTGACATTCCTTCTTGGCCAACCCAGCACAGGGCACTCAGAGGTGACTCACCCTCTAGTGACATGGTTTGGTTGGTTGGGGGGTGTGACATAGAGGGCATGGAAGGTGCAGGGGAGACAGAGCCCCAGGGCCCTAGGGGAAGAAAGGACAGGGGTCACGGAGACAGAGCTAGGGTGGGAGTGACCATGGGAAACTGAGAAGGGAAAGGGAAGTGAAAACCCTGGGAGCATGCAGCAGGACTGCCCAGGCATGTCTGCACCCCAAGCTGGGGCTTCCTCCTGGCCCTGGGTCCCTAACCAGATGGGCAGCAAGTGTGGCCTCGTGTGGCTGCTCAGGAGTGTGCCCTGTCAGTGAGCCAGTCAGCAGGTACCTGTAAGAGGTGTGACTTTGTGACTGTGAACTGGGGGCAGTTTCTTTGCTTCTGACTTGGGCTATGTCCATCTGTGAGCGTCAGCTGGCAGTTTTAGTATGCCAGCTGTGAGCTGGTGTGGCCGTGTTTGTGTGCGTCCCTGTGGAAGTGTCATCTAGATCAACCTCTCTGTCCAGGTATCAGTGTGACCCGTGTCTGTGTGTGTGTGTCCCTGCTCAGCGGGGATGTCATGAATGGGAACTCGGTCAGTTTGTGGGTCTGCGTGCGCCCCCTAAGTGTGGGTGTCTGTGCACCTGTGCGTGTCCTCCGCGTGTGCCGGCGACCGCGTCAGCAAGCCAGTCTATGAATTTGCGTCTGGGGGGAGAGGGGGAGTGTGCGTCCTGGTCGGCGTGCGGTGTTTGTCCTCCTCCCCATTCAAGGTGTGCATCTGTGCGGCGGTGGCGGTCTGAGCGTCGGCTCGTTCCCAGTGGCCCTGTCTGCAAGTGACTGTGTGTCCCCTGGAGCGCGGCTCCGAGAATGTGAGTCTGCGGGTCCCAGTCAGTGTGTCAGTGTGTCAGAGCGTGTGTCCGGTTGTCCCGCGTCGCCGCGGGCCAGGCCCCGCCCCAGCTTCAGGGAAAGCCCCGTGCGGAGGCAGGGGGCGCGGCGCTCTCCAGCAAGTCTCGACTTGTCCGCGGCGCTCGGGCGGGGCGCGGCGTCACCGGGGGCGGGGCGTGGGACCCGCCGGGCGTGGGCGTGGGCGGGGCGGGGCGGGGCGGACGCCGAGCGGGCCCAGGATCCGCCGGGCGGCCTGAGACGCGGCGCAAGCCACACGCGAGCGGGCTCCTGGCGGCGGCAGGGAGCCCATCGGCAGCGGTGCCCAGGACGCGGACGCGTCTGCGACCGGAGCGGCGGCAGAGGCAGCGGCAGCGGCAGCAGAGCCGCCGAGCCCCAGCGACAGCAGCAGCCACTGCAGTTAGAGCAGCAAAACCAACAGCAGCAGCAGCCGCCGCCGCCGCAGCGAGCGGCGCTCGGCGGGCGCGCCCTCCTGAAGGAAGCCGCCCGCCCCCCATCACCGCCCCCTACGGCGTGTTCATGCCCCCAGGGTGAGTGCACGTACTCCGAGTCTCCGCTGGCCGCGATCGGCCAGGCCAGGTGGGCTCCCTGGAGGAGGCGGCGGGAGTGCACGCGGAGAGCAGGGGGGCTCAGTGCGTCCCCACCCCGCGCCTCCCTCTTTCCCTGCTTTATACCCCCACGAGAGGCCATGGGCTGGGGTCGCTGAGCTGGAGGCACCAGGGGTCCGGGAGCGCAGGTGCCTCAGCGGTCTGGCGGGTTTGTTTACAAACAATGGGGTGCGGGCTCGGAAGCGCCCCCTGGTGGCCAGTGCGGTCCAGGGGAAGTGAGTCGACCCTGACTGCCCCGGCCCCCACAGTCCGGGAGGGGCGAGGTGGGGGTACGGCAAGGAGGGGCGGCCACACCCCAGGCGCGCGCCCGCTGGGGGCGGCGACAGGGGCGGCTCGCGGGCCGCGGAGTCTGCGGCTCCTGCGGGCGGGGGCTGCGCCCCAGCAACAGCCGGTTATTGGCCCCGCGCTCGCCTAGCGGGCGGGGCGGACGCACGTGGCGGCGGCGGGGTGGGGGGTGCTGTGACAGCGCAGGGGGGCGTTTGGCCCCTCCGTGGGAGCGCGCGTGTGCGGGGTTGTGGATCTGCAGGTGTCTCGCCTGGGTGTGTGCGTGTGTCTGGCTCCGAGTTTGTACTGGGGTCCGCGGGGAGTGGTGGTGTCCGTCCAGGGGAATGTTGGGGCTGTGGCCCGTCGGGTTGTGTACGTGAGTCCCCGTGTGTGTTTGTGTGGACTGCTGTCCGTGTCTCCCCTACCTGAAGGGTGGGGGCTCTTTACGTGTGGTGTGCCTCTGTGTGTGTTCTCTGTGAGAGTTGCCTGTGTGTGCTATTTGGGGGCCAATTCCGTGGGTCTGTGTTGCCTGCGTGCGCTAGTGTGTGTGTTGTGTGTTTGTGTGTTGCTTGAGTGAGCTGGGCTTGTGTGTTTATATGTGTGAATTGCCTGATGTGCTATGTTTGTGTGTGCTCGTGTGTCTTGCCTGTGTGGACTGTCTGTGACTGTATATATCTCCAGGGCATGTGTCCCAGCTGAGCGTGTTGGTGTGCCAGCTGAATTCCGATGTCTGTTTTCTGTCCTGGTGTCTGTGTGAGTTCTGCCTGGTGTGTGTGTGTGTGGGGGGGCTTGTCTCAGTCTGTATTTGGCTTGTGTGTCTGGCATTGGTGTCTGGGAATTGAGCACCGTGTCTCTGTGGGGTCTGTGCAGTGCAGTCAGTGGGTGTTGTTGGCAGCCTCTTGCATGGTGTTGTGTCTGAGCGTGTGTGTGTGTGTGTGTGTGTGTGTGTGTGTGTGTGTGTGTCTGTTGGGTCTGGGGGGCTTGTCTCCGCAATCGGCTGGCTCATGTGTGTCATGTGGGCTGCGTGTGTGTAGTGTTTATGTCAGTCACGTGAGACCAGTGTTTTCTGTGGGTGCTTTAGGTGTGCGTGCTGCCAGCGCTGTGTGGGATTAGAGTTAGCTGGTGTGTGTGTGTCCGGGCTGACAGTTGGTGATAGTGTTTGGTGGTTGGGGGAGGAGGATGGGTTGATGTCTGCTGTTCTGTTGTGTCTGTGTGTCATTGCCAGCATGTGTGGTGATGCCTCTGGATCCGACGACATGTGTCTCTGTGTGCCTGACTTACATGTGTCCTGGGGTCTGAGAGTTGGGGACAAGAACATGTTTATCTGTGGATGTCTGTTTTGTGTTGATATGTGTGAGTTCTGAGGTGTGCACACCTTATCTCTTGGGTGTGTATGTGTATGGGGAGGAGCATGTGTGCTTGAGAAGTGTGGCAGTGCTTACTCAGTGTGTGTGTGTCTGTGCTTGTGTTGGCTGCATCATGTTTGTGTCCGTGGGCATATTGACAGTAGGTCAGTGTGTGTATGTGTGTGTGAACGGTGGGGAAGGGTTGTGTCAGACAGTACACATCGTGTGTATAGGGCTCTTGATGGTCTGCGTGCATGTGTTTTAGTCAGTGTGTGTGTGTCCCATATACTGAGTAGCAGTGTCTGACACTAGGACCATCTCAGTGTTTCTGTGCACACGGGAGATAAGGTGGGAGGTCACCTGGCCAGTCCTGCTTGAGTCCTTATGTGTGTGTGTTGTGTATCCCCCCCCCATAAGTCTCCTTTTGGGTCCTGTGTGAGTCCCTATGTGTGCTGGGGAAGCCATCACAGTGCCTGGCTGCCCTCCGTGTGTGGCCATCGCTGTGTTCTGGAAGTTTCCCCCACCAGCCCACCTCCCGTGTGAACCCCTGATTGGGGGAGTGTGTGTTGTGGGGCTGTCAGTCCTCATACACACACACACCACCTGACAACCCCCTGCACCTGGGTCCTGTGTGAGCCCTTGTATTTGCTGTGAGAGGGAGCCATCGTCTGCCTCCCTGTCTCATTTGTGCCCATCACCATGCACTTGAGAAGCTGCCCCACGACACCAGGGTCAGCTCCTAGGTACACCGTGTCTTGTGTGGTCATCACACATCCATCCACAGCCTCCTTCATTTGGGCCCTGTGTGTGCTGTCCTGGGTGCTATCCCCGCCATAGCTGTGTTCAGGAGTGATGGAGTGTCCTGGGGACCATGTTGAGTGTGAATTGTGGGGCCCTGGTGAACCCCTGCACTTGCTGGCTGACGGCATCCCTCTCCTGTCCTGCAGACCCCAGGGAGCACCATGGCCCGAGCACGCCAGGAGGGCAGCTTCCCGGAGCCCGTAGAGGGCCTGGCCCGAGAGGGCCCGCGCCCCTTCCCGCTCAGCCGCCTGGTGCCCTCGGCTGTGTCCTGCGGCCTCTGCGAGCCGGGCCTGCCTGCCGCCCCTGCCGCCCCTGCACTGCTGCCCGCTGCCTACCTCTGCGCCCCCACTGCCCCGCCCACCGCCACCGCTGCCCTGGGGGGTCCCCGCTGGCCTGCGGGTCCCCGCAGCAGGCCCCGAGGCCCGCGCCCGGACGGTGAGTGCCCGCCCCACAGCAGGGATGATGGGAGCCGGAGAGAGAGAGAGACACTGGGGAACTGGCGAAGTGGGAGCGGGTGGGAGGAGGTGGCGAGCCGGCCGGACCACGGGGAGGGTGTGGCCACTCTGGTCTTTGTGTTGCAAGAAGCAGGAAGACGGAGTGGGAGGCTGGGGGTTGGGAGAGGCTAGTGGGAAGTCCCTTCTGGAATCTGACTGCAGTCCTCGAGTTGCAGCCCTTTTCCGGGCCTGGGGCGACAACTGTTAACTAGCCTCTCTCTCCTAGTCTGCGTCTCCTTAGCCCTCCCGAGATTGCAGTCTGAGAGAGTGCGGGCAGAGCGGAAGGACCGCAGGACCGTCACCTCAGGACTTTGGGGAGGGGTCGAGGGCGGCCTTTACCAGCCTCTCTCTGGCTGGGGCCGACTCTCTATGCAGTCCGGGGGAGGGGGGAGGGGCCATTGTGTTGGGAGAGTGTGTGTGGGGGGGGCTGTGTCTTGGGGAGGGAAGGGTTAAAGGTCCCCTGCCTGATGGGCCATTAACCCTGTGGTGGCCGGCAGCTCCGTCCCAGCAGCACACTGGGTTTCCCTCTGCAGCCCCACCCAGTCCCCGGAGTCCTAGCAGGCCGGGGCCCGCAGTGGGGCAAGAGGGGACCCGGTTTCAAGACCAGAATCCCAGGTGTGGACACCCGAGGCCCAGATTTTCGGCCTTAGGGATCCTCCAATCCAGGCAGGAGCTGGGGTGACTGGACGGAGGAAGAGACGTCAGGGGAGCTCAGAGCGGGTGGGGCAGGAAGGCATCCCTGCATCCCATCCCCCCCCCCCCCCCCCCCCCCCCCCCCCCCCCCCCCCCGCAAGGCCCGTGCCTAGAGGCGGCCAATCTGGCCTTCTGGCCTCCGGGTCCTGCCACATCCGAGGGTGTGGCTTCGCTATGGTTGGACAGGAGAGGGCAGGAGACCTGAAGCTTGTGACTCTGGGTGTAGTCAGTGGCTTTATCCCTGCGTGACCTTGTGTCACTTCTCAGGGTGGGCCTCAGTTTCTCCATCTGTTAAATGGAGCAGGCAAAATTTGGCCCCGTTTTGTTGTAGAGGTGCTTAGGTCCGACAAGAGGAAGGCCCTGAAGACTAACTCGGGTAGTGGGGGGGCTACTGGCTAGACGGGTGACCCCAGCGAGACTGCCCCGGCACTTATTGCTTTCTGGTGCCTGGGAAGTAGGAGATGACAGACATATCTGGCTCTGAGAGGGGAAAACGGAGTCGCTGGAAATGAGGCGGGAAGCAGAGAGAAATCGGGCGGCTGGAAAGGGGAGGAGGCGGCCCTGGCTAACTAGTCTCTCGGGGAGACCTCGGGGCCTAGGACCATGGGTGTTAACCACACCCCTCGGCTTTCCCCAGGTCTTCAGCCCTTGCTGTCAGCCGCAGAGCAGCACCTGGAATCGCCGGTGCCCAGCGCCCCGGGGGCCCTGGCGGGCGGCCCCACCCAGGCAGCCCCGGGCGTCCGGGGGGAGGAGGAACAGTGGGCCCGGGAGATCGGGGCCCAGCTGCGGCGAATGGCGGACGACCTCAACGCACTGTACGAGCGGCGGGTGAGTGCTGGGGGAGGGGCAGACGGCAGGTGGGACTTCCCGCCGGGGAGGGCCGCGGGCGGCCCCGCCAGATGTGCAGCAGCTGCTGCCCCGCGCCGCGCGGTCGAGCCGGGGACAGGCGGGCGGGCGGGGTGGCGTGACCGTGGAGCCGCCGCGGGACCCACCCGGCGGCCGGCTCGGCCTACGTGAGGGCCCGGGCCGCCCGGAAACCCTTGGCGCGCTCAGGCCCACGGCCGCGGGGACTGAGGGCCGCGCTGCGCGGCACGGCTCCTATATCCCGGGCTATTTATAGCCTGTGAGTCAGCAGCGGCGGCGCTGCCGCGCCAGCCCCTCGCGCTCCTCCCGCCCACAGCGCGCCGCCCCGCCCCTCCCCGGCCGGCGGGGGCGGAGGCTGCAGCCCGGCCCCGTCCCCGAACTGCAGCCCCGCCTCCAAGGAGAACAAAATACTTGAAACCTGCAGCAGAGAATAGAGAATAACAAACAGGGAGGCGCCCACCACCCAGCCACCCAGCCGTGTCCAACCTGAACGTGACGCCCGCGCTACTCGCTCATTCCAAGAGACAAAAACCGGATGTTGTGAAGTCCCCTTTCCCCCATCCCTGACCCCGGCCCCACCTCCCTGAGGAAACCTCCCATTCCCCAACAGGTGTTGATTCTTTTACTCCATATTTACCAGGCTGAACAATACTTAGGGCTCTGGGCCGTTTTTGGCATAATACATAAATGATATAGTAGTGTTTCTCTCCAAACTTTCCACCCTCGATTTGTGCCTGAGATTCATCCGTGTGAGCATAGGAGCTGTGGTTCATTCATTTTCCGTGCCATGCGGCATTCTGTTGGCTCAACATATATAGTATCATTTTCATTTTCTTGTTGATGGATCTTTAGGGTTTTTAAAAATGTCTCATTTTATCGGCGCCTTTTTTTTTCCTTTCCTTTTTTTTTTTTGGCTCTTCCAAAGATGCACATCTCCGGGTGACCTCGTTTGTGTCTCCAGAGTAACTACCTGAGTGCTTTGCCTGCCTTTGGCTTTATTAGACCATTGCTAGCTAGGTTGCCAAGGTGGCTGTGCCAGGTGGCACCCGGAAACAGTGTGACGGTGGCAGACTTTAACCTAGGCCAATCTGGTGGGCCCTGTTTGCTACCTCTTGGCTGGGAGAATTGGTAGGGAGAGATGAGGATGCAGGGGCTGGTACCAGGGCTGGTACCCACTTCCCCCGACCCCTCAGGCACCCACTAGCATTGTTAGGATGGGTTTATCTGACATCATTGTGGTCTGTAAGCTGCGTTTCTCTTTCCCTCCTTAGAGGTGAGACTAGGTGGGCCTCCATTATTAAATAAGCACAGGGCCTGGCCATGTCCTCAGTGTGGGGTGGGAAGGTGCCGTGGCCTACCTTCCATTTTCGCTGGTGGGAGTCTTCTCGTATCCAGCTTACCTCGTGCCCACTTTCTTAGCACTTTGGAGCTGAGAGACTCCTAGAGGCCACCCCAAGTCTTCATCCTGCCACTGGAGAGAGGGTTCGCTTTGCCTGGATGTACTTCTGTGCAGCCTCAGCACAGCCCAGTTCTCCTTCCTCAGATTGTTCTAGAATCACTGAGACGGTGGGCTCCCTGCTTCCTTCTTTCCGTCTCACCAGCCTTGCAGGGGTGGGTAGGGTGGGCTGCAGTCCAGCCATACCTTTGTCTGGGTGAGTTTCTCATCTGGAGACCGGGAATGTGATGAGGTAACAGCTAATATGCACTGAGTGCTTAGCGATATCCTGCAAGGTGACCACCTTGGCCCAGGTGGCGGGGGCAGAGGAACTGGGATTTGGACCCCATTAACAATAACAGCAGCTACTTCAGAGGTTTGCTTGAGGGTGTGGTTCCCTCTTAGGACCTCACCTCACTCCTCCTTGCTGCCCTGGGACCTGACAACCCACGTGCCTGTCACAAGCCCACTCTGACGTCCCCCCCACCCCCATCTCTTTCCCTAGAGACAAGAGGCACAGCAGCGACACGGCCCCTCACCCTGGAGGGTCCTGTACGATCTCATCATGGGACTACTGCCCTTACCCAGAGGCCGTGGGACCCCCGAGATGGAGCCCAACTAGGTGCCTGCACCCACCCAGCGGACGTCAGGGACATGGGGGGCAGGCCCCTCCCACGTCCTGACACCTTGGCCAGCTCGGGGGACATTTTCTGCACCATGTAGCATACTGGACTACCAGCCCCGCCTGTCCCAGGGGCGGGCGGGGCAGCCACTCCAGCCCCAGCGTAGCCTGGGTGCACTGATGGAGGTGTGGACTCCTGGGTCCCTGGCTGAGAAGCCAGGGGAGAGAGGGCTGACGGACTCAGCGTCTGAAGGCAGCGGTGACTGAGGGGGTGGGGACTGAGCCTCCTGCCTCTGCTGCCCACCACCGTCTCAGGAAAGGCTGCTGGTGCTGGCTGCCCATTCCAGCTGCAGGGGTGACACTGGGGGAATCTGCCTCCCAGTGCTCCTTCTCTTTGGGCCTGGCCTCGTCAGGTCCCTGGTGCTTCCCCCCCCCTCCTCCTGGGGAGGGGGCCTGTGAAGAGCAAATGAGCCAAACATGACCACTAGCCTCCTGGAGCCAGAGAATGGGGTGAGTCTGAGGGCTGCCGCGGCCCAGCACCCAGCCATCTTCCCTGAGCCAGCCGGTGGGTGGTGGGCATGCCTGCCTCACCTTCACCTGGGGGTGGCCAGGAGGGGCTCAGACTGTGAATCCTGTGCTCTGCCCGTGACCATCCCCTGCCCCCATCAATCCCATTGCATAGGTTTAGAGAGAGCACGTGTGACCACTGGCATTCATTTGGGGGGTGGGATATTTTGGTGGAAACCGCCCCAGCCTTAGTCCCCAGGGCGAAGCACTGGGGGGAAGATGGGGAGTCTGGGAGGGGGGATCTCAGAAGAGGGAGGAGTCTGGGAGTGGGGAGGGGTGGCCCAGCCTGTAAAATACTGTATATGTGCTGCTGTAGATACCGGAATGACTTTTCTGTACATGTTTGGTTAATTTTTTTTGTACATGATTTTTGTATGTTTCCTTTTCAATAAAATCAAATTGGAACAGTGGATACTCTTTCTGAGTTCCTTCCCGCTGTGCAGCCTTGTCGGTGCCTCCATGACCCATCTGGGTCCAGAGGGGCACACCTGGGCGTCTGCAGCCGTTTCTAAAGGAGGCTGAGGTGCTTGGGCGCCACTGTATGTGCCCAGCTTTGTGCATCATTACTCAGCCCCCACTCAGGCAAAACCCTATGAACATGGGGGCTTTGGTGCTTCGTTCTCATTTGATCTCCCCCACCCCCAACTAGGTAGAGTATGTCATGGGTCTTGGTATTTATTACGAATGATTGAATGAATGAATGAATGAATGGCCTGTAACTATATGCTGAAGCATCACGGTTAGGAGTCCTGGGGAATGTGTCAGGAATGAGACAGAGTTTGTCCCTGCCCTCATGGAGGCACAAAGTGACACCTGGGAGAGCACCTGGAGCTAGGATCAGAGAAGGCATCACCCACACAGCTGTTCCAAGGCCCAGCACATTACCTGGCATAGAGAGCTAGTGTGGAGTTAATAAAAGGGAGACCCTACCCTTACCTTCCTGAGGACAGGGCACTGGGCCAAATGCTTTACTTGTGTCCCTTCCCAACCCCCTGGGACTCAGACTGGTACTGGTCCTCGGTCTGTTACAAACTGGGACACACAGCAGGAGGTGAGCAGCAGGCAAGCGAGCGAGTGAAGCTTCATCCGTATTTGCAACCACTCCCCACGGCTAGCATCACTGCCTCAGCTCTGCCTCAGATCGTCAGGCATTAGATGCCAAAAAGGGTTGGGGACCACTGCCATACAGGCGTGGGAGACACAGGTTCAGATCCAAGACCTGCCCCTTCCTGCTGTCCTCACTGGAAGTTCAGGTGCAATGGCCTTTATCATAAAGGGCGAGGGCCAGGTCAAGGGAACCACCGCTTTGGAGAAGTGTTGGGCAAAACGTCACGCTGAGGTCGCACGTGCCTATGACAGCCATTGCCTTCCTGGGTACCTCCCTTAGAAGTGGATGTTTACATGTCCAGGTGGTGGCAGCACACAAAATGAGCGTTCATTTACTCTTTCGACTGCTGTTGGATACCACCTAAGTATCCAACAGCAGTCGAAAGAGTAAATGAACGCTCATCATAAAACAGAAAGGACAGCAGTTAACTTGAATGAGCTAGAACCCTATCAGTATGAATAAACCACAAACAACAGGAAGCAAAAAGCAAGTGGCAGAATGATGGTTGGGTACCTGGGGGTTCATTTTACTATTGTTTCTTAATGCTTAATACGTGAGTGCAGGCACCTCCCTTTCTAGTAACGGGGTTACCGGTACGGCGGGATGTGGTCTATCGCTTTATTATTTTCCATTTGTCCCGTTTTTGTTCCTGTTCCCTCTCTCCTGCCTTCTCTGGGATTATTTGAATACTTTGTAGAATTCTTTTAGATTTACCTTTCAGGGTTGCATTTCCTCAGTCCTCACCTATCAGAGGTGGTGGCATCATCACTTCATGGACAAGGTAGAAACTGCTGCTGCTCAAGTCCCACGAGTCTCTCTATTGCCTGTATCATTCTGTACTATGGTTGTCTATGCCCAGGACAAATTCCACGAGACAATGTCAGAACCGTTGCTTTAGTCAAATATATTTCAAAGAAATTAAGAGGGAAAAGGTCTTGAAAACATTCTCCCTGTTTATTTGCCATTTCTAGAGGTCTTCAACACATCCTGAAGTTCCTAGGTTCTCCCGGGGCAATTTCCCACGAGCCTGAAGAATATGCATTAGCGTTTCTTACAAATTCTTTTAGTTTCCTTTCATCTGAAAGTACCTATTTTCACTGGTTATAGAATTCTGGGATTGACTGTTTTCTTTCAGCACTTTAAAGGTGCTGTTTCACTGTTTCCTGGCCTCCACCGTCTCTGATGGGAAATCCAGGATCATTTCAATCAGTTTCTCTGTGTTTTTTGTCAGGCCGGTTTCAAGATTTTTTCCCTTTGTTTTTGATTTTCATACTGACTATGATAGGTCCAAGCACAGTTTTCTTCCTATTTATCCTGTTTGGGATTTGCTGAGCTTTACAAGTCTGTAAATTTCCATCTTTCACCAAATTTCAAGTTTGGGGCCATTATTGACTAAAATATTTTTTTTTCCCAACTTTCCTCTCTTTCTGGGACCCCAATTACATGTATATCAGACCTCCTGATAGTTTCCCAGAAGTCCCAGAAACTTTTATTATTTAAAAAAAGTTTCCTCTTTTTTTAAACTGGGTAATTTTCATCAGTCTATTTTCATTTCCCGCACTCACTTCTGTCATCTCCATGCTACTGATTAGGTCTACTGGCGACTTTTAAAAATTGCAGATACTAAAAAAAAATAATAAAAATAAATTTTAAAAAATTGCACACTGTATTTTTCAGTCTTAGAATATCCATTTGGTTCCTTAACATTTTCTACTTCTCTGCTGAGACCTCCTGCTTTTCAACATTACACATTTATTTTCCTTCACCTCAATGAGGTAATAACCACTTTATTGTAATGAAGTCCTTTTCTGTTAATTCTGGCACCCAGGGTCCCAATCATTTTGTCCTTTCAGTTGAGAACGGGTCCCAGGTCCCTGATTCCATGATTTGGGATTTTACCCTGGATATCAGCAAGGTTATGCTGTAGGCGCTCTGCATTTTCATGGCCTCCAGGGGACGTGACTATTTTGGGGGGTTATTTACGTTGGCCGGAATCTGTTGCAGCGGGTGATACCTGGCACCCTATTCACGCCGGTCCTGCTGTCTGCTCTGCACCGTCACAACCCAGTGGTCAGCAGGAGTCCTGGGCTGCGTTTACACACGTCTTGGCATTTCCCTTCCCTGGCACACGCCTTTCCCGCAGCTGTGGTCACTCTGGCTGTGTCCTCTGGTGCTTTGGGCCAGCCACATGGCTGGTGGCTTACCTTTTAGGCTGCCTGGTGCAGTGCCTCAGGCTGCCGAGGTGCAGAAAAAACCAAACACACACCAGAAAACTCACCTTGCAACTTCCAACTCCCCTCCGAAGTCTACCTGCCTTTGTTCACTCTCCAGGGCCTTCCAGTGGTTGTTTTTCTGGTAGGTTTTGTTTGTTTATTTTGTATGTTGTCTAGAATTTATAGTTATTTGCAGGGGAGTTTGTCTGTTAGACACTGCATCATACAAGAAACAGAACTTCTTTTGAAGGGACCCAAAGCAGGGAACCCCACCCCTCCATCTAGGTTAGATGGAAAGAGGCAGAGATGGTGGGACAGTCAGGGCCGGAGGCCATGTTGTCAGCTCAGTCCAGAAGGCTCCTAGAAGAACAGAAGAGGGCTCAGCTGTTCTGGAGAGAAAGGTAACAGCCATTGTTGCCGTGCCGGTGGCCTTCTGCCTTGGAACCAAACAGTCCTGCAACCCAGCAGGGCCGAGGACAGGACCTGGCAATGAAGCCCTCAGCTGAACCCCTGCCCTGTGCAAACTGCGACCGCTAGCAAGCTAATTCTGAACTTGACCCAGCACCTCCCGCCCCTGAATATCCCACCCAGCAATGGCTGCTTCTGGAAAGGGAAGAGTTACATTTCACTGTTTTTAAATCTTCCCTTCCTTAAAATCTTTGTAAACGTTTCAGTTCAGTGCTACACATACATACCATCTATCCAATCGACAAAGGAAGTGTCCACTGCTGCCGGCCTGCAGCCTTTGGGAAACAACCGCCACCTTGAATGTGTTTATATACTCTGTAACCCAAGCATTTGGCTTTGGAGGAACAAAGGAAATGGGCTCAGTATCACTCGGCAGCAGACTGATTAAGTGGCTTATGGTTCATCTGCAGTTTCAAAATTCGATTCCCAAAGCACAATCTCCAAGACAAAGTGATAAAATGCAAGTTGTAGAAAACGTTTACGAATATGCATGATAACAGCTCACAAAATTTCTACTCAAAGAGCTTATTAATCCACTTTTCACATATCAGTGAAATGTAGTTACCTCATTTTACAGAGGGGGCTACTGCAGCCCAGAAAGGTCCCTTGCCCAAGGTCACACAGCTAAGTGGTAGAGTCTGGGTTTGAACTCGACGACCTAGAATAGGATTCACTCTCAGTGGGTGAGGGGGGTGACCTCCGTACAGGAAGATGGAAAAGTGCATACACGTAACGTACACGAAACACATCATTTCTCTCCAAAATCCCAAGTTCAGCTGGGAGGCCAGCGGCTCCCTCAGCACTGAGCTTAGAGGCCGCGTGGCGTAGTGGGGAGGACTCTTTCTGCTCTTACACTGGTGCACCGCTTGAAGGTTTCACTGTGAGCTTCAAAACTAAACCCACCTGCCCCCCTGGGCCAAGCCGAAGCCCCTCCATCAGCCTCGAGCTTGGCCGGCGGTCTTCAGTGCTGACCATCAGGTCTAAGGCCCCTGAGGATGTAGAGCCTGTGTATCCTCATCCTATGGAGATCATCGACAGCGGGGACACTCAGCCAACGTTCACTGTGCCCACCTGCTGTGCCTCACTTCTTGGGTGGGGCTGTTTCCTCTGCAACAGGGTCATTGTGAGGGCACTACCCCAGGAGGATGCTGGGAAGACCAAACAGTTCAGCTGCAGTGTAAGTGTTCTGAAAAGCACCAGGTAGACAGTGTGAAAGCGTTAACTATTATTGGCACTAAACTCTTTTGATCTGACAACTACAAATCAAGCTTCTGTTTCTCCATCTGTGAAGGGGCAAATAGGACATACCTCAAGAAACAATTACATCCACAAAAGAAATATAAGCAGCTGATGAAAAGGGCCGGCGTTGCCGAGGGAAATCATGGACGTGGGGCTGCAACAGAACTGAGAGCTGCTGATTGTGTTGGAATGTTTTCCCTTTGGCTGTATTACCTGTTTTCCTCTTTTGAGTAGCTCCTGTCCCTCTAGAATTTTCTGAGGCTTCAATACATTGAGCACTTAACAGAGTTTGGCCATTGCACAAACCAAAGACACAGAAGTGGGGTGTGAGGTGGAGAAAGCTGGCCGCCCCGAAAGTGTCTGCCACCTGCACAGACTAGAACCTCCTGCCCACATGGGTTAAGTGCCCCCAGAAGCTCCAGAAACCACAGAATGATCATTGCACTTCCCGGAGACGTATAGGAATTCACTTCTATGACGCTGACATGTAATGTGGGAGAAGATGAAACTTGAAGAAATGAGAATAAAGACATATGTTGCCTGGGGCTGGCAGTTTCCAGCACCACCTCCTCGATTCCTGAGGGTTCTCTCTGGATGACTCAGCTTCCACCAGAAGAGTTTGAAAAGCTTCAGAGAAGACTCTACAATGACAATCTTGTTTTCATCCATCCAGACACGCATGCTCCCCCTTGTGACCAAGTCCCCACATTGCAAAGTAAGCAGTGTTATTAGCTCAAAATTTGGACAGAGATTGACGCACCAATAAAATCGCTGACCTTGGTGCCCCTAAATTGACACTAAGGGGGCCCAGAAAGGGGTCCCTCCAGAAACACTGCACTGGCCTCACCCAGGGCGGAAGCTGGGAACTGGGTCCACCTTCCAGAGACCTGTTCTTTTTCAGCGAGTGCTCCAGGATTTAAATAGAAAGGAGCTGATTTATTCACTCGAACCAGCCAGGCCCAAAACTCACATGACTTTATACCAGGGAGGAGCTGCTGGTGGGACCTGGAACCACCTGGACTGCCGAGTTGAGCCAAATGTGGCGTTCCAGTGATGGTTCTGACGCGTCCAGGTGAGGGACCGGGGCATGTGCACTTAAATGTCACTTAGGGTTTACGAGAGGCCCGGGCTTGCTTTCACTCTGCAGTGCCCGGCACAGGCACAGAGGATCAAGGCAGAAGGTGGCATTGGAATCGTGTTTTACTCCTTTTCTATTTTATTTCATTATTCTTGTGAGAAAAGCCACTGTTTAACTGTATTATTCAACAGACGAGTGGAACCAGAAGTTTCTACTCTAGAGCGGGAGCAGTCCGACATACCTGGAGGCAAGGTGGCAGGAACGATGTGTTTATGTGTGGGGGATCTGGGCGTCATGACACAGCATCCAGTCAATTGTCAGACAATTGCTGGGATCAGTCTGTCAGCAGAAGTGTCAAATGTGGACGAAAATCCAACAAATCTAAAGCAAGTAACTTTATTTTTATGATTTGTTTTTAAAAGAACCATAGAAATCTAGAAAATATATAAAAACACAAACAGCTGCCATTCAGGGGTAAATGAAGGCCTGATGCAGCCCTCAAACGTAACAGCCTCCAAGAGCAGCCTGTGCCTCACCGGAGACGGAAGGCTCTGCTCAAAAGACAGCCCCCAGACCCCTGATGGGCCCCAACTAATCAGAAGCCCCGGGGGCCTTTTCAAACAAGTTTTCCTACTAAATCCAACTCACAAGGCCTTGCCCCAGTGCCGGGGAGGACGCGGTCCCATCTCCCCACTTCCACAGTCCAGGCTGGAGCCGCTAATCCCCCACCAGCACTCACGAACGGCACAGCAGATGCCACCTGTTGTTTTTCAGGATCTCAGACTCTGGAGGAGACGCATTCTGCCTGCCATGTCTTCTCCCGGGGCACCTGTCGGCACGAGGAGCTGCGGCCTCACTGGAGCTCCACCAGGCCCAGGCCTTGTTCCCAGCAGAGGCCGAGCTCCCCTCTGTGTGACATCAGGTGGGGAATACATCCAGCAGGGTAGCAAGTGGCTCCTAGGCAACCAGGCCTGCTGGTTCCTGGCAGGCACCAACAGTGGCACCCCAGGGGCCTGGCGACGCCATGATGGCACACCGACAGGGAGGTGTTGGAGGGTGCGTTCAGGTGATCGCGACTCGGGAGCTGGCAGATGGCTGTGGACAGTGCAGGAATGGAGGCGGCCAGGCCCTCGCGAGGAGCACATCCGCCCAGTCCTGCTGCCCACAGGCTGGCTTGTGCTAGTCCGGCGTCTTGTCCTCCCTTGCCTGGAGACGCCTTGTAGTGGGAGGGGACCGGGGCTGCCTGTGGGCGTGCTGGGGGTCGGCGTCTCTGAGGCTGCCACGTCGTGGGTTCACTTGGGGCCGAGGCACTCCACAATCCCATGCCCCTTCATGCCATCAAAGAAGAAGAAGTTGTTGTGGGGGGGGTCCCTCTGAGACAGAGCCTGGGGAGGAAAACAGGGCATCAGCGCAAGGGTTGAGTAGAAGAAAAAAGGAACATAAGAAAACCTACCCAAGATCCTACAAGCAATGTGGGCAGATGGCTGTCGACCAGCCGAGTTTACTCCTCAGGGGCCACGTGGCTGTGTGTGGAGCTGTTTCTGTCATGTCTCTGCTCTGGCCCTTGGCACCTATGTGCCCTTGGACATATCCTTTGGCCTCTCTGAACCTTACTTTCCCCATATAAAACATCATAGACATTAAAAGATGATGCACCTCGAATACCCTTAACAAGGCCTAGCACAAAGCAGTAGCGCCTGGCAAACAGCAGCAGTAATTATTTATGACTCTTCAGCTGAGAAAGGCAGTAATTCATTCCAATACATCCTAGGCTGCAGCCTTCGCCACCTGAGGGGATGCACGCTGCTGCAGAAGGCCTGGGACACGCAGCTCAGCCATGGAAATGAAGAGGGTCTGGTGGGGTTGATAGGGACACAGCACTTTTTTAAAGACAAGGTTAGACACTCCAAAATTGCATGCTGAGTCACGTGTGTATACGTCAGTACTGAGTTCATAGGTACCAGTGACTTTTCTAAGAGGTTCTGAAGCCAAACGGGGTCACCATTTAAGGGGATGTCACCTAAGCAAGCTGCTAGGCAATGTCTGGCGGTTCCTGGGAGCACCAGGCTGTCACTGATCAGACGGGACAGCCCCTATAGGGTCAGAGTATGCGCTAAGCAGTCTGAGCTTCCGGGACTGAGCGCCAATACCAACCCATCGCCTCGTCTATAAAATGGGGACATTAGACCTGCTTCAAGTGATTGTTTAACTATCTGTCCAAGGACATATACTGAGCATCCTGAGGTCCCCCCGCCCAGGGCTAGGGTCTGACACAGCTTTGCTCCTCTGGCTTGCATAGGAAATGCAAATAAACAAACAGCACCCGCCGGTTAGAGTTTCTGCCAAGAACGAAATGTGATCACACCTGCAACGTGCCTGGCACAGAGCAAACCTTCTAGCGGGAGCTGCTGTTTGCTGCCGGTGCTGGGGGCCCCACATCAGCACCTGAAGACCCTCAGCACCCGGCCAGGGCGGGGGGCTGTGATGACAGCCGAGATCCCTGGACCCCAAATAACAGGAGCTGATGCTGTGACTTAACAGAGCCTGGTCCAGCGGCTGCCATGATGGCTCCTGCTCTGTGAGTAGGGAACCTGCTGAGCAGGGTAGGGAGAGGAAGGAAGATGGTTTTAACCTACGGAAACACGATGTGATGGGAATGTGGGCAGAACACGTGGGATGGAACAGGGAAGGTAGGAAACAAAGATGATTCCAAAGGAACAGACACTACCGCGTGCCTGCTCTCTTCGTGTGTCCATTTTATGAGTGGTCTGACGCTGTCTCAGGGGAGAAGGGGGTCTCACTGCAGGATGCTACTGTTGGCTGAGGGCTGGCACATGTCAGTGAGGGGGCGTGGTGCAGACAACACAAAGGGCACAGGGTGACCGCGGGGCCAGAGGTCAAGAGCTGCCCCAGCCAGATGGGGGAAGTGGATTCCAGACACACCCAGGAGCCAGGAATGCGGAGCTGGGGTAAACAGACGGGGACTGCAGGAACAGCTGTCCCCAGCAAGCAGCAAGGAGGGGGCTGCATCTAAGGTCAGGACTGGGATGCAGAGAAGCTGCTGCAGTCAGTGAGATCAAGGGCATCTGCCCTGACCTCCAGCCCCATCGCACATGAAAAATCCAGGGAGCAGCTTCTCAATGAGCTCTATGGACATGAATCTGTGGGCACAAGGACAGTGGCCTCGGGTCCATGCAAGCCGCTGGACAGGGGTGCTGCTCAGGGACAGCGCCCGAGGCACAAGAACCACGTGGCTCAGAAACCAGGCCGCCAGGGCCCAAGTCCTGGCTCCCCACTTCCATGCGCCTCCATGCTTCCTTTACACATCTGGGAGCAGGACAGCCCCCGCCTCACGGGGCTGTGAGAATGAACCACGTCCATCCGCAGAGAGAACGTGGCGTGTGTGGCATGCAGTGGCCTTGCAAGAAATATCGTCTGTAACTGGTTACTAAGGGCTATGAAACCATGTGCATTCCACCTCGCCCATGACGTTTCCGTCACTGCACCATCTCCTGCCGGGTCCGGACAGTCCCGGACTCCCCAACACAGCTCTCTGGGCGGCCACTGCCACCTCCTCACACTGGGCACACGGACCGCAATTTCCACCTCTCTCTGGGCTAAGCAGACGGCCCGGCCGAGGACACGGGCCTGGACGTAGCGTGCTCCTCTTTGTCCCTCTCCATAGTACTTTGGTGCTCATTCTGCTGCTGAGACAGGGGTTAGAGTTGGGAAAAGAATTTGGTCCAGAAGAAAGGATCAGAAAAGAGAGAAACAAGCCTTATGATGGCAGGATGATCAAAGTGAGAAAAATGTGTCAGAGAAGCCCCATGGGCCTCAGGACAGAGTAGTGAGAGCTGGGTCTCCACAGCCTCCTGAGCTGGAACTTGACACGTAAATGGATGTGGAAGATCATTTAACCAGGCATGACTCTGACCAGGCACGAAAAAGACAAACCATCACTGCAAGTCCACTAAATGAGTCAAGCGAAAGGCAAAATTAACATCTTTGGGGAACTACCGAAGTCCCCAAGAGAGTAAGATATATTCAGGGGTCTGCTGTAGCTTCAGCAATCCAGATGTGCTTCTAGAACAAATTCAAACAGGTGTGCTAGTTACTGCTTACAGCTCAGGCAAGACACCTCCCGCTGAGAGGGCCCGTGCTACCTGTCTAGCGTGGTCACCGGTGGCCTGTTCAGAGCCCTGTGGGGCCCCACTGGAAGTGCGTCCTGTCCTCCCTTGAGTACCCGTGGCGTGAGCAGTGATGAGGGGAAGCCGTGGAGCCACGGTGTGGACAGAGAGGAACCTCAAAGAGGTTCCGGGCACAGGTTCTGGAATCCATTCCTTCTCAGGGCCTCGGTGTTGTCCCACCCACAGATGGGATCATGACAGTACCCTCTTCACGGAGCCACGAGAATACCTGGCACATGTAAGCATCAGATAACTAACCAGCACAGTTAGGGGAGGGCGGACAGCATCCTGAGGGTACTATGTCCAGCTCACCCTGTGAAAGCCCAACTGGATGGGCTGGAGAGGAAGGGGGTGGGGCATGAAATGAGGTCGCGTGGGGCAGAGAAGGCAGGCAGGAACAGCAGTCCTGGGCTTGCCCTTCACATATCTGCCAGGGGTGCAGTGCCAACCACCTGCTGCTCCACAGTGACTTTTACCTTGACAATTTCCTGGGCCAGGATCCCGCCAACCACCGCACACACCGGGGCCATCTCGGAGAAGCAGTACCTGGGAGAGAAGACAAGTGGAGTGAAGCGCTGTGGAATGGGAGGGCAGCCGGGCGCCTGGAGAGCTCCGGCTGTGAGCCGCTGAATGCAACGTCTACCAGGAGGCATTGCTTCAGCGGTGACAGGAATGCTGGCACCATGCACGAAGATGACACTTGACCGGGAGTTAGCAGAAGGCTGTGGAGACCTCTGAGCCTAGGCAGGCAGGTACTGCTTTACGACACTTTTTATTTAGGTTAAAGGAAAGACTAAACTTGTGCTTCCTAAAAACAAGGTCCTGCAAACACTAGAAGTGTCAGTGACCCGGTCACATTCTCGCAATTCTCTCCTTACCTGTAATGGGCAGTGGGTTCCATGTTAGCCCCAGACAAATGTCGGGGGAAGGCCTGTGTTCACACACAGGAGGCATGGGCAATTTGGGTCTCGAAATTAAAATATGGGGACAGAAAAAGTCCTTGGTACCCACACAGATACCAGCCCCTTTGGGTCAGGATCAGGCATCCACAGGACAAATGTTAGCTGACACTGTCACCTGTCCCTTTGAAGCACCCGTCTGGGGTGACAGGGGGTTTGAGGGACGGGGGGAGGGGGTGCTGAACCTATCTTCCACCCTCTCCTCGGAGGAAATGGGCTCTGCCAGTTCCCACCCTAGACGCGAAGATGTTTCTTCCAAACTGGGATACAGACAGGCTGAAGGGCAGCGTCCCCTGCCACTGCAAGGCCGCCTCCAGTCCCCCTAGTTTGTGCGTATCCTTCTAGAAATTTTTAGAAGTGCATGTATCTAAACGTGTATAATTTTAAACCCAAGAAATAGTAACTATTATTCATTCTGTGCTGTAATCTTATGAATATTTAGGCTGTTAAACACTGTGATCATACATCTTTGCATAGCTGTCCAAATGATTTCTTATTGTAAATCCCTAAATATAGAATTGCTGGGTCCTGGCATATTTTGCCAAAATGCCCTCCAGAGGGGCTGTGTCCATCACGGTCCCAGCAGCAGTGCACATACGCGCCCTCTCTTCACACCCCGGCCAGGACCAGCATGCCCGTCTGCTCAGCAACAGAGTAGCTGTTCCTGTTTGTCAAGGCCCATTGCAGAACTCTAAGACACATGGAGAACCAGACCGAAGAAACAGTGATCATCCATGATGGCGCTACTCAACGATAATCAAATGCAGGAATATTAATTTTTTCCCTTTTCAAAAAATATATCTATTTTCTTGCGATCATCCTATACAATTTAATATTCTGCTTTTTTTCTTTTAAAAAGAAGTATATTAAGTATATCTAGACTAAATAATAGCAAACCAAACCAGCAACACGGAGAAAGGACTACACACTAGTACTACGTGGGATTTGTGCCAGGAATGCAAGGTTGGTTTAACATCTGAAAAACCAATGTAGTATGTGCCCTATTAACTGAATTAAGAGCAGTAATCACATGATTATCTCAGTGGACACAAAAAGCATGTGATAAAATCCAACACCTTTTCATGATAAAACACTCAACAAACTAAACAGAGGGAAACTTCTTCAACCTGATAAAGGACGTCTATAAGAAAGCCACAGCTAATACCATCCTTAATGATGACAGGCTGACAGCTTTCCTCCACAAGTGAGAACGAGACTTGGATGTGTGCTACCACCGCTCTGTTCAGCACTGAGCTCCTGGAGGGTCCAGGCAGGGCGATTAAGGAAGGAAAAAAAAAACGAGACATCCAGATTGAGAAGGAAGAAGTAATACATATTCATGGATGATATGACCTGGAATACAGAAAATACTAAGACGTCACAGAAAAATTATTCAAATGACTATATTAATACAGCAAGGCTGCAAAATGCGAGAATAATAAACAAAATCATCTGTACTTCTATACCTTAGTAATTAATGAGCATTCCAAAGTGAAATTAAGAATTCCACCTATAAGAGCATCCAAAAGAATAAAATATTTAGAAATAAATTTAACAATAGGTGTGTGTAAAACTTACACTATGAGAACTCCAATACACTGAAGAAAGGAATACTAGGCCTTGATAAATGGAAAGCTACCACCTGTTCATGGATCAGAAGACTTAATATTGCTAAGACAGAAATACCTGCCCCTCACATTAACCTAGGCATCTGACAAAATCGCTATCAAAATTCCAACTGCCTTTTCTGTGCAAAAGGAAAAATTCATCCTAACTTTCCTATGGGAATATGAGAAACCCAGCATGACCAAAACCATCTTGAAAAAGAACAAAGTTGGAGATCTCACATGTCCCTATTTTAAAACTACTACAAAGCTACAGCAGCCGAGACAGTGCGGTACAGACGTAAGGACGCACACACACACATACACACACACACACACACACACACACACACACACACACACACACACACACACACCAGTGAAACGGAACTGCGGCTTCAGAAAGGAAGAAATATACACGTGGTCAATTAGTTTTTGACAAGGGTGCCAAGACCATCGATAGCAACAAAAGTCTGTTTAACGATTGGGTCTCCATATACACGAGAATGAAGCTGGACCTCTACCTCAGACCATGTACCAAAGTTCACTCAAAAATAGGTAACAGACCTAAATAAAAGCTAAAACTGTGAAATTCTTAGAAGAAAACACAGGAATAAATCTTTATGACTTCGGATTAGGCAACGGTTTCTTAAATGTGACATCAAAAGTATGTGTGAAAAAAGGAAATAAATCAATTGTATTTCATAAAAATTAAAAACTGTACTTTAAAGGATACCACACAGAATGGGAAAAAATTTTGCTCATTGTATACTAATAAAGAACTTGTATCCAGAAAAATACAACCTTGTCTAAGACCCTCTGCCAGCAACAAGTTCACAACCTGCTTTACTGTGATACTACGTCATTAGGGCAGTCTGGAGCCCTGACCTCCTACTGTCCCCAAGGTCTGCCTGTGTATCACATACTGGAAAGGCAGAAGAACTATAAGGACAGGGCACGGTCAGGGGCTGCCGGCAGGGAACTGACTAGAAGGCACGAGGGTATTTTGGGGGGTGATGAAACTTTCATGAAACTTAATTATGGTGGTGGCTACACAATCCTATGCCTTTGTAAAAATTCATAAACTGTAAATAAAGTTAAAGAAAATGTACAACTCACAGAACGGTATAATAAAAATAAATTTTACTATATGTATATTTTAAAAAAATAATAAGGAAACAAGAATAAATTTTACTGTAAGTCTAAATAATAAAAATGAAACAGGATAAAAAAAAGTCACCATAAGAAACAATCTAACAAACACAGAATATGAGCTATTTTACAATATAACTGGCCCGGACACTTAAAGTGATAAACTATTCTAGATCGAGTTGGAAAACATTCTCTATAAAGAATCAGACAGCACATTTTTTTTGGCTTTATAGGATATATGGTCTGTTTAAACTCTTTAAGTCTCCCATTGTAGAGTTGTAAAAAACTCTACAAAAGGTGCCACGGATAATACATAGATGAGTAGGTGTGGAACGAAACTTTATTTGTAAAAACAGGTGACAAGCCATAATCTACCAAGTCCTAGACTTTAAGGGACACAGAACCAAATACAACAAATGAGCTCTGTTGCATTTTTAAAGCATCACACCAGCATTATGCTCCCTCCTCGAAACTAAAAGCAAAGCAATAGCAACGGAATCTAGCTGAGTATATAGGTTTCTATCACTATACTGTTCTTTCCATTTTTCTTTATGCTTACCTTTTGTAATCTACTCAGGACACTGCACTATCCTATATCATTAACTCTTTAATGCTCTTCTAATTTCTTTTAATATGATAATGAGTATCTTTTGTACATAAATGTTTGCTCACACTATTTCTTTAGGGCATATTCTTATTAGCAAGGAGCAGAATCACTATTTCAAAGAGGGATTATTTTAAGACTCCTGACACACATTTCCAAAGTGCTCACTAAAAGGGTCACACCTTTTCCCATTCCCCTTTGCTAAAAATAAATATGAGCATTTCTAAAAACCTACAAAGGACTGTATTTTTACATATGCTATGATAGAAAAGCTGTAAGATATAACACCGAAAGGTCAATGGTTTTCTCTGGGTAATGGAGTTATTGATTTTCATTTTCACCTTTGAATTTATTCTGTACTATCTGAGTTTTGCAAAGTGTGCATACTATTTCTATAATGTAAAAACCAGTAAGTTCACAAAAGAACAAATATTGTATGATTCCACTTACACGAGCCACTTAGAATTGTCAAATGCACAGACACAAAGCAGATTAGAAGTCAGCAGGGCCTGGGGAGGGCAGGGGAGAAGGTGGCATTTAACAGTCACGGATTTTCAGTTTGGCATGATGAAGTTCTGGAAGTGGAGGGGGTGAGAGTCGCATGACACTGGACGTGCTCAGTGCCACTGGACCGTACATTTATGAGCGGCTGAAATGGAACACCGCATGTGTTGTGTATTTTGACACACACAAAAAATTTAAACAGTAAAAGTTACGCTATACACACAAATTGTGAATGTTCATTATGAAAGCACATACTAGTGAAAACTACAAACGACTTAGATGCCCACTTACAAGGCGATGGTTAAGTAAATAACCATACAATCGGATGATGAAACGTATGGAGCACAAATGAGGATTCGGATCTCTACTTCTGACACGTGTGGGTCTCTGGTGCTGAAAAAAGACTGTCATGTAAAAAGTAAGATCTCACTTTGTTATTAAAAGAGAAAAATATATGAGTAAATGCACACAGAAGTCTGTGTGGCTAAACTCAGACGTCAGCCACGGCCGCTCCTTCCACCTTTCCTGGCAACGGGCATCTGTTACTTTCATAATCCGAAAACAACAGAGCTCTGAAAAGAGAATAGGGAAGGTGCCATCAAGGACAGTGTGAGCAGATCACAGACAGATGAGGGGGACGGACACTTGTGCACAGCTCAAGCGAGCGCTCCCTGATCCGGGCTGGCAGCGGGCAACCTATGAGGATGGCTCAGCTGCCGGAAGGCCTTTTCCCATCTCAGGCTTCGTTGCTACCTAGCCACTGGCGGACTTCAAGAGGCCACCAAACCCCTCTTACTTAAAGGACAATAGAGCGGGAACACCTGAGCATACGAGGACCGGGACGAGAGGGAGCTGCTTCTGCAAAGCAACGGGCAGGGGGACAAAAACCGTGGGTGGACGACCAGCCGAGCGCCGGGTGGGCCATCAGTTAGGCAGCGGCCTTCTCTTTCTGAAGTGGGGCCACCGCCACTGGCTGGCAGTCCAGGGCCAGGCCACTCATCTAAGTGCCCCCATTAGTCACTGAGCTGCACGCTCATGGCCTGGCTGGGTCTGCTGGGATGGAGCCCTGCGTGAGGCAGAGCCAGTGCCACTTGCTTCTCACGCACCGTCCATCCTCTGCCAGGACACGCGTGCCTGGCACGCAGCCCGAGACGGGGGCTCCTCCAAGCCCAGCTCGCCTTTGGCCTGACCGCCCAGTGCCAACTTACAAAGGTACCATGCAGGCTGCTGCCCCTCTATGGCCGAGGGCTAAGCAGGCGGCTCGAAGCCTACTGCGGGTCCTAGCCCTGACGGGGTTTGTCTGAGGTGCCTGGACACGAACGAAGGGAACCTGACTCCCTATACTGTGGAGAAGAGTACCGCAGGGGTGTGCCACTGCCGCCGGCCTGCAGCATGGTGCGTCCTGGCTGGGGTCTTGGCTACTTACTGAAACCTTAGGCAAGTGACAGAATCTTTCTGAGCCTCAGTTTCTTAATGGTAAACAACAGGAAAATAATCGCATCTCAAGGGAACACTGAAACATTAAATGTGGCTCTGGACAGAAAGTCTTCAGTACGTGGTGCTCCAGTCAGCAGCCACATGTGCCTTGAACTAGGCAGGCACTCAGCGCCCCGGGCCTCAGCTTCTCACCTATGAGGTGGACTACTGTGTAATAGCAGCTGCTTATACATCACAGCCATCACTATCATTGCTACAAGCTGGAGGCCCAGCAAAGCAATGAGAAGTCCCCCAAAGACACTGAAAGAAAAAAACGACAAAGAGCAGACAACCCCAGAACTGCCTGGAAGGGGGTCCTAACCTAGTCACCGCCAAGCAAATCCTAAACCTGACAGCGTGTGAGACCAAAGACTGGTCACTGGAGGGGAACACACCCAGTGCCCGGGGCAAGGGAGGGTACGGAAGTGGGGACGGCCTTCCTAGGCAAGTAAGCTGTCAACGGAGGGCAACGGGCAACGGGCAACAGCCACCACGGAGCAAATCACCCTCTTCCAACCCAGCCACCCCCCTTCTAGAAAGTCAACCTGCAATTACACCTGCACACACACAAAATGACACATATGCACAAGGTCACACACTACATACAGCATTTGTGATGACAAACGCCTGGCAGCAGGGGGCTGATTCGACAACTCTACCGCTCCCATGCTGCAGAGCTGGAGAAAGGAGGGAGGGAGGGGCGCTGTGTGTACTAATCTCAAAACATCCCCTAAAGGTAGGGTAAAGAGAAAAGGTGCAAGGGCAGGGCGCATGCAGTCACCTGGCCTTGAATTTTGACTATAAAACACCTGTTAAACAAACAGAACTTGCTCATCTCCATTTCTCACACTGTTGCTATGCCAACGGGGAGGCAGAGGTCTGCAGAGATGGCAGAATGCAGCAAAGGAGGCTTTCTTCAGGGTTTTCGGTCTTAGAAGCGTCTCTCCAGCTTTAGGCCAGTACTGAGAGCAGGCATCTCCCAGCCTGTGCGGAGTGTAACATGCGCCGAGACTGACCTGACAAAGTCCACAGGGAGCAGCTCGGGGTTAACGCCCAGGGAGTCCAGCACGTCATTTCGGATCTGGAGCAACAGCTCAGAATCATCCCCAAAGGCGTCGGAGCTGGGGTCTCTGCCTTTGTCCGTGCGGAACTTCAGGAGCACTGCGGGAGGAAGAATGGAGGATGAACGCAGGCCATCTCCTGATAAACACTGAGGGATGTTAGCCGACATGTTTTTCATTTTCTAGGAGGTATACATTAATGACAATATGGGCCAAGAGATAGGTAATACGCTTTTCATTTATTCAACAAATATGGTCAGAAAGGCAATCAAATGACAGAAATGCCTAAAATGACTGTGACACTTGCCATGACAGCGTAACAGAGGACCTGACATCTGTAGGGTGGTGTCAGGTACAGCTCTGCTGAGGAAGCGACGACCCAGTAAAGTGTGTGTGTGGCGGGAGAGGCTTCCAGCATGGAGAAAGGCCCAGAGATGGCCCGGAGGAGAGGTGAGGGGCAGAGGGCACGCATACTGGGCACCAGTTCAAAGGCTGCCACAGCCAGAAAGGCCAGCCAAATGCCCGGGCTCAGCAGACAGCAAGTCATTACAAACACAACCTCCCTTAGAGCAACCATCATGTCAACCTCTAGAAATGGTTTAATTTTGATTATGAACCAGAGAAAGGTTGAAAAGATGGCAGCAAATCAGAGCTACCATGTCATGAGATCCTAACAAGGCTTGAATTTTTAGCCCAAACAAAAAGACACAGGCAAGAACATGATTGAACTGATCGAAATACAAACACCTTACTACCACTACGCCCCATCCACGATGCTCAATGCGTGCCGAGTGGGTGACATTCGTGCTCCCCATGTGCTCCCCAAGGCAGGCAGACAGCTGGTCTCCAGGGTTCTACTCCTCCCCCATCACAAAGAGCAGAGGTACAAACACATGGTTCCCTAGGCGCTCTGGGACAGCACCTCAAACCTGAAGGGGGCTTTAAAGTTTACAAAGTGCTTCCATTTAAGTCTCATCTGTATTTGCTGACTGAAAAGTGAACTTACTCAGAAAGTTCTATTCTCTATCAGTACAAGGACTCTTCCATAAAATTTAATTTTAGGTGGTTTGAAAACAGGAAACTGACATGAGGCTCTTTAAAAATGTAAGCATTTGGAATGCACCCCAGAAGGAATGGACCCTTTTTTCTATCTGTTTTCTTAAAACTCACATTTAGTTACAGTGCTGAGCAGCCTAGGCTGAGAACCACTCTCCAAGAAGCGGTACAAATTCATTCATTCATTCGACCAACAACAGCGAGCCCTATGTGCCTGGTGGACTGAGGCACTACCAGCAAAAGGCAGGTGAGTGAACCCTGGTCTCTGCATGTGTGAAGGCGATGGGAGAAGAATGGGGGGCTTAGGGGCCACGATAGGCAGCTTCACCGAAGCCTGAGGAAGTCTATGAGTGGCTTATAATGTGTTCGGAGAGGACCCCAACCGAAGAAGCCCAGGTAAGAGACACACCTGCTTGTGAGCTATGCTTTTCTCAGTGCCCAACACAGGGCTCTGCATGGTGGGGGCTTAAAAGTGGGGTTGGGGATGGGGGTGTACGCTGCAGAACACCTGTCTGGGAGCATGGCTCTGTTTTTCAAGAAGACAGCTCCTAGAATCCTCAACTCTACCTGGCCGCTTGGCAGCCAACTCAAGGCCAAGGCGCATGCGGGAGTTGGCTCAACTGATCTACCTGCACTTCGGCTTAACCTCGAGCTCTGCAGATGTGCTGCTGGAATCCCAATTCAGAGTAAATAAACGTGATCAAGTAAGCACAGAGGGTAGGTGGGAAAGATGGTCGAAGAGGCAGTTAGTCCCTGTTCAGACCAAGGAATCTGGAAATCTGCTAGTCTAGCCAATGCAGAGGGCACTCCAAGCAGACTATACGACATCGGCCCTGTTCCTGTCAATCATTCCCAAGAAGACACGACCACAAACAGAGACAGTATCAGTGCTGTCTGAGCAGATGAAGGAGGCAACGCCAAGTGCAGCCCCTCACACTGCACAGTCCAAGGCCAGGGGAAGCCATGCAGAGTCTCATGGCCAACCGTCAGGGTGGTGAACAGCAGCGGGGGTGCTACAGGTGCCACCCTGTGCAGTCCTCTCATTTCTGTGTCTCTGAGCCAGAAGTCGTAACTATTACAGGGACTGAAAAGAGAGGACAATTTTTCATCCCTTGCCACAAAGCTTTTCACCTTTTGGCTAGGAAACAGAAGCTCTTGGAGAAAAACTCAAACCATCATGACAGCAGCAGAAGTGACAGTGCCTACTACGTGCCAGGCATCAACGTCAGCTGTGCATGTGTAAATAGCACGCAGACGGACTGGTGAGGGAGGCAGGTCCTCCCTCTCTCTACGGATGAAGAAACAAGCTGGGAGAGAGTAAGTGGCTTGTTCGGTGGAACTGCCACTAAGTGCTGGAGCAGAAGCGCCAACTCTAGCAATTCGAACCCCAGGCTTCTTAACCTTGACCGATGCAGGGTAAAGGCAGGACATCAGGAGCACAGCCTGAGGAGTCCGGGAGGTCTGGCTCTCTGCCCCCCACCTTGGGAGGACCCCTATTTGACCACACGTTTGTGCGTTTTCCAGAAGGGCCCCGCCCTCTCTCATACGGTCCATCCATTTTAAATTACTAGTTCAGTGGCTGAGAAGTGGAGGCACAGGCCACACGAACCTTGCCCATCAATCTTCAGAGTAAGACCAGTTTCATCTCAGAAATCAGATGGCTTAAGAGGGGGAGCAAAGGTGGCCAACAGCTGGCCCCGCTGTTTCTCTGGGCCTGTTCCTGGTGCAGGCTGCCTGGACGAGGGCTGGCAGGCTGGCACCGTCCAGATACCTCACTGACCACATCTGAGGTCCTCTCAGGGCCTCTGGGAAGGCAGTCAGTCAGTCTGGCCACTTATTTGCAGCAAAGCAAACAGAAGCTGTGTTTTTCACTTTTTTGAATGTCAATACTCCAGTTAGCAGGGGCTGAGGGGGGTGGAAAAAACCTGCGTCCTAGACAGGCAGTAGCCCCAGGAGCGAGAGACCCCAACCCTTGTCAAATTCTTCCTTATTAAACTCCCCTCTTTGTTCTCCTCTCTGCCCCTCCCAGACAGCCAAACACACACACACACACATACACACACACACACACACACACACACACACACACACACACACACACACACACACACATTACTGTTGACTCTGCACTTCTGGAGAGCACCTCCCCACGTTTCCAGATCGTAAAACTAACCCAGTAAGATCAAATACTGTCAGGGACAGAGAGCTGCTCTGCCAAAAGATGACTTATCGAATAGTATCAAAACACTGCATGAAACCAGAGTCCCAAACTTGATTTGCTTCATCTGAACCTTTTAATTAACTCAGGCTGCTACAGTCCAGGGATGACGGGCTGCTGTCTCTCCCGAAGTTCAGGGCTTGCCCATGTAACAGAAAAGGCAAATTTTGAAAAGGAGAAACCAAGATCCTTCTCACATATTAGAAAACTGCATACAAGTGAATCTACTACTTTTGCAAAAATAACATTCAAATTCAAATTTAATCTGAAATAGTATCAGATTAGTGTTATAACAGGAATTTGGAAAGCGACATTATTAATCACTGTATTTCTTTTTCTACATTTCTTATTGTATTTAAACAGCAGAATTGTATTTAGCATATTTGCTAAGGCCATAAAAAAAAAAACAGTATTTTTTTATAGAAAAAAATGAAGTCAACATTGCAAATTAGCCTCAACCCAATCACTATCTCCAAAAATAGCTCAATTAAGGGGAAAAAGCCAAATCTACATAAAAACCTCATTTACCTGACTGATGCCTAAAGTCTTTTGTTCCGGACACGCTTGCCCCAGTCTCTCAGGGGGCTCCCCACCCCTCCAGATACCCTACCTCCCCAAGCTGGCGCATGCAGTGGAGACACATGATCTCCAGAAATGGCCAGCGAGTCTACGGCCATGCCACCCTGAATGTGCCCGATCCTGTCTGATCTCGGAAGCTAAGCAGGGTCTGGCCTGGTTAGTACTTGGATGAGAGACCACGTAGGAAGACCAGGTGCTGTAGGGGTTTAAAAAAAGAAAGAAATGGCCAGGTAATTGACTTCACACCTGGTGACACAAACTTCCAAGAAAATGAGAAGTACAGTTATCCTCTTAGCCAACAGCCTGTCTTACAAGGAAAAACACCAGGTCTGACGTTTAGGCAGCTGTTCACTCAATACACATGTCCTGAGTAGCGTCTTTGTGCCAAGCACTGGCTGGGCAGAGGGGAGCGATGTGCACGCTTAGCCTCCTCGGAGCTAAACACTCCGAGGAGGCTGAGCGTTTAGCGAGGGCGGCAAACTTGAAACTATGTGAGCAAGGACAAAAGGTGGGAAGCAGAGAAGGAGTGCTCAGAGAGCACCGTGGGGCAGGACTGATGGTCTGCCTGAGGAGCTGGGAGCCCCTGCACTGGCTGGAACTACTCCTTCTTCACGGGTCCCCAGGCCCGGTCACAGCCCCGCAAGCCTCGTACCTCCGCCCGCTCTCAGGCTGCTCTTTAGGGCCCACAGTGCACACAGAGTGTGGTAGGGAGCGCAGCTCTGGGGCAAGAATGCCTGGACCAGACCCTGAGCTTTCCATTTACTGTGACCCTGGGCAAGTGACGACGTCTTCAAGCTTTCTCCCTAAAATGTGAATCATAAGCGTATTTACCTATGGGCTTTGAGGATTAAGTAAACCAGAAGATGTAAAGCACCCAGCACCCAGGACAGCACCAAGTCCAGCGCGAGAATGGGGCAGACGACGACCTCCAGAACCACGGCCCTGCCTCCACCACCTCCAGACACCCGGCTGGCACACCCCCTGGAGCTGACAGACGGCCACGCAGAGGTCCCTCTGTTAACTGTGTAATCTCCACTAGTTCAGCCATGGGCTCTGGACAACATTCTCCAAGCCCCGCTCTCTCCCTTCGCAGCTCTTAGTTTGCAATGCCAGAGTCATCTGTGTAAATTCACTTGTAGAAGAACCAACTTGTCTCCTCTGCTAGATGTTCATGCTCAGTGGGGCAGAGGCCATATCTGTTTTGTTCACTGCTACTCATTTAACGCCTCGCAAGGCCCGCCCCCTGGTAGGCACTGAGAAAGCATCTGCTCCATAGGAAGCCCCAGTGTCTGGGGAAAGAAGGCAAAGAGTCACCCATGAGGGGTGCGGGCTCACGACAAAGTGACATAAGGTCCTCACAGATGCTAGCCAGGCCTGCTCTTTTACTAATTACAGCAAATAGTTTTCAAGGTACCCGAGATGGATCTGCTTATCAAGTATTTACAAACACACTAGATTTGGTATGTCTAGCAAGCAACAAGGCACACCACGTCTGCCCTCAAGAGGGATACAAGATAGAGGGCTGGCGTTCAAGGCCACAGCTGAGACTTAAAGGTGCAGAGCAGCCTGTCCACAGGTGTGAAGCTCAGAGGGACAGAGCCAGATTGGGGAAGATTCACTCGAGGGAAGCCGCCACAAGCGTGGCTGTCTCAGCCTCTTATCTTTCAAGGCATCTAGTCATTTGCTCGGCTCGACCCCACAATATCCCCACTTCATTTATCTCACCCTTGGTCTTTCTCTTTAACCCAGAAACTTAAAACCATGTACGTGCATGTATTCATTCATTCACTTTTTCATCTGAAAACGTGTCCTGAGCACCTACCCTCCACCCCCACACCGAGCTGTCCCTAGGACGGCTCAGGCCCTGCCCTTGAATGTGGAGCTCCCAATCCACAGAAGCCCTGGTCTGTCCCCACAGCCACACAGTACTGTGATCTCTTTCATTGGAGAATGTCACCACTGGAATGTCTCCCCCCACAAAGACCTGCTCTGTAATGCCCCTCTGGGCTCCAAGTCCCACCCAACCTTTGCCCTCTTCAATGAGGTCTAGTCTGTGACCTCACCACGTATCAGCTCAAAACAAAGAGAGCTGTCTCTAGCTATTTACAGCTCTCTCTCTTCTGAGAATTTGAGGCAGCCAGGTGAAGTTGTTGCTGGGAGAGAGGAAAGGACTATTTCTCAGAAATGACCTGAAAACAAGATGCCATTTTTTGCCTACCAAATCAAAGACCAAGATCACTCAACCTAAGCGAGGCCGAGGAATCAGCTCTGTCACCCAGAGCATGGTGTGTGGAGGATGAATACTCAGTAAACTTCATGAGAATGTGGCACTGGGGATCTTTCCTAAAGATAATGCCCTTGGCAAGCAACTGGCTTATGTATAAATGGCCACTGCTGTGTTATTTATGCCACAAGAAATCCCCACCTGGGAGCTGGGAAACTAAGGCTTCGGAGAGGCTCTGGGTCATGGTGGACTCAAAAGTCACCACACTGGTGACCTCTATGTCACACTGCCTCCACAGGAGCAGGGATGGGATAGAAGACACAGTCATTTAAAACAAAATTACTTCGAACAGATTTGGCCCCTCACCATAGAGCCAACTAGTCTGGAAGAACGTAAACCACCCACGAAGGCTCTGTGCACACAAATATCCTATTTCTCTTCTAAAAAATGTCACGACTCCTGAGCTTGCCTCTCACCTTTAAAGTGGAACATTCTGACGACTACGAGAAGGCTATAAGCTGCAAAAAGAAGGGGACCAAATACTTCTCAATTGCAGAGGCAACTCATGTAGAGAGGATGAGAGCAGAGCTCGCTGCGTGGCCCCCACCAGCGGCTCGGCCAGGCGTGCCCCCTGCTCCCAGTGCCCGTCTGATGGGCTGCCGAGCCTCCCACATGCCAACCACCCTGCCTGTCACAAGTGCCAGGGAGACAGGCCCTTTTCTCCAGCCTAGCACTTGAGTGGCACATGACCTTGACTCTGGGCATTTGCTGCTCTCTTACCAAGCGAAGACAGCACAGGACATTCCCGTGACTGCTGTCTGACTGACAGTCAGAGCAAAGATGTGAGGCATCAAGCAAGAATTGCAGCTGGGTTTGGGGCTTGAGAGCTGCTCAAACACAGGCCAAAGCCGGGGGTGGGCGGCAAGGAGGAGAAACAAGGCAGGTTGTTGACAATGTTGCCCATTATTGCAATCTGTTCTTGGTGGGCCTTACTTTCCCATCTGCAAAAGTGGAATAAGAAAATGTCACAGGGCTCTGGTGAGGTTCAGATTTTCTAAATGGACACAATGCTATTATCAGTAATGATGATGAATGTCGGATTGAGCCCTCCGAGAGGCAGTGCTAGGTGATGCCCACACGTAACTAGGTGTGGTGATCCTGGACAAATGACGAAACCTCTCCAAGACTCAAGCCATCCGTCACGTGAGGATGGGGTGATCACAGGATCTGCTCTCATGAGGGTGCTGCGAAAACTCAGTGTGATCACAATGTACACACAGCGCATCATTGACAGCAATCGATGGACAACACGTCCCAGGCCTTCATTAGTCCTTGGGCCACTATGAGGGAGACTGAGGTGCCTGTTTTTCAGACTGAAGGGGGAGGTAGGTGACTAACCAGAGTCACTGCCAGCTGAAAAGCACTCACGGGTCTCTACTGCCCTTTCCCTCACCTCTCTTCTCTCTGCATGACAGTGCCTTCTTCCTTTCTGAATGACTGTGGTCTGGGTTCTCTCTACCACTGATAAGGCAGTGGCACCAAACAAAAAACAAAACCCACTTTCTTTGTTCTCCCTCCCTACAAATTATTTTTAAACACTTGTGGTCATGACAGCAGCAAATCAACAAGTGCTCAGCTGCTGCCCCATTATCGGAATCCATTTCCCTGTGGCTGTGCCCCTTGGCAGTTCCTGTCACTGCTGGACACCAAAAGCCCCCTGGGGAATGCGAGACCCGAACAGTGATGGCTGCCCTCTGCCTGGTTTACAAAGGTTACAAGTTCTAAAATAAAAAGTTCCTTCTGAAGGTCACTAATCGCCCAAGCAAGTTGAGGTCTGGACACAAAGTCAGTTATGATCATAAAAACAGAGAAGTTGGGAGGGCAGTGGGGGCAGGGAGAACCGAGAAAGGAGGAATTGGAGAAACAAGTTTTCCAAAGTCTACTTATAATAGTAAAAAAATTGTGTCTGTCATTAGAAAACCTTGCAGAAGAATCCATGCAGTGACAGAGAAGAATGAGGTATAAAATACAAGAAAGTTCTAAAAGAACTTTCACAGTTTCCTCTGAGTCCTCTGAATATTTACTAAGGTGTTTTATTTTTACAATTTAAAGGAGGAGACAAGTATTTCTAAGGTTCTCCTACATGCGATCGCTGGGAGTACAAGACTGTCAACACCTCCTCCATTTCTTAAGTGAGAAAACAAGAGGCCACAGGGTAGAGGGACCTGCTCAAGACCAGGAAATATGTGGACGAGCTGAGGCCTAAACTTTCTTTCGAATCCAAATCTGGAGACAGCAAGGCTTAAGTGGCTGACATCCTACTGCAGGAGCAAGCAGACATGAACTCCAGACGTGAACTGCAGACTCATCTGGCTAGATGTACGACCCAAGAACCATCGGCTGCCTGAGAAAAGGCCCTGACATCCGAGGTGGGCTCTCAGCCCTTGGTCCTGCTCGCCAGCTTCTAACGGGATGGGTGCCATGGCTCAGGGGAATGGGGAGTTGAAAGACAGCAGAAGCCGTGCCCAGTCCTTGGGATCTTGTCCTGCAGTCAAGTCCTGGGCTTAGAGGCGCTTCCTGTCTTGTGGCACAGTGGGGAAAAGGCCAAAGGCCAGCTATGTAAATTAGCACCATTTAGATGGTTTTACAGAGGCTTCAAACAAATTAACAAAGCTATAAGTTAAGTACTGGCAAGGTGCTCCAAACTCAGAACAGGTGGCCCCAGAAGCCGACTGACCCATTTACCAAACCTTGCTCTGTGCCAGGCCTGCGCTGGACAGTCAGGAGATGCGGGAGCTCTGGTCCCTGCCCCGAGCCCGCAGAGGTTGGGATAGGATTACAGAGGGAGGACCCAGCTCGGATAAGAGGTAAGGGTTGAAGTGGACCTTCCAGGAGGAAGAAACAGAAACATGTGAGGAAATGAGGGGTGACAGCATGAGGCGACATGTCTGGGGGACAACAAGGAGTTCAGTATGAGCGTAGAGTTTATGAGGGCAGAAGGGAACAGAAATGAGCAGAGGTCAGCCGGCCCTAAGTCTGAGACGCCAGTCCAGGAAGAGTAAGTTGTATCTGAAGGCAATAGGGAACCATGGAAGAGTTTTAGGCTTTCGATGGAGTCTGGTGACGCAGAGGGAAGAAAGAGATCTGAAGGCTGAGCACACTGGGGAGGCCGGTAAAGGGGCAGCATCTCCAGTGACGGCTGATGGGAGGGGGCAGTCCTCTGGGGTGTAAGACCAGAAGGGAGTGAAGGGAGCAGGAGGTGTCTAGGCGGAACCCTGGTCCCACAGGGCACCACCTCCGAGGGCACTCGTCTGGGGCACTGGATGAAAGCAGCAGCCAGCCAGGTTCCCGAGGCATTTGTACTCCTAGTGAGGTCCTGCCCAGCTCTAGACAAAAATTGCAGGCTCGTTTGCAGTTAGGAAATTGTGCACATGCAAATGCACCCCCAAGTCGGCCTCACACTACTTATCGCTCAGGAGGAGAGTCCTTCTGCAGAGGCAGGGCCCGCCATGGAGCCTGTGGGGGCTCGCCTGGCTCACCAAGGCCCCACCGTTCTCTCTCACGAGGTGTGGGATTTCTCACACGGTGGTCTCTAGGCACCCTGCAAGCCTGGGGGGCAACTTTGTGGCTCTGCAGAAGAACTGTACTCAGAGCAAGCAAACAAAGGCCCCCAGCCCCTGGGGAGGGCAGCCATGCACCTGTCTGTGCGCTGCCCCTTCCTGGAAGCCCAGCACGGATCAAAAGCCTTCTCTGCAGGTCTCACTCAGCTGGTCATCAGACATCAAGGCTTCCCCAGCTGTTGGGAATGCACTTTTTTGGAGGTGGTTTGGGGTTTTCATTATTTTAAATTTTATTTTGAAATAAATTTAGACTTCCAAAAAAATTGTACACACAATTCTTGTATGGCTTCACTTAATTCCCAATGTTAACCTCCAAATCACATTTGTCGTTCTTTATATTTATTATTTATACACGCACACGTTCTTCTCCTGATTTGAAAAATTTTCCCCTAAATAATTATTTGAAATTTTACCAACTGTCCCCGTAATTCCCTTGAGAGTGAAAGAAGAAAAATAACCATCCCCTAATCTCCAGCCAATCCAGTATTCCACACTCCATTTAATGATGTGTCTTCATTCTCCATTCACCTGGAATGGGGTTCCTCTACCCTACAGGCCACTTTTGGCACAAGCCATTTATTTTATAGAACATTCTTCAACTCAAGTCTGCAGTCTCCTCACGATGAGCCTGACCACCCACTCTGGTCGGGAATGCCTGCGAGATGCTGCATCCTCCTCGGTGTGCCCACCAGCAGGCACGAGATCCACTTATCCTGTTACTGGACTGCCAACCTTGACCTCTTGGTCTAGTAAAGTCAGTCTGCAAGGGTTCTCTAGGTCTCTCTTAGTAACTAACTAGAGAGCATCCAGGCAGGAGACACCTACCCTGTTTGCACAGCCCACTTTCCCATTAGTTTTAGCTTCCATAAATGATTCTTTACTGAAACAATCTTTACCGCTATGGTGCCGGTCAAATACAGATATTTAATCTTGACCATTCCTTTATTTATCGTTATTCTGCCGTAAAAAAGAAAATTAAAAAAGCTTTCCCTCTTCCTTCATTTATTTACTTATTCACTTATCTGTCAGTATAGACTCAGGGGTTCTTATTTTATTCTATGGGTTATCATCTATTACTACTGTTATTTATTTGATCCTTGAATTGTCCCAGATCTGACCAGTAGGAGCCCCTTCAAGCTGGCTCGTGTGTCCTTTTGACCTGACCCATCATTCTCTGAGAATGTCCTTACTTGCTGGTACAACAGGCTATTTTGAGTTCACCTGTAACTTTCCTACCCCAGCCCCAGAATCAGCCATTTCTCCAAGGAGCCCTGGTTTCATTGACATTACCAGTCAAGATCTGGGCACGAGGTGTGTTCATTGCTACCAAAGTGTCTTTGCTTCTAAGCTCTCTCAGAAAACAGAGCCAGGAAATATGTGTGATTATGAGGACACGTACACACACACGTCTATTTCTACATATACATATAAAAACCATGAGTTCATCTGGGTGACTCAAATTTCAATCTGATCCCATGGGGTTCCTTCTAAACTTTCCTGCCTTCCGTATTTACCGGAACTCCCCCCAAAACCCGATTCTCATTATCTACAACATATTTACCTATGGGAATTGCTAACCCATACCACGATGAGTAGCAAACCTGCTAGCCAGGGTTCCATACTTGTTTATGGTTCTTTTTCCTTCATTCTGAGGGCACAAAGTCAAAATACTGTTTTTAAACTGCATGGGTTAGTTCCCCTTTCCCCCTGCCTCAGTGTAATAACGTTCTCATTTAAAACACAACACTCAATAGATTTAAAAATAAAGACACAAACAGTCCATCAAGGCTGACACGGGTTCCCATCCTCCTGTGGCAGTGGTTCCCCTCTCACTGGTGGGCCCCTAAGAAACCTGGGGCTCTACAGAGGTGTGGCAAAGACCCAGCTGTTTTGATTCAGTCAGGCTGAGCTAGAACGAGGTACTCTATTTTTCAAACGTTCCCAGAGCAATTCCGATAGCCTATCAGCTGGAGAACATCTGGCTTGGCTGGAAGATAAAGAGTCTAAAAAGCAGAGCCCTAATGATCTCCCCTGGCCAGCTCCCACCCACTCGTCTCCCTGTGACACGGTTTCCGCATCGGTGCCCGGGTGTGTGCCCTGCTCCTCCGCCTGCAATATTCCCACCTCTTTACCACCCAGCAAATATCTATTCCTTAAAATCCAGCTCATAAGTCTCCTCCTTTAATATTTCCCAGCTCCCTAAAAATGGCCAGATCCTCATTACTCCGAGTTCTGGCAAGTTTGCTTTTGACTCTAATGAAACAATCCACCCGTACTGCAAAGCAGAATGGCACCGTGTGAGCACTTCCCATAGCCCTGTCCCAGCCCTCCTGGAGAGGAGAACTGTTTGCTTGACTCTTCCATTGGAGAGGAGACTCCCTCTCTTCCACCCGATGATTCCCAGGCACAGGATCTGGCACATAGGTGTTCAAGAAATGTTTGGTCTGAGATTACTGCAGCCTTACACCATGAGTCATCAGAACAGAGACTGAGAAAGCGGAGACTGCCGAGGGTCCTCTGCTAAGCGGTCCTCATCCTTACACGAAGCCCATTTCTACCTGCTCTGGGCTAACCCTGCCTGTTGTTATTCATGCTGGTGAGTGAACGCTGTTTCCATACAAGACCCGATATTTTTAGCACTCCTGTTATGCTAAACTCGCAGTAACCTCAAAAAGAACAAATCAAAGTCAACTTTTTGCCACAGGAAACCAGCTCACACTTAATGTTTTGCAACATGCCATGGGAGAATAATAAAATGATGAGACTTTTTGCTTACAGATGATGAAGCCAATGCTCAAGATAATGGAAAAATGCAGCAGGAAGTGTTTGGTCTGGCCACTATCTTAAGTAAACTGGAAAAACACTCAACACCCAAACAAGGCACAGGCGCGCACATGGATGGCAGGGCAGCTGCCTCCCAGAGGCTGAGCGTGAGGAGGCAGTGAGGCTCATCCATGAGAAAGAGGCAGGCCACGGTTGGTTGGCGCTGGAACTGAAAGCCCAGTGGGTGCCCAGGCAGGGGAGAGGATCCTGCGGGGACACTTGCGGGAAGACTGTCCCTCCAGAGAGGAGTAAAGGCCCAGACAAGCGGCAACTAGTCACTCGTGCAGAAAATGTTTACTTATCCAGCACCTACTATGTGCTCCATTGGGCAATGGTGAAATGAAGTCAGGGTGTCTCTGAGGGATGCTCAGGTGTGCATGGCAGCCAAGCCCCTGGCCTCACCAGCAACTCCGTCGGGTGGGCCAGCACACTCCTATAAGGCTCTCTGGAACAATGTCCACAGGACTGGGAAAAACTGACAACTGCTGTGCCTCTCCAGATGAGACTGGTCACAGAACCTATCGATGACACTGAAAGAGGACTTACTGTACATCTGAAAGGGTTAAACTCTCTCTCTCTGGTAAACCTCAGTAAAGTTATTAAAAGCATAAAAATAAAAAATACAGAGAAACAAGAGAGAAGATGGAACTTGTATTCTATTAGATTCGCTGACAGTTCAGAATGAGAATAAGTTTTAGAGACAGGCCAGCTAACCTAGTCCTGCCACCTAATAGGCATGGAAACAAGACCCTAAAGAGGCAAAGTGACTTATCTGCCAAGGTCACAGAGACAGGTGATGGCTAGTGTGTTTGGCAGAGGGCAACAGCACAGATGGAAATTGCTAGGCTCCCTCGGACAAATCCAGAACTGTCAAACTGCATAAGAATCTCGCAGTGACATGGGCAGCCGAGCAGAACAGCAAGAGCAGTGCTCTGAGTATAAGGACATGGTGACACGCACATGGAGTCAGCTTAGTGCGTGCAGCTGAGTGTGTAAGTTGCTGGCGGTAACCAGGGGACGAGACCGTGAGAGCCACTCTCCTCTACGTCCAGAACCTTACTCTGGCGGGCGGCCAAGGGGATGGATCAAGCAAGTACGCACCACAGAGAAACTCCTGGAAAAGCAAGCCGGACCCTGGGCTTGATGCTGTGGGATGTGCCTTGTGGCTCTAGGAGCAGCACCTCTACGAGACAGAGCAGAGCTAAGAAAGACCAAGGGGAGGAGATCACCAGGGATGTGCAGATGACAAGGAGGCCCAGGACCTGCCATCTGCTGCAAAGAGAAAGGCCTACGGAAGGCTTGCTGGATACCCAACAAAATCAGGAAGAGCTTCGTGTGTGGTGTAAGAAACTGGGGTTTTGGACCTAAGTGCCACTGATGGGTGAAAAGAGAGTCGGCTCAACTAGAAGGGAGAAAGAAGGGGGTTCGTCTCGCACGACAAGCACAGAGTGACCATGGGCGGCGCTGTTCACAGTATTCTGGAGCTACAGGAAAGTGGTCTGGCAGCCACGGGGACACGTCGGCCCATGAGGAGGCTGCTTTCAGCCACGTCTGCCACAATAAAAGATGGATGGGAGTGGAAAGCCTATACCTGCCATCCTTGGCCAAGATAATATGAGGGGCTGCCTCCTACTTTTAAAATTCTATGACAATACCAGAAACGTACAGGTAAAAATGGTTTAGATGGTACATTTTGTGGTGCATATGCACGTATGATATGTACCATGTACCAATACGGAACCGCATTATTAACTAATAAACATAGCTTTAATCAGCAAATCCAAAGTGCTAGAACTTGAAACTGAAAAGAGCTAGTGCCATTTAGAAGAGAGAAGTCAATAAATGGGATACATTATCTAACGAAGTGTCACAAGCAGAAAATAAAACAGGACTGCTACAATACTACTACTCAAATATGGGATTAAGGGTAAACCCTACCACAGAACGTCTAGTACGTGCCAAACCAACCAACCAACCACACGCATTTTCTTGGACAACACAAGTCCCTAGGACGTGCCCTGTGCCCTGTGCCCTGTGCCCTGACTCTTGCATGTAGTTCACCATCTGGCCTCACCAAAACCCTCTGTGGACAGTGCTATTAACACCCATGGCCAGGGGCCTCGGGAAATTTAAGTCTAGGACTCAACACCACCCACCTCAACACATGGTCCGACTGGGAATGAAAACCAGGTCTGCTTTGACCTGAGGCTCAGGGCCCGAGCCACCGCCCACCACACGGGGCAGAGAAGGCTCCCCACCCCCTCTCTCGGACCGGGGAAGGCCGGTAGCACCTGGATTGAAAGTGCGCCTCTCCCCACACTGATTCCAGGGTGCCCACTGTGCCGCCCCATCTCGAGAGGCTCCTGGCAGCAGGGATGGCCACAGGACTGGGTCTTCACGCAGTCTGTGCCTTTCCAAACACCTCCACCTAGGGGCACGACAGCGACTTCACATGAACGCAGCACGGACCCGACAAGCACTGGGAATGGAGCCTGGCTGTGGCCGGGTAAACCACACAGAACCAACTCATCAGACTCCAAAGCCCTGGGCTGTTCAGGTCCCACGTCTTCTGCCATCAACAATCTGTCCCCTTAGACAAAACACGGAGCCCCTCTGGGTGTTTCCTCATCTCAAGAAACCAAACTTTGTCTTCCTCGTGAGGGTGCTGCAATGATGACCTGGGTAAGAAAGTACTGGAAACACACGGCATCAGGTCAGGTCTCTCAACCGTGGGCGGCACTCTCAACACGGGGGCCAAACTCGCTGTTGTGGGAGCTGCTCTGTGCCGAGCTGCTCTGCGCTTCGTCATGTCATGGGATATCTAGCAACGTCCCTCCCCCCAGTAGATGCCAGTAACACCTCTCCCCACCACACCCCCTCCTCTGTAATAACCGAATGTCTCTGGACACTGCTAATGTCCCCTGGTGGGCCTAGCTGTCCCGGCGGGAATCACCGGGTCACAGCAAACTTAAATACAGTCGACTCCTTTTGGATGTTGCAGTTAGAAACGCTCAGGTTATCCCCCAAACCTCTGCACCTCAACAGCTACCGCTCCCCAAGGGCTTTCTAGTACCAGGCACTAGGCAGTTACATTCCCCAGGGGGCCAGGCCCCTGCTCACTCTTGAAGCCTGACTCCAGGTGGCACTCTCTCAGTCTCCCTGAGAACGGGTTACAGTTCTGCAGGGGCACTGACTTTCTCGGGCCTTCCAGTGTGCACAGGTGCCTGAGGCAGGAGACTGAGGGACTCCAGTGGCCTAGGCAGATATCATGCTATATGACCTGGGACATGGAAAAGAAGTTGGGAAGCAGATCCCCAAAAGCACAAAACATCAAGGTGACTTTTTTAACTTTTCTGATATTTCCTGTAATAAATACGGGTTATTTTTACACAAATTAACAAACCAGTATTTTTACTTACTTGCTGTATAACTTTGAGAATATGAATAACTTTAATCTCTCCATGCCTCAGTTTCTTTGTTTGTAACACAGGGATGGTAACAGTATCTACCCCCAATAGCTCATGCTAATGAGCACTCGGTGTTCATGATCATTATTTTTAAACTAATATTTTAAAACTTAAAAGTGCCAGGAAGAAGACCACTGAGTCAACAGCTCCCTGAGCACCAGCACGGAGTGAGAGAGAGAAATAAAGCCTTCCAGGAGAGGAAGGCTGCTTTGGGGGCCAAGGAAGGACTCTGAAGGGCGGTGCTAGGTGGCTGCTTGATTTATGACACTGTTATCTCGGGCTCAACTTCAGAGGGTGGCTGATTTCAACACACAATTTTTTAAAAAAGCAAAAATCATTAAGAAACCAGAGCTCAGTGACAGGCCTCGTCTCCATTCACATGGTTTTGTGGCCACTGAGAACCAGAGTGTGGAACTCACCTCAGGACAAACCAGGAAACCATGTGGACTCTGCAGCCACACCCACAGATATCAAAGCATCCAGTACCCACCAGAAGCTCTGAGGCCTTACCTTGGAGGAGAAAGTAATCCGGAGCTGTGCGCTTCAGAGCCGCCGCTGCGTTGTCGCTGCCCCAGTCCACTTCCAGAGCTTCCTTAACGGAGCAGAAGAACACCTTCTGTTGGAGAAAGGCAAAACGGCTCAGGGACTGCGAGAGCTTTCAGTTGCAAGACAGTTCACTGTCTAGGGAAACGTCATTTGAGGCATACTGCTCATTATGAGAGGCTGAGTCCCACTCAAAGCCCATCGACGTTTAATGAGCACTTACTGTGTGCTCCCCTTGGGCACTAGGGATGCAGCAATCAATGACACTGACTCCCTGAACAAAAGAAAGCTTGAGCAAAACGAAAATCCTAGTCCCATTCTGGCTCTTTAACCCTGGCTGTACCTAACACTGCGGAAATACTTGCATAAGTAAACAAGACTGTGCATCTAAAGATATTTGATGAAACAGTCTTTGTAACAGTAAACAAAAACAAACAAAAATAAATGTTTTCCAGTAGAGAAATGGTTTGCCAATGATGCTGATGACAATTCCGACGTAACAGCAAGAATAGGCGGAGGGGATGGAACAGAAGCTCCAGGTGATGGGAACGGCATTTGCACAAGCCCTGTGGTGGGAGGCGGTTCAGCTGAAATTGACTAAGATAAATCATCTTGGAAAATGCCATGATGTGTTTACATTTTAAAATATAAACAGTTATTAGTTGCTTAATTATTGCTTCATATTATAATGGTACTATGTAACAGAACACAAAAAAGGATAAAACTTAAAAGAATAAAATATAAACAATTAAATATGAATGAGAAAAATGGTTTCCCTTTCCTTTCCGGAACAATTCAGTACAAAAGCCACTTGCTGGGACTGAGGAAGAGCAGGGAAGTGTGTGTGTGGAGGGGCTGGTGGCCCAGCTGGAGGGGACAGGGCAGGCCAGGGTGAGGGCATCCCCAGGAGACAACGGCGGGGGACTGAGAACATCATGGACTTAATGCAAAGACTAAATGTACTGAGAATCTGGAAAGCCAGGTTTCTAGGTGTCAGAAGAGAATTAGAAATATGGCAAGAGAAAAAATTAGAATGAATCCCATCATTACTGCTGTGAATTATTTTCAGCACATAGATGAGTACATGTAGATACGTGCGTGCGTGTGTGCGTGTGCACGCGCACATCGACACTCTGGGAGCACCGAGCGCACCGCACAAGCAGATCCCAGGCTTAGTCACCATTCCCCGTGGAGAAGTAGATGCCCGCATCGCTGGGGCGGCAAGGGCACACGAGAAGCTGGCAACCAGAAAGTGCTTGGAGAATGACAGGGACATGTCAAGAGGAATCAGGAGCCAGCTTAAAGGAGCTCCTACTGGTCTATGGCAGAACAATTTTAGGATAAAAAGAAATAAAAACAGGACACCTCGCTTTAAATAAACTAGTACCCATTAGTCCACAGACTTAAAATTAACAAAGTTTGATGAGGAATGGGATATTTACGTATCTTTAAAATACTTCTCCACAAAATATGTATTAGTCACACAAAGAAAGGGGAATGTATTTACAGAAGTCTGGCAAACATAACCTGACTCAAACGATGACAGTTAACGTTACGGATACAGGGGCACTGAGGCTTTACGCACTAGACCACAGGCTGTGAGAAGTGCCCATGCATGACATTTTTGCCAAATTGTGTACGTGAAAGAATCTAATCACGGGGGAACATCAGACAAACCAAAAGTAGGGGACATTTTACAAAATAATTGGATTGCAATCTTCCAGAGTGTCATGATTATCTAGATGCACATGTGATTCTGAACTGGATTGTTTTGCTGTTAAGGACAAGGTTGGAATATAGTGACATCTGAATGGGGTCTAAGGCTTGCTCAGAAGGCAGTGATGTAACCAGATGAACTTCCCGATTTTGATGGTTGGTTTGTGGTTCTGGGAAATGTCTTGTTTCAAAAAATACAGAATGAAATACTTGGGAGTGATGAACAGGGCAATGTGTTGGCATGGTCTCGGTGCTTGCTATCTTTACGGGGTCTAAGATGGGTATGTCTACATGTGTAAATCATTTCAAACTTACGGAAAACGTGTCTTTCTTCTCTCCCTACTTCGCGCGCGCAAAGTTTTTAAAGAGAGACAGATAATAACAATATAATGTAGCAGACAATGAACCAAGATCTACCAGCTGTCAGGAAGTTTACACAGCTTGCTAAGGACCAAAACATTCTGTAGATGAAAATACATTTTGCTAGAGAAAATAAAGTAATCACAGTTTTTAAGGTCGCTTTCTGCCTTCCCAGACTCACTTCTTTGGGGTCTGTAAAGCAGGTATACAAGATGTTTGTACTGCACTCAAACTTTTGTCAGTGGATCTGTTTGACCTCAAAAGTAAGTCATGTAGTCAACCTAGTGACAATCAGTGCCAGATATAGATTGCCAGGCCCTTCTCACCAAGTCTTACAACACAGATCAAGCCACCAGCAGTATGGTCTTGGGATGCCATCGCAAGAGGACACAGTCTCATTAGGTCTAAAAAACTGCTAAGACCTTAATTCAGAGTGTTTGCCTGGCTAAGGGCAATGATAACAACCCACTGATTCATCAGGCCACTGCTGGTCGAGAGAAGAAGAGCTGTTTTAGTGCCTCAGTCACAGCCAGGCCCAACGCTAAGCCTTTCAGGGCCTGGGGCGAGAGTGCGGGTCCAGGTATTTAGGTATAAAGCTCACTAACAAGCTATTAAAGGGTATTGTATTACCCTGCCCTGTCAAATATACCTTTTCCATAACCACTCGGAAGCCCAGGTCCAAACTGGGAATTCTCACGCTCTTTGCTGCCCCGCCCCTTGTCTCTTTTCACTCTATCCCACAATGCAAGAGGCCCTGCACTTGAGTGTGGCCCCCCAGCCCATCCTTTCCCCCAAAACATCCACTAGGTGTGTGGACACTGTGCTGAGGTCTATACTCCAGAGGCCAACGCAGACAGGGGAAGCAGCCCACAAAGCCTGGGAGGGAAGCCAGGGTTGTCTAGGCAGGAGATTCTGGGGTCCCAGGTATCTAGAATGTGGTCTAGAACCAGGGAGGAAGGCCCAGGTGAACCCAGCTTCTTGATCCCATGAGGGGAAATGACTGGAAGGACAGAGTGGGACCTTACAGAGCTCTAAGGCCAAGGAGAGAAAGCCTTTTTCTTCCCCCAAATCTAGGGGCAAAACAATTTCCAGTTTTGCCACTAACTTGTGACCTTAGGCAGTTCTCTGGTATTTGGAAGTAGCCCACAGTGGCCCTGTCGTAATGTGTACTAGCTCTCCAGCCACAGGTGACAAATACAGAGGAGGCCCATGGCCAAACCTGACCACCCAGGTTCTTCCTCCTGGGAACTGAGAACTTGACAGTTGGACACAGAGACGTATTGACAGGGCTCTGAGGAGAAGGGCCAAGTTCCCGCTGCCTGGAGGCTGCTGGCTATCTGTTCCTTATCCTTCTCAGATTATAGCAGTCACTCAAGGTCTCTTGTGCCTCCAGGTAACATCACCCCCACCCCAGCTTTTGCTCACAACCATTAAGAATGAAACAAAACAACCTAGTCGGCCAGTCTGTGGCACAAAGGCGCAAAAGCTGGTCCCTGCCTTTCCCGCCTCACTGGCATTGGACTTTTAAGGAGAAAACACACTTGACAGTGTCTTCAGAAAAGGAAGGATCTTTCAGACAAAGCACCCAGCACCGTGTCTGCCAATATATAGCAAAACAGGTACCTCTCACACCTCGCCCATCCCGCCACCTCCCCAAGCCCTCGGGGCTCAGGGATTCCCATCTAGAATGCCTAGCCGACTCCTCTCTGCTACTTATTCCTCCCCTGAGAAGTCTGAGCCTTCAGGATTTCAATCTGATAGTCTAGGTTAAGACTAATAACAAGTCCTCTTACACCATTAACTGAACTCTCTTCAAATGGCATAGCTTTCCAAGGCAGGGACCACAGCAAAAAGCACAGCACCGAACAGATCAGTGCTCTCGGATACGAGCGCTGAGAGCCACACGTGGCTACTGGGCATCTCAAATGTTAGTGAGGCTGAAGAACAGACTTTTTATTTTATTTAATTTTTATTAATTTTAATTTCAACAGCCACATGCAACTGGTGGCTACCATAATGGACAGCCAAGCCCCAGAACCACAGATACATAATGCTGCTCTTAAAAAGCAGGTGGCAGCATACATAGAACACGACACCAATTTTTTAAGAAGTTCAAAAGCATATCAAACAATTCTATGTTGCTGAGTAATACACGTACAGTAAGCAACGCACGGGAATGAGAACCACGATTAAGCGCAGTGGTCATGTATGTGCAGGAGGGACAGCAGCAGGCCTCGACTGCACCGCTGACGCCTCGTGCTTTAAACTGGGTGGTGGGCACACGGTTAGTTCCATCCTCGATTCGCACCTGCAACATCGCACAAGTTTTAGTCCACTGTTTCGACTTACAGACAGGGGATGAGCCACCACGCCATGCAGGGCCACGTCCGCCCCTTCAGGTACCTTACGGGATCCATACACACCTTTGGACCAGCAGTGGAGAAGGGGGAGGAGCTCACAGACCAGTGCAACGGACCCAGAAACATTCTGGTTGTTAATTTGGAGAGTGTTTTGTTATGTCCCCTAACTTTCACTGATGTCGCATGACTTTTGTGTATCAACTACATCACAAAAAACCCAGACTGATTGTGTGACAAGGCACCACCAGCACCCACCTACACTCCGAAACTGTCAAACCAGGAAACCTGTGATCAGCATTCTACCAAACTTTCTGCAACCTGTACCTGCTCTCCCCTCCTCCAAACCAGGTGACTCTGATAACGAGCAGGGTTCTACAGCTCTCCGGCTGAAGGCTCTGGTCTAGGCAACCCAAGGACTCACTTCTGAACACTCCTGGCCACGCCCCTTGTCCTGTTAGAAATTGCTCTTTCAGTGGAGCTCAAATGACCTACACTACAAAAACTACTTACTACAAAGTTAATCCATTAAGTTCATCACAAAGAAAGTTAACTCAATAATTCTTTCTTAAAATGACAACCATCTCCTCTAGAGCTGTCACATTCTGCTGTGGGAACAGCTGCAACTACACTGAACAAACGCTTCCTGACTATGCCGGGCGCCGCACAGGGAACTCGGAGTGGACTGGCCGCCCTGTCCTCATGGAGCTCAGACTCTGTTGGGAGAGGCACTGACAAGCACTCGTCACTGCAAACCAAGGTGCCACACAGAGAGGAAGAATTAAGCTAGTCAGTCACCAGGTCGCCAGGAACACTTTTTTAAGGATGGAAGTGTGGGGTGGATGAGAGACATCAACAAGCTGCACGGGGGGGTGGGGGGAATTGAAATAATAAGTCACTACTGCGCTGTGGCATTTCACAACTGATTTGTGAGAAGAGGGTGAACAGTGCCCAAATTAGTCACCTATCTCAGAAGCAGAAGTTAAAATTAAATCTGTATTTCTTAGCATGTCATGAACAAATCCTACTTTATGCTTAATTTTATAAAGAGCTATTAGGGAGAATAACCACCATCAGGCATCTACCTGCTCATGTCTGACAGCCCCTTACTAGAGAAACGAGCAGCGACACAGGGGTGTGAGCAGGGCCTTTTATCCAAAAGGTTTCTCCAGAATGATTCCAATATTCACATACTTTATCTCATCATCCTCAAAAAACTTCAAATTATCCTAGAAACTCCCAGGAGATTGATCCGCCTTCTAAGTCATGGGGGAGCGGGTGCCCTTGGCTGCTGTGCGCTCTCCCCGTCTAGTCCATCTTAGGGCTGCATGATCCTGGGCAGGTTTGTTAGCGATCCTGGCAGAAATCTCCCCTTGCTCTGCACACGTCCTCCTGGTCTGGCCATAAGGTTGATCAACACAGTGCAGTCTCTAAATGTGGCCTGATTTAACTTTTAGTTCTCTTGCCTCCTCCCTACATTAGTTTATCTTCTCTTAGCTTCAGCATCAGCTGTTAACAAAGAAAACAAGGCCTGGATGTGCTTCCCAGCACCCAGTACGGTGCCTTGCACACAGCAGGTGCTTTTCAGGGATAGAAAGAGCTGGCTGTTTCGGAGCGAAGGAAGCCAGACTTGCCCTGTCCCGCGTCTGGGCTTTCTAGTGATCCTGTCTCCTGTGAGTGAATGCTGGTCCAGGGTGCAGTGACAACACTAACAACTCTCCCTCTGGGAAAGCTCTCAGAGCGCCTTCTCACCCCAGAACCATTGCTCTCTCCTTTATCTGCTGCATATTAGGGGCCACCTCAGGTTTGTGCCCAAGACCCAATTCGGATGAAATCTGTCTCACGACTCGTCCTGGGCACCAAAGGAAGCAAACTATGGAGCACCCATCTCTGGACCGCAGTTTCCCTGAGCTGCATCTATTACACCGGCATGTGGGCTAGCAGAGCCCACCATCCTCCTAGACAGTGTGAGAACCACAGCCTTGCTTCCCTCTGTGTCTTAACGTTTCTAATTTAGGAGTACAATGTGTACCTTGAGGCAGTAGTGGCTTTACAACATTTGGTTGAACCTAAGGAAAAGGGGGAGGGAAAGGGAACCCTAACGGGAAGCATTCACAGGAAACAGGAAGTGGCTGCCTCCCCAACCCCATCCTGCACTATGTGCACAACCCCACTAGCTGGTCCATGTAATTTATTCAAAAGGGCAGAATCCAAATCAAAGAATTTTGAAACTGGAAGAAAACTCCCAAACCATGGAGCAGTCTCTGCCCAAATGGAGGTGGCCTATTATGGGCAGCCTGGCCTTCCTGCCTTCCTCATCCTTCCTCATCTCTCTGAGGCTACACAAAGGCAAGGTCTGGAATCCTGGAGATCGACAGCAGAAATGCAATGAATGCCTCACAACCTCAAGGGCTCAGGTTGGAATCCAAGCCTGAATTGTCCAAGGGAAACAGCTGACTAACAATGTCAGCTGGGGAATATTTTGATACCTCCAATTCGGCCCCACGTAGGCAGAGGCCGCACAAAGAGCTCTAGGACCACAGAGCCGCAGGAATGGTACGCAGGCCGGCAGGGAGCCTGCCCAGGCTGCCTGCATTCCTCTCATAGCTAGATAAAGTGGCTCCCAAAAGAGGTTTCCAGATCCGCCCCAGTGGGCACCACCAGGCCAACTGTGGCTGTTTCCAGCTGTGCAGTGCTTCACAGAGCTAGGCACTCTATTTGAATGTGAAAGACATGCCTCAGTCAGAAAAGCCCTTAGGCCATAAAACTCTTCACACCAAGGCCAAGTGTCACCCTTGTAAGAGGGTGTGATTTATAAATTGACAGCACCCACAAAGCTGCTTTTGTACTCCTCCCTGTTAGTTAACAATCTATCTCCCCCCACCAAACTCACGGAGCTATTCAGATAAGGCTTGACTGGGCCTCAAAAAGAAAGAAAAAGAAGAAGAAAGAAAAGGACCCAAGTTTTGGCCAAAACACCAATGTTCACTCTGGATAATTATGGTCCTATGAATAGTCACTAAAATTAGGGCTTAATAATTCCTCTGTATCACACTCACAGCATCTAACTATTCCAGTACAAACATAAAGAGCAAGAAAAAAAATCTGCGACACAGCCTCGCTGGAAACTTGAAGAGTCCCACTTCTGTGGTTTTCTGCAGTCTCTTTTGTGGTTTCTGTACTCTTAGAATCCCCTGTTTAGAACAATTTTAACTCCATATTCTGACCAGCTGTTTTCCTTTCTCGACACTGAAATCTACAAAGTGAAGAGGAAATATAAGCCTGGTCATGTCTTTCCTCTCAGTTCAACAAAACCAATTCTGGCCACTTTGTCTTGTTTTCCCCAACGTATGATCCCCTTCTCAGATCCCACCACTAACTAGGAAACCATCATCTGATTCCCTTCCCACACCTCTTTCTAGAAAATGGATTTAAATTACCACACCAGTTCCAAGAAGACTTTAAGTATATGCTTATAAATATACACCTGATAATATTTGTCAACACTGAGGTCCTTCTTCTTGAAAGGTTATTCGATGAAAACAAAACACAACTTTAAGGAAACAAAACAAAAGCAATTCAAGTTTAATGGATCTCCTGCCCACTTAGGACTTTAAAAAAAAAAAAAAAAGTAATGGCCTTAGCTCAAAAACAGTCTTTCTTGACACTACTCCATGTGCCAGGGGTCAAACTGGTGGGCCACAGAGCAAGTGGGCCACAGAGAAAGTTAAGTCCTGAAGACATTTTCTCTTTAGCTACCAGTGTTGATGCATGTTGCCAATATTAAAAAGTTTGAGACAGAGCATTAAAAAAAAAAAAAATCTACATTTCTTACTTTCTTGACAAAGGCATCATCCCTCAAGGCTTCTGAGTGGGACTTGCTCTGGCCCCGTCCCTCCAGACTCACCCCCCCTCCCCGCCAAGCCTGCCCCACTTGCCTCCTCCATTGTCCCTTACGAGGCCCAGCGTCTCCGACCTGTCCCCACAGTACACATACCTTTTTGACCATAGTTGTTTCAGAGGAATCCAGTTTTGCTCTCTTGGTGTCAGGTCCATCTTCCACTCCCTGGCTCGCTTTGGCGATTTTGGTTTTCTCCCTAGAGAATGACAAGGGAGGAAATCTAGTTCTACCCTAGGAATCCCACCATTAGAACAAAAAGCATCAGCAGCTCACAGAACAGAATGGTGATTAAGAGCCAAAAGCTTTGGAGTCAGACAGACCTGGATTCAAATCCCCAGCTTGGCCACTGGTTACTGAAAAGACAGTTAGTTACCCATCACGGGGAAGCAACAATCCCTAACAGGATTCTTGCAAGGAGAATAATAACATATATATTGCTTAAGCTCTTAATAAACTCTATGGATGTTCCATCTGAATCATGAAATAAACAGCCAAACTGAATTTCTCCCCTCTGCCATGGAGTGAGCTCCCATTAAAATCATCTGGACTCTTTTCTCTAGCATGTCTTTTCTTTACTCACTTCTAATGTTCCCAAAGAACTGGATTTTTCCAAAGCCATATAACGCTAGTTGTGGGGTCTTGAATACGCTTGTCCTTCCTTCATCTTAATTTTATAGGCAAGAAACTTGCGGGCCAGAGGCATTTTAGTGACTCCTCTGAGAAGCTGAACTGAAGAAAGCAGTTCTCAACTCCTGGTAGGAAGCTTCACTTGCCACCCAGCAAGGTCTCTTCACCTCTCATGGGGAAAAGGGGACATAGTGGTCAAAAAGCTACAACCAAGACATAACTCGCATACTGGCATCGCCTTTCATCATTCATCTAGAAGCTAAAAGTTCAAAACACTGCAGGTACCATCATGTGAGAACCAGCTTGGTCTGCAACCGCATCGTTCAAGATCAGAGGAGATCTCTGCTATGCCAGAGCAGTGTCTGGACCTCGGAGATTTTCTGGGCTTGACGCTGGCTGAGCATGCCACCAGCTGCCCATCTAACTATTTCATACTCGTGCTACTATCTCTCCACGTGAAAACGCGCACGCCCACGTTGGGCAATGATGTTTACAGTCCATGCACATGTGCCTCGGGCCCTGAAGCCTGGATCCATCAGATTCCTAGATGCTGCAGGGTGACCACCTGGAGCTCTGCTCCCTTCACGCTTCAGGTCAGCCATCAGTTTGGAAGGCAGGGGCCACACCTCCCACAGACCCAAGCATACCACCTATGCACCAACAGCTGTTAGTGCTCTGCTTTCCCAGTAAAATACTTCCCTTAAATGGCTCAGTGAGAAAAACTACATTTTGAAACTGTTGTTCCCTCCTCCTCTCCCAACACTCACTCTACAAATTCATGCTCTCCCAGGTTGGCAAATGTGTATCCATGGTAGCCAAAAACATCTCCTGTAAAGAACTTGATGCTGTTTCTGTGACAGATCTGGTCCACTTTAACTATGACATCCCTGGAGCAGCAGGTCAGGCACACCTGCGGAAAGAAAGGAACCCACTGGGTATCAGTTCTGCAGACTGTGAGTCACCGCCCTGATGTCTGAACACATCCTAATCAACAGTCTCTCTGGGAATGTCTAATGCCAGCATCAAACTGGCACAACAGGTTCTTTGGACCCTAAGGTTAAAAGACAAAAGTAAAGTTGTAGGTTTCAGTGTTAGAAAATGTAAATCAAGAGACTGTAACTTTCCAAAACGTGTTTAAATAGAAAGTAAAAGCCATTCAATGAATTTGTTTCCCCTGATCTGTGTACGTATATAAACCACATTTCAGATTTCAGGAAAAGAAAAAAGACAGGAATAACCTGGTATAAGTTGTTTTTAAGTGATTAAATCTATTAAAACTTGAATAAGCTACAGTGAGAAGCCAAACTAGTTTTTTAAATTGACCCAAAGGTCATGTTTAAATACAAGGGCATTTTCCCCCCTTCTTTTGTTTGATATGTTAAGATAAAAAAGATAAACAAGTCCCGCTGAGACTGTTTTTCCAGTTTTCAATGTGAAATTTTATCTGAATTTAAGGACAAAAGAAGGGGTACAGACCAAGTGCCCTTCCTTTAGCTGCAGGCAACGAGCTGGTGGCTCCCTCCATGGGATTATCGATGCTGCTCTGAGGCCTCTAGATTCTGTTTCAATACGCGGAGGTACTGGAAATGGCTAAATTTTACTGCATAAAAACCATCTTTCGGGAGAAACTTTGGGATAAGGGCCAAGAAGGTGATTTCTAAATTGCACATGTTCTCTTCTGAACATAGGAAGTTTAAGAATTTACAAGAGGATATTAGACAGCCTCCCTGCTCTCATCTGGCAGCCCAGACAGTGAGTAACACTCAGAAAGGCACGCCTCTGGCATCGTTCGAGTGACACAGTCTCCCAAGGTAAAAAACCACACCTCAAAGTAAGACAGTCGCAGCTAAACACGCAATCAACTGACCGAATGGAAGCCCGTGGAGTCGAGAGCAATTTGGTCACACTCAGAACCTGTGGAACACGGCTGGGGGCAGGTGTGCCTGTCCCGTGCATGGGTGTCACACAAGCTCCCCTCTAACAGAGATCCCCTCTACCCGCTAGACTTTCAAGAGATAAACTGAATGTGGTTACTACGAGTAAAAACATGAAGAGGACTTCTTTCCAAATAGAAAACGTTCCACTATCTGGAGTTACAAAACAGAATGAGTCAAAGAAAAAAGAAAAATAGGACAAAATGCAAACGATTCCTCATTCCAAGTCCATGCTTGAACGGATGTGTGTGTGAAATATACCGCTGTGAAAAATCTACCCAACCCAAACGCTAACCTCTCATGTGATGGGCTTTCCATTGAAAAAACAAGTAGCTCATATATGACCACTTGATGGTCATCCAACAGGGGTTAAACTTTTCCCAGAGTACAGGGAGCCCTGTCTGAAAGGTCACAGACACTGAAACAGAATTGCACTTATGCTGGGTAGTGAAATCAAATGAGGCTGGCTATGCCTCATCTGGCTTATGACTCTAGTAATTCTGTCTAGTTACCCGTGGTCAAAGTGGCTATGTGAAAGAGAAAGACAGAGATCAGAGGTGCTCTTTTTAAAATACAAAACACAATCTGTAGTGTGATATTTGTAACAACAACAACAAAAAAGACTGCTACAAAAATTATTCACCGACTTGTTAAGTTTTAGGGAGAAAACATTCGCAACAAAATCTATCAAAGCTATGTGCAAAAGATTCTGGAAAGAAGACGGACACCAATGGTGAAACCTAATCCAGGGGACATAGGCCCAACCAACAGAAACCAACCAACAGTAACGCACAGCAGATCCAGCATGCTGAACCCACCTACCGACATATCTCATCTACTAAGGCAACACACCAAACCTAAAGAACACAACACTTTATAAGCTCACTTGGGAAAAGGCTCAGCATTCGAGATTCTAATGCTCTTGTGTGCCCAGCACACACACAACTAGTGCTTTCACCAGCTTGATTCCCGCAGCACGCTGCACACTCTCCATGAAACTTACAGCATCGAACTGAGTGAAAAACGACTCAGGTTTCTTTTCTATATTCTCAGTGTCCACCTTCACATCCACCATGGGGTTGAGGTTCTGGGCTCGCTCCAGAGAGGCTTCGGCCCTGTTTCGGCCAACAGACCCAGTACGGATCAGGAACTGAGCGCCAGGGTCTTCCAGAGAAACCTAGGGAGGATTTTTCAAAAAATATTTGAATTTGAGGGAAAACACATCTCAAATACACTGAACTTTTCCATTTTAAAGGATAACTAAAAGACCTACCACCTAATTACATTGCTGTTCCTGCGGGAATCTGCCTAATGTAGACCCCTACACTCCCTCTTTCCTTCCCAGGCTATAAAGCAGACAGACCTTTGTACTGGGCGTTGACAGTTAAAGAGCACCCCCTTGTGTTTATGAAGAAAATTCACTCAACAGAAAAGTCCGTGTTGTCTTCTATTTATGTTCCTAGCTGCTAACAAAATGGCAAAAATCAGACATAATCAGTAATACTTGAAATGAACTCTTAAATTTAATTAAAACTCAGAGAGGAGAGATGAGTGGGAGTTGGAGCACGGGGATGAATCACCCATAAGGCTAGATATCCCAGAGAGCCTCAGAGACAGATACTATAATCCCTTGACAGTCACGAGCAGGATTAGACTCCATGCTGTTCATGCAGCATTTCTTCCCACTTCAAACATCTAACTTAACCATTTATCTCTAGGTATGAGCTCACCTCCTTCACAGCTCGCGAAGCCTGGGTTCACAGAAGTAACCTCCCCTCCTCTCCTGCTGCCCACTACCCACAGCACTCTCTCCCCCACTACCCTTCCTCCAAGAAATTAAGCTGGTCTTCCTAGCATTGGAGGCCAGCCCTCTAACAGCATCCTTGATTCACGCCATCCTGCCTCTTTGGGGATCCCATTATATACTGAGAGGCTGTACATCGCAGTGGTTAAGAGAGAAGCTCTGGCATAATAATTCAGGCAGGATTCAAATCCTTGATCCAAATCCTGGTTCAACCACTTACGTGTGACCTTGAGCGAGCATGAAAGAATCACATCTAAAACACAGATATTAACAAAAAGAATGCACTCACTGATCACTCAGCAGTGCCAATTACTCCTGTCTGTACTTCTCCCTGGCCTCTCAGAACCTCGCTCTCCTCCTCGCTTGCTAGATGGTCCCCTCCCTATATGGGTCTTCTCAGGTGTGACTGTTCTCAAGATTCCATCTCGAAATCATTCATCTTCTCTGTAGAGCTCTGTAAACCGACTCAACGCATCTCAGTTTCTTACCAACATCTTCTGCTGTTTCTCAAATCACTGACAGATTTCTTCCTGATCAGAGTCCTAACTGCCCACCAAATGCTTCTTCCTGGATGTCCCACAGACCCTTTATTATTTAACTCCTGTATTTGTTCTCCCTGTTAACAAACCCACCAACCTGAAACCTGGCCTTTATCTTTGATAGTTCCTTGACAGCAACCACGTATCAAGGTGGCTAGGAGAACGGGCTGTCAGGAGTCAGAGTGCTGGGCCACGGTCTATCCTAAGGACTGTGACCTTGACTGAGCCAGTACTTCGCTTCCTTTTTCTCAGCTGTCTTAGCTAGAGTATAGGGAAGGATGATAACCCCTACACATCAGAGCCGAGGTGGGATCACACGACATAACACTGCCACAGCTCTCAGAGCAGTGTCCTTAGTGTCACTGCTCTAGTCAGTCCTTGCTTTCTTATGCCCCAAACACAATCCTACCAGTTCCACCTCCTTTTTCTCTCATCTCTGTGTGCTTCCTGCCCCATCAGCAGGACCATTACTCATATCCTTGCCATCGCTCACCGAAACTAAAGTGGCCTTCTAAGTGGTCTACCCTGTGTCTCGTGCCAAACACAGCGATTGCTGATCTACCGAAAAGCCCAAAGCCACCTGGGTCACCGCTCCAGCTGGAAACTCGATGAGTCCTCGCCACTCAGAGGGTTAAGTAGAGGCTACAGCAGGGCCTGCTAGCAGACTCTTCACGACACAGTCCTTACCTGCAACTGCTTCCGCCCCCACCACATCGGGCTTCACACTAAAAGCACTGAACTGCTTGTCATGTCAGTGTCCACCGTGCTATTCTGTGCCATTGCTAATGGTCCCTGCCGGAAACACAGCCCCTCGGTCTGATGAACCTCTTACTCGTTCTTTCAGACCGAGCTCAGATTAGAACTCCAAGAAGACTTTTGAGATCCCCTGCCGCGCGACCTGAGTCATGGACCCACTGTGATTTCCGGGAAAAACATGAGAACGAGATCCCAATGCTGTGCATCTTTGCATCACCAGCATCTGCAGCACGACCAGCAGATGCTCTTAGCTGCTTGTTGATAGAAACAAAATAAAGAACTTTAAGAGGCAGGAACTGACTCCCTCACTTTGGATGAGCGGCCTCCGAAAGGCTAAACCCCTTGCCCAGCTGAAGTCACAGACTCCAAGGTGTCTGCAGCACGCAGCGCTGTCTCCCTGGCGTTCCCAGCTGGGGACAGAGCACGAGCAAACTGCAGAGAGCAGACCAACCACACAGCCAACCACACCATTAATTCACAAACACTTACATTTACAAGATGGAAATAGGGCTGAATTGACAGGGAACAGGTTACATGAAGCCAGTGGTTCTCAGCCCTCCCTGACTGACCCTCTCATCTGGAGTACTTTCATTTTTAAAAAGTCCCCAAATATTCTACAGCACAGAGAGGACTGGGAACCTCTGTGTGAGGCCCTGAAAACGAGGCAGAGGAGTTAGGCCTTGCAGTGGAAGACAGGTAGAAGAGGTAAGGGATGGTAAGGGATGACAATCTGCCTGTTCGCGCCAACGCTGGGTGGCGTTCGTCACTGGGCTGAGGCGGTGATAAGACTGTCCCTCACAGCCCTCAGTGTTCCTCATTGTTCCCCACCCAGACGAGGAACTCGTCATTCCCCTGTGTCACCATTTTTCTGCAGCGAGGCGTCCAAGTTTAAGAACCACCCATCCTGGGGTCTATACTGCGAACCCGTCCTTCCCCTGGATGGGATGCTCCTGCCTCTAGAGGGCTGTGTGGCCGGCGAGATGTCAAAGCAGCCCGAGCTCAGCCTGTTAATAACCTGGCAGCAGGCTCGCAGGAATTCTCTTCCCTTAAAAGGCTTTGAATTCACAACAAAACTCAATTTGTGATATTAAGTGAGCCAACCCATGTTTCTCTTCATATTGCAGAATTTTTAAAAATCAGTAATTCCAGTTACTTTTTCTGAAACCCAGAACAAGGTAAGCTTAAAAAAAAGTCATTAACATTTACTTTTGTCCAGAGCCTACACCTCACGCTATGTGCTAATTACTTAGCGTGAGACACAGCCCCTATTCATTGCTTAAAAGGAAAAAAAGACAAATTCTATCATGTGACAACACACTCTTTTTAAGTATTTTACCTAAAATACTGTCCAAAAATAGAGGAAAAAGGATAAAAATTTTTAAAATCAGCAAAACATTGTTATCTGTAGAAGCCATGTAGATGGGTGTCAAATATTCTACTTTTGTACATATCTGAAATTTCCTATTAAATCTAAAATGTCGCTGAGGCGTGAGAGTACAGAGAAAGCAGCCGTTATTTCCACCTTAGTGAAAAAACAGGTCAGAAAGCAATATTGGAGTTGGGCCCTATTATTATATTACCAGTTAAATAAGATTACATCACACAACTATGATTATTGGATGCTTCTTACATGCAAGCGCTATGCTAAGCAGTCTGCATTTATTCTCTCTGACCTAGTATTTTACACAGTGCCATCTGCAAGCCATCTGGTACTGAGACCTTCTTGGGTACCTTCACTTTTTAAATTAATTTTTGTTTAATTGAATTGATACCTTTTAAATGTTATATATTCCTGACCCGATCTGAGACCTTCTAAAAGCCGAATCATTGCAGGGGGTGAGGGTGGGGGTGGGGGTGAAGGCTGTACTACGACAAAGCCCATAGGCAATTCTGGTTTTTGATTAGTTATTCAGGTGATTTATTCCCATAAATTGGAAAGCCACAGCTCCATCCCTCAGACTCAGTGAGGAGACAGGAGTCTCCATGGGTTGACTTACCTAGGATGGGGTGAAGCTGAATTCAAACCTGGTGCTCACTTTGTCTCCAGAGGCTACAGTTCCACTAACACCAGCTCCCCTCCACAGTCCTCAAAGGGGCAAGCAGGAACTCCCCAAACCTCCGAGCACTTGTCCTTAAGAGGGGACACCGCGAAGCAAAGCGATGAGGTAGCAGCACAGCTCACCTGTTCATGGTCCAGCATGGTCAGTCCTTTCACTCCCGCCAGGATGAGATTCTTGGCAATTTCAGCCCCAAGTCCTTTCATACCAACAAGAAGCACGCGAGAGGCCCGCAGCCTGTAAGGCAGACATTGTTAACCAGGTGACAGAGAACAGAATAGCTGGCCCCATCACTGAACAAAACAACAGGGCAATAATTTGAGTTTTAACTAAATGCAATGAAGCATCACAGCCTCAAAACTAGGAGAGATGTTCCAATCCATCCTGCAGAGAACAATTCATTCAAAAAATATCTGTTGAGCACCTGTGCCAGGCACCTCTCTCTCTAAGGTGCATCTTATTCATTGAAATACAATAAGATATAATCCCTTCACTTCCGGAGCTTATACTTTGTGAAAGAAACAAATAAGATGTCAAAAAGTGATGAAAATCAAGCAACATGATGGATCAAGACTGACAGAGGATGCTATTTCAAGTCAGACTCATCATGAAGGCCTTCTGAGGTTCTGAGCACAAATTAAAACAAAACAAAGGATGAACAGGTTATTTGGGAGAAGAGCACTCTGGGCAAAGAAAACTGCAAGTGTGAAAGCCTGCGGCAGGAGTGCTTGGCACATTTCAGGGACAGGAGTGGTGAGCAGAGGGAAGAAAGGCAGGAAGTGAGGTTGCCGACAGAACCAGGGGCTGCATCACGAAGGCGCTTACAGGCTTTATGAGGATTCTGGATTTTATCCTAAGCCTGATGGATGGCCCAGGGGGCAGAGAGGTTTGAAGGGGAAGAGTATCACAGTTAAGGTGAGAGGATGACGGCCTGGACCAGTAATGACAGCAGAAGAGGAAGTGGGAAGCATACTATTTAGGCTATAACACACAAGTAAAAATGTGGCAGCATGAAATAGGGTGTATCTAGGACATATGTGGATCATTCTAACTGTAAAGTGACAGAAGATGACGCCAACAAGATAGTCAGAGGCTGGGTAACTAACTGCAAGGAGTCTGGACTTAACTCTTGGTCAGCGGGGGGCTACACGGGTCCATATCTCATTTGAAATCCCCTGAACCAGAATTGACTCAGAATCTGGATTTTTAAGATTTGAAAAAGGAATAGAGAGCATGGTGTCATATGGGGGCTAGACTTATCAGGGTGATCACTTCACAAGGTATAGAAATTTCTGGTCACTATGTGGTATACCTGAAATTAATATAATATTGTATGATGACTGTAATCGAAAAAATTTTTACGGCCATGCCACCCTAAATGTGCCTGATCTCGTCTGATCTTGGAAGCTAAACAGGGTCGGGCCTGGTTAGTACTTGGATGGAAGACCACCTTGGGTGCTGTAGGCGTTAAAAATAAATACAAAATAAAAGAACACAGTGCCTGTCTACAGTCATAAAAAATAGTTTACATCCTATTTTATGAATCCCCATCAGGATCTTAGGCAGCATCCTATAATGAAACTTGTTAATATTTCTGCGGCAAATGTATAATTATTCACACTGGAAAAGACGGTAAGAACTAAGAATAGGCTTACATAAGTTAAAGTACGCTCTTAACTTATGAAATGAGTCAGTTCCCAACAAGTACCAGTGTTGGGGAGATCAAGCAGAAACTCTTCCCAAAAATGGTTCTAACGATTCTGGACACTTGCACGTCATTAGACCAGAAGTCTTTAATGAGAATGGTGGCTGATGACTAAAATAGAGTCCTGTGCTGATTCTGGATGCTGGCAGATTTTGCATTTCCTTCACTGATATGATCAAAGGGTAAAATGAAGGGAGGGAGAAAATACTGACAATACTTTCTGCAAAGGTGTATGTCTGTGTCTCAGCTTCTCCATCACTGCTTTTCTTCTATGAGCCCTTCCACTGCCAACCACAGGCTAACAGACACGAGCCTTCCAAGAGACAATTCCACTTCACCAGAACAGGAGGCTGGGACAAGGTCTTACAGACACGAGCAAGGTAAGTAACAGAAATGTCAGCAACGAGCAGGTCTCTTCCCAGAGATGTACCAGCGGGTGAGGGAGGGAGGAAAGCTGCTTGGCTTTCCAGGGGTCACATCCCTGAGAATCAGCACACATAAAAAGCCACGTTTCCAAACAGAATACAGTGCACACATCAAACTTGTGTCACCTTGCATTTAGCTGTACTTGCAGGGCTCTGCTGCGCTGAGTTGACAACCCCCACCCCCTGCTCACTGACACTGCCGCATCTGGAGTCAAGTTCCATGTTCTCTCTCCATCTGAGAGGCTTGATTTCTCATGTCTGGCTGCTCAGAAAATCAAGGATGCAACCAGAATGTCCCAGCTCTCTAGGCACCAGCGTCTTCAATCGTCCCCAATGGCTCCCTAATCTCCTAGTCCACAGGCTGTCCTCTGATGCTCCTTCAGTAATGGGCACTGCCAGCACTCACGCCCTCTAGGCCTGATGGCCTGGGTTTGAATTCTGGCTGTACCACTTTGTACCTGGGTGACCTGAACGAACTGCAAATCTCTCTGAACTTCAGTTTATTCACCTGGAAAGTGGAAATACCACTCACTTGTCATTCAGCCCCCTTGATGACCTGACAAACATGTGTAAAGCCATCTGGCATAATCGCTAGCATGTAACATGTTTGGTACCTTACTTAAGTTACTCAACTTCTCAATCCCCATTTCATTACTTATCAGATGGCTCAGTGACAGGTTTCATTCTGATTTTCCAAAATATCTGACAGGAAAAAAAATCTCAATCTAAAATGATGTTTAAAGCCATTCAGTATCGGCTCCCTCCTCCTTCCCCAGCCTCACCCCCCACTACTACCAGACTTTCAATCAGGACACCCCACACACCTGGAATGCACTCCCCCCTCCTCCTCTCTGTGCCTGGCCCAGCCTGTCTCCAACACGAACGCTGTTTCCTCAGCATGTCCTTTCTCACAAAAGACTCAGGCAAATACTCTCCTCCGAACTCACAGCACCTGCTCCACGAGCGCCTCTGACATAAGTCGCGCATAGCCACGTAGCTTCTCCGTGATCTCTGTGTCCCATGAAGCTTTTCAGACTGACCGCGTGCGAGTGTTTTCTTCAAGCGGCACCACCACGGAGCGCATCTACGTTGTCAGTCCTTAACGGTGCTGGGGGCCCTGGGACTGTGGCTGACTTATGGTACGACTCAGTGAAAAGCCATTAAAATAGCTCCTGGCAGAGTAGGCACCTGATGAGTGTCAGCTGTCATGACTCGCACTGACACAGCAGTGGCCCTTCCAGGAGTTGAGCGGTCACAGAAATCACGCATAACTGTCTATCTCCTTCCCTCCACCCCCACCGCCCCTTGAGAGCCACCATCGTTTCTAGCCTACAAAACTACAACAGCCTTAGAGTTGGTCTCCCTGCTTCCAATGCCCGCTTCAGGCAAAGAGACCTTTTTAACCCATTTCCCATTTAGGAAGAAAAGTGCAGCTCGCCACCAGTGTCAATTTTACGTAAACACATTCTATGACAATGAAGCAAACTGACTGGTTTTCAATGTGAAAATAAAATATAAAAACTGTTTTTGTTCTTTCTAAACAGAACTTGTCTCTACTCCTAACGTGACAGAAATGTATACATAAATAGGATTCATCAATGAACTCCCGGCTGACAACTGCTTGAGAACAACGTTAATATCACATCACGCATTAGGAATGCCACATCACTGAAAATGTCAAATCCTAGAAAACGTAGCGTAGCGATCGAGAATTTTGTAAATGGAAATACCACTACTGAAAACAGAATGCTCTAAATAGGATGGTGTCATTTGTTTCCAAAGACTACCCATATACTAGAGAAATGCAAAAATAAAAAAGAGATACTTCATGGCAAATTCTGAGAGTGAGGTTACGGCTATAATCCACGAGTTACCTTGGAGTAAACGATGCAACCACAAGCACCATGGGCCGGTATTCTCAGGGCAAACAAGAAATGAGTTGAACAAATTATGTCGCTCTCCTACTCAAATCTTTCAACGGTTCTCATCGCAAGTTCCTTACCCTGGATTCCCAGGTACCACTCCATCACTCATCCCATCCCATCTCATCCTACTCCTTCCCTTGGTAACTGGCCTTCCTCAATCCTAGAAAACACATCCGCTCCTGCTGTAGACTCTGGCGTTAGCTGTCCTCTCCATTCCTTCCGCCAGCTTTTCACGTGACCCATCCTCTGGGTCTCAGCTCAACTGTCATCTCCCAAGAGAAGTCCAAAATATGTCCACATCTTCTCCTATCTGCAATTATTCTACTTGCTTATGTGTTCATTGCCCACCCCTCCATTAAAATGTAAACTCCAGCCTAGAATGCAGAGTGATGGTTAATAAAATGGAAACTCCAGAAGCCACTGTATCCCTAGCAGCCATGGCTGTGCTTGGCACTTAACAGCTACGCAAATACTGCTGAATTAATAGATCAGCAATTACATAAATCTGGTATGTAACAAAATAATAGCCAACACTTATTGAACACTCACTTTGTTCCAAGCACTGCCCTAAACTTTTTACACGTATTATCGTTTAATCCTCATGACAATCTTATGAGCTGATGTATTGTTATCCATACTTAACCACCTAGAAAACAGGCACAAGGAGGTTAACTAACCAAGATCAGGTAGCTAGAAAGTGGCTAATATGATCAGCTCGTGGACAAAGGCAACAACAAGGTAAAGCTATTAAGATGGTGGCTCTGAGGCTACACTGCTCTGGTCACACACATATTATAGAAAACAAAGGGGCCATTAAAAAAGAAAGAAAGAATGACAGCTCTTATTAAACAGTTAGTGTATGACGGGCACTGTTCTAAGCAATTTACATGTATAAACTGAGGCAGGTACTATTATTATTCTAATTTTACAGATAAGAAAGCTGAATGTAATAGACAAAATAATGCCAAATCCCCCAGGACTTGTGAATAAATTACCTGACAAAAGGTGTGCCTAAGGAATTTGAGATGAGATTATCCTGGATTATCTGGGTGGATGCAAGCGATCATAAGGGTCCTTATAAGAGGGAGGGCAGAAGAGGTCAAAGTCAGAAAAGCTGTGATGACAAAAGCAGGGGTTAGTCAGAAATAAGAGATTTGAAGATGCCAAGCTGTTGGCTTTGAAGATCAAGGGGCCACAAAACAAAGTATGCAGGTGGCTTTCAGACACCAGAAAAACCAAGCAGATTCCTCCCTGGAGCCTACTCTACGCAGGGAACACAGCCCTGCACACACCTTGACTTTAACTCAGTGAAACTGACTTCAGACTTATGACCTCCAGAACTGTAAGAGAATACATCTGTGTTGTTATGGCAATTGTTACAGCAGCAACAGGAAAGTAATACACTTAGGCACAGAGTCCTTAAGAAACTCGCCAAAGGTTACACAGCTACCAAAAAGCAAAGCAGATACTAACACCAGAGTACAAATGAATGTAAAATTACTTTGTGATGTAACGTGTAACAATGACAGTAACCATCCACATTAAGTGCCTCGCTGAAACCTTGATCATCACCATTTTACTCTCTCAGCAAAAAAACATACAAGCCCTAAACACTGCATAAAATTTCTCTTCCTAAAAGTCCTAGGGGCTCCACAGACCCCGGGGGTAGGCCATCATGTTCCCCCAGGAAAGGATTCATGTCTGTCCTGAGGAAGGAAAAAACTGAGGCTCAGAAAAGGTGTCCAAGCTCTCACAGCTTATGGCTGGCCAGAGCTGGGGTCAGAATTCAGAATTCTGACTACAATCTATGTGTCCCCCACACTGCCTGGTATACAGTAGGCCTAAATAAACACATGCTCATTTACTCTTTGATTTCTGCTGCCACATAAATACCTTCTAACCTTCTGGGAAGGAAGGGATGAGAGCCTTATTTTTGAATTCATTATACACACTGCAAGTTAAGTCAAGTCAAAGCAAGGTTAAAAACTAACTACCAAATTCACATTCAAACCACCCCTGCCAAGAGTCTAATGTCAGAGAGTGAATCATGGCAACAATCTGGTATAACACTATTTTGAGTAAGGTGAGCACAAAGCCCCCGAGGCCAAGGGAGAGCTTCAGCACATCTGAAAAACAGGATTCAAAACATCTAAAGGAACGAGCCAGGGAGACACAGATGAGCCAGGGCATGGAAGGCCGTGGACTTTAACAGCTTTGGATTTTATTCTGAGTATACCAGGAAATCACCTGAGGGCTGTAAGCCAGATCACTGGGATCTGATTTTTTAATGTAAATCTGGCTGGCTGCTGTGTGAAGAACAGATTACAGAGCCAGGAGTGGAACAGGGGCAACCGTTGAGGAGGCTATTGAGGTGATCGGACATGATGGGTGTGTCTGGGACTAAGGAATGAAGGGAGATGAGATAAAGTTAGCAGAGCTGACAGGACTTCCCAATAGATTGGACGTGGGCATAAGGGACGGGATGAACCAAGAGCTAGCCTTCCTGTCTGTGCAGCAGAATAATCGGTGAGGTCACTGGCATTTGGCAGATCTGACCACTTTCTTCTTCTGGAAATATTCTTTCTTCACTTAACAGCACAATACTTTTCAATTAAATCTACAATCCTGCTCCATCCAATTGCTGATTCATTTTATTTATTTAATTCATTTTAGTTTCCCCTCTTTTGTGATTATAGCTATAGTTTACGGAATGCTTTCTATGCTTACACAGTAGTTATGCATTATCATCTCATTGAGTTCGCCACAATCTTGGAGAGTCTATTACCTCCACTTGATGAGAAAACTGAAGCACAAAGAAATGCATCCAATAATTAACATTGTTCTGGGGCTGAGAGTCAAACTCAACTATTAACCACTGGAATAAGCTAGTCCTTATATGAAAGTAAGGACTGGCCTCCAGCACACAGCACATGCTCAGTCACTGTAATGACAAATACATGCCTATGGAACCCACTGAGGTTGCTGTGAACAAACCAACAGTGTTGGGTAATGAGTGCTTGAAAACAGGGATGTTTGTGTAGTCCCTTTTTTGTCAATCAAAATTTTGGAGCTGAAACAGTTTTTAAAGATTTTGTCACACTCACCCCTCCTTTTTGCAGATGTGGAACCTAAAGCCAAGAAACTGAGACTCACCCAAGAGCAGAGAACTAGACAGCAGAGCTGGGAGCTGAACCCAGGTTTTCTGACTTCCTAGGTCTTTGCAATGTACAACCATTGCATTCACTCGACAAATACCTAAATGTCTACATACTTGCAAGCACTGGAAATTTAAGGGAGACCAGTCAAAACCCACATTTGAATTACTGGATTTTTCTAAACTGCTTGTCCTCATGGAGCTTATAATCTACCTCCCTCTCTCCAGTCACCCTCCTTTCCTCTCTTAGATATGGAATAAATCATCGCTGAGCAGAAGAAAAATTAGACACTGTGAAAAGGCAGGGCAAAAACTGCTAAGGCGCACATTCTGAGAATGTACCCAGCTGCCGGCCTCAGTGCCAGCCTCTGTGTTCATCTGACTTAAAGAATGAGCCCCACGGTGGAAAATGAGCTGTCATGGAAAAGGAAGGGAACCTGAAGGTAGTAACTATGATTCCGACGCTACTCCTATTTACTTGGTGTGCAACCTTGGGAGCTGGCGCTTTTCTCTGACTCTCATCTAAGAAACAGGCTCCACACCACAGCAAGAAATGTGAACTCACATGCTCACAGGAGCTAGGCAATGACATCAATGCCTGAGACCGAGCGGATGGAGATGATGGCAAAGGAGAGGCCCCACGTCCTGCGTAAGAAAGGCAGCCTCTACCTAGCCCCAATCAAGGCAGGGTTGTCTGACCTTTCTATTTTCAAAAGACAGAAATCAGAAACTCTACGTGAAACTTCCAGTTGGGGGACTAGGGGGCGGGGACATTTCCCCCCCCCACACACACACACACTTCTCATTATAAAAAATTTCAAACATACAGAAAAGTACAGAGGATAACATCTGCCCTATTGGCTTTACCCATGTGCAACCTACACCATGGCATTTCACGCCCTTAGAGTGCTTCCCCAAACTCTTTTTAACCACACTATTACCTAGAAAATGGCCTACTATCATCTGATAGGAGTGAATACTCACATTTCCCGTCTAAAAGATGTTTTCATACAAGTTCTTTTTCAACTAAGATCCAGTCAAAGTTCTCACCTTGCATTTGTCCCTACCTCTTTACTAAATCTAGGACGGTCCTCTCACTTGTTTTCTTTTCCATGATATTGACTTTTGAAATAGAACCAGTGCAGCTGTCATGTAAAAAGCTCCACATTCTGGATGTCTTATGGTTACCCCAATGGTGTCCTTTAGGTTGTTCTTCTGTTCTCTAAAAGCATGGCAAGAGTCAAAGATGATGCACTAAGTTTCTTACTTCACCACATCAGAAGGCACATTAGTAATAATCAATCTCCGAAAGAGACAAAAGAGTTTTTATTTCTCTTGTTTGAATATTAGCTTAGCCTTATGGATTCTAAGTTTCAAAATATTATTAAATATAAGCAGGGTTGGGCCTGGTTAGTACTTGGATAAGAGACCACTTAGGAATACGAGGTGCTGTAGGCATTAAAAAATATTATTAGTTGATTTTATTTTTTCTGATGCTCAAATTGTCCCAAATTTGGCCAATTCTCTAGACCTATAAATGTTGGCAACTAATTTAAAACACTGTATGAGAGTTACAGGTCAGTATTTAACCTCTAGACTGCATGAGTCCCATAGGAAGGCCCATTTTAATGTCATTCACTCTCCCTTCTAGTTCTCAGACAATCTAGGTCAAATATCACCATCAGAGGTAAAGCTGTAGCCGGTATGCAGTCTGCTGCCTTCCATTTCACAAAGGAACTCCAGCCCCTGGAGGTGTCTCACTCCTAAAGTCCCCTTAGAGGCAAGTCAATCTGCTTTGCAGACCCCCTTCCTCTCTACACAGGGGAGGGAATCACTGCCCTTCCTATCCAGAGAGCTGCTGCGAAAATCAGCTGAAAAACAGACATGAGAGCACTAAAACTCTGTAAGACTATCTATAAATACAGATTCCAAATTATAGACAACCCCTGCCTTCCCTCCCAGTTTCTCCGAGTTCATCACATCTCCACTCTCCGGAACTGCAGCCTCCCAAGAATGCCAAGCCCTGCCTTTGATCTGCCCCTCCTCAGAAGCCCCCATCCATTCTGGATCTCTGCTCTGATAAAGCATTCCTATCCCTCTAACAGTTCTCTTACTACATTCCGGTTCAACCCTTACCAATTTCACTCCACCTCAAAGAAAACTACCTTCTGCCCACAACCCCTTAGATCAACTTTTCTAGTATACTTAGGCCCTCCATATACTCCAATCCTTCAAACGGCAGTCCCTAATATCAACCTCCCCTATATCTTCAGGCCCAGTCTCAGCCATCCTTGAGTTCTCCCTCTCATACCTGTCCCCTCAACCTTTAAAATATATCCAGAAAAAACATTTAACCCCTTCTTTAGAACCCCAAGCCCCATTACTTATGTCTCAAGTGGACTACTGCAGTAATTACCGAAGCAGTCTCGTAATTGGAATCCTTATTTCCACTTCTGCCCACTTCAACCTACTCTCCACACAGGGAGTTATCTTTTTAAAACAGAAAACAGATCATGTTACTCCTACTCAAAACTCTCCAACAGGTTTCTCAGCACACTTAGAATAAAAACTAAAAAAGCTACTCAACTCCTTTGGTTCCAGCCACCGTTTCTCTAACTTGACAAGGATGTGCTAGCCTCCAGGATTTTACACTTGCTCTTCTCTATGGCAGAAAGGTTCTTCCAGATGGTTCTTTCCTTTTAGTTAGGATTTGGGCACAGTGTTACCTCTTCAGAAGCATTTCCTGGCCACCCTATCAAACAGTCCTCCACTTTACCATCCTTTATGGACCTTCTTATCCTGCATTTTTATCTCCTGCACTTGCATTACTTAACATTTTATTATTTATCTTTGTCTCCAACACTAGAATGTAAGTTCCCTGTGAGCAAGGAGTCTGGTTCAGAAATTTATGCTCTGTGACTGGAAAAGGTGTTCGATAAATACTTGATCAAATCAATTACCTCTTTCAAAGACTTCATCCCCTCCAATAACTATTCCTCAATACCTCAGGTATGCCCAACCTTAGGGTCCTGTCCTCTCTGGACACACCCCCATACCGAGACACAGCACATCCGTCAGGCACCTCCAAGAGCCCTAGACTCTAGGAGACTCTCAAGAGCCCCGCTAGGTATTACTTGCCCCCACACTCCTCAAAAACCCTCATTCTTTCAGACTAGCTCTCCCCTTAGAAGCCACGAGAATGTGAGCTCGCCTGTTTCGTTTGGCAGTCTCCCCAGCGTCCAGCAGAGAACAGGTCCCCACTATCTAGGAATGAATGAACTACGCCCCCCCCCCACCCCCCCCCCCCCGCTTCATCCTTGCCAGGCATTCCTGGCTCCTTCTATTTCCTAAGCCCCCACTCCCGACTGAAACCCTACCATCACCCCTTTCGAGGTTCTGAGTCGGAGCTGGAATCTTCCTGATCCCATAGGGCTCCGGCTCCCCCTCCCAGCGGCCTCTAAACACTCAGGGGGGCCCTCTCACCACCCCTGGATGTCTCCGCTAGCCGTACCTTCCAGAAACATCCCAAATCAACCCTTCCGATCCTCGCAAGCGCGTTACTATCCTCGGGTATGGAATTCCCGCCTCATCTCTTCAAATTAGAACCCCCTCCCACGCCGCTCCCCGAGGGCCGCGAACGCCTAGGGCCGGACACCCCACCCCCAGACCCGCAGCCCAACGAGCTGCCGCTGGCCCTGACCGTTTCTGGGCCTCCAAACCCCAGAGACGGATCTGCCGGTCATACTGCGCCGCCTCCTCCTCGCTGATCCCGCCGCCGACCTCCTCTTTCTCCACCATGGCGTCGGTTCTTGCTGTCTACGCTCAGGTTCTGCCCACGCCAACCACCCGCCGGCTCCCGCCCGGCCAACCGCCGCCGGCCGCGTCTACGCCTGCGCTGGGGGCCCGCGCCTGCGCAGTAGCTCCTCCGCGGCGCGGCCCGCGGGCGGGGCGCCGAGCCCAACCTCGAAGGCGGGCCCACAACGGCCAGCCACGTGACGGAAACGCCAGCCAATCCTGGCTGAGAAATGGCGCGGCCTATGGTTCCCTCGAGGATACACAAGTGGTTGTTCATGAGGCCGTTCGTACAGAGCTCGTTTACGGAGCGCCTGCCGCAAACCCGTTGTCAGGGATGTTGTGAAATAATGTAGCGACTAAAATAGTCAAAGTCCTGTCCTCACAGGCAGCTTCCACTTTTTATCTTTTGGGACACTTGCTCTTAACCCCAGCCTCCGCACTAGCAGCAGTCAAAACGACTGGTGGAGAGGTCCACATGGAGATAAACCAAAGCCCCTGACCCGCAGCCAGGCCAACGCTGCAACCAGCAGCCAGCACCAACTTACTGGCCCTGTGAGTGAGCCATCCTAGAAGTGGATCCTTTGGCAGATGGTCGAGTCAATCCAGATGGAGGAGAGACAAGACATTCTTGCCAAGCCCTGCCCAAGTGCTGATGTGTAAGCAAAATAAATGATTACTGTTGATCTACGTCACCAAGTTTTGGGGTCACTTGTTACATAGCATTAGGTAACCTGAATGTTCTTCCCCCCACAACCCTCTTCTCTTTCCTCCCTCTCCCTTTGCCTAACTAACCCCAACTCTCCCTCACTCTTTCCCTTTTCTGTGCTGACATTCTCCATGTTTATAAATCTAGTGTCTTTGACACATTTATTCATTCACATTCCCCTGAGGAAATGTGCCCAGCCCTGCGCTACGTGATACATAAGCTTTCGGGGGAGTATTTTGTACTGTGAAGTTGGGGTAACTCTGTGAGAAAAAGTAATGACCAAGTAGAGGTGTAAGGAACCAAGAAAAGCTATGAAGACTGAACCGTGGTGACGGAAGGGGACAAAGGCATTCATCAAAAACTCAAATCGTGAATTTTTTTCAATTTCAGTATACAATTAACCCTTGAACAATGTGGGGGGTAGGGGCACCCAATTGAAAATCCACATATAACTTGACTCCCCAAAAACTTTAATAGCCTACTGTTGACTGGAAGCCTTACTGATAATAACAGTTGATTAACATATTTTGCATGTTATGTGTATTATGTGCTATATTCTTACAATAAAGTAAGCTAGAGAAAATATTATTAAGAAAATCATAAGGAGAAAATATATTTATAGTATTTATCGAAAAACATCAGTGAATAAGTGGACCCCTGTTGTATAAGGGGAAACTGCAATTGACGAACTGCATTGTTTTAGATTTAGGTGTATGGTCTTTTGTTCTTTGTTTTACTTTTTTTCTTTTTTCGTTCTTTTTTGTCCTTTTTTTTACAGTGTGGAAATCTATTTGTTAATTACAATATGTGACCATCGCACTTTGAGGCAAATAGAGAACATAAAAACTTCAGGCTCCTGACCACTAAAACTACAAGTCACCTCTCCCGGAATGAGCATCACTTTGCTTAGAATGATCCAAGGCTCTCTTTGAATGAGCAAGTTTGGGAAGCACTTGCCTCTTTAAATTTCTGATGTTTCTTCCAAATATTGTTGGGCACCCTAAGAAAGGCCCTTTCCTCACAATTTTTCTGACTCCCAATCCAACCTCCAACCATGACCTTATCCCTTATCCTGCTCCAGAGGATGAGACAAGGGTCCAGATGGGTTGAAGTTCAGGGACAGAATGAGAATAGTTGACATTATTCGGTCATTTTTATTTTATTTTGTCATAATTTTATCTTAAAGATTTTTCGAGTTTATGAAGAAAAGTAGTCCAGTGAATATTCATATATCATTCGTCCAGAAGCATTACAGGGAAAAGTTTTCAGAACTACAGATCTCACCAGGAAACTCTAGTAGGCCAGATTCTCTTAAACATTTCCAGAATATGAAAAGCCAAATACACACAAATTCCTTAAACCAAAACATTACTTCCAGAGATCTGAGTCACGTGAACATTTATATATTTAACTCCAAATATTCCCAGGGTTAAGTGATGCCAGCTAGGGAAATAATTATGGCAACGAGGGGATTTACTGAGTTCTTTTGATTATCTCTATGGCTGATGGTGCTTTGCAAAAATGGCTACAACAATATCTCCCATCCTATATGCTCTTCTTACAACATTCCTTTGACACTGCTCCCCTTGAGGGATGATGTTCACTTCCCTTGAAACTATTCTTCCGAGGTAAGTTAGGAAAGGGAAGGCTACTTCCTCCTTGTTCAGGGAACACTGGAGTTTGAGCCCTGATAAACCAGATAAGCAGTCCCATCCCCTATGGCCGTTACGTTGAGAGGAAGCCCAACCAGCCCATAAGGAGAAAGCACATGAAGAAGCTCTGAAATTACACAAAGCCAGAGAGATGCCCGCCCAGCCCCTATCTCTCCAGCTTTCCACTATCTCAGTATTAGCCATGTGGTCGGCAACTGCAGGAGAAGTCCAGGCCAGAAACAACCAGCCAAACCTTCCTGATTTCTTGACCCACAGATACCGTGAAAGATAATGAAAGATTGAATACATGGTGATGGAAGGAGAATAAACTTCAGGTGATGAGCACACAATAGGGTATACAGATACCATATTATACAATTGTACACCTAAAATTTACATAATGTTATTAACCAATGTTACCTCAATAAAGGTAATAACAATTTGAAAAGAAAAGAAAAGAATGAAATGACTGTTTCTGCTTCAAGCCATTAAATTTCAGGGAATTAAAAAAAAAAACTGGTAAGGTACACATAACAAAATGTACCATCTTGCCCATTTCTAAGTGTATAGTTCAATAACATTGGGTATATTTACATTGTTGTGCAACTAATCTCCAAAACTTTTTCATCTTGCAAAACTGAAACTCTATACCCATTAATCAACTCTTCATTTCCCATTCCATTTAGCCCGCCCCACCATTCTATTTCTGTTTTTATGAGTTTGACTCTTCTAGATATCTCATATAAGTGAAATCAGATAGTGTTTGTCATTTTGTGACTGGCTTATTTCACTTAGTGTAATGTCCACAAGGTTCATCCATGTGTAGCATCCTTTTTAAGGCTGAATATATATATCCCATTGTAAGTGTATACCATCTTTTGTTTATCCACTCATCCATCAGTAGACACTTGGGGTGCTGCTTCTACCTTTTGAGTATGGTGAATAATGCTATGAATATAGTTGAACTAATATCTTCTTGAGACCCTGTATTTGATTCTCCCGGGTACATACTCTTGGGGCAGTTTGTTTTTCAACATTTAATCAGAACAGCTGCCCAAAGTGAGACTTAACAGGGGTGGAAAGCAGTTATTCAGTAGACCAGGCTCCTGGGTTTAAGGATTACGTAATAACCTCCCCCAAGGTGATTGCTCACCATTAACCAAGGCAATGGTTCTCAATCCCACCTGCACATTAGAATTATCTAGGGAGCTTTTTCAGCAAATATGGTGCCCAGGCACTACATTCAGAGACTCTGATTAATTAGTCTGGGGTGGAGCTGAGACATTCAGATTTTTACAAAATGCTCCCTAGATGATTCTAAACTGCAGTCAAGGGAGAACCATGAAAAAAAGATGTGTACTGCTTCATTCTAGTTTCAAGTCTTTTCCTGTTCTTCCTGTTAGGCCCACATAACTCTTCCAGCCATTCAAGAAACATCAGAATGAGTTCCAAATATCTCTCATGGCTCTGTACAACTTTTAATCACACTTTCTAAGTCATTCTGTAGACATGGGTTGCTGGTTAGAGTAGGAATGTATGGAAGACGAGTGTTAATGGAGATTTAAAAACTAGAAGGTTTTAGTCTATGGTCATGCCACCCTGAACAAGCCCGATCCTGTCTAATCTCAGAAGCTAAGCAAGATCGGGCCTGGTTAGTATTTGGATAGGAGACCACCTAGGAAGACTAGGTGCTGTAGGCATCAAAAATAAAAAATAAGGGATTGGAAGCTGACAAGCTCCTTGCAATCTGTGAGGTCAACCAAGGGTTGCCTTACCTAAAATAAACAAACAAACAAACAAACAAACAAATAAATAGGTTTTAACAAAAGTATAATATCTATACTAAATTACAAATATTAAATTACACTGATTGATTGATTTTTGCCTATAAAAGGTGTTATGGGTAGAACTGTGTCCTCCCCCAAAATATGTTTAAGTTCTTATAATACCTGTTATTTATGGATGTGACCTTATTTGAATATAGGGTCTTTGCAGATGTAATCAAATAAAGATGAAACTATTAGGATGGACCCTAATTCATTATATTTAGTGTACTAATAGGGAGAGAGAAATTTGGATACAGAGTAACACAGGGAGAAGGCCATGTGATGATGAAGTGAGTGATTGGGGTAATGGCCCTACAAGCCAAAGATCACCAAGGTTTCATCAGAAGCTAGGGGAGAGAGGCATGGAATATATATATTTTTAATTTTATTTTATTAAATTTATTCGGGTAACATTGGTTAATGAAATTATATAGGTTTCAAGTGTACAGTTCTATAATACATCATGTGTAAATTGCATTGTGTTCACCACCCAAAGTCAAGTCTTCCATCACCATTTATTTGACCCCTTTTACCTTTTTCTACCTCTTCTCATCCCCCTTTCCCTCTGGTAATCACTAAACTGTAGTCTGTGTCTATGAGTTTTTGTTTGTCTTGTTGAAATAGAATCTCCCAGCCCTCTGACTGAACCAACCTTGCTGACACCTCGATCTTGGATTCCTGGCCTCCAGACCTGTGAGACAATAAATAACTATTGTTTTAAGCCCCCTAGTTTGTGGTATCTTCAGCATATTGTTGGAATAGAGTCATAACTCCATCCAGTATATGAAGAATAATGGAAGTCAGGTTATCTCAATGTTAGAAAAGTTACAAGTAGAGAAAAAGCAGAGGCTGAAATGAATGTCGTGCTTTGGATTAGAATTAAAGTTACGGGTATGTGTTAGTTTCTCAGGGCAGCCATGACAAAGTACCAGAAGCTAGGGGGTATAAAATAGCAGAAACTTATTGTCTCACAGTTTTGGGGACCAGAAATTTTAAATGAGGGCCTGAGCTTTCTGAAGGCCCTAGGGACAGAATCCTCCCTTGCCTCTTGTAGCTTCTGGCAGTTGCTTACAATCCTTGCCATTCTTTGGCTCATAGATGGATTACTCCAATCAGGCCTCTGTTGTCACATGGTGTTTTCTGTGTGCGTGTGTGTGTGTGTTGTGCACGCGCGCATGTGCGTGCGCATGCACATGTTTATCTATGTCTCCTCTTCTTATGATGTGAGTCATATTGGAAGGGCCTACCCTACTTCACTTTGACTTCATATAATTTAATTAATTATATCTTCAATGGTCCTATTTCCAATAAAGTCACATTCTGAGGTTCCAGGAAAGCCACGAAACTGTGGAGAGGGAAATACTATTTGACCCAGTACAGGTGCGAGCGCATACTTTTAAATATATATTGACATATGTAGAAATAATTATATATGTACAGATGGGGAGCTAGCTAGCTGGATGAAAGAAGTCTTGGATTTGGATTAAATCTAGTAGTTGGGAGGGGGTGGTGGATGAGAGTAAGAAACTGAGCCTGGCTGTGAGTTTAGCATGGTCAAAGTTGGGTGATGGGTACATGAGAATTCATTCATTTCACTCTTCTATTTTCTTTATATGTTTGCATTTTGCCATAATCAAACATTTTTTAAAACTTGAATTTTAAAATTCTGAATCCAAAGCAGTTTCACTATGCTGCGATGCTTCCTGCTCTCAGGGAAAAAAGCTAATGACAGAATCAAATAACCTCTTTGTGCGGGAAAGACATTTAGAAGTCAAGGAATGACAAAGCAGCAGAAAGCTATATCAAGTATCTCTTGGATAAGCTTTTAGAAATTACCAGCTTTGCCGAGCTGCCTTGTATTATTAAAGTGAAAAGTACATGGATCATAAAAAGAATAAAGGGAGTCAAATTATTTCGAAGAGCTAAAACAGATCTGTAGTGTTAAATGATTTATTATTTAACAGACTGACCTTGAAAGTGGCTCTGAAGATCTGCAGCATGTAGTCATTTGTAATTATTTAGGGAGTGGCCTGATGAACTATTATCTGTGTTTGCAGTAACTCTGGTAAAATGAGCCCTGAAAATAAAGCTAGCTGCTCTATAAATTATTTTCTCTTGCACTCCTACATTCATTAAATGTCTAGAATGTCCCCTTTCTCTCTTTCCCCTTATACTTTTCTAAAGCTTATAAGGAACATTTAATGTAATGGTATATTCTCAAGGTTGGGGATATACATGTTTTTAAATTGTTTTATTGAGATGAAATTTACATAAAATAAACCATTTTGAAGTGAACAGTTCAGTGGCATTTAGTACACTCACCATGCTGTGTAACCACGATCTCTAGTTCCAAAACATTTTCATTATATAGAAGTGGTGGTATCTCCGAGTCAACCATGACTTTGCTATGCACACAGTTCCAAAAGAACTGGAAATGTTGGGCATTGCAGCTTAATATGACTTTGTATAAACAGGGCTTTCGACTATTTAAGAATGATCGTTAACTTAGTTCATGAAGTGATCATTCAATACCAATGTCATGTTGCAGGACATTTTGTCATCTCCGGTCCCTGTCATGATGCTGGTAAAACTCTCCTCAAATTCCCAAAACACCCCCAAGGGAGCAATATTGTCCCCTAGAGAACCAGTTGACAACCAAAATTAATTTCTCTCAATGATTTCCAGAATGTCCTCTAGGGGGAGACATCCTCTCTTGAGAACCAGGTAGACCAATCAATCAACCATCATCTCCTAGTCTGGACTTCATTATCCCCATCTCCCCAATAAATCCAGGGTTGGATTTGCGAAGAAAGAAAGAAAGAAGGAAGAAAGGGGAAATAGTTATTGGGTTGGTAGTCAGCAGGATCCAACACATCACAATGCCTCTCTTTGGCCAATGGTCTCCTTTCTTCCCCAGGGGGAAAGACACCTCGATCTTGGATTCCTGGGGGGTGAGGAGGGGATTCCAGAGGTTGGAGCCAGCTGCTGATGTTTCTTCCACACTGTTGAGTGTCTTTTCTGTAAAGGACTGCTCATCCATGGCATAAAGAACCCACCCTAGAGTCACCCCAGGAACTAGAAATATAAAATCCTTTGCTAGAATAATGATGTTCCAAGAATAGAAAGAAACAGGTACCATGGAAGCACTATCTGACTTGTCGGCGTTACAGAAGGTTATATCTCAGAAAAATATGGGGACCTGCCAGCTCAAAAATGTTTTGGGGATCCAGAGGAAGAGGTATGTTTGAATTTTTTTTTCCAAAATAAAGGGCAAGTTGCTGAAACTTGCACTCTACCCTCTCCTTCCACCAACAATAACAACAGCACAATAACAACACAATGCTTGGTGACCCTCTTGGAATTTTGGCAGTAATTTGTATGATGGTTGGGAGACTTGTTTCATTCACCAGCAGAGAAAGCTCTATGGCTGCTGGGGGTTCCTAGCTGGCCCAAGATGTAGTACAAAGGACTCTGCCATTTGGGTTTTCTAACCCAGCGATCCAGGGAGTCTTAAAAGTGGTGAACATGCTGCAATTTACTTGTCTGTTCTCCTACTGATGAGCATTTAGGTTGTTCCCAGTTAGGAGCTGTTTCACAGTGCTGCTGTGAACATTCTTGTTTATACCTTTTGGTATTCATTTCTGTTGGATAAATACTTTCGAATGAAATTGTTGAATCAGTGTAGGCATATATTCAGCTGTAGTTCATATGGCCAGGCTATTTTCCAGTGATTCTAAGGGAACTCCTGTTTTTCTCCTCTGCTCTGGTTGCTCTACTTGGACACCAAGCAATTCTCCAACTGGCAGACACCAGCTGTCTTGGCTATTCTCTCTCTGGATAATCTCAGAAATAGCCACCTGGACATTAATTCATAGTTTTAACATACACTTGTACATTCAGGAATCTAAGAGGTCTTTCGTTGTTTTGCTCTGCAGATGTTAACTGATTAACCTCTCTTATCTCCTCCTTCCAACCTCTGGCCTGTTTAATTTAATGTTGCATAGCTCAGCAATGTTTTCCTGTCATATAAAATGTCCTGACCAAGAGCAAATCTTTTAATTGGCCTACCAGAAACTTTTTCTTCCTTGCATGCATGGTTATAATAAAATGTTGGCACTGCTGATAACTAAATTGTCCAATGAAGGTTTTTTTTTTTTTTTTAACATACCAAGAGCTAGTAGAGCAGGGTCATTATGTGTAATTGTGCAGGGTGTCATTCTATGCTTTGATTTCTGAACCCCACGTATTCTCATTATGGACGAAACAACACTGCTTGAGAACACAGACCATATCTAGGAAGACAGTACTCTGTCTTTTTGAGGTGGTAGTCTTCATCTGGCGCATTCTCTGAAACTTCTATAGGCCATTCCACAATCGTAGAGGGCCATTCATTTTTAGGTAATGAGGAAAATAAAAGGACCAACAAATCCCAGCAGGCAAGATTTCTTCAGGCTTTTACAGTGTAACACTAGAGCAGTCTACCAAGACCTTCTGCCATTCCAGATGTTACTTTGTGAGTTACTATGTAATTGTTGATGAGGGTATAGACGTGGGAAAGTTATGGAAGATTCTCAAGTTACAGATGAGTTCTGTCCAGCAGAAAACAACCTGAAAGACATCCGCCAGTTTTGTGTCAAACTTCCCAATCTAATTCCAGCTTTCTTTTTTCCCCACTGTCTATACATACCACTTCCTTGAAGTACACCCTTGAACCAACTTTATTCTTCTGGTTCTCTTATCAGTGGGTTAAATAATATCACTGACGCATACTTTCAATGCTTTCGTGAAGGTCATATTTTCAACTTTTAAAAAATTATACTATGAAAACAGATAGTAAATAAAATCCAGGGATGGTAATGCTGGCAGAAATAGGGCAGAAAAAATAACAGCGACTCCCAGCAAATGATTACTCCAGTGAAGGCAAATTGGTGATCTTTCCCAGTGGGAAAGATCCATTGTAATCAATCTGCCACCAGTGGCTGGGAAGTGGGACATTGGATGTGTGAGACCTTATTCACACTACCTGCTCCAGTTCGGTAACCAGATACCATTTCCACGTGACGAGGCTGGGCCTGCCCGCTTCATCACTTAGTGGTAGGGTAAGACACCAGCACTTGGGATCCCATGGCCAATCATGTGGGCTTCACAGAACACACAAATAACCCAAGCGCTAATTCTCATAACAGGAGGTCATGACTTTTTATAAAAGCCCAGGTTTACGCCTCCTACTGTTTACCAGAGGGCCACAGACTACCCCTAAAAGGCAATGGAACGTCATCTCCCGTTAAAAAATGGCCATGGCTAACCCTATAACCTCGAAACAATTAAATACCGAGGTTCAGTCTGCACCCATTAAATGGGAATAATAGTAGCTCCCCTGAGTACAGTTAGGAGGGTCAAAAGATTTTGTTTTTATACTGTTTGAACCTGGTCAGGGCTTCCAAGTTCAGCATTTACGAGCTTTTCAAATAGCACGCACCAGGTCTTAAACTCCAGCCAAGATCTACCAAGGCCTGCCCCTTTCGCACCGCCCAGGGATGACGTCATTGACCGAGGTCTCTAATGAAATTATCTCCCGGCCTGCTCGGCTCATCCTCCCATTCTCCGGAAACCTACAACTCCGGCACTTGGCCTCCGGCTTTAGGTTATTTTTCCTCTCCGTAGCCCTAATCCCTTCCCTCCCACTCCTCCACCTAAAACTTTCGACTCTTCTCGCCTTCCTTCAAGCTAGTAATCTTCGGTTCTTCACGCTTGCTCTCGGGCGAATTTCTCAAAATCGTTTCCTTTTAATTAATCGCCTCCCTAGCCCGCCCTTCAGCTCCTTCCTTTTAAAGCCCATTACCCGCGCGCGGCCTCTTTCGGCTGTTTCCGTCTCCGGCCACCCGCACGGACGCTACCTTCGGATCTTTCCGGATCACCACAGTGCCGCGTTGTTTTCGGTCCCGATCGGCTTCGGCTTTTTCCGGCTCTCGGGAGGGCCCGCCCACTTTTCCTCTAGCCCGCCCTCACCGCCGTCTTCGGTTCTTTCCGCCTCTCTCCGTCTCCCGCTCAGCAACTCTCGGCTTTTCTCGCCTTCCCTCCGCCTCACTCTCTCCGTTCGGCTCTTACCGCCGCCCCTCGAGCGAGTGGCCCGTACCCTCTCCGCCACGTGACGCGGCCTCCACCTCCCGGTTCCCCTCCCACCGCGCCCTTCCTCCCGCCTCAGCCTCCCAGCCCGTCCGGGCCGCGCCGCCATTTTGTGTGAATTTCTGACTGCGGCGGGGGCCAGGCAGCCGGGGCACCGCGGGCGGGCAGACAGACAGCCCGTCTCCGCGGCCCGTTTCCTCTCCCTAAAATCCCCCCCTTTTTTTAACTACCCCTCCCCCGCTCGCTCTCCTCTTCCCCTTTCCTCCTCGCTTGCTCCATTGCGCGCGGCCCGCGCTAATTACACCCAACCACCCACCAGTGTCCGTGTCCCTCGGGTGTCCCGCTCCCGGGCCCGCGGGTGCGTGTGTGCGGGGGGCGCGGGGGGGGGCTCTCGCCCGGATGAGGGCCCCGCGCCCGTGAGCGAGTGACCCCCAGGGGCGGGCTGCGGAGAAAGGCGGCGAGCGGCCGGCTTAGGCCGCGCGGCCTACGCGGAGGTCGGCGCAGAGGTGATTTCGAAACCGAAAAAGTATATGCCCATTCCTAAGAGGAGCCCCGAGAGCTGAAGTGTGCCCCTCCCGCCACGCCCAAGCAGTCCTCGGTGCATTAACACCCCCTCCCCCCAAAAGGAACTATGGAGGCCGCGCCCGGGACCCCCCCGCCGCCGCCATCAGAGTCGCCGCCAACGCCGCCGCCGCCGTCAACGCCTTCGCCTCCTCCGTGTTCCCCCGATGCCTGCCCGGCCACCCCGCACCTCCTCCACCACCGCCTCCCGCTCCCTGACGACAGGTCAGGCCCCCGGCCCGGCCGGGGCGGCGTCCCCGGGGGGAGGAAGAGGAGGTGAAGGAAGGGGGGCGGCCGCCATGTTGGGCCGGGCGGCGGCGGCGGAGGCGGAGGAGGAAGGGCGGGGTCGGTGGGTGTCTCTCGCTCGCTCGCTCTTTCTCACTTGCTTTCTCTCCTGGCCTCATGCGTTCACCCCCCCTCGCGGCGCTCGCCCGCTCTCCCTCGCTCTCGCTCTGTCTTTTTTGGGCGCCATGCTGAGGGGAAGGTGAGGAGGCGCCCCCCGGATCCCCCGCGCCCGCCCTGGGGAGGGGGCGCCAGGGGGGGCCGTGGAGGCCCGCGGGGGTCCTGGCTGCCCCTGCGCCCGGAGCTGGCAGTCATGGGCCTGCCTGCCTGTCGCCTGGCTTCGGGGACAGGGACGGGGATGGGAAAGGGGCCCCCGGACCCTTTTTCGGGGGATCTCGAGTAGCAGCCCCGCTCTTAGGGGTTTGGAGTTGGGGGGGTCCCCTAGTCCCCGGCAGTATCCTTTCTCCTGGGGGAGGTCTTTCCTAGTCTACTTGGAGAGGTTTCTTAGCTTACTTAGGAGGCAGAAAGTGGGGGTTCGTTTAGTCCTTTCTCCATCCTCCTACGGGGGAGGGTCCTTTGGGTGGGGGCTCTTTTGCGCTCTTTTTTCCCCTGGGCGGGAGGTGTTTCCTAGCTATTCCGTAGAGGGCAAAAAAGGTCGGGGGATCTCTAGCTCATTTGATGGAAGCCCCTGCCTCTTTTTGGGAGAAGAACCTTATGTTTTTTCCTTAAAAGGAGGGGTCTTCTCGCTTTTCATAGGTAGGTGATGCGGGATTTTTGCGGAGACGGGAGAGAATTGGTTCCCCTGCCTTGGAGGAGAGAGGAAGTTGGTCCTCTTTCTTCTGGGATTCCCTCCTCTTTTGTCTAAAGTGGGGCGCCATCCCTTCCGGGAGAGAAAACGAGGTTTTCTTGTGCTTTGGCATCGGGTAGACGGGAGTGCCTCCTTCTCCTTTATTAAGTTGGAGTGGGCTCGCCCCACGCCCTTTCTGGAGGTTGATATAGGAGCCAGCCCCATACGTTTCAGGGCGAGGATGGGGCCCCGTTTCCCCTGGTCCATCACAAGGTTGGGGTGCAGGGTTCACCCACTCCTTCCTTCTAGGACAGGGGAAGAGGTAGCTAGAGAGTAGATTTAGAAATGGAAAGAGGATTTCAGCAGCAGGAAAGTGAATCTTGGGGGAGTGGAGGTGGGGCGGGGAAAAGGACAGAGGCTGCGGGGGTCGAAGCGGGCCAGGAAGTTGCTGAGGACCCTCTAGACAGGGGTCTTAGCTCGGGGTTCCCTGCCAAGCACCATGGCTCCTTCTCCCCACTCCCACCTCCCCTTCTCCCTTTCTCCTTCACAGACCATACTTTGCCTTTTAAAAGAAATGCCACCCACATTCAGAGACACAAGTGCAGCAGTTTGGTGAGCTTTTACAAAAAAAAATTTTTTTTTTTCTGTTTTGTTCTAATTAAATGTATCGTCCTGGGAATCGCAGCCCATCGCAGCCTGACTCCAGTTCAAGGAAATAAACAGATTAGCAAAGATCTGTTCGCTAAGCCTACGTTGGGGCTTTCGGGCCCCCTCTTGGGGGCAGGTGCATTACTCAAAGGTGCTTACACGCTTTATTCGATCTCTAAGGAGTTCTCTTATGTCAGAAGTATATGTCTTACAGTGGGTTGGGATGGTAAGTAGCCTCTTTTATTGAGTAATTCAATTATCTCCCTCTTTTTGTCCCTTTCCTGCCTGCCTTCTTCCTCGCCTTTAGAACAAAGTGATGCTTGAGTAAATTTATATGTTCAAATCAGGATTCTCACCCTGTTGAACCCTTTTAGACTTGCACATCCTTTTGATGTTTAATTTTTAAAATTTGATGTACACAGTTTTCTCCAAAAAAAGTGTATTACTGTAACATGTCAAAAACTTAGGTAAAAGGCCCATATGTTTTCAAGCCCTTGGTATCCCTCTTGTCATTTCAATCCAATGCTTTGTCTCCAGCCTTCATCTTTGAAGAAACTGGATCCTTCAAGTCCATTTGCAGGAGACAAGGTTACCGAGTTTGGTTTATGCTACTTGCATTCAAGTTAATGTTCTCCCTCCCTTCAGCCCCCACTCCCCCAAAAGTTTGTGGTTCAAGTAGATCCAATTTTCTCATTTTACTCCAATGTCTCTTATGGTGATGGACGTTTAAATTAAGCAAGTCATTTGTAAAGTACTGTTTAAGCACCAAATCTGTAAAGTGTGTCAAGCCCCAAGCTCCTCTCCCTGTCTCCACTGTTCCTTTGTTCGAAAGCACATGCCTTACCGTGAAAAGTTGTTGCACGTGTGTTACACGCCCAGTCATGGTGGAGAGAACACTTCCTTCGGCCCCGAGTGCCCCCTCCTACACGTACAAGGAAAAAACAGCAACAGAAATGACTTGCAGAACCAAACACTACTACTTATGTGTTTTACAAGCATAAATTCTCCTGTTAAAAGACAAAACACGTTGAAGTTCCATTTTCCTCTTGCCCACTTTTGGTCCCTGACATACTTTGTTAGAGAAAGCTTTTTAACACACAGCCCACTTCTCCAAAAGATCCTGTTTCCTTTTTTCCATTCTTAGGAGAAGAAAAAAGTTCACTCACATTCAGATGAGGAAACATGTAAATTGCAAGTGGGCCACTTGTTCTTCCTCTCAATGTGTTCACAACTGCTGGGAAGTGGTGCTCTTAGGTATGTAAAATCAGTTGTGGGAGGAAGAAGTGTCCACACAGTACAGTATCCTGCAAAAGTCTGAAGCATGAACTGAACACACTGTCCAGTGCTCAGGGTCAATCGAAATGAATTGCATTTAAAGTTTCCCCTCCTTTTGTGAAATTCCAAGTGCAGAAACTGGATAGGATACTAACAGTGAACCTTATAAGTGAAAATTTGAGCAGTCATTTATTGAATTTAAATGTATTTCCCTAAACATTTAAAAAAACGCTCAGACATCAACACAAGGGTTTATTATTTTTTTATTCTTGAATCTATCAAATCTAAGAAACTCCAGTAATTATGTCAAACTATTTTGATAGCCTTTGTTTTTGAAATGTCACAGTACTGCCTCCCCCCTCAAAACTGATGTACCAGTATTAGTTAAAATTAAAATTAATGGATGTTGCAAAAAAAAAAAAGGGTGTCACTCAGAATCCCTGATTTAACAGCAACTCTTATACACTTGTAATCTTTAAAATTTTTATATTCTCTGGCGAGAGATTTTTTCTGAAAGAAAAAGTCTCCCAGTAGAAACAAAATCAGTCGTGATCAGGAAAATATATTCAAATTCTAAAACTCTTTTTTTCTTACTCAAATTTGCTCCCCCAAAAGGGCTTTCTAATTCAGTCTGTCCTATCTCCCAGGTGGTGTTGTGATTGGCTCTGAAAGTTTAAATTTTTAGTTCTTGACAGGCCAGAAATTTTTTATGTAGGGCTATTTTTGAAAGTCACAGTGGTGGCTTTCCTTCTCTAGAAAGGCCAATCCCAAGGGAAAATTGTATTGCACCTGTAAAAATGAAGGCTTTCCCAGCTCTTTGACTACCTGGCAAGTGGGAGATGAATGGTTGACTTTGAGTTTGTATGTTTCTGTCCAGTTGAATGGGGACAGTTTCAACGGGGCTATTTCAGTAGTTTTACCGTTTAATAATGCCTCGACCTCTGCTTTTTCTTACATCTTTTTCCTTCCCTGATAGGAGAGAATTGGATGTCTCAGAGTTGCCCTGTTTGTTCACTTCTGTCATGTTTTTGTGGCTCTTGGGTCCCAGAACCATCTCGTATAGTCCAGGTCCAGGCGCAGTCCATACCTCTACAGCAAAAATAGCCAGTGAAACTATTTCTGAGCCTTTCTGGATAATTTTAGGTCGAAACTAATTTTTGTTCCTCTGGAAGGTATCTTCTAGTCCCGGGTGACTGGTTCTGACCCAGGTTAGAAGGCTGAGTGACAGAAGAATTTAGAGCAAATAGTAGTTGAAATGGCTGAGTTTCTAAACGAGCAAAGCACTTGCTTGCACGTTGGCAACAGAACTGACACAATAGGGGAGAGGAGGATAGTTTCGGAGATTTGTCGATGTTTAGTAAGCCGATTCAAGGACTGTGCAGTGGGTCTGCTCGTAGTGGAGAATCCTGTCAATAAATGGTTCGAGGCTGGCTTCATAATTAATACCTAATGGAAAGAGTGGGAAAGCTGCCTCTTTGTTTGGGTGGCATACAAAGTTCATTTGGCTAAATTAAGGAAAAACGTTTGGGGGGGAGCTAGAATTATGGATTTGGCTTTCCAAATTTATCACACTAGTCTTTGCCACAGACCTCTGTCGCTTTTGGTAGTCCATGAAGGTGCCATCTTGAAGACATTGAGGTTTTTTTCATCAATTTAGTAATGATAAAAAGTCATGTGGACAGTTTTTAAATAAATTTCTCACTCAGTTGATGACAAAATGAAGGCATTGCTTCCTGCTATTGAAGTAATTCTGTAGCAGAACATAAGGTTTTGCTTGGAGCATAGTTCACTTCTCCCGGCCACATTGCCCTGGATTTTTCTCATGTGGATTTCTTTGTCATTTCATGTGTATGTGAACTGGTGACTCAGCTTCTTATTTGGAAGGCAAGTGGCTACATCCTGAATATCAGAGGGGGTGTGGCAACAGGATGTGAAGGAACACTGTGGGCTTTGAAGGCAGATAAACTTGTGCTCAGGTTCAGCCCTGCCTGCATTGTGTAGAGGGCATGGATGATAACGCCCACTCCTCATCATTGTGGTCAAAGGGACATAAACAGGACACCCACACAGCGCCTGGTGTCCAGTGAGTCTTGGTTTCTTCATCTCTCTGCCATCCCTACTGGAGGGTAATGCTAAACAACACTCAAACTGTGCTATATAAATAGAAGTAAGAATGACATCTGCTTTTGAAGGAGCTCAGTTTATCTTTCACTTCCTCAAGTTCTGGTCAGCTTGTTCAGTTGCAAGGAGCCGCTTGGGGTGGAACCTGAGTGGAAGCCATCTTAGGCATTTCCTGCTTGCTCAGTGTCCTTATTATAGATGCGAGAACAGTCACACTGTCTTGAGCTTATGCTGACTGCCTTCCCGTGTTCATCTTTTGCAATTAGAATCTGAGTCAGTGCTGTAATCTTGGCAGGCATCCTGAGAACTGGGAAAGCAGGGCCCTAGCACCTCGCCCACTGCTGACCAGTCACATCACCTTATGAAAGTACTTTAAACCTCTCCAGAGTCTCTCAAAGAAAGGAGCAAGGTCTGTCCCAGCTCCAGGGTTCTCCCACCCTTTGCTAATTTGGCTGAGTCAGTTGAGGTTTTTGTTTGTTCATTCAGCCAGGCTTGTCCCTTGCTTTGCTTGGAGCAGAAATGTTTTTGGGAATGTGCAAGGAGCCCTTCTCTCCTGAGGACTTTATTTAGAGTTGGCGGGGAGGGGCTGGTACCGCCTTTGCCATGTCTCATATTCCCTTCCCTTGTCTGACTTTCTGCAGCTTCTGGCGTAGGTAAGGGTTTGCTGCTGCTTCTGCAGCTCCCCATACCCAACTTAAAAGTGAGTTATAAGGTTAGACTGAATGGCTGGATCATAGGCAGATCTGTCAGAAACCTTGGCTCAGTAACTAGCCAAGCACCTGGTTCTCTTGTCCTGGTTGTCCCTTTTGGGTGTTCCCAGAAATTTCGGGATTGCACAGCTTTATACAGTGTAGATGCTGCCGGTTCCTGCCACACCAGACTTGGCTTTCTGGTAGAGAGATGGTGGGAGTAGTGGATGGCCGTGAACGCGGCACTTGGGCAGACCAGAAGTGACTCAGGAGTTACTCAACTCCTCAGTCAGTCTCCTGGCCTTCTCAAAGGTATGACATGTGAAGGTCAAAGATTACCTGCCAGGGGCCTTTTGAGTATGTTCCTGCCTTAGTTCACTTCAGCCCTAGTCTGAGAAACAAACAGGTGAAGTCTCTTGTCCAAGGTTACAGAACTAGTGGATGTGGAGGTAGAGTAGAACCCGGGCAGCCTGTACCCAGATCTGAGCTCTGTACCCATGTGCTGTCTTGGATCTGGTATGTTTCTGTTTCAAACTGCAGTATATAGCTGATAGTGGAATGTGAAGTCCATTTATTGATTTGTCTCCTACATTTGAAAAACAGAGAAATGAAAAAAGAAAAAGCACAGCAAAGGTTAAATGTGCCCTCGTGAAACTTCTGAGAGAAATGTAGAGGAGGAGAGGTGAATAAATATCAAAGTGTGAGCCCCACTCCACATAGGACAGGAGCAGATGAACTCTGGCTCTGGCCATAGCCCACCAGCTATGGACACAGGCACACTCATTCTTTAGTATCTTCTGTGAGTGCTTTTTCACTAAACAGCATAGTTGAGTAGTTGGGACATAGACTGCCTGCCAAACCTAAAATTTATTTACTCTCTGGCCCTTTAAAGGAAAAATTTGCTGGCCCCTATACTGGCATGATGTGCCTGGTGTCCGGTGTGTCTGCACAGCAGCTGTCATTGTCATTTTCTGGTGGTAGAGGTGGTGCGACAGAATGGAAGGGCACACGGGTATGTCCTTTAAGTTTGGCCAGAGAGTGAGCGGGGCTGTGCTAGTGTCCCTTGAGGACCTGCAGTGGCTCCATCATCCTTGTGCCCCACTACTTTCAATGGATGTGGAGGCCCAAGCCTAGCCTTTTGAAGCTTTAAATTGAAGGGATTTTCATTCATTAGAAGCAAGCAAAGATTCTGGATCGCAGCTACAGCATCCTTGCTATGGCCTGACACAAGGGAGCTGGGCTCAGATGTGGCTCACTTGGCTAAATGTCCATTGCAGGTGGCTTGGAGTATTGCCCTGCTCATTTTCCTAACAGACACCAGGGTTTATGTTTCCTTGGGATTCCAGGATGCCATTGCATGGGATCCCAGAGCAGGCCGGGGAACCACAGCCTCAGCAGCAGAGGTGGGCCACCTACCTGGGGGCAGGGGCCACTGGCAGCCACTTTCATCTGCTCTGTTGATACACTGATCGGGCTACGCTCTCACCAGTCACCTCCCTGCCCCTCAGGAATCCCTCAGCAAACATGCGATGAATGACTTGTGACTGAGTGACCTCATGAGAGTTTTAAGTGATCCATGTTGGTGAAATTGACAAAGAGGGTGTGGATAGCTGAGGTTGCTTCTGCATGTGTGTAGAATAGATCTTGAGTACCTGCCCAGGCTTTGCTGGACCTTGGGAAACTCGTGGGTGACTGCTAGTCTCTCAGCCCACGAGGATTCCGCAGGTGACCCAAAGTTAACAAATAGTTGTGTACAGATGATTGCAGTTCTTCATAAGGCATTCTTTAGTAGTATATCGACAAGAAATCTTAGAGACCTAGGTCCAGTGTCTTTTAAGAGGAAAATATTAATACTTACCTTGGTTGAATAGAACCAATTGATTCCTCTGAAAAAAATTATAAACAAGAAGTCTTAGTTCACAAGTTAAACCATTAGATTTTCCTCTCTGGGATAACAGAAATTGTGCGTCCTTGGATGAGAACCAGCCCTTGGATGAGAACCAGCATCGATTCAGCTTTAAGCAGTCTGTAGTGTGGTTGGGGTCAGAAGGTGGTTAAGAAACTCTTTGTTGCTGAGAAGTAAGTTTCAGAGGCTGATTGACAGGAGAAACTTGGGTCAGAGAGATACTTTTTATCAAGCCACATGAGCTGTTTTCAGAACGAGTGGGAGTGGAGGAATAGCTGCTCAGGCAAAGAAAATGACACTTTGACTCTGAGATTCTTATAGCAGGTTGGGTTCGCTTCTTGGTCAGCTGCTTTGATGCTCTGCAGAAATGCTCTGCCTAAATGGTTTGTGTGCTTGGACAAACCCCTGTGTGGATGCTGCACTTCTGAGGGTGAAACATTCCTTCTTACGTTCAGGGGACCTGAATTTACTTCCCTTGGATTCGCGTCACTTTCTTTCTTTGAGTCCTGTTTGGCTTTTTCACTAGGATTCCTTGGACCTTTTTGTGTACCTTACTTCCTTAATTTTCCAAACATCTTTGGTTAGATTCTGAATGTTTGGTTCCCCGCGTTCAGTGTCAGAATGACGTTTCTTTGCATAAGGATAGTTTTTATTCCGATTAATTGGTTTTGGGCCAGTTTGGTGCTAAGTACTTGACTTATGTGGTCGCGGGGAATTGTTCCCACAAGAATTCCATCCATCCTGGAGGTTCCACCACTGTGCCTTCCTTTCATAGTTGAAACTGGGGTACAGAGTGTTTAAGGAATTTGCCCAATGTCTTAGTACCTCACTTTGGCATTTCTTGGAATACTGTTTCATTTAATCTGTTTTCTGTACATGGTCTTATTTTTTCCAGCTCAATTATGAATATAAGGGGAGGAGTTGTCAGGTGGCCTGCCTAGTAAATTATTCTTTTTCAGGTAATTTCTAATTGTCTCAAGGATGGTGCTTAAGAGCTGAGCCTGGAGTCAGAAAGTCCTGGACTCAGGTTCCAGTTCTGCTGCTTCCTGCTGTGACCCTATGGGTAAAATTTCTTCCTGTCCGAGCTTCAGTTTGCTTCTCTGTAAAATGAGCGACTAACAAATCCCTACTGTGTAGGTTTGTTAGTGGGTTTCAGTGAGAGCCTAATAGAAACGAGCGCTCAGGAGCGGGGTGCCTGACGTGAAAGCTGTTGCTAGAGTGTTTGGAATGAATACTTCTACTGCGCTTAGACCTTGTAAGACCCTGAGGGACCAGGTAGGTGTTGTAGTTGAGGAGACCAGGGCGAATGGGGGGCGGGCCTTGGTGAGGAGTGATGGCAGCTCTTTACCTGGACTCCAGCTCGCTCTCTGCTAGGAAATTAACTTCTTGAGGACCTTGATACATCACTTCTCACTTTGCCGAGGTCGTCCCCACTCAGGATATCTTTTCTTTTTTAACTTTATATTATGGAAATTTTCTAACATATTTAAGAGAAAAGAAAATAGTATCATAGGGTGCCACATACCTGTCACCCAGCTTTAACGGTGATACACATTCTGCCACGTTTGGTTCATCTTACTACCTCCCCCATTTCCCTGGCATATTTTGAAGCAGATCTCATCCCATTTCACCTGTAAAATTTTCAGTTTGAATCTATAACTTAAAATATTTTTTAAGCATAACCACAAAACCATAATCTTGCCTGACAAAATTGACAATTACTACTGAATATCTCAAATACCCAGTCTGGGTTCAGATTTCTCATTCCCCCCACACTGACTTCTGCTAATGGGTGTGTTCACATCTGGGCACTGGACAAGCTATCCTGCTCCTGTCGAAGTGAGGGGTTCAGGGTGCTGGTGGTCAGACTTCTCTTCCTGTGTTGGTCTGTCTCACTGCTCCGGTGGTGTCTGATGTGAGCATGTTACCGTGGAAGTGGTGCGATGTCACAGAGCCCGTTATGACCACAGCTGAGAATTTTGAGGGACAGGGAGACACAGAGCCCATTTGATCTTGATTTCTGGTCGATGAACCTAGGTAGTAAGGACACTAAATACATGTGCAAGACCCAGAGGTTTATTTCAAGAATTTCCTGCCTCTGAAAATTCCTCAACGAGGTTCTCCTCCCCAGGGCTGCTTCACCGCATCCTAAACTGAGGGAGAGGCTTGGAGCCTTCCCCAGGCACGAGTCCTGGGCCAGTTTTCTCATGGAAAGGCTCCGTGCCTTCGCTCCTAGTACAGGACAGGCCACAGGGTCAGACTGGGGGCTCCTGGATTTCAGCATTTAAGCCTGTCCTGAAACATTTGAAGAGACGGAGCCTCCTTGTAATTTTGTAATTTTGTCCCTAGTTAATGGGTCATTCAGAGCCTACCCAGGCAATTTGTTGAGAGTTTGGGCAGTTAATGATCATAACCCTGACCTTCACATTAGCCTAGCCGCCTCTTGTCAAGGGCTCTCATGATCTTCAGGTAACAGCCACTGCTCCCATGAGTTTCCATCATCTTTGTTGTTTTCTATACGTCTGTCTGTCTGTCTGTCTCTGCCTCTTCTAGTAAGCCAGGCAGGTCCACAAACTGAGGCCCCTTTCACTTCCATCCAGCGCTCTGGTCCAGAGAATTTGTGTGTTGCCAAGCTTTGTTTTTGTAAGGGGCCTTTGTCCGGTCTCCCTAAGCTCTCCTCGTGCTTCCCTCCTGAGCAGCCATGTGGTTGTTTTCTGGTGCCACCTAAACTAGAGCCAAGGAAGAGTTGCTGCTGCTTTGTCAGTGTCATCAGCAGGATTTGTTGGGAGAGGACAGCGCATACGGTTGGGCCAAGAGAAGTGGGACCTTGTTGGCCCCAAAGGGAAGTTGGCTGTAGCTTCTCCTTAGAGAAGACACTTCCCAGTCGGCATCCAGCCAGTTGAGGTTGTGCATGTAGAGGTGCACTCATGTTGGCTAATGGTTAGAACCAGCAGCCAGCCATGGTTTGCCTGCCCCCTGGCAAGGGCTTTATCCATACTACCCTCTTTAACCCTCACAAGCCCTTGAGGTGGGGACTACTACAGTTGTCCCATTCCTCAGATGAGATAACCAAGACTGACGTTACGTGCGCTCAGAGCACACCTAGGGAAGAGGCAGCTGGTTGGGTTACTTGGTCTGCAGAAAAAAGCCAGATGCTCCGCTCTGTAGGCTGGTGGGTGGGGCAGGCCTACTCTGAAACGTGGTAAAAGTACTGCATTTGCCAGACTCCTGGTATGTGATGAACCTAACATGCTTCTGTGCCCTTTGGAGCTGGCTAAAGAGGCATTCCTCAGAGCGGGCCTCCAGAGAGGAGATGGCTGTCTCTAGCTATGCGAATGGATGCTCAGATGCCCTGGAGCCTTGGTCTAGGACGCGCCTGGCAGAACTGACTCCATGTGTTGGCAGTGGCAGGCCAGCCTGGGGAGCAGGGTGGCCACGGCCTGGGCGATGCCGCAGGGCTTCTGCACACTGGTCTCGAGAGGGTTTGGCAGGGCTGGATGGAAATGATTAGCACAGTGGGCGTCCCCCACTTTTCTTGGGGGATTATGTCACAGTCTGTTAAGCGTGCTCCCATGGTACTTAATCCCACTCTGACACGGATTTTGCTGGCAGCCTGTCATGTGGCTGCCGTTTTGTGGAGACTGCCTCTGTGCGGTCATTGGTCGTGTTGGTGGCCTGCAGGGTTTCCACCTGCTCCCCGTTTGCTCAATTTTCTTTCTGTTGAAGAGAGTCTGACAAAAAACCTCTAATTCATGCAGAGCACGTAGCTAGAACTCTCCAGCATTAGCGGAGGGCACCCCCTCAGGTGACCAGAGAGGTTAGCCTAGGCTCTGAGGAGTTTGAGAGCCTGGAGTGACCAGATAGCACTGAGAATGCCCAGTGGTCAGGCGAGTGTCACCGTGTCAGTGTCCCCTCCAGTATCCTGTTCTTCATAAATCGCCAGCAATTTTTAAAATCCAATTTATCTTTCACCATCCCTCAACTGTAAGGAAACAAAGTTTCAAGTATTCACTGTCTATTTTGTAAAAAGTTTTGTAAGAAGTGATCCAGCAGATTCTCGCCGAGCCCAGAAGTGCTGGGGCTGTTGTTACAGAGGAGGCAGAGGACCCTTTTTGGCTGAAAGGCTGTGGACTGGACCTGCCTTGCTAAATCCTCTGGAATGAAAGACTTTCTTCCGCTGCCATTCTTGATGGTGGTGAAAGCTTTGGAGTTGCATGGATGGTCTTTGTGGTCCAGCCCCTGAGTGTGAGAACTAGAGCAGCCTGTGCCTTCACCCAGGCCAGCATGTGGCAGCAGAACGGGGATGGAGACCTCAGCTGACCCTGCGCAAGACTTCTGCCTGCCCTACCCTGGTGTCCCTGCCCAGGAGCGGGCGCAGGTGAGGGAGAGTCGGGTGCTGTGTCATGGAGGCTGCCTCATGGACTGGCTTTCTCATAATTTGTATCTTTTCCTATGAGGACAGTGTAGACAAGGAGGTGCTCAGGGACCCAGCTAGAGAAGATGCTCAGAAATGGTTGTGGCATCAAGTGGGCGGTGGACAAGCGGCCTTCCCCTCCACTCCCCCTTCTCTGATTAAGAAGAACGGGCTTAGAGTCAGGAAATAAATCCATTGCTGGCTTTTTCCTTGTCACTCCCTGGCCCTCTGACCTCAACAAGTACCTTCACCCACTCTCCCTCATGTTCGAAAAGAGAGGGTTGGAGGCGTCTTGCGCTGTTTCTTCCACTCTGGCTGCTCATGGTACCAGGAGGGTCTCTTCTTGTTGGCGGTCTTTGGCTTTATTTTCTTTCATCTGAGCTTCTGGAAGCCCAAGCAGTTCCTGTCCCACTGTGTGCCCTCCATCCCTGCACTGGGGTTCTGGGTACTTTATGCCCATGTCCCTCTCAGTTTTTTCCTTCCCAGACTGAAGTGTCGAGAGTGACACCTTTCTTTCTAAATTTTCTTCACGGAGTACCAGCCTCTCCCTCTGGTTGGTTCTGGGCCTTCCCCAGCTCCGTTGCATCTGTCTGTCTAGTCCCTCTGTCTCTCCCACTATTTCTCCCAAAGTGTGGCCACCTGGCCAAGCCACAGTGTTCCCATCAGGGATGCATGCTGCATTTGTTCCAGGAGCCACTCTCTCAGTGTCCTCCACAGCTCCTGGCAGCCATCGACGAACAGCTTCTCCCTCAGGCTGGCGAGCTCACCAGAACCAGTTTCCCCACTCAGGTGGCAGCTTGCTTGTACTGTGGGCGAGGCCATTCTGACAGAGTCGCCTCTGTCCCATGAGAGCTTTGCTTGGATCTCCCTCCTTGATGCCCCACACCCCCACGCCGGAAGGCACCTCACTGGTCAGGAATGCGCTACGAATGCGCTACGAATGCGCCACGAATATGCCGCTGTTTGGAGTCTTCCCTGTAGGGCCACCTGGGGCAGCCTGGCCCTTTACAAGGAGGCATCATGAGGCATGAGGCGCACGGGGTCGCCTCTCCTCTCTGTGTTTTGTGTCCTGCATTCTGTGTTTGAGAGCTGTCCTTGACCTCTGTTGTTGGTGTCCGTGGGGCTGGACCACTTGGATCTTAAGCTGACCGATCCCTCTGAACTGGGAATGAGAGTTCATAGAAAGGCTCCTCTCAAAGGTCTTGACGTTTGGGGAGCAGCACCAGGGTGGACAAAGGGAGTGACACGAGTGAGAGGCTGTGAAGTAGTCTCGGAGAAATAGTCTGTTTTGCCACAAAGCCTGTTAGAGCCTCCCGGGGGCCCCAGGCCAGCCTTCCTGACAGCTTGTCCCCTTACAACCCCAGCAGCTGAGGCCTTTCTGCTGAGATTAGGTCCTTTTGTCGGTAGCCTTTTGGGGCGGGGGTTCGTTAAGTTACCCTTTATGTTATCTTCATTCTCTATTTGGGTCCTAGTTAATTGACAGGGAAGGTATTTTTTACACCTTCACATTTACATTCTCACGCATGAAGAACTTGAGGAGCTTTTTAAATTTAAAAATTTTTTTAGAACCAGCTCTGTACTTGTGAGAACTGTGTCTGTGGGTCTGGCCCCCTTTCCCAGCTGCTCCTTTCTTATCCCTGTTTACCTTGCACTGCCACCCCGCCCTGTAGGTGTCTAGATACTTAGACTGTCTTGTTGGCATCATATGTCATGTTGGGACATTGCTTTTACTTTTTAAAGTACTGGGGATTGGGGTAATCGTTGAAGGTGGGATATCTAGGCCGCAGAGCCAGAGGGGTACCCCTAGAGGTGAGGTGAGTTAGGTGGAAAATGGAGGTCAGCAGCATGGATGGGGCTGACTCTTTATGCAGGCACTTTGACAGCTGTCGTGTGAGGACCTCGAGAGGGGTCTGGGGCCTAGGACCCTCCCCCTTTCTCTGCTGCTCCATCCCCCTGCCTCCAGCCCTGGGTCGTGGAGCTGAAGGAGTGGATCTTATCTCAGAACCTGGGGACTGGAGCTCGTTCACCAGTGGTTCTTATAAAATATACTCTGTCCTCAGGCCTGCCTGTGGGTAGGGCCCAGGATTCTGCAGGGCACCCCTGGTTCAGAACCATGGCCCTCTGTCCGCTGTCTGCAGCCACCACTGCTAGCTGACAGGACACATCTGTAGGGTTGGGGCCGAGCAGATGACCCTGGATCACTGTGTGCCACTGCTCTGGAGGGATGCTAGTTTGTGTTCCTGAGAGAAGCAGCGACTATGGTCAGGTGAATTTCAGAAGTGCTCTGAAGCTGAGTGTACCACTTTCTGTAGGACTGTAGGACTTTCTTGGAACTTCTGTCAAAGCATTAAGCATTGTGAATCCCCAAGGTGGGGATTCCCTTGACTCATTTGACCACAGACGATCATCATCTTTCTTCTTAGAACTCTAGTACTAGGGGACACTTTGAGAACTACTCCTCCAGTGGTGTCGGTCCCTGCCCCAGCCCCTAGCCAGGTTAACCGGAGCAGAGGCAGCCCTTTGGCGGGGAGGACCAGCAGTGGGATGGGAGGCAGTGGCTCCGTGTCTTTCCCAGGCCTCTCGTGGGGATTACGGGTCTTGTTCACAGCGGCGGGCCCTCCGCTCCTTTCAGCCTGGGCCCTCCCAGTGCCCTTGGAGGTCTCCAGAGCCCGTGTTCATGTTGGCTTTGGGGTTGGTTTGTAGGGAAGATGGTGAGTTGGAAGAAGGTGAACTTGAAGACGATGGGGCCGAGGAGACCCAAGACCCCTCTGGAGGGCCCGAGAGGAGCCGGAAAGAAAAGGGGGACAAGCACCACAGCGATTCAGACGAGGAGAAGTCTCACAGGAGACTGAAGCGGAAGCGGAAGAAAGAGCGGGAGAAGGAGAAGAGGAGGTCAAAGAAGAGGAGGAAATCCAAGCACAAGGTACACCAGGCAGTCTTGGGCCACCACCACCTGGTGCAGGCCTGGCTGAGAGCCCCGGGCAGAGCTGGTCTTGTCAGGCCAGAGGGCACTTGTTGAAAAAAACCCTGTGGTTTTTTTCCTTCCCCAAATTGGATAAAGACCTTTTTTTTTTTTTTTTTTTGAAAGAGTTGCAATCTCATGCTCCATTACCACTAAATGCCCCTAGGTGAGGTGTTTTGGTAGGGCTCAGAGCTCTCCTGGCACATTCCAGAAGTGCTTGTCCCGGGACCGCCCCCAGCGGATCTCCATGGCCACTTCCTCTTTCCTTGCAGCGCCATGCATCTTCCAGCGATGACTTCTCTGACTTTTCCGATGACTCGGATTTCAGCCCCAGTGAGAAGGGGCACCGCAAGTACAGAGAGTACAGCCCCCCATACGTGCCGGTGAGTACTGCCGGCTGACTCATGTCCATTGCGCTTGCCATGTGCTAGGTGTCCACTTGTGGTGCTTTACATGGATTTTAAGTATTGTTTTTACCCCCATTTTACAGGCAAGGAAAGTGAGCCTCAGAAAACTTCAACCAGGTTACACAGTTTTCCTGTGGACTTGGCAGGACTCAGCAGTGTCCCCTGTCCCTAAGAAAGATGCTAATTTGTCCCCACATAACTGTTTTCCATTGTTCAGAAATGACCTTTTGTGGAAAACTTGCAAGAGAGTGAAATGGTTCCGGGAGTAAATTATCACAAATGGATAATTTGAGTGAGTCAGAGGTTAAATGTTTATCCCATTATCTCTGATCTTAAACGTAAATTTAAATTATTTGTTCAGGTTGTCTACTGTCCTTTCCGTCCAGCAAAACTGGTAAGAAAATAAACGAACAGAGATTTTCAGGTTTTGATTAAAAATGCTTTTAAAGCTAGTAGCTCTTAAAGATGTCTCATATGTGCCTGTGACTTAGCATCATCCAGCATTATGGATGCTCATGGTAAGGTATTATAGTTGACATTGATCTCCTGACTTAGATTTAGATTTCAAACCTGAGGGAGGCGGGGAAGGAGGGAGGGAATGCCATGAGCTTCAACAGGTAACTGGGCGTTGAGGCATTTTAAGATCTGCTGAAGTAGTTGTGTGTATCCACCTACGTTTTATATTTTCTGTTTTTTGAATAATGCTTGTGGATTTTTAGAAAACATTTTATTTTTTAGAACAGTTTTAGGTTTATAGAAAATTGAGCAGGTAGTACCCTACCCACCCGACCCCATTTCTCCTATTGCTAACATCTTGCATTAGTGTGATACATTTGTTGTAATTGATGAGCTAATATTGACACATCATTGAGTCTATACTTAATATAAGGTTTTTACAGTTCGAGTTTTGACAAATACATATGTATTCACCATACACTATCTATAAAATAGTTTCAATTCACTAAAAATCTCTGTTTTACCTACTCAGTCTCTCCTTCCCCTTGAGTCCCTAGCAACCACCAGCTTTTTCACTGTCACTATAGTTTTGGCTTTTCTAGGATGTCACAGAGTTGGGTTTATACAGTATGTGGTCTTTTCCCGTGGGCTTTTTCACTTAGCAATATGCATTTATGGTTACTCTGTCTTTTCATAACATCGTAGCTCGTTTATTTGAACTGCTAAATAATAAGTACTTTGCTGTCTGGTTGTATCACAGTTTATCAAGATGCCTGAAGGCCATCTGGTTACGGGCTTCTCCTTGTATGTGTGTGTGTATATTTAACTACATCCAATATCTCTTGGCAGTAGCACACTTGGAAAGCAGCATTTAAAATGGTTTTCTAGTTTGGTTGCCAAGAAGGTCATTAATTGAAATCCAAGGCTTCAGGAAAATTTTGACCAAGGAGTACCCTTTTTGCCTACCAGGCCCCCTCCCCAATGAGATTGCACTACATCCTCAGGGGATACCCACTTTGCTTCCCAGTTCTTCAGGGATAATGGGATCTGTATTTCTCAATTTCCTTTCAAGCTGTGGCCCTTTCTGAAGAATAGAAACATCTGGGCCTACTGCCCAGATCTCACTCTGGTGGAAGCCAGCCCCCAGAGTGTCTTGGGGCTGGTGTCTCACTCCAGGGACAACAGAGACACACCCCCCCCCCCAGCCTAGACAGAATGTCAGCTCAGGGAACGGTGGGGATCTTGGTCTGGACCCAAAGCACTGAGACCGGCTCACCCTCCTCTGCTTGTCAGTCTCACCAGCAGTACCCCACATCGCACACCACGTCCATGCCCAAGAAGCCCTACTCCAAGATGGACAGCAAAGGCTATGGCATGTACGAAGACTACGAGAACGAGCAGTATGGGGAGTATGAGGGCGACGAGGAGGAGGACATGGGCAAGGAGGACTATGACGACTTCACCAAAGAGTTGAACCAGTACCGGCGTGCCAAGGAAGGCAGCAGCCGGGGTCGAGGTGAGACCCGTGGCTTCTCCGGGGCATCCAGGCAGACCCGGTGCCGGGGGCCGGGGCTGTGGTGCAGAGCAAGACAGACCTGGTGGATCCTGGTGCTCATGGAGCCTCCAGTCTAAGAGAAACGACAGGCAGTCGTTTAGGACTGAGATAAGTACAGAAACGGGGCACACACCAGCCAGACCTAGGTGACCAGAATTAGCCACATCAGAAGAAGATGGAGGCAGGCTGATAAGAAGCAGGGAGAAGGCCAGCATGGCTGACGGTGGTTTTTTAAATACACTTTCTGGTCAGCTCTGAGGAGAAAGAAAAGGGACAGCTTCTCTCAAGTCTGGACCAGGGTATCTAACAGCTGGCCGTTCCAACCCTCAGTATTCTCCCCCATCCTCCCAGCTCACGTCACCTGATAAGGTGTGACTGCAGCTCATGGGACTGCCACACCTCTGAACCTTGAACCTGTGGCTATTAGGAGGATAGTGGGGGAGGGCAGAGCACCAGAGTCCCAGCTTGGCCTTTTAGAACCATCTCTTGCCAGTGAGATTTCCCAACCCAAGAGGGCTTCCAAAACCTTCCAGCTCAGTGGCTCTTAGCACTGCCTAAGGCCCAGCTTGCTGTTTGAGTGACTGTTCATTCCTTCTTTGTCTCAGCAGCCTTCCTCGGACCACCTCTCTTGGTCAGGCCTTGCTCTGTAGGGAGGTTCTACACTAGCCCTGTCCAGTATTGTAATGCAAGCCACCACGTATTTTAAAATTTTCTAGTAGTCACATTAAAAATAAAAAGAAATGGGAGAAATTAATTTAACAGTATATTTTATCAACCTGGTATGTTCAGAATCTTATTTCAACACGTAATCAAAATAGGTGTGATATTTTGCGTTACACCCCATCTCTATCTTTTTTTTTTTTAACTGATTCTTTGAAATATAGGTGTGCTTTCCACTCACAGCATCTCTTAGTTTGGTCAGGCACATTTGGGTGCTCAGTAGCCACATGTGGCTGTTGGCCACTGTGTTGGACAGAGTGGCTTTCGGTGTAGTGTGTACTGTGGCAGTCATGTATTTACAATACTGATTCCCCCACATCCGTGTCGGGGGAGCCAGAGGAGTTGTGAAGGCTTCTGGGAGGTGGAGGATGAAATGGTTGACCTCAGGGGAAATAGTGTGTTGACATCTCTCTTCCTGGTGGGGTCTGCTCCCCCTCAGGTGCTTACTCTCTGAATCATCGTGCAGGTAGCCGAGGCCGTGGCAGGGGCTACCGGGGCCGAGGAAGCCGAGGCGGGTCTCGGGGCCGAGGCATGGGCAGGGGCAGCCGAGGCAGAGGCAGAGGCTCCATGGGAGACCACCCAGAGGGCGAAGATGACTTCTATGAGGACGAGATGGATGTAAGGATTTCTCCAGCCCCCTGGGGGTAGGGAGATAGCTGGGGGCTGCAGGCGCTGTTGGGTGGCCTCTAAGACCAAGATGGAAAGAAAGCATCAGATGGCAGGTTTACGTATTTGAAAGTGTCCCTTTTACTTTTAATTGAGAAAAGCTTTATATGATTCAAATTGAAAACGTACCCAAGTGGGAGCTGTGAAATTGCATCTTTCTCTCACTGCCATCTCAGCGACTTGGTTCCTTCCCATTCTTGGAGGCGAGGCTCCTGAGTGCCCACTAGGTGCTCATGCCTTTGAGTCCAGTGCTTGTGTGTTCAGCTCCTTGTGCGAACGGACGTCCATGGCCTTGCAGAAGCAAGCTGCCGTACTCCCTGCCGAGACCTTGCCGTGCGTTCCTTGTCATAGCTGCACGGCTGTCTGCATAGCTGTCCGTGGTGTACAGAGGTGCCTTAACGGATTTGCTAGGGGGTGGGTCCTTTAAGAGTGAAGACTGAGCAGGAAGGATTAGGACCACCCACCACGAGCAGAAGACCCCAGGTCGCTCACCTCCCCTTCTGAGTCTGAAACAGGCAAAGAGGGCAGAGTGTATAGTTGAGGACAGTGTTCGCTGTTCCTTGCGTGACACTTCTCTTTTTCTTGGAATTCCAGTATGGAGAAGGTGAGGAACCAATGGGGGACGAGGATTATGATGACTATTCCAAGGAACTGAACCAGTACCGCCGGTCCAAGGAAGGCCGAGGGCGAGGTGGGCAGGGAGCTGAGAAAGTGAGCGATTGGCGGGGTGTCTTCCTGTAGCTGCTGGAGTCGGGTCCTAGCAAAGGGCAGCGGTTAACGGTGTTTCTCTCTTCTGCAGGGTTAAGTCGAGGCCGTGGCCGGGGTTCTCGAGGTCGAGGCAAAGGGATAGGCCGGGGCCGCGGTCGAGGTGGCAGCCGAGGAGGGATGAACAAGGGCGGGATGAATGACGACGAAGACTTCTATGATGATGACATAGGCGTGAGTTGCCACTTCCTTCGGAGCTGGTGGTTTGGTCAAGGCCCCTCCTTGTATTTTCCTTTCTTTGCTGAGTCGTCTTATGAAGCTCACTTCGTCTCTGCTCCCAGCAGTTACTCCCCTAGAGCTGAGCAGCACTGGCCATCTCTAATGGGGATGCGCTGCCGGCGAGACCCTCTGTTCTCAGAACCACACCTGTGTAGCACCTGCAGTCACCCGTAACGAGTCTCCAGTGTTTGGAAGGTTCTAGGTCACTCATTCAATTAGCCCTGCAGAGTTTTGTGGGGAGACGTGTGCCCCTGCCTCTGGGGGGGTGGGCGTGTACTGCACACGTGTGTGGTGCTTGGGTTTCCATGGCCAGCAGCTCCCCAGGTGCCAGAGCCTTGCTTGTCCGAAGCCAGCTCTCCATACCCCAGGTCCCAGACCCCGCATGGCCCCAGTGTTGGATGAGACCTGCTGGCCACTGCTCTTGTTACACGAAGACACTTCTGTTGTCCCTGCCGGCCAACTCCTATTCCTGTGTGCCCGCCCTGGGCCCTCCCAGCCTTCCTTTTTTGCTCCCTTTACATTCAGCTCTGTTCGTAACAGGATGGTGGTGGAAGCTACAGGAGGAGTGACCATGACAAGCCCCACCAACAGTCTGACAAGAAAGGCAAAGTCATTTGCAAATACTTCGTGGAGGGTCGGTGCACATGGGTAAGGGGCCAGTCAAAGGATCCAAGGACCTGGAGGAGGGCCGCAACCTTCCAAAAGATACCTAGGCCCTGGGAATGTTCTAGAGGCTGCACTAATTGGGTGCAGTGCTCGGTGGGGCGGCAGTGACTACCAAGAGATGCCTGTGGGGCCCGAAGACTGAGTTCTCTTCTCAGAGCAACTGAGGCCCAAGAGCAAGATGGCTCATATTGGGGGGTTTGGTTTTGGGGGAGATTTTTTGGCCAAAATTTTTAACCAATCCATATGGCCTCAAAAATATGGTATTAAGATTGACAGTAATGCAAAGATATAACATTCTGGCCAAGTTAATGTTGGAGAGGGAAATATTAAGACATCCATGGGAGAATCAGACTAGCCTTGAACTTCACAGCAGAATTTAATGCCAGAAAATGGACCAATGACCACCGAATTCTGAAGGAAACAAGTATAACCCAATGTTAGTTCAACTAGCCAGGTTTTTATTCAGATTTAACATCAGTGGACTGATATTGACAGAGAATACCACACCTGTGTATATGCTTTAGAAGAAATAAGTATTTCAAACAAATGTGCGTATGTGTATAAAACATTCCTTATTATAGTCGCAGTTCATATTGTTTTTAGAAACTTGTGATGCATCTAAACCAAAGAAAATGATTATCTGTTCCTGAGAGTGAAGGGAAAGAAGTAGAATCAGTTTCTGTCTTCAGGTCACCTGTGTTTGCGTTGTGTTGTTCAACTGCAGCTCCACTGGCTTAAACACATGGACGCTTATCCGTTGGAATGGAGTCTAGGAGTGGGTAGACAGTGCAGGGTGGCTATTGTGGTCACTGGTAACCTGGGGAACCCAAACTTCTTCCTGCTCTTTATTCTGCTATCCTTAAGAATGTGTCTTTTATTCTCATGGTTGCACAAAGGCTGCTGTGCCTCCTGGCATCACATCTAAGAAGAAAAAAATAGGTGGAGGGATTTTTTTTTAAATTCAGGCAGTGTTGTCATCCCTGGGGACTTTTGCTTATGTTATGACCCAGACCTTAAGGGAGGCTGGGAAATGAGTATTTTTCGCTGGCACATTCTTCCCCACATTGCAGTTCTGTTAGAAGAAGCGTGGGACTGAATACTGGCTGTTGTGCAGCAAACAGTGAAAACTAGATGCGAGAGAGGAGAAAGGAAAGGAGAAAGGAGAAGGAAGAGTTAGAGACAGCAAAATGCGGTGGAACAGACGAGGGAGGCATGACCTGAGGGCTGCACACTGTCAGAGGGGTCAAGTTGACAGGAATCGCACTTTCTCTGGACAGCTGGGATTGTGGCGAGTAGTCTGTTGTCAGCCATCAGCCCCTTTGTGCTTCTGCAGGACAGAGTAGCACTTCCCTTTGCAGGGGGTAGTCGGCAGGGGCTGCTATACTGCCTGACCTTCCTGCTCTTCTCTTCCAGGGAGACCACTGTAACTTTAGCCATGACATCGAGCTACCAAAGAAGCGAGAACTGTGCAAGTTTTATATCACTGGCTTCTGCGCCAGAGCCGAGAACTGCCCCTACATGCACGATATCCTTTGGCACCCACGTCTGAAGCGTGGCAGGCCGGAGCTCCTTTCCCCTGTTGGTCATGTCAGCTAACATGTGCTGTGCTCGCCCTCTCTCTGGGCCGGTGCTGCATCAGGAGTTTTCTGTGCATCCCCTACCTCGCTGAGCCCTCACCTCTGTCCTATGGCGGGCCTGCCGCTTCCACTCTGCAGAGGAGTGAACTGAGGCCCGTCGCTCTGTGTCCTCCACGTAAACTCTTGAGGCTGGCCTGTACCGCTGCCTGTTGTCTTTGAGACGCTTCCCACTGGCTGTGTAATCTTGAGCAAATCATTGAACGTCTTTATTCCTATTGAATGGGGATCTGGGGACACAGCCAGCCTGGTGTGGCAGGAGAAAGCCTCTGGAGCAGGGGTCTTGGGAACCAGGTCTCATCTTGGGTCAGCTTTCAGCCACTGCACACCTGAGTAAGCTGCTCCACTTCGCCTGTCTTGCCTCACTTTCCTCATCTCTCAAACGGGGTTGGATTGTGCCTGTGGGTGGGTTCCACCAGGTGAAGTGTTTGCCTTAATTTGCCATGAACGTGATTTTCCATGTAAGTTGTACCACACGACTGGGAACTGCATCAATGGTGACGACTGCATGTTCTCCCACGACCCTCTGACCGAGGAGACGAGAGAGCTCTTGGATAAGGTAATGCCCAGGGGTGACAGTGCCATAGCTGACAGGAAACAGAAGGTGCCCCTTCCACTGACTTGGTACTGCAGCCCACCAGGCTGGCCTCAGTGCACAACCACAATTCCCAGTTGCATTGATCTAGAGGAAATAGCCACTTGTTTTCTGCAGGGAGCGTTGGGCTGGTCACACATGTGTCTTCTCTCTGGCCAGGGCAGTTTTCACTGGGTGGCTGCATGAAAGGAGTATTGCCTGGTGTGTCTCCAAGCAGCTCCTGTAATTTCTTAGCTGTCCTTTAGGAGAAAACTCAGTACACAAAGCGGAGAGGAGACTTGGGATGCATCATATGTTGCTGGAAGGGTCAAGTATTTCCTGCCGAGTCTTCAGGGTCTGTTGTGCAGTAAGAGAAGTACAAGGAAATGGGAGACTGGTGGGAAACTTCTCCCCTGGGAGGCCAGGCCTTCCTGACTCATCCAGTATCTGCTGTTCTTCCTGAAGAGTCAGCACGACCCTGGGGCCCGAACCCTCGTTCTCAGCTTCCTGTTACATCTGAGGGAATGAGTGTGAGAACCGTCTTCAAATGAAGGTTTTCCTGCCTTTTAGCTCACGAAAGCTTTGAGGAGTTGGCTGTTTTCTAAGAATGGAAAGGATCGAGGTCATCAGCCGGCTTCCCAAATCCACGCCTTGGTGACTGCCCTGTGTAAATGGCTGGCAGGGGGGTTAAGGGGAAGTTCTGATTGGGCAGAGCGAGAGGACGTCTACTCACTGGCAAACGAGTGGAGGAAGTTGGAAAAAGTTCTCACTTGCTGGGCCCTTTGGGGAGCCTGATGCCCCAAGCCTAGGGTTTTGTCAGCAATAGAGATCTAGAGTTTTGTGAGTTCTTTCACAGGGTAACTAGTGGGAGACTCATGGCTGCTTCCTCATTTGAAGACTGAAACAATATATGACTGAGGACTGCCCCCTGCTGGAGCCTCAGCGTTTGCATTCTGGACCAGTGCTGTCCATAGAAATACATGGGGCCACGTGGTTAATTTTTATTTATTTATTTTTAATTATCCACCCCCTAGTTCTGCAGCACACTTTTAATAAAAGCGTTTACTGATTATTTGGCCCTTTATAATGTGTGGGCAGAGAAATATAAGAGTGGTTTTAAAGTGGCCAGTCCTGTAAATTGAGAGCTATCACATATTTAATTGTAAGTATTCTAGTAGCCACACTAAAAAGTAAAAAGAAACATAAAATTTTAACGATATATTTTATTTAACCTGATATATTCATGTTCAAAATATTATTTTAGCAAGTAATGACCTGATATATTCATGTTCAAAATATTATTTTAGCAAGTGATGATGACAAAAATAAGATTTTTTTTTGGGGGGGGTGCTATGTCTTAAGGATTTGGTAGTTATTCCCCTCACAGCCACGTTGTAAGTGCTCAGTAGCCATGTGTGGCCAGTGATCACCACATTGGACAGCACATCTCTTAGACACCCTCACAGAGACCCAGAGCAATCAAAGTGACACATTTCAGCTTCTGCCCACAGACATTTTAAAAGCATCAGTATCATTCATCCCATACCGAAAATCATATCTCAATAGGTTAAAGATGAATGTTGAACCTAGGAAAACTGTTCCAGAATTGAATTTGGGTGATCAGAAAGTAAGATGGACAGTAAGCCCTTGGGACGGGCCTGGGCTAAGCCTGGTGCAGGTGTCGGGTCAGCTGTTAACTGCCTCACCCAGGCACAGTTGCAGCTGGTCACCTAAGGCCTGGGATCCAAGCTCTGGCGCCTCCGAGGACTGGGCTTTAGCTACCCTCTCCTGAACTGTGTTCTTTGTCCTTCTGCTTTGTTTTCCCATTTCTCAATGATCCTCCTGTCTCTCCAGACACTCATTTCCAACTGTCGACTCTAGATTGAAAACATGCCTGCCTTCGGGGTTGGCAATGATTTTATGTGGCAGCAAATGGCAAGGGTAATACAAAGGATCCCCTCACCACATTGACCTGCTAAGCAGCATTTTGCCTGCTTGGTTTTTCACGTGCTTTCAGTTTAGTTTACATCCATGTACGTGCATATATATCCTCTTGAACCATTTGATAGTAAGTTGTCCACATTATGGTTCTCTACCCTGAAGTCCTTCATTTATGGCTTTTTGGTCATGTTTGTTAAGGTGTAGTTTGTATCCATTAAAGTTCCTTGTTTAGTGTACAGTGCTATGAGTTTGGACAGAGTAGCTACCACAAAATCTAAATAGAAGAATTTCTATCCATCACCCCAGAAACTTCTCCGTGTTCTGTTATAGTCAGTACCTCCCTAGCCTCCAAACCCTGGCAGCCGTCAATCTACTTTTCGTCCCTATAGTTTGTTTGTTCAAGAATGTGAAGTCGAGATTTATACAGTATGTATAGCTTTTAAATATATGTCTCTGTTTACGTAGCCTTTTGAATCTGACTACTTTTACTCAGCATAATGTGTTTGAGATCTGTCCATGTTGTAGAGAGTCCAATAGCTCGTAACTTGCCAAGGAATACTCTGCCGTGTGGGTGATCTAAGTTTGTTCAGCCTTCATTTGAACATTTGGATTGTTTCTACTTTGGGGCATAAACTTAGAATTTTTGACCAACTGATAGGAGCTTCTTTGGCTTATGGGCCTTGGCCCATTCACTTGTGTGTGTCTGTAGGTGTGGCAGTTTTTTTGTTGTTGAGGATGCTTTTGACTTTGGCAAAGCCCTGGGATCGCTCTGAGTCAGTCCTGGGAGGGGAGATTATGGGACTCATCAAGGCTCTGCTTGTCTTGTCCAATGGGAGGGTCCCAGGAGCGTTGTCCTTGCTGGCAGAGGGGTGCCCCAGAGGTCTGGGAGTAGACATGCCCCTCGTGGCATCTGTGAGGAAGGACCACGTGAGTGATTGAGATTTAGCTTTTCCGGTGGGAATACTGTTTGTTCTTACACGTTTTAACACATGTCATGTGTCTGGGCTCTAATGCGGCTCAGCCCCTGCTGGGGCAACAGGGAGAACGTGCAGGGAGCCCAGAGGCTCCTGCACAGCCTGACGTCCAGGGAGTTTCACTAAAGACTTGACATTCTGCTGGCTCCTGGGTGAGTGGCAGGCAGGAGGTAAACAGTGCGGGCGGCATGTTTGGAGCAGGGCGCACAGCATGAGCAGCAGCTGCACCCCGGTTGAGGAGCTAAAAGGGGCCCACTTGCCAGGAGGGAGGGTGTGAGCCAGAAGTGAGCAGAACTTGAGGGGCAGTGAAGCAGACCAGGCCCACGGCTTGGGGCTGCAGCCGGCCCCAGCCCCCTACTGAGAGTGCCGAAAGACACCCGAGGTTATGGGCTCCCCCCCGCAGTATGCTGGTCTCGGGCAGAGATTCTCACACTGCAGTGGGCATGTTAAAATGTGGTTCCAGTTCAGAAGGTACCCTTATGCTGCTGATTCACACACAGTCCATACCCTGAGTGGCAGTTTGAAGGGATAAATGTTTTCTGCTAATCAGCTTTCCAAGTTTTCCATCCCCTTTGAGGCCAAATTCTTCTTGGACTCTGGTGTCTCTGGGTCCAGATACTGTTCCTGATCATGAGAGAAAAGCCGAGAACTGTCTTGGCATCCACCAGGAGGTCCTACATCACCTGTACCCCCTGCCGTTTCTGGGTACAGGAGCAGGAGGAGTTGTCTCGAGCAGTGCTGAGCCTGAGATGCCAGGGGCATGGGCATTTCAGAGTCGAGACCCACATTAGGGTCCACAAAGGTATCTGCGCTAAGGTCCCCAAGGCGTCCCGGGCCCAGGTTCAGTGATCCGCTAGGGGGAACCTGCAGTCCAAGCATGTAGTCATCCTCATGGCTGAGATTTACTACAGGGGAAGGACAGAACAGAATCAGCAAAGGGAAAGGCTGTGAGGGAGGGGGGCGAGGCACAAAGGCTAGGAAAACAGGCACCAGCTTCCAAGGGGCCCCTCCCTGTGGGGTCACACAGGACACGCTTAACTCCTCAAGCTATAAGGACACACGAAGAATGATGGGTTTCATCGGGGGTTGGTCATGTGGGCAGCCTCTGCCCAGCACACACCCAGATTCCAGACTCCCAGAAGGAAGGCGGGTGTTCAGCAGAAACCACACTTTTTGTACAGACAGTTTAGGCAAAGGGATCCCATCTTGTCAGGGAATGTTGGGAACCTTCTTGAAATTCAGGTTCCCAGACATCAGCCAGAGGTCGACATTGGAAGGCCCTCCAAGGAGAGCACACAGGCCTGCTCTATTTTCTGCACAGGCTCCTAACTAGTGAGACATTCTGTATAAATCCAGACTTTGAAATTGTCTATGCATCCTCCATCAGTCCCTCTGCCTGTCAGGGGGTGTGTCAGTGCATGAAACAATCGTGAACCAGGAATCAGCAAAGTTAAAGTGAGCCATGGAGGGAGCTACTGGTGTCTGAGCAGTGGATGCAGGAGACCGGGATAGTCACTCTGAGTTGACTTTTAATAAGAGGCTCCGACAATTGGGCGTCACAGAGCCACACAGTTGGGATGAGAGGGGAAGACAAACACTTAAGAGAAGTCTCGTCCAGGCTAGGGCCCTGCAGTGGGGAGCAGTCAGCTGTCAGCACGCCGAGATGGGGCTGCGTGCTCAGGGCCGAGGAGGCCGGGGCACCGCAGGAGGAAGCAAGGCTGCCAGGGCGCTGCACAGCCTTCCTGCCCTGAGGTCCTGTGCGTCACAGTAAGGAGAGGGTTTCGCTGCAAGTGTGATGTCCAAGCAGGATGGTGGAATGTTAGCCACAGACTAGGTGACACATGCTACCATGTACATGAACTCGAAAGCATCATGCGGAGTGGAAAGAGCCAGACATGAAAGGCCTCGTGTTACAGGGTCCCACACATGGGAAATCTCCAGAAGTGGGGAATCTGTAGAGACGGAAGCAGACTAGGGGTTGCTGGGGACAGGGCAGGGGATGAGCGACTGCTTGTGGGCATGGGGTTTGTTGTGGGTGATGGCCGAGTTCTGGAGCTAGGCAGGTGGTGGTTGGACAGTGTCGTAAGTGCACCTAACACTGTGAACTTGTACACTTTGATATGGTGAAAGGGTACATTTTATATAACGTGTATTTTGCTGCAGAACAGGAGTGGCTTCCCCTGCCTGCTGGCTGCAGTGGATGCAGTCGTGGTGTGGGCTGACAGTTTTTGTGCCAAAGAGGCTGCGTGGTCATTGGCCTTATGCTGTAAGGCCTTAGGGCCCTTGCGACTTAGAGTTTTCCTCAGTAAATTTTAGTGTGCAGCAGTGGAAGAGTCCGTCCAACCTGACCCCGTCCTCTTCTGACTGTCACTCTTTTTGTCCTTTCCTCCCACAGATGTTAGCTGATGATGCGGAGGCGGGTGCTGAGGACGAGAAAGAAGTCGAGGAACTGAAGAAACAGGGCATCAACCCCCTGCCCAAACCACCCCCGGGCGTGGGCCTCCTGCCCACCCCGCCTCGGCCCCCCGGCCCCCCGGCCCCAACCTCTCCGAACGGCAGGCCCATGCAGGGCGGTCCCCCGCCTCCACCCCCACCCCCGCCCCCGCCCCCTGGTCCCCCGCAGATGCCCATGCCAGTTCATGAGCCGCTGTCCCCGCAGCAGCTGCAGCAGCAGCAGGACATGTACAACAAGAAGATCCCCTCTTTGTTTGAGATCGTGGTCCGGCCCACGGGACAGCTGGCTGAGAAGCTGGGTGTGAGGTGCGTGCTGGGGGCCCGCCACTATGAGCATGACTGGGCTAGCACCCTGCCTCTCTTTAACTGCAGGAGGCCTGGTCTGAGGTCCCCCATCGCTCACTGTGGGGAGGCTCCATGTCCCCTTGGGAGTGTGGTGCCGCCCTTCCCCTGCAGCCCTGCTCACAAGCACCATTTCCCCTCCTCATAGGTTCCCTGGACCTGGAGGACCCCCAGGGCCAATGGGCCCCGGGCCCAGCATGGGACCCCCGGGGCCGATGGCAGGTCCGATGCACCCTGACATGCATCCGGACATGCATCCAGACATGCACCCCGACATGCACCCGGACATGCACCCCGACATGCCAATGGGCCCTGGCATGAACCCTGGCCCGCCCATGGGACCCGGTGGCCCCCCAATGATGCCCTACGGTCCTGGGGACTCCCCACATTCTGGAATGATGCCCCCCATCCCACCAGCCCAGAACTTCTATGAAAACTTTTACCAGCAGCAGGAAGGCATGGAGATGGAGCCAGGACTCATGGGGGACACAGGTACGTGGGGTCTGGTGGGCCAGCTGGGCCTCTAGGTTTGCACAGTGGGATGTAGTCTGCAACGGGATGTGGTGGTTTCTCCTCCTTGGTGCAAGTCTTTGAAAGCACGACGCCAACTTCATCTCTTTCTCAAGTGGTTGAACATTTTCCATGATAACAAGAGTCACTGTGCTGTGGAGGTCAAAAGTAGTAGTATGGTGGTTTTCACTAATTTTAGTTTCTTAGACATTTTGCTTGCCGTGCCCAGACTTGGGAGCGTGGGGTCTCAGAGGGACAGGTGTGGAGCGGTGTTGAGCTAAGAGGCTGCTGAGTCCTCACCAAAGCAGCCTCCTTCCAGGTGGTTCTTGGCTTGGGGCTACTCTGCTCGTGTTGTCCCACGTCTGCCCACCTTCTTTCTTGTTGTCCTTCCTTCCTTGATAAAACAAGAACACATGTTGGTAACAGCCTGAATGTCCAACAGCTGAGGTAGCGAGATAGCAGCACTGCGGTCTTCTGAGGGGTGGGATGTGCTCACTGCTGCCGGTGCCGGTGCCTGTGCCTATGCCCGGGGTGGAGCCAGCGAAACAGCCCGGTCCTTGCCTTGGCTGCCCTTCAATGGAGGGAGACAGGCAGGAAGTGTGTGAATAAGTGCTCGTTGCTGGAAGTAGCACGGGGTGTCGTGGGAGAATGGGGGCCATGGCGGGGCCAGGCCATAGAGGCCTCTCTGGGAAGTGACTGTGAACTGGAGTGTGAAGGGGAGGAGGCAGCCATGGGATGTGCGGCTTAGGCAGCTTCTTTGAGAAATGCAGATGGCGTGTGCCTTGTAAAGGGAAGGCAAGGGAGAGGAGTTCCAGTACAGGGATTCTATCACCATGGTCAGGTGGCCTCACTGGAAGCGTGATGGGGATAAACAAGAGTGAGAGGGCAATGGATGGTAAGGATGGGAGTGGACTTGGAAGCTTCTGGGCTGACATGGAGTCATCCTAGGCCAGAGGCAAGGTGAGTGGAAGCCTGGAGGTCGCAGGGAGCAGCAAGATGAGGCGTTTCAATTTGGAGATGGTGCCATGGGGCCAGTGTGACCTTGTTTGTGTGTCATGAGGCTGGCAGGAGCAGGTGGAACAGAGTCACCACGGGTGCTGGTACTGCTTTGACAGGAGGTCCTGCTAGGGAGTGCTGAGCTGGATTGGGGGCGGCCCTTCCGCTTTGCCACATTCATATGAAATGCCCATTTGACAGCCATGTGGAAATTCTGAGGGACGTCAGGGAGACAAGCAGGCCAGAGGTCAGCGTGCGTGTCTTCGGCGGCTGGACGATGTCCGAAGCCATCAGAGCAGGTGTTTGGGGCCAGGAGTGGGGGCTTTAGAAAGATGGGTGTCATGTTCTCAAGTGAGTAAAGCAGGTTGCCTGAGGGGGTGTTGTGGTTTTAACAGTCCCCTCTCCCTTTAAAAATGTATATAAAACATGCGTGGAAAAAGGTCTGGGGGAGGAAGAAAAACAAGTCTGTTTAGCTGTTGATAGCTCATAGCCCCAGAGTCGTGTCACCTAAACTCCCACATCAGGAAATAACACCGCTCGGTGGTTTTTGGTATACAGCAGGTGCTCAAAGAGTATTTCATTCGGTGTCGTTTGTTATGTTGATGAGGTGCTATAGCAGCTGAACCCTTGTTTATATCAATTATTCTGATGAAATTGGTTTCATTACACTTTCTTTGACGGTAAGTGCAGAGTTGCTGCGTACACAAGTGCATGACAGTTGAGTGGGTCGCTCTTGATGAAAAGGGGTGGAGGGACTGTTGTTCACTGAGTGTCCCCAGCTCTGAGCCAGGGGGTGACATAGATCAGGCTCTCACATCAAGTTCACATGTCATGAAGTTCAGGGACTGGGAGAAGGTGACCTTTCACTTTTTGATTTGTGCTTTGTGTATGAAATATTTATCAGTCTATTTCTATACATTTAATTTAAGTTACAGACTTACTGTCTTGGCCACATGTTAGATGTTCTGTGGCCCATGAGGATAGTGGCAGCCATATGGCACAGTGCGGATGTGGCACATTTCATTATTGCAGAATGTTCTGTGGGCACCACTAATTAGATCTTCTTTCTAAGAGGAGGAGACACACACACACACAGTTTGCAGGTGCATCGTCCCCCATGTGGCCGTGCCCTCCCCCCAGAAACGCAGCAGCATGCCCACAGGCATTTGTGGACTCAGAAACTCACCAAGGAAGGAGGAGGAGGAGGATCACCCACGAGCCTCTGGGTCGACACATGACCATAGCCACATTTTGTTGTATTTCCTTTTCTTTTTCACCAGTCTTAGTCTTGTTCCCAGTGGTTGAGTTCAGATTATGAGCTCACTATGAGATAGTGTTTTTCTTTATTGATTGTTACAAAGAAACCATAAAAATAGTCCTTGGCAAATAAAGCAGATCAGAGTGTGTGGGGTAAACAGTGAAAGTTCCCTCAGCCTCTCTCTCTGAATCTCATTCTCAAAGAGACTTTTCTGTCTTTCCAAAGTCTTTTTTTTTTTTTTTTTGCATTTAATGAACATCCATTGATATTCTGTCCTGTTTTCACACGTCTTGTTTTTTAGCATTTGCGCATATTACTAAACCTCACTGTGCACCCCATTCTCATCCTGGCTGTACCCTAGATTGGTGCCTCCATCTGTGGGCACCCTCTTGGGAGGGAGGAAGGGATGGGCTGCATATCCTCACACATCACTGTCACCATCGGGGGTGGGTCTCCAGTTTGAGGGCACGGGTTGGAGGTGGCACCTTGAGGCCCTTCCCGACACGAGCCCTCGGTTCTTCCCTGCCACAGAGGACTACGGGCACTACGAAGAGCTGCCAGGGGAGCCTGGGGAGCACCTCTTCCCCGAGCACCCTCTGGAGCCTGACAGCTTCTCTGAGGGAGGGCCCCCAGGCCGGCTGAAGCCGGGCGCCGGTGTCCCCGACTTCCTGCCCTCAGCCCAGAGGGCCCTGTACCTGAGGATCCAGCAGAAGCAGCAGGAGGAGGAGGAGAGAGCGAGGAGGCTGGCTGAGAGCAGCAAGCAGGACCGGGAGAATGAGGAAGGCATGTGTCCTCCCCAGGGGTAGGGGCTTTCCTCACAGGCATGGGCCCCGGAGGCCAGTGTGCAGGGGGACAAGTGGGGAATGCCTAGGTCAGGTTTCATGCTGGAGAGTGGCTCGTGGCCAGGGAGGACCCCTGCCCAGGGCCATGAAGTCAGGCTACTGCACGTCCCTCAGAAAATTGGAAGCCAGGGCTGCGCACTCTTTCTGTGTCTTGGGTGTTGGGAGAGGCCCTGATCCCATCACAGAGGGAGGCGGGCTAGTCCCTGGGAAAGACAGCAACCCATACGGTTTACGCCTTGCACCTTTGCGAAGGAGGCTGTAAGATGCTCACAGCCCCCTTCCCCACACGGTGTTCTCAGGAAGCCGGCAGGCAGGAGCTAGTTGTGAGCATAAACCGGTAGTGATCGTGGTCAGATAGCTACCCAGTTGCATGAAGCTGTGCAGCAACCTGGCGATAATCCACTCCAGGGTGAAATGGGATGGACAAATTGTGTTTAGAACCCGAAGCCAGAGGCCATGGGTAGCCCTGTGAGCAGGTGGAAACGGGGAAAAGTGGAGGCAGTCCCCTCCCCTGGTGGCTCTAGTTTTATCTGTCTAGGAGGTTGGCCTTGGGCCAGTTTCTGAGTCTGCCCACCTAGGCCCACCTTTTAGCCGGTGACTGCCCTTTCCATGGGTGTGGTGAAATTGTGAGGGGCCTAGGGGCAAGTGTCTGGGAGCTCTGAATGCAGTGAGATTTGAGTCAGTAGCTGCTCACGGGCTGCCACAGTGGGGCATGGTTCTGCCCAGGGGGTAAGTTGGCAGTGGTGGCGAACTGGGCTTGAACTGTGACCTCCATCCTGGCTTTGCTCTCATCTCAGGACACTGCCCATGCCTCTGTTTCTCATCTGTCAAATGGGCCTGATGATAATACTACCTTCTGGGTGGTTGTGTAAATTAACAAGACAAAGCATTTAGAACAGTGTTGGCACATGGGGAAAGGTCCAGAAACGTTCCCCAGGGACGTGGCAGGCTCAGTACTTGGCCAGTCTGAGCCCACTGGCTCTTCACGGCAGGCCACAGGGGAGGGGGCTTGTTGAGAGAGAAGAAGAGGTCCTGAGAGGCAAGAAGCAGAGGAGGCGTTTATCCGGTGGGCTGTCGTAGGGTTCAAGAGGGCTGGTGGTGGATGTGGTGGCTGCTCACCCCTCCCTGCTCCTCTGTGCTTCTCAGGTGACACCGGAAACTGGTATTCAAGTGACGAGGATGAGGGTGGGAGCAGTGTCACCTCTATTCTTAAGACTCTGAGGCAGCAGACGTCCAGCCGACCCCAGGCTTCTGTTGGGGAGCTGAGCAACACTGGGCTGGGAGACCCCCGCCTCCAGAAGGGACACCCTACAGGAGGCCGGCTGGCTGACCCCCGCCTCAGCCGGGACCCCAGACTCACCCGCCACACCGAGGCTTCCAGCGGGCCAGGCCCAGGTGATGCAGGACCCTCTGACCCTCGGCTAGCTCGCTCCCTGCCTGCCCCCAAAGCCGAAAGCGGCCTTCATTCCAGCCCTGCAGGCCCTGGTGGCTCCAAGGGGTCTGGGCCGCCCCCTGCGGAAGAGGAGGAAGGGGAGCGGGCCTTGCGGGAGAAGGCCGTGAACATCCCCTTGGACCCCATTCCTGGGCACCCCCTGCGGGACCCGCGCTCACAGCTGCAGCAGTTCAGTCACATCAAGAAGGACGTGGCCCTGAGCAAGCCAGGCTTTGCCCGCACCGTGCTCTGGAACCCCGAGGACCTGATCCCCCTGCCCATCCCCAAGCAGGATGTGGCGCCCTCCGTGCCTGCGGCCCTGCAGTCCATGCCCACCCTGGACCCCCGGCTGCATCGGGCTGTTGCCGCGGGGACCCCCAGCCCCCGGCAGCGTCCGGGTGCTTGCCCGGACCCTGGCACATCCGGTTCCAACCTGCCCGACTTTGAGCTCCTGTCTCGCATCCTCAAGACTGTCAATGCTACCGGCCCCTCTGTGGCTGCAGGCTCCAGCGACAAGCCCAGCGACCCCAGGGTGCGGAAGGCCCCCACTGACCCTCGGCTGCAGAAACCGGCAGACTCTGCTACCACCTCCCGCACTGCCAAGCCCGGTCCCACGGAAGCGTCCTCTCCGGCCGCCAGCCCCAGTGGCGATTCCTCCCCCCCTGCCACTGCCCCCTACGACCCGCGTGTACTGGCCGCCGGTGGGCTGGGCCAGGGCAGTGGGAGTGGGCAGAGCAGCGTGCTCAGTGGCATCAGCCTCTATGACCCCAGGACTCCCAGCTCGGGTGGAAAGGCCGCGGATCCTGCTACCGACGCAGGGGCCCAGGCAAAGGGCCCCGAGAGCAACGGCAAGGGCTTGGCCGGTAAATCCAAGGAACCCCCGTTCGTCCGCAAGTCCGCACTGGAGCAGCCCGAGCCCGGGAAATCGGGGGCAGACGGTGCGGCTGCAGCCACGGACAGGTACAACAGTTACAACCGGCCCCGGCCCAAGGCTGCCGCAGCCTCGGCCGCCACCACGAGCACCCCGCCACCAGAGGGCGCCCCGCCCCAGCCCGGCGTGCACAACCTGCCCGTGCCCACGCTCTTTGGGACCGTGAAGCAGGCGCCCAAGACGGGCTCTGGGAGCCCATTTGCAGGCAACAGCCCAGCTCACGAGAGTGAGCAGGACGCAGGGTCGCTGAAGGATGTTTTTAAAGGCTTCGACCCCACCGCCTCCCCCTTTTGCCAGTAGTGTTGAAGAGTCCGTGTGCCCTGCCCCCCTCTGGGGCAGTACTGGAGGTGGGAGCTCGGGGAACGGGTGGGGCCTGGGTGTTCTTTACATTTTTACTTTTTTTTTCCTTTCTTTTTTTTAAGTAGTACTTTCTTTTGGAAACAAAAATTGTACATAACCGTCTTCAGTTCTGATCCGTGCTGTGGGCTCCTGGGCTCCCAAGAGAAAACCTCCTTGTGCACATGGACAGTCACAAGCCCCCTGGGCCTCCGCCTGGCCAGCATGCTGCCTGGCCAGCCCGATTTCCAGGGACTTCATGAAGGCTGAGGGGCCAGCGAGTTTTCTGGGCACAGCTTGGTCCTTCTTCCTACCCCCCAGGACAAAGGGAACCATAGACATCGAGAAGGCACTAAAAGCTGCTCACCTATGTTGCACGAGAGGCAAGATGGAGCCAAGATGGCAGGGGGGACCCTGCAGAAGCAGGTCCACACGCATGCAGAACTCCAACTCTCTGTGTGCAGGCTGTGGGGACTGTCTTCAGGCCTGGTGGGAGTCAGGAGGAGAAGGACCTTCGGGAGCTGCCAGGCTGAAGAAAGAAGCCTTTCCCACTGCGATCTGGTCTGGATCTGCATGCGGCCCTCCCTGTTCCCTCCGTCCAGAGTGCCTCCTTGAGTCCGCTCCCTCCAGCCTGTGTCAGAAAACTCCAGGGTGAGACGGACCTGGGGACTGCTGGGCTGGTGAGGGGTGGGTCCCTGAGCTGCCTCCAGGAGGTGGCCTCCGCAGACCACAGTGTTTTCTGTCAGTATTAGTTCCTGTTCTGTCCTGGCCATGTCATCCTTCCCTCGTGCCGGGGTCTTTCCTGGTCCTCAGAAGCCAGAGTACCCAGGGTGCCGGCTCCGGCCCTTCCCAGGGCAGCTCAAGGATCCGCGGCGTGACCACCCCACCTGGCTCCCGACGGGGCCCCGGTGGTTCTCGGCAGTGTTTCTGCTCTGCCTTCCTCACCCCTCCTTGCACCCTGTGTTCAGGACCCGTGGTTTCAGTGTGTTTGGTTTTTCTTTACGCTGACAGGTGCACTGGTTCAGAGGTGTGTCATGTTGGATTTGTGGGCGCTTCCAGAAAGGGCCTGAGGAATGGAATGGGCCAGAGAGTAGCCAGGGCAGGGTGTGGGCTGCCAGGCCCTCTTCAGAGGAGGGACCAGGACCTCTGCTGCGGAGGAGGGGTGTCATGCCCCTTAACCCAGCTGAGTCAGGAAGGGAGCAGAGACATCTGTCCCGGGCTCCCCTCTCCTGCCTGTCTCCTGTCCCACCACCTCACCCTTCCTAATATCAGGGAAACGTGGTGACTCAGCCAGAGGGTTCGCCCTCCCAGCTCCCTGGGCAGCAAGGTGACTGAGGTTGCTGCACCAAACCCCTCTTCCCAGAAAAAAAAACAGTTGTTTAGAAAAAAAAAAAAAAAACAGTCGCTGAGTTTGGGGCCAGAAGCAAGGGCAGGAGGGGCAGCCCCTTTGGGTCAGTGCCCGTGATCAGGTTGGTTTGGTTTGTCTCTTTTTTGTTTTTGTTTTTTAAACAATCATTAATGAGATTTTTTTTAGCCACCATTGTTGGCCTTGAGCAGAGGGCTGCAGCCCCTGGTGTTCATACAATAAGAATGCACAGTGTGGCTGTGGGTTTTTTTCCCCCCTCCTTGGAGAATTTTTTTTTTTTTTTTTTTTTGCTAAAATAAAATGAAATACTTTTTTAAAACTGAAATTTGTGGATGAAATAGAAGCTGGAACCCTCCTCTTGGATATTCAGCCTAAGAACCTCATGGGACTATGAATTCACACTAAATTTTCATTTGCCATTAGGCTGAGCTTTTAAAGAAAATTTACTCTCTAACCAGGATTGTAACAAAAGTGTAAATACTATTTCAGAGTTGAAAGTTGATGGTGCAAATATGTATATAACGTACTGTATTTTTACAATGATCGTCGCATGACTCTATTCCACCCCCCCTTTTTGTACTCTGTATGTCTTCCAGAAACGTCACCTGCCCTTTCTCCTGTGGTCTCTTAATCCAATAATTGTATTACTGCCATTAAAGGATGCAGTTATTTTAAAAAGTTTGTGGGTCTCGTGCCTCCGTGCGGCTCCCACTGTCCTGTGCCCCGGGGAGAACAAGGCTGGGAGCTTAAACCTGGACCTGTCCTCTTGGTGGCTGGCCCCAGGTGACACTCATCATGGTACTGTGCAATTGGTGCCTTCGAGTAGTGTAGGCAGCTGCATCCCATGGTTCCCAAGCTCCCACTCTGGGCCAGTCTCAGTAGTCAGGCACAGCGGTGACCCACGTGAGCACAGTCCTGCCTGCACACCACTCACAGAAGCCAGTAATGAACACAGAGCAGCTGGGCTGGCTGCCAGGGATGAGAAGAAATGGGAGTCCTACCTACTACAGATTGAATGTCCCCTCGAAACACGCTGACACTTGTTCCCCAGTGTGACACTTTAGGGGGTCATTAGTTCCAGAGGATGGAGTCCTCACACAGAATTCACGTCCTTGGAAGAGAGACCCCACGGAGCTGTCTCCACCATGTCCTCGCCCTCTCCGCCAAGCGAGGACAGAAGGTGGCCATCTGTGAAATGAGAGGGGTCCTCACTGGACTGCATCTGCCGCTGCCGTGATTATGGACTCCCTGGCTCCAGAACCGTGGTATTTCATAACAGCAGCCCCGAGGATGCAGACGCCACGTCCGGGCTAACAGGGCTCCCACCTGGGGGAGCTGCACTCAGGGAAGGGAGGCGGTGGCGAGACTGGGCCATGTTTTCTTTGGGCTTAACTTCGGCTGCCACATTCCAGCGGGCCTCTATTACTTTTCCGTGGCTGCTGTGTGAATTACACACACTTAGTAGCTTAAAACAAGTCATCGTTTGGAGGTCAGAAGTGTGACATGGATCTCATCTCACATGGCTAAAATCACTGTTGCCATGGTCACCTTCCTTTCCGGAAGAACAGGGATCCAAATACTTTACCTTCTCCAGCTTCCAGAGGCCACCTGCCTTCCTAGTCCGGTGGCCTTCTGTCTTCAAAGCCATCGATGTCACATGTTTTCGACCCTCCACTGTCAGGGTATCGGGCCACAGCTGGGAAAGGCTCTGCTGTTACAGGCCCCTGTGACCGGATTGGGGTCACCCAGCATAATCTCAAGTCAGCACCAGAGCCCTTTCTGCCGTGTGAATTACGTGTTCACGGTTTCTGGGGCTTAGACATGGACATCTTTGGAGGGCCTTTCTGCTCTTTAATTGGGGTCCCCACATGCTTCTTAGAGAAGGGTTCTCAGTGCCCTGATACTGTGTGCTGGTCTGCGCACATAAGCTCTGTTCTTATGTCAACAGTTCAGAGTGCCATCTTGGAATTTCTGCCAATGCGTCCTTGTACAGTGAGGGTTTCACCAGTAAGCCCAAACTTCAGCGTGGTTTACCTGAACAGCCAGGAGCCCGTCCCCACAGGTAACCACAAATGCTGACGGCACCTCTAGGGCTGGTCAGCGGTGGGAGCTCCAGGTTCGACCACATGGGCACCACCTGTCATGAGTGCAAGGTGATGAGAGCGTCTTCCAGCCACCACCGCCTCGCCTAGCAAAGCGCAGAAACAGTGGGAATGCCCACTGCGCCTCTCTGAGCAAGGAAAATGCTTCCTTGACTGCCTTGTATCTTTCCAGTAAGTCAGTCTTCTGTTTGAGTTAGTGTTGGCAGAGAAGGTTGTGGACCTCTCGGTTGAGCAAGGAAAGCATCCAGAGGTCTGTCAGCCAGTGAATGGATGAATGGAATGCGGCATGTCTGTGCCAGGGGGACATAAGTCATAAGAAGGAACGGAGTGGTCTACAGCCATGCCACCCTGAACATGCCCGATCCCGCCTGATCTCGGAAGCTAAGTATGGTCGGGCCTGGTTCGTACTTGGATGGGAGACCACCTAGGAAGACCAGGTGCTGTAGGAGTAAAAAATAAAAAAATAAGGGATTGTAAACTGACGAGGACCTTGCAATCTGTGAGGTCAACCAAGAGTTGCCTCACCTAAAAAAAACGAAAAACAAAAAAAATGAAGTGCTAGTTCAGGCCACAACATGGAGAAAACCTGAAACCGTGCTGAGTGAGAAAGCCAGACAAGGACCATGTGTTTTAGCATTCCATTTCCTTAGGAAATGTCCAGGGTTGGCAAATCCACAGAGCCAGGAAGCAGATCAGTGGTTGCCAGGCCTGCAGTAGGGTTAGAGGTTGTGGGATGGCATTTCTTTTGGGGATAATGAAATGTTCTTGAGTTAGAGACGATGGTTGCACAGCCTTGTGAATATACCAAAAACCATTGAATCGTACACTGTAGAAGGATTTAATGGATTATATCTCAATTTTAAAAATCAATGGCATTCTTCTGTAACCAACTGGAAAATAAATAGAAAATTAGATAACCTTCCCAAAGCAACAAAAACTTAAGGGATCTAGGACTTAACCTAATGAAAAATGCTCAAGAACTTTATGGAGATGTCAAAAACAGATCAGACTGAGATAAAGTTTATTTAGAAAGACCAGTACAGCAGGGGGAAGGAGCCTCAGAAATCTGCAAGTATCTCAAAGTCAAACAGAAAAATACATTGCTTTTCTTTGGGAAGAGGGGTTTGCTGTAAGGGGAAGTGGGGTAGATGTGGGAAGTAAACTAGGAGTTTGGACTGGAAATGTGTCTGTCTGGGATTAGCAGATTCGCAGGAGAAACTGACAAGGGGGTATATTTCACAGATCAGTGCTGGTCAGGAGTCCTGATGAGCTATAGACAGCGTCTGTGGGAGTAGGAAGCCTGAGCATAGTTTGGTCAGGGGCAAAGCAGGTGAGAACTGAGCAAACGTGAACAGCTGGTCAGAGAGAATGTCAGGCTTTGTTAAGGGAGTCCCAGGACAGCCTGGATAAATGCCCGATTTGTGGGTGACACAATTTGACTTTGTCATTCCTCTCACACTCCAAAGATGTCCCACCATGAAAGCTGATCGTTTTTATCTTTGGTTCACTGTTGTGTCCACAGTTATTGAACCGCCCCTGTTATCTGGTCAGCTCTTGATAAAATATATATTTTTTAAATTTTAATTGAGATACAGGTTTAAGATATACACTGTGTTGATTTGACACATATTGATATATAATTACAATTACATATTGCAATATGATTTCCACCATAGCCTTTAGCTAACGTCTACATTGTGTCACATAATTATCATGTCTTGCTTGTGGTGAATAAAAATATATTCCTTGGAGAAGAATACCAATGCCTGATTAGATACTGACAGCATTGGTCTGAGATGGAGCTTGAGCATTAATATTTTCTTAAAGTTCCCGGATGACTTCTGTTAGAATCACTGATCTCAGTCACGTTGCCACAGTAACAGGCCATCTATCTCTTTAAGGAGGGTTGGTTTTCTCTTCCCTGACCCTTTCTGGCATCCCATTCCACCTCTCCCGGGCCGCCCCCGCCCCCCCGCCCCTTTTCTCATCAGCCTAAACCATTTCACCAGCCAAGAATGTGAACATTGCGTCTCAAATATTTTCCGTTCCCACTTAATCCCATTTAATGCTTAGCATTCATTGCTGGCGAGCAGGCTGTCTATCTGTTAGAGCCCCATCCGAAGCCCCTTCCCTAGCTCTCCAACCTGCTGCCCTCTTCATTAAACACAAGCTCTTCTCAGTAGGAGTTGAGGGGGCAGAGGTCAAGAGGGGCCTGGCCCAACAGGCCTTGTAGCCAAGGTTTCAGAAGCTGATGGAGGCTTTAGGGAGAGATGTCACCAGAGGCTCATTTAAAACATGCTTTGGCTGCCAAGTCCATTTTCCACTGAGCAGTCAGCACCATATTCTAGAGAGACGCCACATCAGATCATGGTACTCCCAGATCAAAACCTCCATCTGGCTACCATCACACTTAAAATAAAGTCAAAGCCTTCAGTGTGGTCCACAAGACCCCAATAACCCCCAAGTCCCCTTCTGTGAACTTCGCCCACCCGCTCCACCACACTGGCCTCTCGGCCACTCCTCCAGCGTGTCAAGCACACTCCGGTCTCAGGGCCTTTGCACTTGCTGTTCCCTCTGTTTGGAGCCATCATCATCACCTCACAGCTGACTCCTTTGTCACTCTGATTGCTACTCACATGTCACACCCTTGGAAACTAGTGGCTTAAAACAATGAATGTGTATGATCACATATAGTCCCTGCGGGGCAGAAATCCCTGTGGAAACAGCTTCGTTGAGAGGTTCTGGCTCCAGGTCTCTTGTAAGGTTTGGGCCAGGGCTGCAGCCATCTAAAGACTTGACGGGCGCTGGAGGTCAGTCCACTTACAAGTTAGTTCACTCATGTGGCTGGTGCTGGCTGTTGGCCGGGGGCCTTAGTTTCTCTCCAATCAGGTCTGTCCACAAGGCTGCTCAAATTTCCTGAGAACAAGACGTCTGGCTTCGCCCAGAGATGATCCAGGAAAGCCAGGGGGACATCGTGATGTTTTTTACAGCCCCCTCCGTCTCTTCCACAGTATTGATAACACAGACCAGTCCTGATGATGCGGGAGACTCCACGAGTGTGATGGTCACTGGGGTCATCTTAGAGGCTGGCTGCGCCACTCTCTCATCATCCTCTACCTCATCACCTTAATTCATTTTTTTCATGGACTTAATATTTCAGATTTTGCATTAATTATTCCTTTGTCCTCCTCCCCTGATAGTGTCATGTCTGGGACACGTCATTTTTCTGTTTTGTTCACTGCTATATCCTCAGTGTCTCAAACAAGCTGGAACATTGTAGATACTCAGTAAATACATCCTGAATTAGTAAACAGAGAATCTGCTTTTAAGGGGGTCTGGAGACCCGGAAGTGGGCTGGTCTCAGCCATCCAGGTGGAAGATAACAAGATACTGGACTAGAGAAGGAATGGAGAGAAAGGGATAGCTGTTGACAGAGTCACCTGTCCACTGGCAAGATTCCCGTCTCTCCCTGCTGCAGCCCACCCTCCACAGGGAGGCAGACTGATCTGAACAGATAAGCTGAACATTGCCTGTCTCCTGCATAAATCCTTTATGACTCCCTACTGCACAGGATCAGGAGTTAAAAGTGACTTAGGAAGTAAATGGAGTGACCCTGGAGAGTCAAGGGCATGACATTTCACTCTGGTTGAGGTTAGGGTAGGCAGGGAGCTCCCGTTCCAGATTCGAAAGATCTCTGTACACCCCAGGGCTTCTCAGAAAATGTGATTGCCACGCCTGCTTGTGGTAAGAAGGGAACATATGCTGTTGGCACATAATCAAAGGTTATTTTATTATTTATGTTCAGTCTCCTACACTCACTATAAGCTTTCTTGGGCCCAGATATTTTTCTGCAGGGCTCTGAACACTACCTGGTCAGTGACTATTCATTGTTTAGGTTTCAACTCAGACGCCCCCTTGCTAGCCCCACATCCTTGCTGCTTAGGTATCCTCTCTGGCTCCTGTAGTCTACTAGGCTTTCTCTAGAATTACTTCTTTAGCATGTTTATTGTTTATTTTCTGCCTATCCATATAGAATATAAGTTCCATGGGAGCAATATGTTTTCTAATCCGTGAACATGGTATATATGTCTCCATTTATTTACATCTTTATCTCGGCAGTATTTTATAGTTTTCGATGTAGAAATCTTGCATGTCTTTTGTTAATTTAGTCCTAAATATTTTTGAGTTTGATGCTATTTTAAAGGGGGCTATTTTCAATCTCATTTAACAGTTGCTTCTACCTACGATATAAACAAAATTGATTTTTGTGTATTTATCTTGTATCCTTTAGCAGCCTTGATAAATTCACTTATTAACTGTCAGTAGTTATTTTGATCCCTTAGAGTTTAGTACATAAACAATCACATCACATGATTTTACTTTTGTCTGATCTATTTGCCTTTTATTTATTTTTCTTGCCTTATTGCACTAGCTAAGACTTCTGATACAAGGTTGATTAGAGGTGATGAGAGTGGAAATCCTTGTTTACAATCTTAGGGGGACATCAGTGATATTTTATCACTAAGAATGATACTAGTTGTAAGTTTCTTGTAGGTGCCCTTTATCATATTGAGGAAGTTCAGGGCAGAGAATTTTGTCTGCTTTGTTTACTGATTTATACCAAATGTGTAGCATAATGCTGTTGGAGAGCAAGTGCTCAGTAAATACTTGTTGAATAAATGAATGAATGAATGACTATAAGCTGCATGGCACAGTGGCTAGTAATTTGACATTGGACTTACCTAATTAGCAGTGTGATTGAAGGCAACTGATTTAACCTTTCTCTTCCTCATCTGTAAAATGCAGTAATAATAAGGTATCACTCAGTGTTATTTTGAAGATTTAATGAGAGTATCCATGTAAAGTAAGAGCAGAGTCTGACACATGGTTAGTGCTCAATAAACACTAACTTTTACTACCTCACTCTCTGAGCCTTGTATTTTCCCCTATAAAAGAGAGAATATTCTAATCCTTTACTCTTGGGGTAACAATGAGAATTAAATGACATTATGCATATAATGTGCCTAGCACACAATTCCTGGCACAGAGAAAGCCATTGCTAAATGTTTGCCATTATTATTTACCAAGTCCCCTAACTATATTGGGTGGTGGTGGTGGGACAAAGGATGCTGTTCATTGGAAGCTGACAGACTGATGGCAGGGTCAGGTAAGTATAGAGAGCATTATGACACAGTGTAGTAAAAAGTGTGAAGATTAGCGAAGGGAAACCTAACTAAAATAAAGTCCTGAGGCCAGAACGGGGAGCTCTCACACAGCACCACTTCATGTCAAATACAAGGGAGTTGTCAATTACGGACAGAACCCAAGTGGAGAAAAGTCAATGAGAAAGAATCATCAGTTATAGGTCCCAACAAGAAAAGGGATACCCTACATCTCCTACATATATATTTACGCTGTGGAAAAATAATATCACCGGTCAATTTTCATGATGTATTGTTATGTGAACAATAAATTTTTCAGTGCATAGAAAACAGGACAGGTCTATAACAAAATATTAGCAGTAACCGCTCATTGCTGAGATTGATGGTGAGCTTCATTTTCTCTTCTGGGCTCTATGAGATTTTGCAAAAGTTCTATATTAAGAGTTTTGTTTTTGTTTTTTGGTTCCTGGAATTAAAGTTATTAACAAAAACTACAAGTCCCGGCAGACGTCGCGTCTGCGACTTTGAAAGATCGACCTTCCCCTTGCGCAGTAATCTCTGGGATTCGTAGTCCATTGGCAGAAGCAAGGTGGGACGCATAGTACCGGCACAGATGACAGAGGAGGGACTCGCTGACATTCTGACCAATGGACGGTGCTCACTGGCCCGAATGGCGCGCGCGAAGCCAACGTGTGAGCCGATACTAGTGATTGACGGGCGCTTCAGCCTACGGGAGGCCCGTGGGGCGGTGCGCTGAGGGGCGGCCGTAGTGCGAACCATGGGAGGCGGCTGGTGGTGGGCTCGGGCCGCCTGCCTGGCCAGACTCCGCTTCCGGGGGGCGCTGCTGCCGCCTCCGCGGTCCCGGAGCGGGGGCGCCCGAGGGTCCTTCGTCCCCGGCCACGTACCCCGCGCCGGGGCTTCCCCGCCCCCGGTGTCCGAGCTGGACCGAGCGGACGCCTGGCTCCTCCGGAAGGCGCATGAGACAGGTCGGGGGCTGGGACAGGGGTCGGCCCGGGTGAGAAACGGGGTTCGGGGGAACCGAGCTGTCTGCGCGCACGAGTGGGAGATGGAGGTGGAGCTTCTGCTGGAAGCAGGGCCGGGGCTCAGGAGGGAGAAGGGCTTCCGTATACGCGCAGGGAAGCGCTGGCTGCCGAGCGCAGTTTGTCCGCATTGAAGGGTTTGCGGATGGAAAGAAGGGTCCGCGTGAGTGGGGCGCAGTAGGGACTGGAGAGGCTGGTCGGGTTAGGACAGGCACCCTGATAGAATTGCACTGGTCAGACGAGAGCGGCTTTCAAAGAGGGCTTAGGGCGGGAGAGTAGTCTACAAGAAGGGTCCGCGTTGGAGGGAACAGTCCGTATTAAAGAAACGACCACTCCGTATAAGGCGGGAGTGTGGATCCCCACAGAAGAGGGGGAAGTTCCGGATTGGAGGAGGGAACAACCACTGGAAGAAAAGCTCTGAGCTGATTGGAGGGCGAGGTGATCAAGGCTGCCAGGGGCGGGGCCTCATGTCAGGCTTGGCAAGGACGAGGCATCTAGATACAGGATTGGGTGGGAGTGGGAGGTTTGTAAACCAGCTAGCCCGTTAGCGCCACACTATGGATGTGGATAACGTCAGGCCTGGGGCGGGAGAACACTTTGTGCCCAAGGTCTCAAAAAGAAGTGAGAGGGCATCCCATGGGGATGCATGTGTGGGGAGGGGGTTGACCAAGATGACCAAAATGAGGGGTCTTCCTGTCCTTAGATTTAGATTCTGCAGTTTTGGTCATAGACCTCCCTCCAAATTCTAAGGACTGTCTTGAATCTTAGGTGTTACAAACTTGTGGGGAGAGGGTTTTGGAGGTAGGGTTGGGGAGGGCCTCCAAGACGTGGGAATTTGGAGCGGGATGGGGTGTGGGATGACTGGAAGCCCTCGGTTTGTCTGGGCCGAGGGGCTTCAGGGTAGCGTTTGAACTGATGCTGATTCTTCCCCATTTCCCCCTCCCTCCAAGCCTTCCTTTCCTGGTTCCGAAATGGCCTCCTGGCGTCAGGCATTGGGGTCATCTCCTTCATGCAGAGTGACATGGGTCGGGAAGCCGCCTATGGTGAGTGCAGAACCCCCAGGCTTGTTCCTCACTTAGGAGTGTGGCCTCTCCTTCACTGGGGAATGTAGAGCTCCCCACCCCCCATGAATTTAGATTCCCTCCTGCCCCATACCCCAACAGTAAGTGTAGAACTCCTCATTCCTCCCCCACTGGAAGCTGTCTCATCTTCACTTGTGTTGACCTTTCACCCACCCCACCCACCCCTACTGAGCGGGTGGCGCAGGGCACAGCTGTGGCTCCTTCCTCCAGTTTGCCTTCTCGACAAAGATGAGGATCCTGGTCCCAGCCCTTGACTCTCCAACCCTATTTTTGCTCACCAACCAGCCCCCCACCCCTCCTCTGATCCTGGACCCCACCTGTGACACCTTCTCATGCCAGCTGACCTTGGCCCTGTACTACCCCTGACTCTTGCCCTGCCCCGCATTTGCTTCATTTCTCTTCTAAGTCTGCCTCAGCCCCTTGACCCTCTCCTGTCTCCAGCAACTGCCTCCCTGACCCCGGCCTTCCACCCCCAGCCCCAACCCGGTACCCCAGGCCCTCCTTCCACTGACTGGCCCCCGCCCTCTCCTGCAGGCTTCTTCCTGCTGGGCGGCCTGTGCGTGGTGTGGGGCGGAGCCTCCTACATGGTGGGCCTGGCGGCGCTGCGGGGACCCATGCAGCTTTCGTTGGGGGGCGCGGCCGCGGGCATGGGCGCCGTGCTGGCTGCTGGCCTGCTCTGGGCGTGTGCCGTCGGCCTCTACATGGGCCAGCTGGAGCTGGATGTGGAACTGGTGCCTGAGGATGACGGGACAGCCACTGCGGAGGGCCCGGATGAAGCGGGCAGGCCACCACCAGAGTGAGCAGCAGGCCCGGGGGGAATGGCCCGGCGCTGGGCGGCCTGGGCCTGAGGACCGGGACATTAAAACCTGACCCTTCCCTTGCTCCATCTGTCAAGTGGTGGTTCCTGTGACGAGAAGGCCGAACCTGAGGGGGACAGAGTGAAGGAGGAGGGACAGGGACAAAGTAGAGAGATGACGAGAGCAACTCCATAGCCCGAGATAGATCCACAGACTGGGAGCAGACCTTTAATGCTCAGAGACTGCCCATGGGGCCAAGAACCGTCACTTGCCCCATTGGGGACCTGCGCCCATCCCCCAGGGTCCAGCTCTGCAGGCAGTTCTTCCCACCTCAGTCCCCCTTCCGCTGCACCCTGGCGCCTGCGGGCCCTGGGTAGGGCAGGCCCAGGGTGGGGTAGAAGGCCTCGGGCAGGGCGGGGCCGGAGCCCAGCCTCTGCAGGTGCGGGTACATGAGGCCCAGCTCTGCGGGGCCATAGCGGATGGTGCTGGGTGTGCACAGGCCTCGCACAACGGGGGGCAGGAAGCCGGCATGGAGCAGCGCGGGTGGCCGGTTCCCAGCAGGCACCAGGCCCCATGGCTGCACGAGGTCCTGCTTCAAGGCTCCAGCTCGAATGATGGATCTGAACTCCGGCCGTGGCAGGGCTGGGCAGCCAGCCGGCTCCTCGTCCCCACTGTCCTCCGGGTCCTTGGTCTCACCCGGGCCGGGCTCCACTTTGATGAGTTTGCCGTGGCTCTGGGGGGCCTCGTCCTTGTCCAGGGGAGCAGCCTGCTTCCCTCCCACTGCAGGCACTGGCTCTGGAGGATTTGGAAGGGCACTGTGAGGGCTTCCCCTGCCCCCAGTCCCCCCACCTGTGGAATGAAGCTGGGGTGCTTTTGTCCTCCAGGGGACATTTGGCACTGTCTGGAGACAATTTTAGTTGTCAATTTTAGCTGGGGAGGAGGTTGCTCTTGGCATCTAGTGAGTAGAGGTCAGTGATGCCGCTAAGTACCCTACAAGGCACAGGACACCCCCTCAAATGCAGAAATACCTGGTGACAGTGGAGGGGAGACTGACAACCCTTGTCTAGACCGGGGCTGACAGAACTTTCCTTAGTGGAGAAATTGTGCCATGTCTGTACCGTGCACTGGCCACGCCCCACTGCTGAGCCCTTGAAATGGGGCCTCCCAGGGGTTGGGGTGAGAGGTAAGGCTCACCTGCAGGCTCTGGCTCTGGGCTGGATGTGTCCTCATAGACCACTCTGGCTGGAAGCTGGAAGGCATCCAGGGGCATCTGGCCACCCTCAGCTTGGCTGGGACAAGATAAGTGGGGTTCGGAGCCAGGGCTTCTGGGTGAGGGCAGCCTCCCGCCTGCCCCCAGATGCTTCCCCCTCTGAGTGCAGCACCCCCAGATCGAGGCAGTTAGGCCTCATGACGACCCCCAAACTCCAAGTTGGCTCCTGGCCCAACTTGGCCCTGTGTCCCGAGGCCAGACCTGTGGCCCCTGGATGTCACCACCGAGGTCCCCTTGGCCACTGTGTGCTCATCTGATCTCAGTGTCCTCCTTCTGAACTGCTGTTCCCCTCAGAGGCCCAGTGAAGCAGAGACCTGGGCGATGGCAGATGGCCGCTGCCCTCTACCTGCACTGCCCAGCCCGCTCCCTGGTCTCCTGGCCCCGTCAGACCCTCCTCTTCACCACGGCCAGAGGGGTCTTTCCAAAAAGCAGATCTATGACCCTTCCAGCTAGCTTTAAGCCATGCCGGTGCCCCCATAGCCATCAGGACCAGGTCCACGGCCTTGGCCTCAGCCTTGGCCTTGGCCTGAGGCTGCTCCAGACCTACCTCCTAGAAGCCACTAGCACCCCTGCCCTCCCCTCTGCCGCCTGTAGCAAGGGCATTTACCTCCAGGCCTTTGCCACTGCCCCCTTTTCTCCTCTTCAACCCCCTCCTCACCCTGAGCTGAGGAGACACAGAGGAAGCTTCGGGGCGGGGGGGGGGGGGTGGTTCCCGGCCCCCTGTGTGGGAGGCAACTCTCACCTGAGCACGTAGCTGACCCAGAGCACATGGCGCTCCCCGGGGCTCTTCCCGCTCATGGCCACGGTGGCCACAGACTGCAGCCACACGAAGCCCCCAGCGCGCTGCAGCCAGCGGTAGTACCCAGTCATCACCTGGCCCTTGTCCAGCACTGGGCCCAGCCCAGGGGCCGGAGGGGTAGGGGCAGGGGTGGGAGACAAGACAGGCAGAGAGGGAGACAGTGCAGGAGGGGGACAGAGGGCCAGGGAAGCAGGAAGGGTGAGTGGTGGGGAGGAGAGAAGGCAATAGCACAGAGGAAGACAGAGTCAGAAAGAACGAAAGGTGCTGGCATTGCAGTGCCCAGGCTTCTGAGGGCGGGTTGGGGCCACATCGCCCTCCACTACCCCCCAGTCTGGGCTGAGGTTCAGAGCCTCCTCACTGCTGGTCTCTGCTGAGCCTAGGCCCTGTGGGCAGCTCTGAAGCAGGACTTACAGGGAGCTGGGCATTGGGGTACTCAGGTCTGGGGTGCAGGTAGGCAAGGGTTGGGGTTCTCACGGTCCAGGTGGCTTTGGCGGATCCTGGCTGCATCCTGTCCGTGGACAAACTGGTAGCAGCTGCGGCCCACCAGCTCCGAGGGCCCCAGGTCCATGTGCTCACTGACTCTGTGGGGGCGGGGGCGGGGGCGAGGGTGAGGGCGAGGGCGAGGTAGGGTTGGCTCTGGAACCACCCAGGGTTCCCGCCCTCCCTCGGGAGTGCTGAGCCTTAGTGTTCTCCCTCTGGGAAATGGGTGAAATGAGCGCCCCTCCTAGAGCGTTGCGGTCATTTGAGCAGATGGCACTCCCGGGCGTGGGGTGGCCGGGGCACTCCAGGGGCGCTAGGACGGAGTGACTGCTTCACCATTTCATTTCCCCCCACCGCGTGGTTCCGGAGAACGTGAATGAGCGTCGAAAGGCCGGGAGAGGGGGATCAGGGAGGGGCGGAACGCTGCCAGGGACGCCCCAAAGGAAGGCTCGAGGCTGTGTCAGCGCAGTCCCTCCTCCGCCCCCAAGGCCCTGCCCCAGCTGCTCTGCAGCACCCCCGCGACTCCGCAGGGTCCGCAGAGCCCCAGCCCGCCTCAGTCCTAGCCCTGGTACCTGCTCTCACAAGCAAGGATGGTGAGACCCAGGCTGAGACGGAAGACTATCATGTGTCCATGCAGCGGCAGCTCGGCCAGGGTTGCAGGGGGCAACGTGTGGCCGAGGGCTACAAGGCCCAGGGCGCGGGCCCGAAGGCGCCCGGTCACGTGGATAACCTGCAGGCGGTGGGCGTGGTTGGAGGCGGGGCGGGGGCAGCAGGACCTTAAACCCGCCACCCGGTCTGGCCCGGCAGTCACAGGGACACAACTGGCAAGAACGCAGGTGTGCTCCCCAGGCAGGCGAGGGGACACAGGCGTGAAGAGGCTGGGCCAGAGCGCTCACACTCACCTTGTACCCGGACGCCTTGACGTGCAGCCCCCGCTTGGTGAGGGTGGACTTCATGCGGACGAAGAAGGAGCGCTCCTGAGCCCGGGCGGACGCTGGCACTTCGGTGGGGCCGGTCTCTGGGACGGAGGGCAAAGGAAGGGTATGGAGTCCTAAAGGGGAAACTCACAGGCCACCCCCCACTCCCTCTGTGACCAAACACGGGGTCACGGCCACAGCCACGCAAAGACCCGCATAACGGCTCTACAAGCTGACATCCTACACTAACCACCCCTCCCAGGGGAAGCAGGTCAGAGCTTTCCGCGGCTCAGCTCTGACAATGTTCCTCCCTGTCTTGAAGCTGCCGTGGCTCCCTAGGACCCTTGAGAGAAAACCCAGCTCCTCACCAAGGCCTAAAACTTTGGCAAGAGTTGCCTCCTGCTGACACCATCTCTAGCTACAACCTCCAGGTCTCAGGTCAGACATCTCCTCCAGGAAGCCCTCCTTGGCCCGCAGGCTGAATCAGATGCCCCACTGGGGTCTCCTACCCCCGCCATGCCCATTCTGGGTTGTCACTATCTGGGGATGGGTCAGTATCCATCTGACTGTGAGCTCTTGGAAGGTGGGGTTGGGGCTATTGTCACTACTGTGTCCTCAGCCATGCCCAGTACAGGGCTGGACACAGGGCAGGGCCTCAGGGTGACGATAAGATTTATAAATATAGATCATTCTGTAAGCCCTGTGATACTCATAAATGTGTTCACACCCAGATGACCCTGTTCCTCAAACTTAGGTGCAACCATAAACACAGTCCCCAACAGTCCCACACGTGTCACCAACACCTTTCCAAACTTGCAAGCACTGCTGACAACTCGGATGATTTTGGTGTAATGCAAACCTCGTATAGGAAAATCTTATTTACAGGAAAGTTAACCTCACAGTCAGTCAACGTCTTAGAGCTAAAAGGAACTAAAGGGTAACATCCAACACCCTCCCTCCCCAGTGAGAAGTGGAATTTTCCATTGGAGAGAGAATTAGAGGAATGTGAGCTGGAGTCCAGCTCAACCACTTACAGCTGTGTGACCTAGAACAATTAACTCAACTTCTCTGTGCTGTGCCTTAGCTTCCTCTGTAAAGTGGAGAGAGTAACAGTTCTCGCCTGGTGGGATTGTGGTTAGGATTCAATCAATTTATGCATGAAGAGGCACGGCTCATGTAAATGCCTATTAAATGTGCATTGTTATCATCTACCAAAGCCTGGTTCTGTCACCCACCTCTACTCAGCAGCCAGAGGGGTCTTTCTAAAGTTCAAATCTGGGTATCCAGGTAATCTTAGGGAGCCAAGTCTTGCTGCCTCAGTTTATACTGACTCCCTTTACAAAAACTTGCTTTGTACAACCCTAACGAGAGTGGTTTTTTAATAAATGAAACAGCTGTTTACAGTGTATTGGGTGTCCCCTGATCAGGCATTCTTTGGGGGGCCCTTAGAATTACCGATCTCGGGCGTATCCGCAACCGAGGAAGAAGATGAGGAGGAAGAAGAGGGGATGGAGGGCGGGGTGGGGGGCCCGGGAGTCCGGGCCCGCAGCCCCAGTTGCTCCAGCACCTCCGAGTGGTCCCCAGGATGGATGTAGTCGAAGACGCTGCTGCCAGTTAGCTCCACCTGCCGGCGAAGCAGGGGAATGCAGAGGCGGGTCAGGTGCGGGCAGTCGTACCCCGCACCGCCTTCAGGTTCGCTGGTCCACATGCAGGAGCACCTCGTGCCGGTCTTGTGTTTTCATTAGAAATTAAAAAAAAAAAAAACGTTTTGAAAGGAGGAAACAACCCCGGGGGCTTCCCGGGGTCTCCGACTTTAAAACCAATGATTATTAATGACTTTCTGCCCCTGCCTGGGTTTGGGGTGGGAGGCGTGTCACAGCCTCCAACTTACAGCAAACAGCTGCGCCCCTATGCGAACCACAGGATGTCTCAGCAGGCATGGAACTCAAGGTACAAACAGCGGAATGGCTTTCAAACTCTTTAAAGAGTTAGGTCCTTTTAATCAGACTTTGACTTTCAGTTCACACCCCACCAAACCTCTTGGAGCAGCTCCCTTCTCTCCATCTCTCTCCCAAACCCCCATCTTCTCCCTGCTGTGTTCCTGCCCCAGCATCCTCACTGGGCTTCTGGCCTTCGGTCCCCCCTCAAATAGCCTTCCATTAGTTACTCATCTGGCCACGGCCCTCCACCCAAGACTTCCACTAAACCTGGGCTTGGGGTCACACGCTTCCCTCCATCCCTGGCCCCTCCCAACAACCCGAGCTAGTGTTAAGCCTTTCCTCAGCCCTTCCTCCTGTCCCTGTCTCCCTCCGCCACCACGCTCCAGCAACTCACTGAAAAGCCACACACAGAGGCCAAATACCAACACACTGAATTTTCTAAATTTACCATTTGCCAAAATCTTTCTAAAAGCGATCAAAGTTGATAGCAATTTGTATTGGATGGATTGGCAAGGCAGAAACTTCCACGAGAAGCCAGGACTCCAGGGAAGGGGGCTTTTGGCTTCCTCCTGCCCTCCTTTTCCAGCTGCAGGAGCTGGGGTGGAGATGGCAGGCTGAGAGAAAGACAAAACACAAGCCAGCCGACTAGAATGCCACAGAGGACCTGCCAAAGTTGGCAAAATCCAAGCTCTTCTGATACAAATTGCTGTAGCCCTTCAGAATAAAGAAGAAGCAGGGTTTGGTAAATATGATGTATCTGGCTACCTTTCATTGGCAAACTGATCCTTCTACTAGTTTGGTTTCAAATTCAACCGTGAATTTGCTCTCTGCCTAGGAGGAGCCACATGGGATGCCGTGTGGGGTTCTGAGAAATACACTTTGGGAACCACAGATCCAGTCCATGTTTTCGTGCTGGGATGATGAGGACAGGACTGAGGAAGGGTATGGGTGGGCTGCCACGAAAGACGGCAGCTGAGCCAGTGCAGGTGGCCTGCTGTGGCCCCTTACCTGTGAGAGACCCAGGTAAATGGAGACCGTTTCTGAGATGTAGAGGAACTTGCCCTCCTGGTTCAAGGCAAACACGAAGCCATCCAGGGACTAGAGCGGGAGAGACAAAGGGAGCGGGAGAGGAGGGCCTGGAACCTGTTAGAGGCTCCGAAATCTGATCTCTGCCTAGGATGGATTATTCTGGGGTGGGGGGCGAACGGGGCTTTGGTAGTGCTAGGAAGGGGCGGGCAGAAAGAGGAGCCCCAGCATTCCGCTTCCCAGACCTGATACTCCCTGTGAGATGAATGCTGGAGAAAAGGTTGCTGTCTCCAGATGTGGCCACCAGGTGGCAGCAAGGAGCGGCAGGCAGGGGTGGAGCCTCACCTGCAAGATGTGTCCACCCAGGTGCTGCTCGAAGACTTCGGAGACCAGCGCCACCGGGCCCCTGCGGCCTGGGGCTGGGGGCAGAGAGAGGGGTGAGGCTGAGGCCTGAGGTCCTGATGACCTCAGGCCTCAGAAGGCCGGCCCCCAGGGAACCAGGCTGCAAATCTTTCTTCCCCAGAGTCCTGTAGCCATCTTGGGGTATTGTGGGACCCTGCACTCTGTGGGGGAGAGCCTCGGATGTGGGGAGGAGTGAGGGGGTCAATGTGGGCCAGATAGACCAAGAGATTGAAACACACAGAGAGACACGAGGCGATGCAGAAAGGGATCCATTCATTCGTCCATTTGTCCAGCCAGCCAGCCAGCCAGCCAGCACTCTACCCAAGCTCTGACTTCACAGCAGGCTCCTTGCTGGTGAGCGTTAAGGACACAGAGGTGGCTGGAACAGCCCAGTCCTGCTCCCATGGGCACCCAAGCCAGGGACACACAGACAAATAAAAAACTCACAAATACAGAATTATCATTGATGCTATGAAGAATCAAATGAAAGGAAGCGGAATAGGGTGAGGCCTGTTAAAAGGGGTTTTGTCTGAGCTCAGACTTGAAGGATGAGAAGGAGGCACAGTGGAGACTGAAAAGAAGAGAGAGAAAGACAAAGAAAGACAAAGAGAGACAGGGAGACACACAGAGAGGTCCAGAGGGACACACACACACACACACACACACACACACACACACACACACAGGGACACAGAGAGACAGAGAGAGATGGAGAGAGAGACAGAGTGAGGCAGAGAGATACTGAGAAACAGAGACAAAGACACAGAGAGAAACAGATGGACAGAGAGATATAAAGGAATAGAGAAAGAGATAAGAACATTACAACTCAACAACAAAAAGGACAAACGACTCGATTCAAAGATGGGCAAAGGACTTAAATAGAAATTTTCCACACAAGATACAAGTGACTGATAAGCATCTGAAAAAGGTGCCTGAAATCATTAGTCATTAGCAAAATGCAAATCAAAACCAGAATGAGAGACCACTTCAAACCCACTAGGATGGCTAGAAAAAATAAAATAAGCAGTTGGTGAGGATGTGGAGAAACTGGGGCCCCAGGGCATTGCGAATGGGGCTGTAAATGGTGCAGCCACTGTGGAAAACAGTGTGGCGGTTTCTGCACAGGTTACACACAGAATTACCATCTGACCCAGCCTTTCCACCCACAGGCATACACCCAGAAGAATTGAAAACGTGCTCTAACAAAAGCTGTACATGGATGTTCACGACAGCGTTACTCCTAGCTGCCCAAAGTGGAAACAATCCACATGTCCATAAGCTGACAAATGGATGAGTAAAATGTGCTATATTCAGACAATGGAATATTATTCAGCAATGAAAAGAGATGATACATGCTGCCATATGCATGAGCTCTGAACATGCCATGCTGAGTGAGGGAAGCTAGACGTAAGGGGCCACGTACTGCAGGATGCTGCTGCTACACAATGTCCAGTGCAGACAAACCACAGACACAGGACACAGATTGGTGGCTGCCAGGGGCTGGAGTAGGGGCAAGGTGGACGGAGAGTGACTGCTAATGGGTACAGGATTTTTGGGTGGCGATAGAAAATTTCTGGAACTAGATGGGTGTCCAACACTGTGAATGTACAAAGTGCCACTAGACTGTACTTTATACTTTAAAGTGGTGAATTTTGTGTTACATAAATTTTACCTCAATAAAAACATTTTTTATAGAAGAGATAGGGACAGAGACCTAGACATAGAAATTGGGACAGCGACAGACAGAGACAATAACAAGATGGTGAGACAGAAGAAAAGAGTGCAGACAGATACAGAGAAAGTGGCAGAAAGACGGAGAAGACAGATGAGACAGAGGCAGAGAGACAAGGCTCCCTGGCCCAGCCCCCCGTCAGGACGTGAGGGCTCTAGACTCCCATGCTGGGTGTGAACAGAGGTCATGGACCCTCTTCCCATTCAGGACTCCCCCCCCCCAAGGGGCCCCGTGCCTAGGCTGGGGAGCCGGTGGAAGGATTCAGTGACTTCGAGGGTCCCCAAGCACCTGGCTCCTGCAGGGCTAAGGGGTCAGGCTTGGTGTCCAGCGGTAGGGCTGTCCCTCCGTAGCTGTGTGCTTTGGGACCAGTCCCTTCACCTCTCTGGGCCTCAGTTTCCTCCTCTGTGGGGTTTGCTTGCTCAGTGCACAACCCTCACAGGCTGGTTGAGCATTCTGCTGGTTTAAGCGACTTCTAGAAAGGGCCAAGCACGGCCTGGCCCACAGCAGGTGCTCGGAAACACGGAGCCAGAGTGAGCATTTAATAGCGTGACCACTATTACTTCCTGACCATCAAAACGCCAGGCAGCAAAACCTCACCCCTCCCCCAATCAGGGCGCAGTCCCGGTCCGCCTCCTCTCCCCTCCTAGCATCTACGCCACGCCTCCTCCTCCTAGATGCTCCCCCAACATCCTCCAGCGATTACATCCTCCTCCACCCCGCCTGAAGCTCCAGGAACAATAACAGGGGTGTTTAATGGGGACCCCTCCCTCTAGATGCAGCGGGAACAAGCCCAAGCCGGGTGATAGGCGGGAACAATGCCGCCTGCTAATTGTCGTAATTTTCCTGTCATTTCTGCTAATTCCTTCATTATCCCTCTCACGGATCAGCCCAGGTCAGACTGAACAGGCAGCAATTAACAGCGTAAATGGGCAGAAAGGGGGTGTGGGGGCAGGGGAAGGGCTCAGCCACTGGCTGGTACCCCAAACACTGGGCCTGTCCCCTGGGATGGGAAGCCCTGGGGTCTGTCCCCATCACTGAATGACATGTCTTATGACCCCTAGGCTCTCTCCCCACAAACCCACCTACTCCCCAGCTCCTTCAATGGCTAAACTCTTCTGTCCTCAAACTCAGCAGGTGGCTCTTCTTTCCTCTCCCATCTACCCCCTCTTCACCGCCAAACCCCAACTGTCACTCACTTATTCAGCAAACATTTGCTGAGTTTCTTAATGAATCCTGACTCGCTGGAGAAGAAAAACTGTCCCAATCATCATCCCTCGCAGAGTGGGGTCTGAGGGGTTCCCCCTTCACCTGGGAGAGGAGGGCTGGGACTTCACCACCCTGCGGTGATCCGAGCAGGAAGCACCCACCATGACCGAGTGTGCAGGCCAGAGGGCTGGGGCTGGGGCATTTCCGCCTCCACCGTCCTCAGTCTCATCCGTGAGATGGGCCCAGTGATAGAGCAGAATGGGTTCGTGCACATAGTAGATGCCTAATTCCCAAGTCAAGCCACTTTTCTCACCCACGTTCCTGTGGACGACTGGGGGCGCCGCAACCCTTCCAAGTGGGTCCTTGCCGTGCACCTCGACCTCCCTCTTTCTCTCACACCCACATCCATGTCCTGCAAATCCCGTGGGCTCTACTTGTACTGAGATACCTGAACTTGAGCACCTGCCACCGTGCAGCTGCCACCCAGGCAAGCTGCCCCACCTCCTGCCCGGACCACTGCACTTGTCTCCCACCCACACCCGCCACCTCCGCGGCTTCCTTCTCCCTCAGGAACAAGGTCCTCGTCATGGCCCACGAGGCCTGGCAGGCCCTGGCCCCTGCTGACTACCCCCCACCCAGCTCAGTCGCTCCTCTCGACTCCCTCAAACCAGCAAGCCGACCCCCAGCCTGCCTCAGGGCCTTCGCACATACTGTTCTGCTGCCTGGATCACCCTTCTAGATGGCTGTAGTTTGTTCCAGCACCGCCTACAGTCCCAGCTCCAAGGTCACTTCCTCAGAGAGGCTGTGCCTGACTGTGACTTAAGATGTCACCCTTCCTCTCTCCTGTCTCCATTCCGTAGTCCCCGACCGTGGTAGTGAGTCCTGACTGTGCCTCGGGCACTACTCTAGGCTCGGAACAGGGAGAGACATGATAAATGAGAGAAATAAGAAATCTGTAGTGTCCCTTTGACGATAAGAAGAGATAAGTTGGGAAAGGAAGACTGGAAGGCTGGGGCTGGGGAGGTGGGGCTGTCATTTGTAAGGGGCTGGTCAGGGAGGGCCTCACTGAAAGTGGAGAGACAATTCGCCTCCTGGTGGAGGGCACAGCAAGTGCAAAGGCCCTGAGGTGAGAGCGTCTTATCTGAAGAGCAGCAAGGTGGCTAGCGTGTGTGTGTGTGTGTGTGTGTGTGTGTGTGTGTGTGTGCGCGCGCACATGCGCGGGGTGTTTGAAGACACGACAGGGGAAGAAGATGAGATCAGGAGATGGTAGGGAGAGACTTTGTCCTGTTTCTTGTTGTGTTCCTATTGCCTATAAGAGTGACTGGCACAGCGGAGCTATTCAGTGGATGTTTGTTAAATGGATGACCAATGCTGATATGACATCGGGGCTGTCTTGTTCTCAGACTCAGAGGCCCAGGGCTAGTCTTTAGCCCCTGTTGTCCCATTTTACAGATGGCAGAGGGCGGGGGATGGGACCCACCCTTGCAAACCTACAAACATGCCAAGCATGGTGACTGAGAAGGTGGACTGTGGAGCCAGGCTACTTGGATTGGACTCAGCTGGGCCTCTCCCTGAGCTGTGTGACTTTGAGCAAACAGCTTCACTTCTCTGGGTCTCAGTTTTCTGCTTCTATAAAATGGGAATCACAGCACAGCTTCTCCCTTAAGAGGATTAAGTGAGTTAATTTGCATACAGGGCTCAGCACAGCCTCTGGTATGCACTGCATATTATTATTATTATTATTATTATTATTATTATTATTTTATTATTCAGAGAGTGGGAGGCACAATACTTTGTTTCTGACTTCTGCTAAAATGCTGTCCTCAGTTTCCCCATCTGAACTACAGAAACAGGCACTTGGCCTCCTGTTAGGAACCCTGTCAAGCAGAAGATCTCCCCAGTTTTCTAATTTTGGGGTTATATGAGGAAGCCCACACAGTTCCTGCCCCCCATCAGTGCTGGCTTACAGGTCCGAGACTAGGGGTCTGCCACCTCAGTGCTGTAACTTCAGTGAGCTCCTGTCCCCTCAACTTGCTCATCCAGAGAATGAGGGACAAGCTGGACCCCAGAGGGCCTCTCTCAGTACCAACCCCCTTCTATCCCCTGGGCTCCAGGACAATAAACAAGATGTTTATCCCTGGCAGAAGCACATGTTGTTCGTGGTGATGACAGTAATCAGAAGCTCTAATGCCCTATTCTCTCAGCACCAGTCAATTCGCCTAATTACTGCCTGGGAAGCTGGATTATTTAAATTTAAATGGTGATTTATTGCGAGCTTAATCAATGCTATTTTCTCTCACCCCCCCCCCCACCCACCCAGGGACCAGGGCAGGAGGGGAATTGGAGTCCCTCACCCCATGCTAAGGACACTCCCCCTTCTGGGGTGGGGGAGTGCCTGGGGTCCCATGTCCCTGTCACCTGTGACCTCAGATTCACACAATTCACTGTCTTCTAGTAATAGGAATAAAACAGTAATGCATAAAATAGAATAATAATATAACACTTCCATGTATCTATCAATAATAAAGTCTGAATAATAATAAAAGTAGGTATCTCTATATATCTGTTTTTACATATTCTATATTTACATATTATACATTCTATTTCTTTGATTATTTTGTTATTGTGCCTTGGCCACTAGGATGTCAGCCTGTCCAGCGCAGGGATTTTTAGTCTGTTTCCTGCTGGATCTCAAGGGCTCAGGACAGTAGCAGGTACACAGTGGACGCTCAATAAACCACAGGTCCCCCAAGAACCCTGCAGAGTCGTCCCTGCCACCAGTCACCACACACTGCTTATTCTGCCAGGGATGTCTGGAATCTTTACACACGTATTAGCTAGCTGATCCTCTCCTTAGCCCTCAGGGACAGGTTCCACCACGATTTCCATTTCACAGAGTTGTGGCCACTTGCCTGGGGTCGCAGTACTGGGGAGTGGCTGGGTGGGGACAGGGCAGTCTTTCTGAAGCTCATGGTCTCACCTGCCTCTTATGGAACTCTGGGCATCCTGACTGCAGAGTCCTCTGGGTGCAGGGGTCTGCTGTACATTAGCGGATGGGAGGCCCAGGCTGGGTCCCCTCCGTCCCACCCACGGAGGTGTGGGTTTCCCTCGTGTTACCTCTACTCCAATAAAAATAATAGCATTTACTACTATGATTCCCGGTGTTGCTAGGTCCTTGATGAGGCCAGAACTAGTGAAATCTTTCCTACTTCCTGTGCCTGTTTTCCAGATGAATAAACAGGGGCTTGGAGAGTAGAAGCAACACGCAAAATTTCTGACCCCAAACGCCGCCCTCCCTCTGGGTCAAGGAGCTAGGGGAAGGTCGGAGGGCACCTGGGGTCATGGCTTCTCTGCCCCCAGGGAAGGGCATCGGGACACCCCGCTTCTCCCCCCGTGCATGCTCACTCACCGAGGCTGGGTGGGGGCCCGGAGGCCTGCAGCCCCCAGGGAGGAGCCCCCAGCGCCGCAAAGCGGCGCAGGCGGAGGTAGGTGACGCTGAGCCGCACGATGGACGCCTTGTCTAGCTGGCTCGAGATGGCTCCGGGCAGGGGGAGCAGCTTGGCCAGCTCAAAGAACTCCAGGTTTTCCTTTCCGCGCCGCGAACGCGCCGCGTTCCGGGACTTCTCCTTGCGCTGCGCCTGCAGGCTGGGCGGGCGGCGCGGAGGAGGCGTCAGCGGGGCCCAGGAGCTCAGGGGAGTGGCGCCTGGTGGGGGGAGCCCCGCCACATGGGGTGAGAGTTTGGAAGTGGATCCAACATTCTGGAGGTGGGGGCAAACCCGAGTGTGAATTCTACACCCAGCCGTTGGGGGGAATTAGGAGGAAGAGGGGAGAGATGAGGAACGTTGGGCACAGATCATGAGGAAGGGGCTGGGAACAGCACACTATGGGGGTGGGTTACAGAGCCCCGGATGAGAAACATAGGGTAAGATTCTAGCCCTAGGAGGCGGGGCAGAAGTGAGTGTGAATTCCCCCAGAACGCCTCCTTGGGTCCGGGCGAGGGGCGGGGCTTTGCTCACCAGGGTCCGGGAGGGGCTTTGACCATGAACCCCGGCAGGAAGTCCCAGGGGACGCTACCGCCACGACCTGCCCCACATTTGACCTCGCCTTCGCCGCCACTGGCGGGATAGGGGGCTGCCATCTTCGCGGGGACCCTTTCAGGCGGGCTCAGTCTCAGAGCAGCCTGCAGGACTCGAGACGTGCGTCCCCTGCGGCGGGAAGGAGGCCGAGGCAGTGCTTAGTGCCCGAGGCCCCCCGCCCAGGAGACCTGGTGGGGAAACAGAGGTTCGCGGGGGCTCAGGGTCCCAGCAAGGAGCTGGGGTTGGATGGTGCCTCAGTTTCCCCTACCTGGAGGCCCCGGTAAATAGTCCGCAGCTCTCAGCCTGCAAGGTCCCGGGCGTAGCTCAGGGTGAGGACGTGCCTCGCTGCCGCCTCCCCCGCGCCGCCCGCCGGCGCGCCCGCCTCACGCCCGCGCCGGGCCAGCTCCCGCATACCAATAGGCGCACGCGGCGCGCATACGGATCCGAACGGCCCGCGTGCTGCGTGTCAAGCATGCCCAAGCCGTGCGGGGGGCAGGCGCCGTGCCGGGGCCCAGGCGCGCAGGCACGCACCCCCAGGAGCCCTCTGCCCCGGGTGTCTGCCCTCCAAGCCCCTGCGGGAGTTCGGTTCCCCGCATCATGGTGCGCCTATTTCCCGGGCTCGGCTAAAGGATGTAGGGGGGCAGAGGGCAGGGCCCCCACCCTATGCCCTACTCAGGGACCACCTACGCAGTCCCTCGGGGTGGCGCTACTTGTTTGGGCCATCAAATCCCCGCAACCTCAACTTCCTCCCTGAAGACGCAGACGTGCCCAGCCTCGACGCGGTGACCAGAGCCTCAGCCCGAGGTAGCCCCCAGGATGGACCCGACAATCGGGGCCCAGGTGTCCTGTCCTGGTACCCAGATACTTCAGAACCAGGACCGTCTTCAATTGGGTCTTCATTCCTCCAGGACTAAGCGATCCACCTACCCACCCCAGGACCCACGCCGCCCCCAAGCCTTTCCAAACCAGGTCTCCTGATGCCGAGACCCTGATTTCGCCAGGACGCAAACATCCGTGTAGCCCTTTCCCCAGCCTCGGGATACAAGCGTTCCGATAGTCTAGCCCTCAGGACATCCCAGAGTTCCGCGTCCCCTCATGCCAGCCAACGTCCCTTACCCGCAGGACCCCACTCCTCGTTATCTGACCAAGGGGCGGACTCCGGGCTCGGCGTGAGGCCGCCCGGGCGGCGCAGAGGGGCGGCCCCATAGACCCCGGGGCGGGCCGGGTTCGGTGGGGTGAGGGCTCTGGCGCTAGGCTCTCTGCGCCACGGCGGCCTCGCAGACTTGGAGAAGCCAGGACGGAGCTGGCGAGCAGGGGCGGGGTCGGTCAGAGCCCCGCCCACCGAGACTCCGCCCCCTCCCGGTCCAGCCCAGCGCCAGCCCCTCCGGCCTTTTTCGTGGTCCGGGGTTCCCAGCGATCCGGGCTTCGGAGAAACCGAGGCACACACCTCTGAATGCCTGTGTGCACTGAGTGATGGGAACACGCAAACTCGTCCGTGACCAGAACAGTTAACAACTTGGGAGTGCGTACACGCTGCTAATCCTCTCCCCACTGCAAGGTTCTGAGCAGGGCTGTTACTCAGTCCGTTTTACAGCCGGGGAAACCGAGGCATAAAGAGTGTCTCGCCTGTGGGTGATGGTCTCTCAGCCAATAGTAATATTTTCCTCTTTTCCTCCCCCGGAGGGACTTGTTAGGGTTAGGGTGGGGATTCGAGCTCAGATCACCAGCTCCTATCTCCAGACACCACCCACTCCTTGGCTGTGTGGTGAAGACAGGTGCCACAGACAATCGCAGTGCCCACCTCATAGCATCATTGCTGGCATAAAGTGCATTCGTCCAGTTCTCGAAGTGTGACCTGCACTGCTCCCTGACGCTGTCTCAGGAGCTTTGCTCTGTCAGATTTTCATACTGAGACGTTTTCTACCTTTTCCACTCCATTCTCCCATGAGTGTCCGATGGAGTTTTCCAGAAGCTGCATGGCACGTGATATGGAACAGACTGAACGCAGAAGCAGCCATGACAATCCAGCTGTCTTCTATTATGCTGTGCTTTAAAGAGATTTGCAAAAGTGTAAAATAATGACTCTTGTAATTTTTTTGTATTGGAAAATATTTTTCATAAAATGTTATTTATGTTAACCTGTAATGGGTTTCTTATTGTTCTTTAAAAATGAGTGTTATCTTTAAAAATTCTCAGTTTTAATTTCTGACATTTAGAGAACAAAAATAAAAGCTCTTCGGTCTTCCCTGAGAACAAGAAATCTCGAGACCAAAAAGTTTAGAACCTCTGAGTTAAGCCACTTAGCTGAGAACAGAGGCAGGCATTCGATATGCTAGATATTATATACATCTGAAGATGCATACTTGCTCAAGTACCGGATGCAAGTCCTCTTACCTAGACGCCACTCACAGTCACTGATCAACTGACACACACACCATTTGGGGGTCTCAATTTCCCATCTGTGAAATAGGAGGTGGGGGCTGCCCTGGGAGGTCTGTCCCTTCTGCAGCTCTGATGACACAGAGTAAAGAGGAGAGCCCTGTGGCAGGGTGTGTGTCAGGCTAGGCCCCAGGAGGGCCGAGTGGGGCCTTCCAGCCAGGAACTGAGGAGTGTTCCGTAAAGAATAAAGGTTTGGGGGAATGCGGGGCAGGGGCTAGTGCAGCACCCAAGGCAGGCAAAGCAGTTAGGGGTTAGCACCTGAGGCCTGAAGGGGTGGAGGAGTGAGCTGTTAGGGGGTCCTGAGGCTGCAGGAGCCGAGACCGGTGTGGTCTCCTAGCCAGCACTCCTGCCCCAGCCTGGCTTCCCACCTCTCAGCCATAGGTTTCCTTGACCTTCCTCTGCTTCAGAGACATTTCCCATCAAAGCGCTGTGATCCCTCTACTCCCAAGGCAGCCTGGCTGGAAGAGATGGGGAAGGACAGTGTGTGCTCTTGGGAGGTGGTGAGCTCTCTGTCACCAGAGGAAATCAAGAAGAGGGACAAAGATTTTGGTAGGTGGTGAAAGCATGGGAGTGTGGGGGTGTATGTGTGTGTTTGGGGGGGTTTCAATGACTTCTACTTAAACATTTCATTCTTCTTTATTGGGAGGTGGAGAGCATTGTTTTAAGGAGTTCAGGTTCTAATTCTGGCTCCGCTTGGGTGAGCTTGGGCGAGCTTGGGCAGCTCCTTCACTACTCTCATCTGTAAAATGCCTGGAGGATGGAGCTGCCTTAGAGAGATGAGGCAGGAATGGCTGCAGGAGCAGGTATGGGGTCTGAGCTCCCAAGGGGTTGTTCATCCCAAGAGCAAGGAAACCCCTTAGAGCCAAGTCTCCTCCTCTGTGAAGCCTTCTGGGACAGACCTGGGACTCCAAGTTGCCAACACTACCCAGGCTTTCACTTCCCAGGAGGTCCCAGGAAGTGTCTGGTCTGAGTCCTTCTAGCTTTTGCTCCTGCACGTAGTAAAGGAAGGGTCCCAGAGGCAGGCCTGGTTTAAAGCCAAGGTTTGGAGAGCCAGGTGGTCAAAGAGATGTCTCCTGTGGTCTGGGGCTGCTAGTGGGTACGGCACCCCAAGAATGCATTCCTTGAGAGGTCAAGCTCACATCCAGTCCTGAGAGAGAAAATGTTTTAAAGTATTAAATAGATGAGGAGAGGTCACTAGAGACCTGGGCCTCCCAATATGGCCCCAGAGTTGTCCTGTTTGTGTTTTTGATCCATCTACCTAGCAAACATTTATTGAGCACCTACTATGTGCCAGATGCTCTAGGGACCCAGCGGGGCTGAAACAGGCAGATTCCTGTCACTTGAACAGGCCCCCTGGTGGAAGTGTCAGACAGTAGACAAAACAAAAAATATATATACGCCAGATGGAGCTAGGTGCCAGAGGAAATGATAAAGCAGGTGTGAGTGCGTGTGCACGCACACGTGCAATTATAGGGAGACTGGTTAAGGATTGACAGCTACTAGGAAGGAGTTGGGGAAATGAGAAAAACACCATTCACCAACTTGGTAAATGGCCCACATCTAAATGTCACTTGGCTTGATACCTGGCTGTCATCCTGGTCTCTGCTTGCTGCTCACTTGGCCTCCCGTCTGCTGGCCCCATCTTGTCCCCTTCAGGCGACCCAAGGCGTGAAGGAAGAGCTCTAATCTTATAGAGGACAAGAAAGCCTGACCCTCCACCTGTCCACAGGTGCCAAAAGCAGACAAAGAGCCTCAGCCGAACAGAGTGATACTTGTTACAGCACAGTGTACAATGGAGTGTCAGCATCGTGGAGCTGGTCCCCTGCCCTCAGGTGACACTGGGAGAGGCCATGGGCCTAGATGGATGCTATAGCAAGCAGCAGAACAGCCAGTACACTACCCCAGGGAGCAAGCAGCACATGGTCCAGGTCATTGGGTCATCACCTTGAACCCCTCACCCAGGGGACCAGGCACAGAGACACCTGAGGATCTGGGGTGGTCAGGCCTTGTGGGCTTGGAACACCCAGGGCACTTGGCTGACTGCCCCTCCCAACCCTAGGGCCGCCCCTTCTATCTTCCAGAGAGAAAAGGACTCTCTCCATGACCCTGGAGTGTCCCCCTGGAGAAGGGACAAAAGGCTGGGCCCCAGCTGGGGAGACAGGTGTGGTAATCAGAAGCTTTAAGCATCCACTCCTCACAGTCCCCGCCTGCCAACCATCCTCTACCGTCTGCAATGTCCCATCTGGGCTTCTCGCTTCACTCCAACCCGAGCTGTCCTTCAAGGTAAGAATACCAAGGAAAGTTGTGGGGAGTTGAGTGGTGGCTCCAAATGATATGTCCATGTCTTGTCCCTGAGACCTGTCATGTGCCCTTATTTGGCAAAAGGGTCTTTGCAGATGTAATTAAATTAAGGATCTCAAGAGGAGGTCATCCTGGATTATCTGGGTGGGCCCTAAAGCCAGGGACAAATGCCCTTAAAAGAGACAGAAGAGAAGACACACAGAGCAAAAACAAGCTGGGAGGAAGGAGGAGACAGGGAAGATGGAGGCAGAGATGGGAGTGACGCAGCCTCAAGCCAAGGAAACCCTGGTGTCACCAGGCGAGGAGCATTCTCCTCTGGAGCCTTCGGAGGGGCCACAGACCTGAAAACCCTTAATTTTGGGCATCTGGCTTCCAGACCTGAGAGAGAATACGTTTGTGTTGCTGGGAGCCAGCCAGTGCGTGGGCATTTGTTATGGTGGCTACAGGAAATGCCTTGGGCTTTGCAGTCAGGTGGCTGGGGTTCTAATCCCCCTCGCCAGCTTGTGATGCTGGATAAATCACTCGGCCCTTTAGTATTGCAGGATTCCTCTCCTGGAAGATGGGATGATGATGCTTACAGCACAGTTTGTGTGAAAATTGAGTTGATGCACGAAAAATGATTAAAACGCGGCTGAATACCTTGTAAGCACCCAAAGACTCTTAGCTCGTGTTAATATATTTGCGTGTCTGACATTTATGTCGACTGCTCTTCAGAGTCCCTATGAGCCTGTATCTCTTGAATCCCCACTTTCTTCTCCTTCCTCTCCGCTCCTGCTAATTCAACTCCGTCGCTTTCCTGCTCAGTCCACGTCCATGGCTCCACAGTGCCCTTGGGACAAACTTCAAACATATTACCTTGCCCCCCAGAAGCGCTGTGTGCCCTGGCTCCCAACCTCCTGTGACTAAATGAATAAATGGATGGTTGGATGAAACGACAGGAAGAGTAGCTCCTTGCTCTGCTTCTCAGCCAGCTTTTGGGACACTCCTAACTCTGCCTCCTCGCCAGTCCCCACTGCTCCTTCCAATCTTGCTTTCCCGTCCCCCTCCTTTGAAACGCCACCACTCTGGCTTGCAGAATTCACGGACTTCCAGGCTCCTCCCCGCACCCCCCGGGGGCGGGGCTGGGAGGGCAGGGCGGTACTCTGCTGACCCCTGGTGGCCGCCTGGACTAACACACCGCATCGTCTGGTCTCTGGCAGTTGGTCCGGAGCTGGAGAGCGCCTGGTACTGGTTAGGTGCTGGCCTTAGTTTGGGGAACACAGCTCCAGAGGGTTTCACAGGGTGGTGGTGGGGGGACAGACGGTAATCGTGATCACTGTAGTGTCAACCCGGAGTCATTTACCTCCTCACAGCCACGTGACGTCCAGTCAGACTCCCCACTCCTGGCTCCACACCCACTGTCCTCGCTCTGGTCTCCGCCACCATTGCCTCCTTCCCGTTCCTGGCTCAGTCTTACCGATTTCTCCTTTTGCCTCAGGCTTCAATATCACTCAGCAGTGTTGCTGATTCTGTTTTTATCTAAAGTTCTGATTTTTTTCACTTATTTTAAAACATTGTATTGGAATATTTTTATTGTGATCACTTTGTGTCCCTTTTTCAAAAATTTATTCTTCCTTTTCTTGTTTTTCTTTTTATCTTTTATTGTCTCCTTAACTTTTGCAAGCAAGGTAGGCGAGTGCCTCACTCACTTCAGTCTCATCCCTGTGCTGCTGCAATGTCACCATCTCAGTCTTCTTGATTCTCTTAAATATCATTCGTGTTCCTCCAAAGCCACGTACTCCCTGACTCCTTATCTGTGCCCAACATTTTGGTCTATGTTCATTTCTTTGCCTACTACTGTCTTTTCCACTAGATGCCAGCGCCGGCTGTGTCCCCAGGTGGCTGGCACAGAGCAAACTCAGGAAATGTATTAGGTGGGCAAATACAATCTAAATGAATGACAGACAGAGAAATACTTTTGAAGAAGAGAACATTTTTTTTCCCCTTGAGAGCAGAGGAGTCCGTCTTGGTCTGGGGTCAGCCTGGGCTTCCCTGAGGAAGAGTCCGTGGAGCCGAAATCTAAAGGTTAAGGAGGGAGTTAGCAAGGAGGGGTGTGCCAGAGGCTTGAGGTGGGCAGGCCCTTGGGGAGGGGAGTAGAAAGCAGGGTGCGGGTAAAGCCCCCCAGGCCTTATAGGACCTGTTCAAGAGTTTGGGCTTTCTTCTAAGGGTGCCCTGGAAGGTGATGAGGGAGAGGTAGTATGGCCAAATCCGTTTGGAAAAGCTCCCTCTGGCTGCCAGGAGGAGGTGGGCCTGGGAGCTGGGAGGTGGCCAGGAGGCTGGGCAGACATCTAGGTGAGAGTCCATCAGGACTGTGGCAGGTAAGGAGGAAGAAAGTGGTGGGATTTGACAGCTGTCTGGAAGGGAAGACGAGAGCTGGAAGTGGGCCTGGCATACGAGAAAGAGAGGATGGCACTTCAGGAGCCTTCCAATGTCTCTGGCTTGTGGGGACAGGAAGGGTGACAGGAGAAAGGGGTCAGGAGAAAGGGGCCATGGGTGTGTCACAGTGGTCATCAGGTGGCGTGTCACCAGCAGGTAGATGGGAGTGAATGCTTGGAGTGCAGGTCTGGGCTGAAGAGCCACGTGGGAGATGCTGCTTACAGACAGAGATGCAAGTCAAGGGCAAGGCTGAGACGAGTTCTACAAACTGAGGACCTACCATGCTCAAGGCCCTTTGGTGGGCATCCTGGGAGGACATGCGGGGGACTTGACTTGGATGGCTAGGGGCCGAGAGGTGCACTGTACAAGTCCATACGGCTCAGACTTCCAGAACTAGAAAAAAAGATAGCCTTATGTCAGCGCACAGACGGCCAGCTCTGTACTTTTTTTTTTTAAGAACAAATTGCTTCTTTTTTTTTAAAGAACAAATTGAATTGACTGTGAAAAGAGTCAGTGAGATTCCTAGACAGACGAGTGTTGAAGGACAGGTGAGTTGGTGGGCAGAGGCGTGGTGCCTGGGGATGGAGTTCTAGGCAGGGAGCAGCACAAGCCCGGACCCCAAAGCGGGAAGCAGGCAGGTGCGTTCGGAGGACGAGGGCAGTCTGGACCGATGCCGGGGGTCCGACTGGAGGAGTGGGGAGGGCCGGTTGGATCTAGAGAGAGGGGACCTGGCGTGGATGTCCCGTGGGCACTTCCTGAGTGACTGCTCACAGGAAACCCATGCAAGCGGGCAGCTTGTCTCCAATGCCAGCTCCTGCCAACTGGCTGCCTGGAGCCACAAGGCGTGAGCTCTGGGGAGTGTCGTGACCAAGTCTTGTCTGTCACAGGCATAGGAGGGGACAGCTGTCTTATACTGAGGAGTTCCCACTTCTGCCACAAGTAACATGAAGCCAGGCCTTCCTTCTTGAATAACTTTGGGATATCGTGGGCCAGAAGGGGCGAGACTGAGGGCAGGGAGGCCATTCAGGCCCGTCAGAGTCCAGGTGAGCTGGAACTGAGGCCTGTACCATGATGGAGGCAGTGGAACAGCATGACCACAGCTGCAGGTGGACCTAAGGAGCCTAGAAGGGAGGGGAGAGCAGACTGAGCCTGGGTGACAGGCTTCTTTGGGAGGCAGCCAATCTTCCTCCCTGGAGGCATGGGGGTCCATGGCTGGTGCTTTGGATGATGACCTTAAAATACAAGAACAACATGTAGATTTGGGGGCAATGGCTGACTCTGCTGGGGGAGGGGGAAGCAGGCCCCACACAGGCAGGCCCCTGGGGGCAGCCTGGGCACAGAGGCGGGGGTGGGGAGTGGGGTGACAGGGACGGCAGCTCTCCTGGGCCTGGCTCTGCGGGACAACGCCTTTTCCCTCCCTGTGGCCAGAGCCGATTCCTCCTGCTGGAGGGTCCCTGGACATAACCTCTGAGGATGGAGCCAGTGTCTCCACTGGGCCCGAGGGGCCAGGAGTCCAGCAGGAGGGGCCGTCATTTCTCTCAGGGTTGGTTTTTTACAAGACGGATTTATTGACTATGATACATATCACATAAGGCCTTTTCAGTTTTTTACACCATTCCCACTGAGACAAGTACAATAATTTGCAGCAAATACATGATTAAAAAAAAAAAAACAAAACGCAGAACACCTCAGTCAGAGATGCCTCAGCCTTCGCTGACGGCTGACCATGCACTAGCCAGGTTGGAGCCTCAAGGTCCCCATGACACATTCAAAGAGAGTCTGGAAATTAAGCAAACGTTCCTACCACTACCTACAGCGTGTCCTGGTTAAGCCCCTAAAACACAAAGCGACTGTTATCTTTCTTCACATACAGTTCTCCACTTTTGCTGTGAAACAGAATTTTGAGCACGTGGCCAGACTACTAACACATTTCAATACCATTAATGCTCCCCCCCCACTCAGGAAACTCAAAATATTTAATTCAACATATATAAAGATCATTTAACATGTGAAAATACAAGTACCAGAAAAATAAGCTGGCAGCAGCACTATTCCAAAATTTCAAACAAGTTTTATTCCCATACAGTTCAGAGACATTTTCTTTTTTTGTAATGTACACAGGGAACATGACTCTTTTTTATGCAAACAATAACTTATGCCCCGTCTCAATGACACTGACAGTATGACCTCATGGCCATGTGGGCTGGTGGCATTGGCAGCAGAGGAGTGGCTACTTTCAACCCCTGGGGGACCACTGGAGGGTGACTCCCCCAGAGAAGGGTCCTTCCTGTTTAGGACAGCGACACAGACACAGCCTGGGGGGTGCCCAGACCTCGGGAGAGAACGGCCTTTCCCAGCACACCAACCCCTCCCTGGTGCTGATCCCAGAACAGTCCCAGATGGGACTTAGGTTTCTGGCACATGTGACTGTCTTTCCTTCCACCTAAGTGCAAAAGAGTGGCTTGAACCTGCCAAGCAATAGGAGGGAGGGCAACAGTCTTGTCTGCAGAATGAGCACCGTGCCTATCCCCAGAGACAAGGCAAAGGCTTTGCCCTTCGGCCCATTTCCAGGCCCCATGCATGCCACACCCATGGCCCTTGAGGACTGGGGAGCACAGGAAGCTGGTACCCAGCAACATGCCTGAATCCCAGCACTACCTCCTCCCCTGGGTAACGCAGCGGCTGGCTGACCAGAGCCCTCATTGACAATTCCCAGCCATTGCCCTTGACTTCTTTTTCTAGTGCATTGGTCCCCACCTTTGTGGCACCAGGGACCAGTGCTCCCATGAGAATCTAATGCCCACTGATGTGAGGGGGAGTGGCTGTGAACACAGATGACATTTTGCTCCCCCGTCACCTCCTGCTGGGCAGCCTGGTTCTTACTAGGACACAGATTGGTCCCGGTCTGCAGTTTGGGGGTTGGGGACCCCTGCTCTAGCAGATCCCCAAAACAGTATTCTCACGGGAGAGGAATGGGGCACAGGAGACCTCAGATCACTAATGCTTGTTTTCACTTATCAGGGCCGAGGCTGGGACACCTGCAGCCTGGGGGACGCCTGTCCAGCCCCCATGCACCAGGAGCCAGGGCACAGGGACAAGCAAAGGCACACGCTCCTGGAACCTCTGAGCAGCATGCTGCTGTGAGGACAACACTGTGGCCACCATGGCTCACATCGTCTGCTGCTGGAAGAAGCACTTGGCAGCCAACTTCTCATCATGCAGGAAGGGATCACGACAGCAGTGGGTGCACGGCTCACAGAGAGTGCTGCCAGCTCTCCGTGCCCCTCACATCAGGATGCTGGGACACCTGACACAACGTGGTCAGGGGTTCAGGGTGACCCCGTGAGCCACCCCAGCCCCTGTGGCACAGGGCCAGGCTGGCCTTCAGCCCACAGCCAATGGCTGCCATGGCACCTACTCTCTCATGGACACAGAAAGCAAACCGGACTGTGGCCCCTCTCAGCCACAGCCAGCTTGTGCCCACAACCCTCAGCTCCAGGCTGTGGGTAGCATGTGTTTAAGGCAGCGTTCCACATGAGCCCAGCTCTCCTTGAGGCCCTCCACCCAAGCACCCACTTAGTCTGAACACCAACCCCCAAGTGGAAGCGGACACCCAGGGCTCGGTACCACCAGCAGTGATGCCAACTCAGAACCACCAAGACATGTCCCCTGGCCTGGGCCAGCTGAAAGCAGCAGCAAAGTCCGTGAGCAAGCAGAAGAAATGAGGAACACCAAAGCCTCCTGCCACTCTGCTGGAACAGGAGCTGCTGGCCCCTGCCTGCACCTTGAAAACCCTGCCAGGACATGGGAGGGTGAGGGGATCCCACAGCTACTCAAGCTGGCCACCAGGGTGTGCTGTGGGACTGGAAGCAACCTCTGTGTCAGGGGGGTAGGGCGCCGAGCACTGCCACTCTTCTCATACACCCAGAAAAATCCCCGGTCACATGCATGTCTGTGCAGTCTCAGGGGTGGGGTGCTGTGGGAAGGCAGGCCTGCTGGGGGCTCCTGAGCTCCTGGTGCGGACCCCAGGGTGCCAGCACCAAGGAGGTGGCAGTGTAGTCTGGGCAGTGGGAGAGAGCTGGGCTACTGCTACTTCAGTTCACACCAGGGACAGTGGCCCCAGGTCACCCCCATGGCATCCTTTCAATTCAAACCTACTGCCTTGTGATAACAAGGGACAAATGAATTCAGCGGAGCAACGTCCTCTCCTGCCTGGGGGTCTGCCAACCTCTGCCAAAACTGAATGAGCATGTCACCCTTCAGCCCACTCTGACCTAAGCCCTCAGGCACAGCCCCACCAGAGAAACGTCCATCACTCAGTTTCAGTAAAATGGCCATGTACCTCAGGTGTGTTTTTTGACTTGGGTTCCTGAAGAGGTGGGTAAAACTTGCAGGGATGATTTAGTTTTTCCGAGCACCTTATTTTGCCATATGATAACTAGGAACGGTAAGGATCCAGCTTATCCAGAGGAAGAAGCCTGTGAACTGAGGGCTGCCCCTCTCTCTGTAGCCAGCTGGAAAGGTCTGGGGCATCTCTTAATTTGTCAGACCACCCAGCTGAGGTGACTAGGGCATCCTCGAACATAGCCCACATGCTACTTCTTTAAGTGCAGAGACCCAGAGCACAGTGTGGTGAATGGGCCCTCCACACCACACTCTGTGACATGGGCACCTTAGTGTCAGGCTTCTCCACTGCAGAGGCCACAGCCCAGCCACCAGGAGTGGGGGCAGCCAAGGTCTGTAGCAGTCTCAGCAGATTGCTGTGTGGGGTGGGGCAGAGGTGTGGTCAGGGAACGGTTCTCCCAGGGACCCATGGAAAGGCAGGAAGCTGAGGGGAGGCCACATCTCAGAAAGGGTGGGACAGGCAGGTGTTGTGACTCTGGTGGCCTCTGTGCATGTGGCTCCTCTGGGATCTCCTGGCCTGGGGAGCATGAAGGACGCCCCCTGCGGACACCAGCAGGCCTCAGAGCTTCAGTTCCCCACCCTGCCCTCTTCCCACACACAGCCTGCTGGTGGCATTCTGTGCACCAGAATGGAACGATTCCACCTCAACACCAAGCACCCTAAACGAAACCCCAGTGCACCCCAAGCTGGCCACCGCCCCCGGTCTCCCTCCTCCCAGTGCCCCCACAGCCTATAGTGTTTCAGGGCAGACCAGGTTCCAGGCTGGTCTGCTTGTCTCCCAAGCTCCTCCCACCAAGGGCTCAGACTGTCTTCTTGGGGAACGCGGACCTGATAACACGCCGTGAGTAGAAACCTCACTGGTTCTCAGGCAGCTGTCCCCCAGGCCTTCTTGTTTTCCTGTCACCAGAACTGAGGCCCCCTCACACCCGTCTGCCTCTTAGAGGTGGGAGAGCTGAGTCTTGAGGTCTGTAGTGTCTTCCTTTTTGTTTTTCAAAGTTATTGGACAGGTTTTTCCTACTTTTCTTCCAGTGTTCCTCTGTCACGAAGGAAACATGTCCCCAAAGCCTGTGCAGTGGAGGAGTGAGTGTGTGGGGGCTGAAGGGACGACTCGCACTCTCTTGGTCCAGGCACAAGGCTTTCTTCCTGTTCTGAGCGGCCGGGCAGATGCCCTTGGCACTGTACCTTGGGGTGGCAGCGCCGTGGCCTGTGTCCCCAGGAGGCTGCTGGACAGGCTCCCCGCCAACGGGGTGGGATACAGATGTGGAAGGTAGGGAGACAGACAAGTCAGGCAGGTAGTGTCTCCTCGGGGGCTACCGGGGCGACCCAAATCGGAACCGCCTCCTCCCCCTGGCAAAGGCCAGGGTTCTTTCAGTCAGTGGGCGACGCCGAAGCTGGTGTGCGTGGGCAGGCGGTCCTGGAGCAGCGTGCGTGTGGACGGCCACTGGGGCCGCCGCCTGGCCAGTCAGTCCTCGGAGGGGTCCATGTTGAAGGGCAGGGCCCCTGGCTGCTACCAGCCTAGGCCGTGGTGGACGCTGGCCGGTGCTACAGCTGAGACCTTGAGAAGGTGACAGAGGGAGAGGGGACAGCCTCCCTACCCCTGCCCCAGTGGACTTGGTTGTGTTCAAGACCAAATGCCACCCCATCTGAGAGAAAATTGAGCCTCTTTCTGCCCCAAGCCTTGGTGACTCACAGCGTGTGCTCGGCCTGAAGCTGGGAGGGGAGCAGGGGCTGCATTGGGGACTGAGGGGTGGGTGGAGGCGACTGTGGGGGCGACGGCTGACTGGTGACTGGTGTGGAGGTGAGGAAGGGCATGGTAGAGGCCACGGTGGAGAGGGGACTGGGTGTGGCACCAGGCGGCTCACTGATGGGCCGATTGTAGAAGAAGAAGGGGCACTGCTGGATGAAGAGCTCGATGATTGTCTGGTAGGTGCGAGTGGCCGTGAGCGCGTCCATGGTGCTGAAATCCGGCCGCATCAGGGTGGGCCAGAAGCAGATGGAGAGGTTCTCACTGGTCATGAGGTTCACCTTGTTATTGTGGCTGACTCTATGGATGACACCGAACGCATAATCAGAGCTCCTCAGGACAGTGGGCCGTAGTCGAGGACCCATGACCCGCCCCATGTATGTGCTCATGGTCACTGTCACCCCAGCTGCTCTCCCCGGCTGCCCACATGCAGCCTGAGACAGAAAAGGCCCAAGCAGCTCTCTGTGCCCTGTCCTCTGCTCCCGTGTCCCCATGTGGCAAGCCCCTGAGTGGCTCTGAGGCCCTGGCTCATGGGAGGCCCCTATAAGCCATGGGGGCGGACAGACTGTCTTAGGGACTGTCACTGGGATCACCACTGTGAGTGACAAGGCTCTGGCTGTGCCGGGAAAGGGAGTGTGAGTGTCCCAAGCACTCTAGGAAGCACTTCGGCAAGAGGAAGGCAAGCCTGGTCTGTGTGACTGCTGGGGGACAGCCCGCTCACAGGCATCCTCTCCGCAGCCCAGCACTCCCTGACAGGGGTCTGATCCTTCTCGGCGCCCACTCTTGGAGAGGTATCCCCTACACCCCGGGGAAACAGGAATACTGGGGAGAAGGAACTGGCCCGCTTGAGGCCACGTGGGCCTCTCTCAAAGCTGAGGCAGACAATGGGGGATGAGCCAGGTGTGGCCCGCTGAGGTGGGGGGCCAGCAGCCCCTGGGAGGCTGAGGACGGAGCCCTGCTCAGCCTCGCTGTGCTAACTGGCCCTGACTGGCGGCCTCTGGGGGAGGGACAGCAAACAGCAAGCCCCGGGACATACTTGTTCAGGTGAGAGATGACATATTTGAAGACTTCGTGGTTTTCCTTTGGAAATTTCTTGAGTACTTCCTTAAGGGCATGCAACTTCTGCTCTCGGTCGTTGATTTCTGAGAAAAGAGAAAACCAGACTTTCATGGCCACTGCTTGTGGGTGTTCTGGGGCTCAGAGCAGATACAGGTCCCGGGTAGCTGGTGAGACCGGTGGCTGGTGGCCGCCTAGCGGTGCCACTGGACCTTCTGGAGGACAAACCCAGGCTTTACACAAGGCTGACCCCATTGTTCCCCTCAGAACCCATGCCCAGGGCTGCATACCTGGCAGTGGCACAGGACCAGGGCCCAAGCCTACCTCGGTCCCAAGCCCCACTGAAGGAGAGTGCTGTGTGCCCGGGACTTTCTGCCCCCCACCACTGAGACTCAAGAGTCCAAATAGACTCCATCATAAAGAATACCATTCTTTGCAGTCTGGAGGCAAGCATCTCCTCGCGGAAAGCCCGCCTGCTTCCTGGCCAGACGGGTTGTCACCCACCCACGTTGACAGACTGCCTGGGAGGGAGTCTGTCATAAAACCAGGGCTCTGTCCTCCTGGAGCCACCGAGACCCTCCTTATTGGAGGAAGACTGTCACATAGTCCATTGAAGGGACTGTGCACACCCCACACAGCTGCACTTTGCCTTCCATGGAGCCCTAACATCCTGGGAGGGGGAAATGAGCCGATGCCAGTGAAGCGTTTAACCCGCGCCAGGCCTGCTGTAGGCCGTCCCCGCGTGGAACAGGCCATTGTCGCCCCATTTCACTCATGAGGCCTGGAGAGGGGACAGGGCCTGAGCATATGACCACTGTGCTCCCTGGGATCCTGGTCTGTCCTGGCTAGGAGAGCAAGCGAGGGTGAGGCAGAGGACCTGGTCCAGAGCCCATATGGAGTCTGGTGGCTGACAGGTCTCTCTGAATGTGGGGAGGCTACCTCTAGGGCTGCAGGGCTCAGAAACACCAGAGCAGAGTTGTACTGTGGAGGGATGGCAGCTAACCCATCACTGAGGGCTGTGAGGGTGGGTAGATGGCATCGGTTAAGAAATGCGACGCTAACTAGTTTGGGGTCACAGGCTCCTTTGGGATAGAGGAAAGCACTGGGCCTTCTCCAAATAAGACATGTACAAGCCTGCCTACAATTCCTGGGGGCGTGCAGACTCCTCAAACCCACATATTCTTTAGGAAGCCTGTGGCTTCCGAGTTAGGACTTCCGTAGCTGGCGCTATATCCAGAGAGCCACTGTCTAGGGGAGCATGTGAGGAGCCTGGTGAGGTGGGGGAGGGCCTGGCAGAGCGGAAGCATCGGGTGGTGGTCCTGGGTATGAATCTTGTCTCTGACACATGCCAGCTGTGTGAACTTGGGGAGGTTTGAGTGTCAACCTCCTTATCTGTAAGAGAGGCAGGAAGCGGGGTTGGCAAGGCTGCTGTCTGCCTGCCAGGACACCCCTTCCTATCTGCTGAGCAACCAGCAGCGCCACTTCCTCTCCCCCTCGGGAAGTGGGGCAGGCCGGGGTTCCAGAGTCTGCCTCGATGGTAATTCGTGACTGGCCCCGGGATGCCGGCCTCCTTCTGGACAGGGCAAGGTGTCCCCCCTCCCTCTGGCTGTGTGGTGCCAGGCATTCGGGAGTACTGAGAAGCATCCAGTGTGTGGTGGGAGGAGGCGGCCATCCAGGAGGTCGACAGGAAGTCTCCCAGTATGAGGCGAGGCCCATCTCACCGATGGCCTTCTGACTCGACCTTGTTCACCTCCTGCAGGCAACTGAATCTCCGCCAGTGCCAAGGGGCCTCCTCACAGTGCTCACCTCCAGGGAGGCGTGTTATTGGGGAGGTCTCAGCTGCTCTCTGTACAGCTCTCAGCACCACAAAAGAAGGTATGGCTGAGTCTGCTCCATGTGCTGGCTGAGAAAACCTGCTCTACAGGCAATGCCAAGGGCGCAAGCTGGCGGGGGGACAGTGGCCCAGGCCCTGTTCAGCACTGCTGTGTCGCCTGCCCCCCACCAGGCTGCAGACTCCTCTCCAACGTTAATGATCCTCTCTGAAATGTGGTTAGGTCTTTAGAAGAACTTGGGCCTCCCCAGCTAATGTGCCATACTTTTGAAATAAGATAGGAAGATAGTTCAGGAAAGGTATTTTCAGGCTAGTTGAGCCAAGATGAAGTTTGGACATGGGCCAGAAAATTTAGAACTGAGATCCCCAAGAACTCAGGAGGAATAAGAGGGAACAGCCAGAGGCCACCAGGGACCTTAGGGACTAGCTCACCGTATCTCTAATGGTATACAGATAAACCAAAGCTCAAAGAAATAAAAACACTGGTCCAAGGTCACACAAATCTGTGCCAGGGACGCTGATCCCAAACACTGTGCCCTGACTGTGGCAGTTTGCTGCTATCTCTGGAGCCCAGGATGCCAACCAGACTCCAGGCTTCGATCTGCTGCCACCTGACTCAGGACCTAGAGGCAAATCCTGGATGGCCTTTGACCAGATGGCCATCACCTGAAAGGGATGACACCTTGATACCCGGCTTCGGGCCACACCCCTCAGCAAGGCATGCGGCCTGCCCGGTACAACCCCTCTGGCGGAGAATGACTCCAAGGCTGAGGCTGGAAGATACCGAGTGTCCTTTCCTGGAGGTGACCTTGAATAACCTAATCAAGGTCTCCTACCTACCAGACTGGCTGGGGCAGGGTCTGTGCATCTGTCCACTGCGGCCAGCCCTCATCCCACACAGGGCCTGACATGTGCTAGGAGATGGAGTAACCTCGTGACCTCCAGCAGCTATCTGCACAGACGAGAAGCAGCAGGATCCCAGAATGGGCAATGTTACAAGGCAGCATGTGAGCCAGAGTTCAGCAAGCAGCAAGGCAGGTCTGTTTGGTGACATGCAAGGGTCTGTCATATGGCACCGCGAGTCCCAAGCTGTCTCATCGGTAAATGGGGTGGTGAGACGGAAAGCGGGCATCCTTGGTCACTTGGGTCTTATGTCCCCCTCTGACAACCTGATGAAACTCCCAGCCTTCTCTGCGGACTCCAATGCACACATGAGCTTATGGGTAGCAGCACTACGGGCTAAGGGGGCCCTGGAGCCAAGGTCCTCAGCTCAGAGCCTCTGGGCCGAGATGCAGTCAGCTCCATGACACTTCTAGCACGGAAGACACAGGACAGGGCCTGCGGAGCCTGGGGGCTGGGAGGGATTCCAGATGGGGGTGGTGGGGTGCCGTGAGAGGAAAAGGAAATGTGGGACCAGAGGATGGGAGGGAACGAGAAAGTCCGAACTCTTCTCTGCCTCCCGAAATCCTGGTGCTTCCTGAGGCCACTGCTCAGGTGCCACCTCTTCCACGAAGCTCTCTCCTCAGCCCTTAGCATGTTTTCTGCACTTGTGGCTCAGCTTGCCTCGCTCTATCTGGCAGCTCAGGTGTGTACCTGGGCAGGGCAGGGACAATGTCTCAACAAGGAAGGTCAGGCCCCAGCTTGCCACTCCCTAAAGGTATGCTGTTACTCATGTCTGAATCCCCCACATTACCTTGAATGTAGTAGTAAGATAATTGGTGACTAATCACAAAAATCCATTTTGTGGGCACATTTTCAAGACTGTATGATATTGTGAAATTCTGAAGCTAACAAGACCATTTGATAGTGACCTTGGTATTTGTTGTGATAGGATGTGAAGCCATTTCCGAGCCCTAAACACAGACACAACAGCGCTTCAGCAGTAAGTGAAATGAGCTGGTCAAGTTGATGTTACCATGGAAACCCAGCTAGGCTGAAACAGCTGCTTTGGACTTGAGAACCTTTGTTCCATAATGTCCCTTAACGCTAACTTTGGCACTGCCTGCCTGGCCGGTGTCTCCTCACTCGGCCGCTGTGGCTGAGAGGGACCAGGTCCGGGAGACACGCTTCCCATGCCAGGTTCGAAACTCAGAGCTCCAGCTGACTAGCTTGGGGCGCAGGAAACAATAATGGGAAGGGGAAGCAGAAAATCCCCACCCTTTTCTAGGCTTCAGTAGCAGCAAGAAGCTCCCTTCCTCAGCATTGGAGGCCAGTGGAAGCTGCTACAAGCAGGGCAGTGGGTTCCCTATCAGTAACACCTCCTTTTCTTGCCCCCCATGCCCCTCCAAACACGAAAAGATGCCATGTCAGCAATTCCCGCAGAAACAATGGGGTTTGGGAGGGTGCCAGGCCTCTACAGGCCTCTAGATGGCGCCAAGTCAAGAACACCCCCAACCCCCGCTAAACCCGCTCCCAGCAAGCTGGGTACCAGCCCAAACCTCCTCTTCCTGACTTCCGACCAGGGGCAAGTGCAGGTGGAGAGAAAGCTGGCTCCGGATGGAGACTTCCTCTGTGTTTCACATCTGGGCCGGCCTGGAGCCAGCTGGGGAAGTGACTGCTGGGAAGATCTGTACCTGCACGGCAGGATCAGGGGAAAGCCGGAGCCTGTGCCCACCTCGGTTGCATGTGGAGAAGCCCTGACTCGGGCCCTGAGAAGGCCAAGAGGAAGAGGGCCGTGTGAGGCAGTCCCAGATGCGTGCTCCTGCTGCCTCCCCTGGGCCTGGTGAGGTCAGGAGCTGAGAACGGTTTCAATCCAAACCACCAAGACCGTGTGGGTTACATAGGTGAAAGGCCCCCAGAGTGAGGGGACAAACAGCATGGAAGGCCGCCACGGGGCCTCCACACACGGTGGGTGGGGGCTTTGCCAGTGCCTCTCCCCGAGGCCACTGGGAGTGTGACACAGGCCTAGAAGCCCTGCTGGCCTGTGACCTCCCTCCACCATCAGTCCTGTGAGTGAACTATGCCTGATCAGAGCTCCCTCTTTTGAGTTGGGCAGTGACGAGATGAGACTAATGTCCTGGGGTCCAAGGAACATGCCCACTTCCCTCCCCCCGCCCCCCCCCGGTCGCTGGCAAAGGCACTCCGTCCCTTCTGTGGCATCTTCTGGGGGTTCCCGGCAGCCTTTGGCTTCAAAAGGCAGAGAGCGCCACATCGTCCAGGGGGCTCTGAGCACCCTGGCCGCTCTGCCCAGTGGGAAGGCCTGGGCAGGACACCATGCAAAGGTGCCTCTTAAAACTAGAGGCGCTAACTCACTGCATCCCCAAGTGAGTATGGCCGGGGCCACTCCAGAGGCCGGCTTCCTCAGAGACTGGCTGACGGCTAGCCGGAGCAGGGAAGCAGGGAGTGCGGGGAGGAGGCACGGCTGCTGCTCATGGCCTCGCCTCCGGACCTTTCCCAGTCTCATTTCATACATAGGAGGAGGGACAGTGATGTAGAAAGCTGAGGGTCAGGGAGGTGACACTGTGCACAAAGGGGCAAAGATCTGACTGGGCTTCACAGCCACACGGGCTCTTAACTTGTGGGGTGTGAGGGAACCTGTGACTCTCTTGCTTTAACCCCTGAGGTACCTGTGGTCTGCACCGCCGGGGGCCTCACTTGGGGTCCCTCACTTCGAGTCCCTTGGTGTCATCCTGTCAGTTCCCATTCCTTATGGCCTTCAAATCTCGGCTCCAAGAGCCAGTGCAGCCACCCCGAGGGCAGGTCCTATTCCCACGGTGTTCCCCCACAATGTGGAGCAGTCGGGGGTGCTGCTAGGGCCGCATGCCAGGCGGGGTGCCGCACTCACTGTGAGCCTCCACCAGGTCCGTCTGCATGCTGTACGGGACCAGGGGGTCGGGCAGTTCCGAGAAAAAGCTCTTCATGGCCCCAGCCACCGTGTTCACTGTGAAGTCCTTCTCTGCCAGGTCGAGGTTGTGATCTGCAAGAGAGTTAGTTAGGAGAGTGAGGCCACGGCACTCTGAGCTGGCAGAGGTGAAGGCCAACCCAGTGCTAGGGGAGATGCAGAAACCCCGAGGACCCTGGGAGGCAGCCCAGGGCTGGCCTGGAGCCTGGGCGGGGACTCAGGGTTACCACAGACAGGACAGGAGGTGGCATCTCTGAGAGCTGCTCACAGACAGAGGCCGACACCCAGTGCCTCCCTCCAAGGTCCCCCTATGCCATCTAGTTCCCTGTGGTTGCCTGGGGTTATTGCTACCTTTTCTTTACATGCCTCCCCTCAGGGAAAAAAGGCGGCTTTCCTAAAAGGCCAGCTTACTTTTCACAATGGGTTATAGCTGGGGTCTCCAACCCCCAGGCTGTGGACCAGGCCACACAGCAGAAGGTGAGCGAGCTTGAAGCTTCATCTATTTGCAGTCGCTCCCTAGCACTAGCATCACCACCTAGCTCCACTTCAGATCCTCAGGCATTTGATTCTTGTAGAGCTCTGGTCTCTAGTGCCACAAAGGTTGGGAACTGCTGGGTTATAGTCACATTACCAACAATCCTGACTGCTGCCTCTATCCTTGTCCCTTCCGGTGGCAGGACAAATAGATTTGTTTTTTCCTTCTGGCCCCTCCCAGCTTATAATACCACTGACCTGTATTTTTCTTTTCAGACTTTACTACATTCCCAATCCGTAAGGATCATCCACTGGCCAGCAGCGGTTCCCACTTTGGGGCACACCCTGTGCTATGGATTCTCACACACACAAGTGTGCACCTAACTGTGTGGCTGCACCCTTGATGTGACCTCAGGCTTCCTATCCTGCAAATGAACACGTGTCTCCCGTTCCTCATGTGTCGCCTCTCACTGCTGGCGAGTGGAGATTGACTGCATGGAGTCCTATGGCCCCTGGGTGCTCGGGCAGTGCCTGCTCCTGGCTGCACACTGGTCAGCTGCTCTGTCACACAGGCTGCCTGGCTTGGTGTTTGCAGGCCCAAGCACACGCTGAGTCGGACTCTACTTTGACCCACTGCCTCCCATCCTCTCTGGCCAGTGACATCTGAGAACTGTGCCGGCTTTGGCCTCTTTGTTCCTGGCCAGGGGGTGGGCCTCTTGTCCCACAGGCGCTCAGTTCTAAGAGGCAGAGTTAGGGTGAAGACACTTGGTTTCTCAGAGGTGACCTAGTTTAGGGCACAAGGGTCCCCACCAAGAGTGAGTCTGACAAGAGCACAGCGTTGGACATCTAGGTCCCAGGCTCAGCTGATCCCAAAGGCTTTCTCGCGTTCATGTGTAGAGACTTTGTGAGCGGACACAGCTAGGGCCCTAGCAAGACAGGACTGTCTTTTAAGCCGACTTTTTGAGCATGTGCTCACAACCGCCCAGTTCCAGAGACACAAGGCCCTCGAGTAGTGAATGAGGCATGTGCCAAGGCGACGTGAACGGTGTCTGTGGGTGATGACAGGGGGAGTGGCCAGCCAGTGCCGGCTTGGTAGGGCGCTGTTTTCGTTTGTAATGGTCTGTATCCCTCTCCATGTGGCAGTGTGACATGGAGGCAGAGGTATCTGGGGCCAAGTGTTTCCTCTTTCTCAGTAACCAAGCTGGCACCTATTGTTCTGGGGACGTATGTGCCTCAGACCCCCATGGGGCCGAGTGGCAGCTCCCCGGAGGTGCTCTGCCGGCAGTGTGGCTGTTGTGCGGCCTTACCCTGGTCGAACTGCCTCTGCAGGCTCTCCATCTCTGACTTGTTCCCGCTGACCCGGTAGATGCCTTCGGTGCTCAGTCCTGCCAAGATACAAGCAGGTGTCTTAGGGAGGCACGAGGGGAGCAGAGAATGAGGAGGGGGGAGGGGGCACGAGGCACTCACTGCGAGACACAGACAGGACAAGCACTCCCGACTTTCCGTGGTGCCTCAATCCCCTTCCTCCAACCTTTTCCACGTAAAAATTTAAAAACACGCCATTTTATTTCGGTAAAAAATACACTAATATAGAAGTACATCAGAGAGAACTTTGGTGCACATTTTGATGCACATTCTTAAATTTTAATTTTTAAACAAAATGGAGATAACACTATGTTTTAATTCATCTTTTTCACTTACAAAATATGTTGTGAATTTATTCTAATCACTATTCTTAATCTGTTACATGATTTTAAAGACATCAATGTTTACAATAACTTTAAATACAGTCACATGGTTAAACATTTAGGTTTCTCCAAATTTCCACTGCAAAGAATTGGTTTTTTTTGGATAGCTAGTAAGTTTAACAGATTCTTGGAGGTGTGCATTTCTTTGAATTTCCTATTCACACTCTTGTTCATTTTCCTGCAGGAGTGGTTCTCATTTCGTACTTCAAAGAGGCCTTAGAATATTAAGGAGGTGACTACATTGATCTCATAAACATTTACATTCTCCCTCTTTTTGTTATCTGTCTTCTACTTTGGTGTATTAAATTTTTTAAAGTACCTAATTAAGAAACTTTAAGTTTTCAAGACATAATTTTCTTTATGTCTTGTTTTTTTTTTTTTTAAACGTTTCACACCGTGATCCTCCTGGAACTTATTTGGCATATCGTCTGAGGTAAGGGAAAAAACAATACTAACATTTGGCTGAATACCACCAGAGAAGGTGATGTGTCGAGTGGGAGGCAGACCCCCTCCACCAGAGGATGCCCCGCTCCGCATGAGGGGCCTTGAGGAGCACCATCCTCTGACTCTGCTCCTTCGAGGGATGGGAAGTCCCCACTGCCCCCAGATCAATCTAGAGGACAGTGCAATCCCTGCGAATGCCCGGGGGTCCTTGTGGCCAGTGCGACCCCAGGGTCCTCTGAAGGTGGGTTTTGAGTGGTGCCAGCTTGCCTCAGGGGTGCTGACTGCCAGAGGGTGGGGTGGGCAGTGGGGGGGGCCAGGCCCCCCATGTTCGTCATTGCTGTAATGCCATCTCTGGAGAGGCGCCCATCGGACGAGATAAAGCCGTCTGCCCGCCTGCTCTGGAGCCTAGATGAGGAGCCGCTGAACTCTGAAGAACATTGCGGCAGAAGTCATCAGCTCCTAGTTTTAAAAGCTGTTAATCGCACACAGGCCTTTTCGCCCCAGAGGAAAGGGGTTTAATGCACTGGCACCAAGGACACCCTGATGAAGGAGCTGCCATTGCTGCACATGGCAGGAGAAGTGGTGATGCTTCCCTGGACGCACCCTGCTCAATGGTGACCATCCCCACGCCCACCCTCTGGGAGCTGACTCTTCCCTGTGCTGTGTGCGGAGTCAGCTGCTGTCCTGCGTCCATCTGCCACTCACTCGTTCACTAAGAAGTTCATTAAGAATGACGATACCATAGAGTCTCCTCCCCCGCCCCACAGTAGGAGCTACTGGCTACAGAGAACAGATGTGAAAGAGAGGTTCAGAAAGGTGATGTCCTTGGCCCAAACCGCCCAGCAGTGGGGTGGCCTATGCCCAGGGCCCTTCCCGCCCCTCTGCCTGCACTCTGTTCCCGAGGAGCCTGACTTTCACTCAGCAAGCTGCGTCCCAGACCATGGTCCCTCCCCGCAGATGGCACACCACATGAGTGCTGAGTGGCTTCAGAGGGGGCACGTCCCCTCCCACTGTTAACCCCAAAGGCCAGAAGTCAGGGACGGATCCCGCTAGTAGTTTTACAGTGCAGTGGTTTCTTTACTCAGGAACTTTTCTAATCTGTCATATTTCTACCTATTTCACACGCCAGGTAATACTCATCACACGCTTACACAGGAAACCGTCCACATCCGGGCAAGCCCTGGGTGTCAGCGGGCTCAAGCCTTCCACCCCCAACTTTCTGAGCCCCAGTGTGGCAGGCGCTCTCTCAGATGCAGGCCCAGCAGCCTCAGGCCATTCCGTCCCCTCCCTACCACTGACACAGGATTCCTCTGCACTGTCTGGTAATGACCACCTGCCCAGGCACCAGGGGTAGAAAACACAGCGCAAATTAATGACCTGGAAATCATCAGAGGTGTGGGCCTGCTGCAACCTCACTAGATACGCAATCACAGAAAGGAAAGCACTTGACAGTGCAAGGCCAGCTCCACAACATCCATTAGTCACCAGCTGCATACTGCCTGTCATCTAGACGCATGCTTACTCTACGAAACCCCATTTAAAAATAGCAACCTTGCTGCCACCCTGTGCCACGCCATGGCACAGCCTAGCCCAAAAGAGGGGACAGTCTTCCCGGCCAGGATGGCTAGACATTGAGCAAATGGGACAAAGCCTTAGAGCAGACTGCAAATGCCCCGGAGGCTGCTAGTGAAACAGAGGGCTGCTGATGCAGGGGAGGACACAGGTGATACAGGACGCTACACCTGTCCCTCGCCAAAATGGGCTGGAGCTTTCGAACGACCTCCTCAGAGAGCCCTCCCTCCGTCTGAGATGCCATTTAAAAGATTAATACCTGGTCCAGGTGGTGAGCTAACAAGAACAAGCCACTTATTGAATGCTCACCTTGTGTGAAGTACACAATGCTAAGTGCTCACCACACACTTCGTGTTCATTCTCACAAGAGCCCCTGCAGATCTTGGGAGCTCTGGTACCAGTGGAGAGACAGGGATGCAGAGGCCCAGGGGGAAGGGAACACGTGGGAGGGGCCCTCTGAACACCACCTGATCCTGCAGCCACCTCCTTCCACCTCTGCGCTCTAACCCAGGTTGGCAGGTGCGTGGGCCTGGACCATGGCAGGGTGGGGGAGGATGCCCGCACTTCCACGCACCGCGGTGGTGTGGGTGCTGCCGGCTGGCAAGCTGCATTTCGGGAGCTGCCCTCTGGAAGGGGGATACAAGAGGAAAAACAGATACCAGATACTTTAGGAACAAAACACTTCCCCAAACTGTTACAACTGCTGGTTTTTTATGTAAGCAAACCCTTACGCATTACTGAAACTTTTAACCTTGGCCACATGCGACTTTCATAAAAACGTTAAAAAATAGCGAAGAGAAAAGAGCAAAAAGAGGCCTTATTCTTTCTTTCAGTAAATGTTTACTGAGCACCCACATGGCAGATAAGTTCCTTTCAAGAGTTTTGCAGTTTTCAAGACTGTTTGGCAGTGTAAGGTGGCTAGATGGCTCACTGGTTGGTGCCAGCCACGGGGGCTTAGTCCCCAGGGGCTAAGAACTGACACACTTCACCCAACTTCCCTGTGAGAGCTGCTGCCACTGGCTCTGGAGAGAAGCCTGTGACACCTGGTACCCAAAGGCTCTGGGAAAATGGATGGGTTATCTGCAGGAGCCTGGAAGCCACGGGAGAGGCCTGCCTGTGCCCTGGTACACATCCAGGATCCTGAAACGTCTGAACGAGTCCCTGCTCTCAGATCCCAAGCGCCGCGTTGCGCTCGGTGCTCTGGGCGGCTATCTGTCCATGGTCACCCGGCTGGGCTTCACCTCTGCCAATCACACCAAGACCCAGCTCCTCCTGAGTTTCCTGTCCAGCAACAGAACCAAAACTTCCTCCAAGATAAACTGCGACTTGTTTACTCTTTTACTTCCCACATTTAGACAGAAGAACTCAGCACTGTGGTCCTTCAACTGGTCCTGCCAAGTTGTGCTCTCAAGCGCCCCACACCAGCTGGGTGTCAACTGCTCCACAGCCCCTGCCAATCTCCTGAAGCGGCCGTCCTCTGTGTGGCCAGGTCGCAGACGGGCTAGGCTGCAGGGATAGGGCAGTGCAGAGAAGCCAGGGAGAGAAGCAAACTCCCTTGGGTACCAAATCCACGCCGTGGGGACAGGACTGATGTCTGGGGAGGGGTGCAGGGCCTCCTTCCAAGTCAGGTGCCAGCAGTGCACCTAGGGTCATAGCGCAGCACCGCATCTCAGTGGAGGGTGACAGAGTGAGGGGGCCCACTCCATCTCACCCTAAGGACCTGCCTGGGAAGCCAGTGGGCAAGCGGGGCTGAGCCATCCGGGAGACATGAGTTTGTGCCCTGGCCCTAACGCCCGTTGTGCGACTGCACGATGATTCACATCCACTTTCTCAGACTCCCTAGGCTGCTGCGAGGCACAAACATGATGACCCAGCAAACCCACGCCCGGCGCCTGCCTGCAGGGACCGCCCGTTCTCTCAGCCAAATGAGCCGGTCGACAAAAAACAGTCAAAACACGAATGGGCTCTGACACCAAAGTCTGCTCCTGGCTGTGTCACAGCTGGTTGAGTGGCTGGGAACAAATCATTCTACCTCTCAGAGCCTTGGGGTACTCGGGTCACCTACCAAAGACTGCGAGATGTTGTCAATACCGAGGGTACACAGGAAAGAATGTAAAGGGCTGACACACTGAGATCATGATAACAAAATGGTATTAATTTGCTGAGGGCTACGCGCCAGGCACTTTTCTAAGCTCTTTGCTAGAATCATCATAGTGAATCCACCCAACAATTCTTTGAGGTAAGTATTATTTTTATTCCCTTTTTACAGACAGCATCTGGAGGCTTGGAGAGGCTAAGCCATCTGCCCAGGGCCACAGAGCTAGGTGGGCGGCGTGGGCAGGACCTGAACTGGCTGACAAAGCCTCTGTCTCGTGACTGTGCGTGTAAACATTACACGGACACGTCCAGCGTCAAGTCCCTGCTCCCTTTTCCCTTACACGCTGCATGTGGGGTACAGCCGTAAGCGCCAGGCCCATCCCGGGTCACAACGGCCTCCATTCCTCCCCCGTTCAGTCATGTGCTCTCGTCTCTTCATTTACATGCCACTCGATGGTGTTGTCTGTCCCCCCGCAGAGCTGAGCAGGAGCTAGAGGGGAGTGCGGCCCCTCTACAGGACAGCGTCCTGGCCTCACCCTGGCAGTGAAGTGACCGGGTCCCCGCCGGGCCTCCCGCTGCTGCCTGCTTCAGATGTGCTGGGAACCGTGTTCTGGCTCCTGGGACTTGAACACTCGGGTCACTCTGGCCCCTCCAGGGACCCTCTGTTCGCTGTCTCACCTCAGTAATTCCCTCGTCAATCAAGATCTATTTGTGGCAATGCCAGACCTCCTTTCTCCCCACGACAGAATGCTACTAACACTCTCTTATGACTGCTCGACTGGGCGTTAGCCCCAAGAGTGAGCACTGGGGCTTTCTACTTCCAGCGCCATGGTGTGTACACGTGACCATGTCATAAACCTCGAGGCTGAGGAGAAAGGGAAGGAAGAGGTCTGAGAGGAAGAGATGGACATGTCACACCAGGTCTGGGGTGTCATACGGGTGTGGCACCTGGCTGGTCCTTTCCAAGCTGGCCACGGATTCCGTTGCTCTGTGGACAGAGACCTCAATCCTGCCCAGCCAACAGAGGGGCTCTGTTTTCTTTCCTGACTTTCAAGAAAATGCACACACCAGCAGATGCGTTGAAGGAACCATACCGACAAGGTGAACTTTACACCCGCCTGGAGCTGACACCGCCTGTTCTGGGCAGCCTGGGATGGAGGGGAGGAGAGCAGGACTCCTGAGTGAGATGAGCAGCCCGCATGTTGCAGAGGTTGGGAACATTCAGAGCCAGGAGCAGCTGGGGGACCCCCTGCCAAGAGCGCTGAGTGTGACTTCGCCAGCACAAACCCAGGATGACAGTGTGACTCTGACGCCCAGCTGGTGTCACTAGAGTGAGGGGTCTCACTGGCTAAACAGTCAGAGCTACCAACAAAGAAACGTCTCAATCAGCACACTGGTGCCATGTCATGTGGTAAGCACACTGGTGCCATGTCGTGGTCACCACCACCACCACCTTCATGCATGCAACCCCACCTTCCACAGCTGCCCAGGTGGAAACCTCAAGGTTACAGGCAGGTTCCTCCCACGCATTGAGGGCAGAGGTTAATTTCCTTCAGGTTCCAGACACCCAATGAGCCAGGAAAATAATAACGATGCCACTAGTGCCAGCCCAGCGTCCTTCCTTTCCTGGCCTCTCTTCTCCCAATAAGAAAACCTGTTACATAGGTCAGACGTCTAATCCTCTGGCAGAAGTGAACCGGGGTCCCTGCTGGCCCACCCTCCTTCCCTCTGCACTCAAGACAAATACATGCGCCTCACGAGGCCAGGGGCTAGCACCCCCACCCTGGACCTGCCGCCCACTCTGTGTCCCCCACATGGTCTCAGGGCCTCCAAGCACTGACCCCCTCTTGCCTCAGGGCCTTCTTACGGGCTGTTTCTTCTACCTTTGCTCTATATTTTGGATGGCTACACACTGCACCCTCAAGGAGGTGTCCTCAGAAGCCCAGGTCTAAGTTAAGCCCACTACAACAACAGCTAGCTGCTCCCATTTATGTCGTGCTTATGCTATGAGCCAGGCACGGCGACAGGCCTGCTACCTGAATTATCTCCGCAAAGCCTCACAGCAACTGATGTGTCACGTGCCACTGTCACACTATTCCTGTTTTATGACGGGAGAAGCGGAGCCACACCGCGACTGAATGGCAGGCTGGCACCGGACCCCAGGCAGCCTGACCCCAGAGCTGTGTTCGGTCACCACACTCCACCCTCGCACTTGTTCTGCATCAACCAGGGCATACACAGGGTACAATGTGAAAGTCAGGTGCAGCGGTGCTCGTATCTGCTGAATGCTGGCCACCAGTGAACCTGAAAGCAGGCAGTGTTTCTCGATGATCCTCCCATGCACCTGAACTTGGCTCTAACTCATACTCGGAGAAGCCACACAGTGACAACCTACACAAGGGGGGCAGGAGGAACGTTCGCCTGACAACAGAAGTGCAGCCTCTAGCTGAAGAGACGGAGGGAGCGAACTGAAGGAGCTCGGAGGCCCAGGGTGGGCGCACGCAGGGGAGGCGCTTCACTGACAGGTGCACCAATGCCCACCTTCCTTTGGGGCTGGCGGAGCGTCTGCTTTTCCTGCCCCCTCTACTCCCTCGTGAAGCCACAGCGACTCCGGAAGTCACCGTCTCATCAGTTCAGTTGTTTGCACAACCACAGTTTGGCTCTGACTAAGATCCACCATGAGAGGACTGCCCCCTTTCCCAGAAGCTGTAGACACATGCACGTGCACATGCGCACACACATACACACACAACGGGAAGAGGGGGAACAGGCCAAGGTGTGCCCTCAGGTAACAACTAGATGGCACAGGCAGGCCGGCCACTAAGCCCAGAGGGTCTATAGCTGGGTGGGTACTGTCCCCTGGGCCATTCTTCCTGGGGAGCCTGCTGTCCTGCCTGCAGGACGGGCACAGTCTCCTCTGCTTGCAGCTGACCATAGACAGTGGTCTGTTGGAACTGTCTTGGGGACGTGGGCTCCTGCCCAGGCTACTTCTCTCTTGGTTGCAAGGGCAGCATCACTCTGTGAGCAGCCAGCCAGGCCACACCGTCTCAACAGGGCCCTGGCTCCCGGGGAGACCCACGACAAGTGCCAAGCCCCCCATGGGCCCCACTTCTTTGGAAGAGGCAAACGCGAAGCTGCCTGTCACTTTTATGGCAAGGGGGCATTTCTGGAAGGCAAGCGACTTCTGTTTAGCTTGCGAGCAAGTGGAGAATGGGAGGGTAGAGAGAAATGGATATGTGGGAGGTAGTCAAAAAAAGTAAAGAAAGCTTTGTTTTAAAACTATTTGGATAATGGGAGAGCAACTCACTAACAAACCTGGAATTATAGGAGAGGGAGAGATTAGGTAAAGTAGAACCCCCATAAAAATCACAGCATATGAAATCACACACCTCATATTTTCATACTTTGTTATCGATTCAAAGCAGTATAAATAAGGCAATTACTCACATGAAGCCTGTCGGGATACTCAAGCTGAAACTACACCTATTAAACTTCTCGTGATGGATGTGAAGGCAGCATCAGAGACCCAGGCTGCCTGCAGGGAGATAGTAACTGGATCCAACAGCTATAGCCCCGCTGAGTCTCCAACAGCTCTGGAGAGTGGCTATGACGAACGGAGATGGAAACATGGCGTCTTTTTTTAGGGTAGCAGATCCCCAAGTGGGAAAGAACTTGGTGAACTTCTGGATTCTGTTCAGTCTGCTGCTATGAAGCTCACAGCTTCACAGAAGAAACGGCTGGAACGTGAACCCTTTCCACCCTGATGGGCGGTGAGAGGCTTCTGCCCACAGGACCCAGGATTTTTTTCCTTTTGTAGAAAGGGATTACTTGGAGATTAACACTGTTCTCCCAATCACGAGAGGCCAGCTAATAAAGTGCACAAGGTGCGGAGAGCCCAGGGCTCTCCCTGCACTGACAAGGTGCGCTGGCCCGCGGTGCCCCCCGCCCTCCTGGCCTCGGACAACTTGGGCTCCTTGCCCCAGGTACCCTGTGAGGGAAGAGGCAGTGTGATGTATGTGACAGGAGATAAACATTTGGTTTTCGTCCCCAGATCCTGACACAGAGCTCCTAAAGCTCCTGGCATTTCCTGAGAGCTAGTAGCGTCCTCTGTTACTCATGGAGCCCCTTCTGACCGTAACGGAATTTATAGGAGTGGGGTGACCACTGGGGGTCCCTAGATAGCTTCAGAATGGGGGCTGGCTCCCAGAAAGGGAGGAGAGGGTGGAGGGGACCGAACTCAGCCGTGCCCACGTAGCGGCACCTTGGTGAAAGCAACAGATGCCAGTGTGGAGAGCTTCTGGGCCGTGAGCATGGCGAGGGGCTATGAGGGTGGCATGCCCAGAGGTGGCATGGAAGTGTGGTGCCCCCCACGCCATCTGGGCTGTTTCAGAGTTGCATCCTTTACAAAACACCGTTAAGAGCGAGTATAGCACTCTCTTGAGTTATGGCTTGTTCTAGCAAAGTGCCAAACCTGGGGGAAGGTGTTGGAAGCCTCGACTTTGAGGCCAAGTCAGAGAGAAGTGAGGGTCATCTGGGGACCCCACTTGCAACTGGTGTCTGAAGTGGGGGCAGTCCCACGGGCCTGTGCCTGTGAACCTGCAGCGTCTGACGCTAACGCCGGGGAGTGTCAGGAGGAAGAGCCCTTCATGCAACTGGAGAGAGATTCTGTGTGGTGTGGGAGCAGAGTCGATGTTAGCTGCCAGGGCCCCACCTAAGGTTGCCTTTAGGCCTCGAATTGCAGCAGTGAAGGGAGGCAACGTGGCCAAGAGGGCAACAGCTCTGCATTACAATCCCTGCTCCCACCTTCATCTTCCCAAACCCCATATTCTTCATCAGGAAGTCAGAAATTACACCTCTCTGAGGACCAGTCTAAGGATGGAGTGAGACTCATGGCAACGCGTAGCACTGGGCCTGAGTGCCCAAGTGGCACTGCCATTGCTACTGTTTGTCAGGAGTACACGTCGTCACTGATTCTGCATCTTGGAAAGGACCCAAGGGGAGAGGATGGGCACGCAGTAAAGCCCAAGTGGACTAGGACCACTCTGGGCCTCCGGGTGCATAAATCACTGGGAAGCTATGTGGGCTCCCGTCCCAGGAGCAGACGACTTGATCTAGGCTCGATGCTTCAACCTCGCTCATCCTTTAAGACCCGACAGCTCTATCTCCAGGCCCTCACCAGTCTCTCTTTTGCAAGCTCTAAATGCTTTAGGACCAAATCCTCTCACCTTTTTTGGGTCATAAACAACTTCTTGAGGACAAGGTGTGCTATCATCCTGTTGGCTTTTGGGTGGCAGAGAGTCTGTAACCTTTTGGGAGGAGACGCCCCTCACTGTGACAGCCTCATGAAGGTGGAAGGCTCTGCTCCCTGCGTGCGTAGGCACGCATCCCGCATCTCGGCACTGGTTTCAGGGCTTCACGGACCACCGAGGCCCGGCCACAGACCCTCGGGCAAGTACCCCGAAGTCAAAGAGCCGCATGCTTGCACGGTCCTTCGTGGTGGGGGTTCCCAGGGTCTGAACATCTGCTTTCCCCCACGTCACCTGCTATAACTGCACTAAGTCCCCAAAGCAACAACTATTTAAGTGAACTCCAAAGTTGGCCACTGTAGCAGCGGCACACCATGGCTTTCAAAGGTGGAAAAAGAAAGGCCATCGTGGAAACTCCCGAGTCAGCCCTCAGGAGCTCATCTGGTGACGTTACTTCATCTGCCCTCATCTATTTTGGTGCAGAGGAGGAATAAATTGCTTACACCTGCAATAAATACCTGAGTGCCTACGTGTGAGGTGCTGCACCAAGCGACAGCAAAGACAGGTGGCCCTGCCCTCCAGTCCCTTCGGTGCAGCAGTGCTGCAGGAAACAGAGAAGCAAAGTGGCAAAGACAATGCAGGGCTGGGCACCAGTGGCAGAGAATGTACTGGTTCTTCCAGCAGTGACACCTCACATGCCCTGGCAGGTGGGAGGGAGGGTACTCAGGGAAGGACTGAAAATGGCGAGGACAGACAGAGAAGCAAAGACGGGAGCACTGTGGCAGGGAGCTCCAACACCGGTGTGAGGGGGCCGCGTTCAGAGCTCCAGGACAGAGGAATTATGCTTCTTTGAGGCCAATGACATTTAAAGACAATAATTCACTCGGCAGTTACTTAGGACGGTCAAGCGCTCTGTCTTTAGACCCTTGAAGGCAAAGAGTTCTCAAACGGTCTTGCCCACTGCCGCTCATATGTGCCCGGATGTAAGTGTCCCCTCAGAGTCTCTAAGATTCTGGCTGCCTCCACCCAGCCCGCTTGCTCCCGAAGGCTGAATGAACGAAGCTTTGACGCCTCAAGCAGCCCAGGATATACGTGAGAAAAGAGAAATCTTGGGCAAAGAGGGATCTTTATCAGAGCAGGTCTCTAAGGTTCCAACCCTGAATTAATGCAGGTTGCCGTCTACAGCCATGCCACCCTGAACGTGCCCAATCCTGCCTGATCTCGAAAGCTAAGCAGGGTTGGGCCTGGGTAGTACTTAGATGGGAAACCACCTAGGAAGACCAGTTGCTGCAGGTGTGTAAAAAACAAAACAGGCTGCTGTATTACTAAACCTTAAGTAAAAACATCTATTCACCTATCCTCCGTTTTTTATTAAGTGCTTTATTGACATAACAAATAATTCACCCACTGAAACTATACCATTCGATGGTTTTTCAGTAATTGTACAGAGTTCTATAACTGTCAGCATAACCAATTTTAGAACATTTTCACCCCTCTCGTCCCCTAAAAAAACTCTGTACCCATCAGCAGGTATTCCATGTTCCTCCCTCTTCAAAGCCTCTGGCAACCACTCATCTACCTTCAGTCTTTATAGATTTGCCTATTTTGGACGTTTCATACAAATGGAATCCTACAATATGTAACTTTTATGACTGGCGTCTTTAGCTTAGCATAATGTTTTCAAGAGCCATCCATGTTGCAGCAGGTACAGTTGTCCCTCAGCATAACTGACACCAGGACCCCTCACCTCACAGGTACCAAAACCCATGGGTGCTCAAGTCCCTCATACAAAACGGCATATTGTGCTCATACGACCAGTGCACGTCTCCCCGTACTCTTTAACTCATCTCTGGATTACTCATGACACCTAATACGATGCAAAGAACCGTTCACTGTATTGTCTAGGAAATGATGACAAAAGTCCTTACATGTTCAGTATCAACACACTCGTCACAGACCTGATCGCACAGCACGTTAACACTTTTTGACCTGAGGTTAGCTGAACCAAGGATGCAGACAGCTAACCATATAGGTACGTTGTTCCTTTTAATGGCTCACATCACACCGTGTGGACAGACTGTCGTCAATTGGACATCTGGGCTGTTACCACTCTTTGCCCAATATGAAATGCTTCCTCTCCATATTCTTTTGAATCCTAAATTCTAAAGTGATTTACAAACTGCCCCAAACTCAGGAAAGAGGTATTTGGATCTTTGCAGCCAGCTCCACTGTCAGGACAAGTGTCCCCTTAGCCCTGACAGCCTGACACCCGGGGGCTTGTCTCCTGCTCTGGCCTCTCCCAGTTCCTTTCCAAGAGCTCTGCTGAAACACCCACCCTCAGCCCCCCATGCAGAGAACAGGGAAGTCTGGTCCCATCGGATGCTGCGACCTCGCCCAAGGCCCTCACACCACATGCGTCTCCTCACGCCCCCCTCCCCCCGCCGTGTGCACAATTCCATGCTCCACTGAACGGAACATTGAGGGAAGAGGTCTTTTGAATGTCTCTACACGTCGGTCATTCACAGGCATTTATTAGAGCTCTGTGTTCTTGGCTGGGAGGATACAATGGTGACCGCCCGGTCCCTTCTCTCAGGGAATTAGGCTCCATTGAGAAAGGCAAATAAGCAGAGCCCAGTGTGGTAGGTGCTCACGGGGACCAGAGAGAGCGCTGCGAACACATGTATGTGGGGTTGGGGTGAAGGGGGGTGAGGGGCGGTTAACAGGTGGCCCGAGGACTCCTGAAAAGAAACAGGAAGTAAAGGCACTGAGGGTGAGAAACAGCACAAAAGCTTAAAGACCTGTGTGTAGTTCTAACCTGTGCAACTGCAGTTCGCCACGAGTGACAGCGACGGCCAGAGGGAGGCTGGGTGGCAAGCTAGCAACAGCACCGAACTTCAGCATGCAGGCGATGCAGGGCCACTGAAGAATTTTAAATAGCGGGCGGTGATGTGATCTTATTTATTTCAGAAGGATGCTTGCAGCAGTGTGGATGAGGGACTCAAGGACGTGGACCAGAGATGGTGCTGTGCAGCAGGAAGGGAGCGAGACTGTGCAGCCAGGCTGAGCACTGCGGGAGGGGCCGGCACACTTCACTAGTTTCCTCAGACGGGAACCTCCAAACCCTCCCTTCCCACCAATGACAGCAGGGTCGACAAGCTTCCACAGGAGCGACAAAATCCTTTTTCCAAATGGAATCTTAAACCGAACCACGAGGATGAAGGACCAAGTCCCGGTGGCCCGCCTTCCCCGTCCCCACGCAGCAGCACATCCTTCGAGCCCTCCGGATCCGAGAGAATCTGAAATGCTCAAGTCCAAACGCAAAAGCCTGATGTCCAAAGGGTTCCAGGGCCATGCGGACACGTAGTCCACAGCACCTCTCACTGCCACACTGGACCCATTTGGTCCACTTCCCCTCCCTGAAGATTCTTCCACATCCTCTTTTTGTTACAGAATCTAACTTATCTTTCGGGCCCAGCCCCCAACTTAGGCACGTACCAAGCCAATTCAAGGGATGGCCTCCCCTCCTTGACTTCTGCCTAACGCCTCGGCCCGTGGACGCTGTGCGAGCTCTCTGCCACGAACTAGTAACAATTCATCTTCTCTTCCACGTGGCCAGCTTTCCGACGGGACCTGGATTTGGGCTTTCTCAGTGGTGAAAGCTGCCTTGTGCTCTCGACAGGCCTGGGAATGCTTACAGACCGACAAACTCACCCCACCCCGTCAGCCCTAGAAAGTAAAGAACAACTGCAATGACTAAATATGAGGGGAAAAATGCAGAGAACCATGACCTTGGATCAACCCATTCGACATTGCTACATGGCAAAGATGTCCAACTACGTTTTAAATGGATACCAAATAAAAATCTCAATGGAATGGTTAAAATGCACTAAAACTATATATTTTTAAATCATGTAGATATTTTTCGAAAAAAGAAAATAATAGTAAATTTATCTTTAAAGGATCCGGCAGAAGAGAGGCAGGTTGGAAGCTGGCCCAGTGGACCTTGAGGGCTGGGCCCTAGGGCTGTAGAAAGAGGGGAGTTTCCAGCGGGCTACTCCCTCATGCTTAAATGTATTGGAGGGCCTTGACCATGACCTTCACTAGACTGAGTGCATCCTTCTAGGGCAACTTGCACCACTGTCCTCTTCGAATATCTCTGAACCTCCAGCACCTAAGGGACTGGCCGGCAACAGATCCTTAATTACTTTTTTAAGACAGTATAAATATTGTGAGGCTATAGAATATTCTGATAAATAGAGCAATTAAGGAGGAATGGGAAGTAGTTAAAAAAAAAAGATTAATTTTACCAGCTATTAGAACACACTATAAAATAAGAATTTAAGAAATATGGTGCTGGTATAAAAACAAGAAAGTAAAATCTCTGAACCAACAAAAATCTTTAAAAAGACTCAATTTTTAGGATTTAATAGTTGAAAACTGTCACAACATACAGGAAAGGGAATCAAAGGTGGTATGATAACTGGATAAAGATGACAAGAAAAGTCATCATTTTACAGATATGCCTTATGCTGGACAGGCTACTGACGACTGACCAGGACAGTCCATTTATAAAAGTCTCCCCCTAGGTTCATGTTGGCTTATGTCTATTTCTTCTTCTCAAAAGAATTCACACGTCGACCTTAAAACCCAGGAAGCTCCAATGAGCCGCGGACCTGACCGTCTGTGGACCTGACCGCCTGCCATGCAAATACTGCCCAAATTCAGAGGTCAGCTGTGTCGGTTGGAACTCTCAAGTTATTGTGTCCCATGGCTTTTCAATGAAGGTTGATTTATGGTGTAAAGGAAAACTTAAAAAAGATGCCACCTGCTCAAGTTCACAAAATAAATTAGCAATTAAAATTTCAACTTATAATAATCTCATATCTCATGATATGGTAGGACAGGTAGTGGCATTTGGGCAAGTGTCACAGCAATAAATCATTGCTGAAAGCAGATACCTGGATATCACTATATTAAATGTCATGTACAGTGGAGATACAAAAATAAATGGCACCATCATGTCCTCTCAGGAGGTGACAACTTAGGGAGAAAGGCACAGCGGTGAAAAGCGAAATCATACTTAAACGTGCTGGAAGAGCAGCCACAAAAGGGGCATGGTGAGTGCCGGGCTGAGAGTGCAGAAGATGCCTGGCATGGAAGTCAGAGCGAGGGCAGAGTCATGTTCCCGCTGGGTCTCTGTGACAGATGGTGAAAGAAGGGTGACAGACAGAAGTGCTGCCATCAGGGTGGAGGAGGGAAGATGAAGGGACGCGAAAGAAAATGCAGTGGTGAGATGGCCGGGCCTGGAGTGAGGTCTCACACCGGACTTGTTTCGTAAGAGAACTCCCGGTCTGGTTCCAAACAAGGGCCGACTGATCAGGTGTTTCTTGGGCTCCTGCTGGGAACATCCCCCCGACCTCCGTGCTGCAGTCACCAGTGCCTCTGAGAACAGGACTTCAGTGCTGCCTTCATGGGTCAGGATGTTTGAGATGTAAGAGGCCGGTCTGGCCCATACACACGTGAACGAAATCTCTGCGGAAGCTCTGGTGCTGTTGGGCGTGGAGCAGCCGCGCTGGCGAGGCTGCCTCATGTCGCGAGGGTGGAGCGTGCGACTCAGCTGCTATTTCTAACCCATGAGAAAACGGGGCATCCCACGCGGGCGTGCAGCAGCCCCAGCAAAGTCGGAGCGAGTGTTTAGGACGCATCTTAGTCTCTAATCAAAAGTGACGATTTTTGACCAGAGGAAATGCTCAAACGTCCAACTGGGCTTTGACTCAGAAAGTTCCCAGACAGATGCTCCACAGCGAAACGAAGGGATCCTGGCTGCTGAAAATGTCCCGTCGTGGAGTCACACACCATGCACACAATTCCCTGGAATTCACCACACCGCCACCCTCCCAGGGGAGTCGGGAAGGATAAAACAGAAAGCTGTTTCCTTTTTAGTCTGAGCAAACAATTTTACTGAAATAGATACAATTATCTGGAACAGAGACTGGCCTGAAAATGATTAGGAAGCTGTGAGAAGGCAGATGGAGCACCAGAGGCCAGGAACAAGGAGGCAGGGGAAAACGAGGACCCCATACCGCCCCAGCGAAGCTCCCAGAACGAGTCTACTGGGGTGTGAAGCGCTGCTGGGGATTTCCCACACAATGGCGGGAGCTAAAACCAGAAACCCATGTGACACATCAGCTGGCTCTCAGACACGCTGTTATTCTTTGAGGGCCTAAAGGTGAGAGACACTGTCACACATTCACAGCCCTTCTGAGTGCCAAAAGCACCCTACTCCAATCTGGGCAAGGCAGGCCTGGGCTCAGGCTTCTGGCATACAGCTCTCGGGAAACTTCGGCAGCAGCGAAGGGAGGGAGCCCTCAGATGCTTAAAGAGCCCCTTTTACTAAAGTATAACACATGTTGACAAGTTTAGAGAGAACCATGCGATGATGAACACCCAGACACTGAATGCACTCACACAAGCAGCAACCAGAGCAGGCTAGAGACTACCAAAGGCCCCCAAACGTCCTTCATGTTGCTCAGTTCCCTGCCAGGGGTCCCTGACAACACTGGCAAGTCCTCTGTTTCCCCACTTTATATAAACTGGATCCTCCGGCAGGTGTTTGTGTCTGGCTTCTCCTGTTCAACACATTCGTGAGGTTTGCCCATGCTATAGAGAGCTGAACTAGATGATTTGTAAAGAGCTGAACTAGATGAATTGTACAGCATCTTCCAATTCTAATGAGCCACTATTTAGAAAACACCATGCCATCCTGACACACTGCTGATGAGAGTGCATACTCGTCAGGGTTTTGGCGACATTCACATAAAATGTACATACCTTCAGCCCCTTCTGGGAAATTTACCCTACAGATATACTAGCGTGCGCATGTGTGTGTGCACATACCTACAGCCAGGTACCCACTGCAGGACTGTTTACAATGACAGATTGGAAACCAAGTCCTTCAATAGGAGCCTGATTAGATACCTTATGACACATCCAGACAAAGGGACACGATGAGGGAAGGGGACAAGTGGGGGAGGAGTAATCGGAGTGTGTCTATACTGACCAGTATGGGAAGATGTTCGTCATGTAGTCTTAGGCAGGAAAAAGAAAGCAAGTCACAGAACTGACCTCTTACTGCTGCCCCTTTTGTGTACAGACAAGTAGCGGGTAAGTGTATGTGCAGCAAAGAAATATCCAGGGAGCAATTCCCAACCCCAACTGCAGGTAGCTCCTAGGACTGAGAAAGCAACTTTTTACTTTAAACAATTCTACAGTTTCATCTTTTAAAAAGTAATATACAATTATTGTTACATTTCTTTTCATACAAGCAGTAATTACAGAGAGTGAATAGGAAAAGCCCTAGTTTCCACCACTACCGCCTGGAAGACCTCTCTTCCCACCCACAACCAACTGGGAGACACTCTTGGAACCCTTGTCGCTCCCCGCAAGTGACACACGCATGCAGGTCCCCTCTACCTTGTAAAGGAGATCATACTGCACACATTTTGCAACTTTCTCTTCTCACTTTACAATAAACTACGGACACATTCCTGTATTGGTGCCTAAAGATAAATGTCATCTTTTATTTCAATGCCATCTTTTTAACACCTGCCTAATGCTCCGCAGTACGGACGCAAGGCCCTCCTCTCAGCAAGCAGCCCTGCACACACCTCTGTGGACACGTGCCAACATTTCTGCAGGACGAACTCCCAGGAGGGCCAGGACCAAGGACGTAAGAGTTTAAAATCTTAACAGATGCTGACAAATGACCTTTTTTTAATGGCTGTGTCTGTAGTCCCACTGCGGCACATGAAAGCGCCAATTTCCACACACGTTGCCTTTGGTTGGTTTTCACAATGAGCACTTATTTTATAATAGTGAAAGCTTTAAAAAGGAGTTGAAACCCAAAGACCCAGCCAAAAAAAAAAAATATCCAGCTTTAATTTTAACCTAAAAGTTGGTCTTTCAACAACAGCCAGATTTACTTAGAAAGCCAAAGAAAGTGCTTGACTCACTGCTGTGCCCATGTTCCCTCCAGAAAGAATGCTGGTCCTGGACATTTTGACCAGACAGTCAACTCACCCTGGCTGCTGGCGGCTAAGGTCTGTGTTTAAAATCAGGCAAGAGATGTGGAGCCCATGCTGCCAGCACTCATGTTTGTCTGCACAAGGAGACTTCCATTTTAAATTACGTGGTGGCAGGCTGTGGCTCCCAGCTTCTAGGAGAGGCCAAGCCCTTGTGAGGGCTAGCACGTGAAGCCCAACCAGGCCTTCTGTTATGAGATGGGGGGAGATTTTTAAGTCAGGAAGGCCTTTGCAGCCTCTCATTTTAAAGATTGGGACATTCGAACCTTAAGGTGTAAATAAATAAGATTAAGAACTTGAAATTTGGAATGAGATGGACGGACATTTGAACTGAATCTAGTACTTGTGAGTTAAGCCACTTTTGACTAAATGACTTGGTTGTCCTCAATACCAGCTCATCATTAAAACAGGGAGAACAGTGGTCTCTACCTCGCAGGACTGTATGGGGATTAAGTAAGATCATGCAGGAAAGAGAAGGGAGATTAGCTGAGAACCTGTCCTGTCTGTAAGACCCCCCAGGAAGTGTATACAGAGCTGCACGCAGGCACTCCGACCGCTGGTGCGCCAGAAGAAAAAGGCACAGATCCAAATACTAGGATTCTATGCGGAACACTTGCCAGCTCTGTCGAAACCACTGACAGGTGGCCATGGCTGTCAGTGCTTCTCCTAATGTCCTACTCTCCTGGAAACAAGGAATAATGGCCTCCCTTGTCCCTCTGTGGTTGGGTAAAGCCATGTGACCATTCTGACCAATGACTCATGAGCAGAAGCAAGTGAAACTGAAGCACTTAATTGCTGGAAGGAGACCCCACAGGGGTCTCTCCCCGCTGCACTTAGCATCATTCAAGGGGGCTCTGTCAGCTGGGTCCCTGAGTGAGGACAACGCAGAGCAGAGTCCCTAGGACAAATACCATGGATGAGAAAGAAATGTTGGCTCTTTTCAGCCACTGAAATTTTAACCTGGCCTAACCTGAGTGATACACTGTGCCCAACAGGAGGAGAAATATTTAGCTAAATTAATGATTAATAATTAAGGCTGTGGTGGAAAAAACTGTCTAGAAAGGAACTTTGCTCCCTTTATGCGGCCTCAAGAATGAGAACCTATCAGGTTCTCCATAGCAGGACCCAAGGAAGCTGCAGGAGCCTGTGGTGCAGGTCTGCCACCCACACCACACACAGCTTCCTGTCCTGCTGACTGACCGCTCTGCATTCATTCCTACGGCATGCACCGCCTGGTCACAGGGGAGATGCCACTGTCCCCAAGGTTCTCAGCAGAGCGGTACACACGCGCCAGAGGGGAACTGGCGGGCAGGTGAGACGCACATCAGGTCAGAGGAAGCAGGGCACACTCCCCTCTCTCGGCCCCAGATCACACTGCCATTACACAAAAGCAGCGACTTACCAGCCCAGCATATGGCAGCGAGAAACTTCTCAAGGGCGGAAAGAAACAAAAAACCAAACCAATGACAACAAAAAACCAAACCAAAAATGAGTTCTTCAGAATGCTAAATTTATTTCAGTTTGAAGATTGTACTTAGTTTTAAAGTGGCAGAATTAAGACTTTATCCTATCTTGTCTAGAATCACACAAAAGCAACCAGGAGAGTGAGAAACAGAAATATGTCTGTGACAACCCCAGACATCTGTGACCTCAAAACCCCAATACATGAGTAAGAACTGCTAAAAAACATAAAGGTCAACTAAGGGTGTGGGAAAGTGATGGAAGAGAATGACTGCTGGGAAAGATGTCGGACCAAACGTGCAAGTCCTGTCTACCAAGTAAATGCTTCACTCTAAGGGGCAAAACCCGTACATCCACTGTCTGAACAGTGGGGACCGACTCAGAGTGCGGATGCTTCCTCAGACCCGGCCTGACACGAAGAATCACAGACACGTCAGACCTACAGAAAGCAGTCTGCTGAGGAGAGAGGGGACAGAGAGAGGCTGCCTGGGGCATTACCACTGCCAACTCCAGACATCTGAGGGCAAGAAAGGCTGGTGGCACCATTCACAGGTGAATGTTTAAGGGGAGCTCTAGAGAAGCTCAGCCCCTTCCCGGAAGGGTTTTCTGTAAGTTGTCAGGCTGGGGAGGAATCACCTCGTCTATGGATGAACAACAGTTTTAAAAGGATCCGGCACATACTGAACTGCACAGTAAAATATTGCATTTAAATTTAATGTTCAAAATCTCCAGGAAGACGACCCACAGAAAAGGTCCAAGAAAAACTAACTGCAAGTATTCATGCCAAAAAATGTTACCATGTAGTAAATAAAAATATACTGCCATAAATAAAAAGAAAACAAGTGAGAACTGTAATCCCCTCGCTACAGCAAAAGGTTCAGGGAAGAGGCACAAGCGCTTAGGCCATAATGTGACACAAGTAGATCAAACACTGAGGGACAGAGCACAAAGAAGAAGAGAAAAATCAGTATTTTTCCATTATAGAAAAAAACACGGGGAAGACACTGTTGAGGACACCATAAAGGACACAGAGAACAGAGGTGAAGATTACATGAATCTATAAATTAAAGGACCCACTACGTTCCAGGAAAAAACTGATTTAGTTTATTCACGAGACATGCCCTAGTAGATTTATTGGACTTAAAAAAAACCGTTGGGGAATTCAGAAAAACAAACACTGACTGGCCTCAGATTTCTACACAGCACAATCCCTGCGAAAAGACAGCGGGACTGTGCCCATGAAGTCCTCCTCCAGGAAGGAAAGTCTGACCAGACAGTTTTATATCCAGCCAAACTGCCATCTGACTATCAAGGCAATAAACAGTTTTGAACATTCATAAGGGAAAAAAGTCCCTACAGAGAAATGTGTTATGGAGACTATGCGAAAACCATTAGCCGAGAGGATCCCACAGCACATGTAAAACTAGCATTCTGTGACCCAGCGATCTGGTTTTACTCACAACACATGACACAAACGGCGTGTGGGTTCGTACTCCCCGTGGCCAGCTCTCTGACTCTCTGGACACCGGCGGGACCCACAGACCAAAGGCCAGTTGCAAGGCCCAGCCCAGGAGGGTCCCACTGCCCCGCCTCAAGAACGTTATTATTATGTTATCATTAGCAGTTTAACGTAAAGACTATGACTCGGAAACCGGTGTGCTGTCTCCCGGCACCTCAACTGGGGCATTCCCCATCTCTTCGGGGAGTCTCATTCCCCGGGCACTGCTGACTAGATAGTCTGGTCACTGGTACTTGAACTCAGTCTCCAGCCTCCTGCCCCTCCCAGTGGGCTGGAGATGGAACTGAAAGTTCCAGTCCTCAAATCACCATTGGTCTCTCTGGTGACCAGTCCTGTCCTGAAGCCATCTAGAGGTCCCCAGACACCAGCCATCCCATTAGCTTATAACGCTCAGCGCCCCAGACATTCCAAGGGTTTCAGACGCTGTGTGCCAGAATCTGAGCACAAAGACTAAGTGTCTACTTCCCATCATACCACATCAAACATGGTCTATTCCAGGACTGCTAGGGTGGCTCGACAGCAGAAGACTATCAACCTAATGTATTCCTAAACAACAACAAAAAATTATAATGACTGCATCTTTATAAAAGCTTAAAGGATATTTGATATAATTAAACTCCACTCTTGATAAAAGCAAATCAAAAAATTCTTAATACAAAAGGATGGATAAATAAATCCTTAAAAAAATACTAGATCATCTCAAAAGCCAACAAGAAACTAGAATATCCGTTATTACTAAGCATTATTTAATATTGCCCTAGAGGTACTTTTAATCAATATAATTAGTGCAGAGGAAAAAAACCCAGAGAAATAAATATGGGAGAGGTAAACAATAATTATTTACAGATGCTATAAACTCTTTATCTAAATTAAAAAACCTAAGAAACCTCTATATCTTGACCGTGGTGATGGTTATACAACTATATTCATTTGTCAAAACTCACTGTATACACTTAAAATTGATTTTTATTGTATATAAATTATATTTCAATCAAGCTGACTGAATAGTTTGAAAATTACAAGCAATAAAAAATTCTGTAAGGAGCCTGGGAACAAAGTTAATATACCAACACCCACTTATTAGTCTCTTTTAAATGTGTATCGAATACATATATATGCATGTGTATACATACACACGCACACATATATACATAAGAGCTGCATGAAGAAAATTTAAAAATGTTTCTGAGGGACACAAAAGCTCTAACATCATAAAGATATCAGTGGTTAGTGTCTGATTTAATATGATCCATGTAGGATTGCAAAAGGTTTGTTTTAAAAAACTAAACAAATAGATTCTCAAGTTCGTATGGAAAAATAAAAGAGCAAGAAAAGCCAAGACATTTCTGAAGTGGCTACCTATAAAGCTAAGTAGTTCTGGCACATGGATGGATGGGTGGTGAGTCAGAACAGTAAAATGACAGGGCTCAGAAAGACCTCTCTCAGTACACTTGGGAAGTCTGTGTATATTACACGTGGCTTTCCGACCAGTGGCAGGAAGACATCATGCAGCAAACACTGGTGTCACAACTCAAATGTATCTCTCACCAAATGAACTTCAGATAAAAATAAAGCCATAAAATACCCAGGAAAAAACTACAGTAGACTTTCATAAATGATCTTGGAGTGGGATAACTCTTTCTCAATATATCAAAAGCCAGAAGCCAAAAGAAACAATGAAAAATTCAACTGTAAAAATAAATGAACAAATTCTATATGGAAGAAGGATTATAAATAAAGTCAAACACTATCGAACAATAAACTAAGGTATTACAGAGAAAGGGAGCCTACTAGTTCAGGGAGATCAGTACAGAAGGTTAAGTGGGGAGACATACTTTTCTAATGCACAGTGTCCTGAATTTTGTATCGAACACAGGATTAAAACAATTAATAGCAGGCTGGCCTCTATTCTGTTTGAAATCACCTTTTTTTAACTACTTTGGGATTGTTAAAATAATCTTTTTTGTGAAGTAATAGTCAAAAAAGATAGTTGAAAAATAATTAATGTCTTTGCTCAGCAGGACAAAAAGCTGTCACCCCACTGTCACCCCTAAAACGCTAAGGGTAACTGTACTGGTCCACTAACTCAAAGCCCCTGTCCTGTAGGTCAAGATCAACTGACATCCTCTTCTAACAGACAAAATATGTGAGACTTAAGAGACAAAATATGCGAGACATTAAGACAATCCAGCTCCCCACTGGGAAAGCTTGGCTGCCAATCACTTCTCTTCTTTACAGTAGGATTACAAGGTCATCCCCTCCAGGACTGCTGTAAAGATTAGATGAGCTCGAACCTACCTATCAAGAGTTGCTGGAGACCTTAGCTCTACTTTTCAAATCATGAGACCAACACACCTCAGACAAGCACAGCTGCCCTTTCACCATTTACAAACATTTCCTTGTATCTCCCTTTTGATCTCCAATTACCGCCCAGCCCAGCACTTAGCACAGGCAGACAGCCGCTCCACTCCGCACCCGCGTGCAGGCTCCGTCCCCTGGGTTCTCAGTCTCTGGGACGAGGGCAAACGCTTCCTCCCGCACCTGTGTCCCATTCCCACTTCCCGGCTCTGAAGGGCAAGACCCACGTCCCGTTCACTGTCCTCTGGAACTGAAGTCGCTCTTAGACCTCATTGCCTGAAGGGGTGATGGCAGATCCAGGACCCACTCAGACCTTCAGACACCTGCATCCGTCACCTTGCCAACACCACAACGGTGACTATGCTCAGCTTTACCACATGACGTGGCTGAGGAAACCTGTCTGGATGCCCATTCCTCTAACGCTGAACCACACATCTGATACTTCGCAGCAGACTTTCAAAAAAAGGTGGAGGGTGGAAACATCTGAATAGCAATTGTTAGAAAGTCTGCTTTAAGAATACCTAAGAATCACCTCTGATTACGTTGAGAGCTAAGCATTTCTCAAATGCTTAGAAGCAGTTGGTTAATCCAGGAGGATACATCAAATACGGTTTTTCTCATCATCCCCATTTAACAGATGAGAAAACTGAGGCTTAAAGAGTAACTTGCCTCAAATCTCAGAGCTAATGAGGCGGCAGAATGAGGCCTGGCATCCGAGTAGACGGACCCAGTGTGCTGTTCTCGGCCACGCTGCTGAATCCTCTCTTGTTCAAACAAGGCTCATAACTGGGCGAGGGCACCAAGGCTCAGTTTTACTTTCTTCTTTATGTCCTTCAAGAAAAATATGACACAAATACAGAAATTTCCATTTTGTGAAAAAGACCAAGTATTTTTTTTTCCTTAAATGGCTTCAGGAATTCCCTGAAATCTTGCTTATATTATTTAAATGCTACATTAAGTCCTCTCTTTCACAGATCACTCTGAGGATAAAGCTCTCTTACCCCAAATCCAGGAAATGGGAAACAGGCTGGAAAGAACGGCTGGTCCCCCCGTAGGTGCCGTTCAGGAGGCTTCTGCAAGTTTGGCTGTATGTGGGCACGGGATACCCTGTGCCACCCCATCCTTCAGGGCGAGGACGCAATGAAACCCAGCTCAGAAGGGCCAAGGATGGGGCTTCCTAACTGTTAACTGTCCGCATCATCATTGCTGTTCCAACAGCTGTGACCACAGTCCTTCGGGCCCATGAAAGTACGTTTTGGCCCATTATGATGTTTTCCTACCTGGGCTAACTGCTCGCTAATGCCTATACTCATTAACCTGCCCCCAACCTTCCCCCAGCAGCCGTTATCACACAGATGAGGCTGCTTAGGACCAAGGGGCTTCTAAGAACCCAGACTTGTATTCAGTTTAATTCAGGATAGGTATTTTCAACTTATTTTTCTTCTTGTCTTAGTAATATTAAAACATCAACGACAAATATATACATAATCTATATTTTTCAAGGCTCAGGAGAATACTGAATTCACCGATTCGAGGTCTTTCACTCCCTTCACCTGTTACAGACGAATACACGCTCACCAGAGAGCCCACCCGGGGGGTAAAACATCTCCTTGCTGTCACGGCCCAAAAGCTGGCTCCTGACGACCACACAGAAGAAAGAGTTTTCTGTTGGGGCTTTTGAAACACAAAAAAAATAGATCACAAAACAGAAACACTGACTGCAGGCCCAGGTATCAGTAGCTCTGAACCACATACTACAAAGGTCTCGTTTCAACCAAATTGCAGCTTACATGGAATGATAAACTGTGTGTTTGTTTTTTTTTTTAATAAACTGTTGGGAGGCCACCAAATTTAAACAGCCAAAGGATTCTAGCCAGAAGTGAAAGAACAGAAACCGGGGTGAAATTACAAGGCCTTGCACCATCTCTGTTTGAACAAGCGGGACTGGGTTGTTTGACAGCCAAGGCATCTCACGTTCCAAATGACAGCATGGAGGAGAGCCAGGCGCTGCAGAGCGAGCTCATCCTTCTAGGCCAGGCTTCTCAGGTGGCGCCCTCCATGACGTCTTCCATCCGTCTCGGGCCTGCTGACTTTCTGTTGCCTCAATTCCCATTCCTACTGACCCAATTGCTCTGCTCTGGTCATGAGAATGCAAAGATTCTTGACTAATGCCTCTGGAGAGCCAGGCCCCATGGGGACACATACGTGACAAAAGGGTCAGCACCTACCTTAAGGATCTCAATAGTCCTGATGCCCGTGTCAGTCGCCTCGCCATCTGTATCTGTCTGCTCAGGTGGCCATGACAAAATACCACAGACTGGGTAGCTTAAAAATCAAATTTATTTTCTCACAGTTCTGGAGCCTAGGGAGTCCAAGATCAAGGTGCTAGCAGGTTCGGTTTCCAGTGAGAGCTCTGCTCTGTCTCTTCTGAGGACGCTAATGCTAGCAGATCATGCCCCACCCCCCCCCATGTGACCTCATTTAACCACAGTGCAAGGCTTCAGACAGTGCGGGGATTTGTCAGGTGGGAGGAAAACACGTGAGGCAGTGAGCAAAGTAATGAGCAGAGACGTGAGTGTGACACCGATGAGTGTGGAGAGAGGAGCTGGACAGCCAGCCCAGCTCAGGAGCCGGGCCCCATGTCCCACCATGCTGGTCACAGCCCGCCACTCTTTCAGGCCTAACACAGGATCTAGATGAACTCCTGCCAGCAACATGGGGACTGGGTACATCTTCAGAGAAAGAAAGGGCAGGATGAAGGAAGGCTGGCAGGAAGGCAGCTAGATTAAGAGCATCTAAGTCCTCAAGGGCAAGACTGGCATTGCAGTGGCCAGAATTGTTATTAAGCAAAGGCCAGATACTTTCCCTCTGCTCAAAGCCCTCCGATGGCTTCTCACCTCACCCACAGGAAAAGCCAAGGTCCCTACCAGGAATGTGCCAGTCCCAGGAACTTTACACTTGCATCTGCCTGGAAAGTTTTTCCCCAAGAAGTGGCACTGTTCTCTCATCTCTTGCAAGCTCTCATCAAAAGTACCCCCTTAGTCCCCCGTATCTCAACTTTGAAGACTCACCCCGACCTTCCATATCCTGTCACCCCACATCATTTTGCCTCGGAGCACTGATCACTAAGATTCTTCACATTCAACTTACTGTCTCTCCATTAGATTGTAAAGTACACTGCGATTATGTGATGAGGATAAGACTTTTTTCTGTTTTGTCCCATACTGTATCATCAGTATCTTGGACGGTGCATGGCACATAGAACATAAGGTGCTCAATACCTGTGAGCTGAATGAGTGACAAAGAGACAGAAACCTCACGGTTCTAGGCAGTCCAGTCCTCTGGCCCTCCGGAACCAGGCACAGAAACAGAGGCACGAAGGACTCCTTACCTCACAAGTGAGGTGAACAGAGGTGAAGCTGGCTCTGTGGAAGGAAAGATTCCCAAGTCTCCATCACCGGCCAAGCAAGCGGAAAGAAGACCTAAACCACAGGACACAAAGGGCCCGACAGCAAGGAGTTCAGAGTCAGCCCATGAGGTAATCGGAAGACAAGCGACAAGCTAACACTGAAAACGCCACCAGAAATTGCAAGGCTCCCTTTTTCCAAGTGTTTACCATGTGTCTTGCCAAGTGGCTTACGCGCACGATCTCATTCAATCCTCACAGTTCTAACACAGCAGCTGTCACCGTTAGCTGCACTTTATAGAGGAAGTCTAGCCACCCATTGGGAGAAATAGCACAGTGGGATTTTACACCCTGTTCCTGGTTCCAAAGTCCACGCCGGGAGCGCCCATCCCCCGCCCTTAGGAACTCAGCGAGGGGGAAGCCTGGGCTGAACACTGATGGCCAGGTTCCTCGCACAGGGAGGAGGACAAAGCCCAGTGGCCAGGGCGGCTTGGTAAATAAGGACATTAGCAAGCTGAGGCCCCACGAGGTGGAAGCTGCTGCTCAGACAGCGTCAGTGATAGGGACTGACCACGTGCCACCTGCCACGTACTGTCATATGGTCTTTAACACACTGAATTGTCTTGTTGACTTGAGAACAATGTCCATCCTTGTCCTGCAGGCAAGGAGACCCGGAGTGCGCGGAGAGAGGTCACACATCTGCTCAGAGCAACTGAGTGATCTGCGGATCTGGAACCAGGTAGTCCAACTTCAGGTTCATGCCGTACAGATTATTCAGTAGCCAAGAAAAAAAGCGGGGGTGGGGGGAAGGCCACCAAAACACACAGAACATGTACGTGCATGCACCCATGGCCCGGGTTACCAGTAACAGCTGCGCCCCGGGCTCTCCCTGCCTCCACCCCCGCCTTAGCTGCCCCAAGATGTCTGTTCCAGGCTGTCTCCCAAAGGCCTCTGAGCTAATGGCAAGCGTTTTTTCCTAAAGATGCTACCCTCAATTAGTGGTAAAACCTAAATCTGCCACGTGGAAAGCACTCTGCTCATTTACCTAGGCAAATGAGCTCAACCAAGAGTAAGGCGCAGCTCTCAGTGTTCCGTCAGAGACCATTTTTAGAGAGGGGTTCCATCTGGCAGAGGAGCCAGGGCCACCTCTGACCTGCGGAGATGCAGACGCGCTGCTATCAGCCACAGGCCCTGGCTGCAGGGCCCCACCAACCCCGGGGACCCCAAAGGTAAGGGCCTTGGGTACGAAGCCTGCTCCTGGACTCTGCCTCACCTCTCCTCCCCTCACCCACTGCCCAACCTGTCGTTTTGGAGTCTCACTGGTAGGTGTCAATAAGAATATCTCCTTCTCTGTGCTACCAGTGGTCACAAGTGCATCAGAGAGTGAGGCCCTAAAAACTGAGGGGTTGTCAAGATCTGTGCTAACCATACTCTCAGCTGGAAACCACAGGGAGAGCCCAGTGAAGGAAAGCACCACATCACAAGGTGCTGGAAGAAATGTGAGGCTCTCCCTCCAGCCAGGCACACACAGCAAATGGGAATGACTTGTGCTCAAAGAATGGGCAGGACTGCAGTGCGTGCCCACACACCACCTGCCTGGACCCCGAGCCCTTGGAAGACAGGAGACACAAAGTCACAAGGATGCAGCGTTAGCGACCAGCCTAGCAGGCTGTCACTCCTTCGGGTGCACCTTTTAAACCATCCTGTTCATCAGGCTTAAGTTCATTACTGAAAACTGTCTCGCTCCTGGGGATATATCTGAATTATGAGTGCACACACGGCGCACCAAAATCCACGTGCGAGGATGCTCACATGTCAACGGCAGCGCTGGTCGTAACTGCCCTCACACTGGAAGGTGCCGCCACGTCCACGGGGAGCAAAATGAATAAGTACGCTGTGGGTTGTGCATGCTGGCGCAGTACACAGCAGCGAGAACGTGCAACCTGCAGCCGTGGTGGAATCTATGGATTCGACCGCTGACTAACCTCACAGTAGTGGACTAGTGAACCTGCATTTGGTACGAGTCCATTTTTAAAGTAGAAAAGCAGACAAAACTGCTCTACACACCTCTTAGAAACGGGGACAGCAGTTACACCCAGTCAGAGGCTCCTGGGGGCGGCTGTCTTGTTTCTTGAGCTGGGTGCTGGCTGCACGGTGTGCTGTTTGTGACTATTCACCGCGCTGCACTCAGCACAAGTGCACCTTTCTTAGTGGTGCTACACTGCAATGAGAAGTCTTAAAAAACTGCCCCCACACACTGTCTAATCTCACCCATGACTGTCTGGCAGAAACGTCCTGTTTCAATCCTCGGCCCCAGCAAGTCAATGACGGCAGACACCAAAATGACGGCTAACACCGACTGGGTGACTCCAAGGGGCCAGGCATGATGCTAGGAACACTACAAACAGAAGTTCGTTCATTTCTAAACAATTCCCTTCAAAGGAGCTGTTAGTTTTATTCCCAATTTGAAGGAACAGGAGATTCAGGCTTGAACAATTCAAGTGTAAGCCCAGCTACGGTACAGGGAAGCAGGCGCCAGGGTGAGTCCAACCCTCATAGACGTCACACGCCTGACTGGCTGAATGGGAAACGGGTTCACGTTATAAATGCAGAAGCTGCATTAGATCCCTGAACTTTTTTTTCTCAAGATACTGACGTTTTTACTGAGACTGAGCCAGAGGTCTTGTAAAATGTATCACATTCTGAATTTAATTGTTTCCTCATGAGAAGATTTAGATTTAATATTTTTGGCAAAAAGGTATACAACGTTAGCCTGCACTGCCAGCAGGGATGCCAGCTCTGATCACTTTGTTAAGGTGGTAACCCCCAGATTGCTCCGTTATAAAAGTATGTTTCCCCTTTGTAATTACTAATTAATGGGTTAGTTTGATATTCTGAGACCATGTAAATATCAAGTTCCCTGATAATCTTTCCCCAGTGATTTTTTTTTGTTTTTAAAAATAAACTATGGAGGCATAATTAATATGCAATACATTGTATCCATTAAAAGTAGAGAATTTGATAATTTTGAAATACACACACAGGAATGAAATCATCATCACATTCAAGATATGAAATATTTCCACCACCCCCAAAAGTTTTCCTATGCCCTGTGCAATCAATTCTTTTTGCCGTTCTCAGCTCTAAGGCAACCACTGATCTGTCAGCTGTCACTGTAGATTAGTTTGCATTTTCCAGAACTGTGTATAAATGGAATCACAATTTTTAATCTTTTGTGTCTGGCTTCTGTCACTCTCAGCTTTTAATGATGAGATTCAACCACATTGCTGCATGTAGCAACAATCCATTGCTTTTGACTTGAGCAGAATTCCAGTGGATGGACAGACCAGCTGTTTATTCTAACCTGTGGATGGACACTGGGTGGTTTCCAGTTAGGGGCTTTTGTGAACAAAGCTGCTGGAAACATCTGAGTACCTGTGTTTGTGTGAACGTGTCTTCATTTCTCTTGGGAAAATACTTATGAGTAGAATGATTAACTGTACGTTTAACTACCAACGGTTTTCCAAAGTGAATCTGTACTTGTTTATATTCCCAGTAAGAGCAGTGAGCGAGGGGACTAAGCCACATATCTTCACTTGGTCCTGTCAGTCATTTTATCACCCAGTAATTTAAAAATCCAGTAAGTTCCTTGTCTGAATTTGTCATGCATTTATTGACATGATTGTGTCTATCTCCCCCACTCTTGGGCATCATGGTGGTAAACTTTAGTTTGACACAGTGGCTAGCACATAGTAGGCGCTTAATAGCTGCAAGAAATACCTATTGCTTGGACCCTGTCACTCGTCCAATAAAAAGATGGTAAGCTAAACACCTGTAGACTTCCTGACAACTTATTGGGAAGCTCCTTTCTATAACCGTTTGGTGCTGTGTCCTGCCATCCCCGACCCAATCAGAGATGAGAGGTCAAGCTTGGCCTGATTCTGGGGTCCATCAAGGAATAGCACCCTGGGAGGCAAAAATAAAAAGGCCCTTGTTGCCTGAGGCAGCAGTAGGCGCTGACACCCCCAGGGAGGTGTGGCCTGTGTGGCTTGGTCCATGCCCTCCAGCAAAGGGCTCTGAACACTGACAGTGAACTTTGGCAGTGAACACTCGTGCAGGCGGGTGCGGCCCGCAGGCAGCGCCCCGGCTGGGCTCCAGGTTTGCGTGGGAGCCCTGCCAGGGGAGTGGGGAAGAGAACGTAAATGCTGCCACCTTCCCTCCAGCCAGGCTACCCCACACTTTACCCACACCAAGGTGCTCCCTGGCGGTGTGCCCTGACTCTCCCAAGGGGCCAGCTTTCCGCCTCCTCTGGGTTCTTACAGCCACAGAACAGTCTCCTGTGAAAGGAGATCGCATGTGCCACGTGCCCCTTACGATGCCTGGACCACAGCGAGCACACACACTGTGTCAGGGAAAGAGAACGGGAGTCAGTGTGACGAAAGCCGTCCTTGTTATGGTTCTTGTAAACGGCTGCCAGGCTTCCTTGACTGCAGGAGTTTTCTACTCCGCAGGGACTAAGTGAAGTCAAGATATACTAATGAAACTGTAGCCTAGTCATTTACGTGGTGCAGTCTGAATGCGGCAGAAGTCGAGATAGGGGAGGAGCTTCTGCTCAAAGCTGCTCCCCCAGGGACAGTCCCTTTTGCAGGCCTCTGTGACACCTGCCCGAGGTGCCTAGGTATGGTCCCCTACCTGTTAGCAGAGCAATTAAGGAAAAGACTGCTGGAGGAGCCCACATTGCCCTGCCCCACCTCAAGGCCAAAAGAAGAAGGTTAAAAATCACAGAAGAGGAAGTGAGGAGGTCTGGTCTCAACCATTATTCAAAGAAGTCATTCCTAGAGAATGCTATTTTTAGTTAAGCGTCTGGCAAGTGAGGCCTGGGCCTGGGGAATACAGGGCACAGCCCAGATGAGCAGGCCCTGGGCACTCCCCCACAGGGTACTTACTACTGGGCCTTCTTGGGTGGGGACGAGTGACGCCTGGAAGCTCCCTCCCAATATTTTCTCCAACTGTGGGAAGGAAGCCTGGGTTCAAATGTGCCCCCTCATTCCAGGGTTGCTCTGCCACAGGGTGGGGGAGGGTGCGGGGGGAGCAGCGACTCCACAGCCTGACCGATTTTCCTCATGGATGAAAACGGGAAGAAAATGCATTCTAAGAAGAAAGATAAAATGTCTGACCCCTGCATCCTACCTGCCATGTCCTGCAGGGAGCCCAGAGTCACGGGGCGTCTCCAGGCCAGCCCCAACCCTCCTGTCGCAGAGCTGGAGTGAAGACCTGCTGTCCCATCAGACACCGGCCCTGAGCTGGGGCTGGAAGCGCCTGCACCGCCATCTGAAAGCCGTTCTACCCACTGGCCATTTCTTGCGCACATTCCATTTTAGGAAGCATGAAACGAGGGTTGATGAGCTGGGCAGAGAGCGCAGGAAAGGAGCAGGTACCGAGTGGAACTCACCTCCGCCTCAGGCTCTGAGCCACCTCAACATCTGGGGGACTTCCAGTGCGGGGGCCTGGCCACAGCACGCAGGAGCTGCCACCTTTTGGGCGAGAAGCCAGTGGTCTTGGCCTCCTGATCTGTGTTTAGGAGCTGATGATTTACTCAACGACTATGGGGAGGGGACACGGTGGTCACAGGACTCTGCCCTCGGCCACCCCTGGAATAAGGAGTTGCCTGAAGACAAAGCATCTCTCCGTACACTCCCAAACATCCCGATCTAACACCAACCCTTGCCAGCCCCTTCTCAGATCAAAGGTTACAACTCAGCCTCAAGACGGGCCTGAAATGATGATGCCCAAGGTATGTGGTGCTAACATAACACAAACAAAACACAAGCTGCAGAACAGTATGTACGTGACCTCACGTTTTCAACATTTCCAGGTGAGCAATAGCAGAAAGCATGATCTAGCTATTACTGTGGATTACTTTTGGGGATGGAATTATGTGGGACTTTCACTTTCTATGTCTGCATAACATCTATTGATATTTAAGATTATTTTTTTAAAGTGTGCACGTATATTACTGCTGTAATTACAATGTTTGTGAGGTGATGAGATGGTTTGCGTTGTCCCCATCTCCCCCTTCAGGTTTTGGGTTGTTTTCTGCATTGCTGCTGGCTGGGATGCTGGCTGTGGAGAGGCAGGCAGCACCGCAGTCCCGAGGCACAAACGGAGCGGGGTGCTGGGTTATCTTCCCCATCACCGCCTCCAGGACTGTTCACCTTCCAAGCACCGCCCTTGAAAGTGATGATGCAATACATCATCAGGTGGCAGCATGGGCTTTCCCTAACGGAAGTACAAGTTCAGCATAAGTCAGGCAGGGCCGGGAGATGAAAACCTAACCCATGATTCATTACTCATTCGGTGGAATGCTACAGAGCCCCAGGCCCAATGCCCAGGTGGCTCTGTCCAGGCAGGAACCCCATACCTTCTGTCCCAGCCCACTGCTCAGAGAGGAGCCCATACTGAGGTAGCTACAGGTGGTGTCAGAAGGGGCTGAGGATGGTGACAGGTAGAGACAGCACAGCACACAGGGGGAAACTGTCTAGACTCTTCATAAAGGTCGTCATTAAAAGCAGGGCAGTGAGATTGTTCCAGACTGAACGAAATAGGGGGGAGCAGTCAGATGCACTATGAACACTGATCGGACCCTAAAACGAAAACCTCAGCTAAAAGAGAGTTTTAATGCAACTGAGTAAATTTAAATGTAGACTGTACACAAAACATTACTGAGTTAATGCTAATATTCTTAAAAGTGACACTATGTTATTACAGTTATTGAGGAGAAAATCCTTGAGCTTAGGGACATATGCTGAGATTTTACAAGTGAAATGACATGATGTAAGCAGCTGACTTTTGAATGGTTCAACAACTAGAAAAATCAGAAGAGAAACGTGGCAAATGTCAACCACTGGTGAACTCTGGGTGATCACTGTGTTACCCTTTCAACTTTTCAATGGGTGTTACCATTTTCAAATTGAAAAGCTGGGGAGGAAAGAAAAAATGTCAGATTTTTACACTGAATGGTAAAGTCTTACCAACGACAGGAAGACAAAACACACTGTGGACAAAGCTGACAGTGATGACCAGCAAGCGCCAAGCCCTCCTCTGCACGGGCGCCGCACATGGGCCTCCATGCGCAGGTGTCCCGTCACCCCACAGTCACCGATGACTCCCGCCATCGCCCTCAGTTCACTGATGAACAAATGGCAGAAAAAAGACTTGAACCCCGGTCTAACTAGATCCAAAGCTTCCAAAATGCCTCGCTAACCTGCTTCTTCATTTTAAGGATGTCAGGAGAAAATTCCCAGGGGACCGACAACAGGGTAATGGCTAAAAAGTCTGTGACAGAGCCAACTGATGGAATAGGACGCAGTCACTCAAAGTCACGTTTCCAGAGCATGTGACGACAGGTGGTCGCACTCACACAACAAAGTCTGGCTTAAAGAGCAGCAGCGTTCACAACAGCGCCCCCCTACCCGGCTCCCCATCATCGAACTTCTTCCCTGCAGGGAACAGAAGTGGGCAGGCTGTGGGCTTAGGGCGCCTCTACTTCATGTGAGCAAGCTGTGCCCCAAAGCTTCTGAGAACTATCGCATCGTATATGCTGAATCATGTAAAAGTAAAAACCTACACACATGTGCAGAGAAAGAAGACTCTAAGGAAACACGTCAGACTATTAACGGTAGTTTTCACTAAGTGAAAGATCAATGAGTCTTTTGATTCTTTTTCACAGGATTTGCCTTTTGTTGGATTTCTATAATAAACATGCTATATTTTTCTAAGGAGGAAGAAAAATAACCCTCCTAATACACACACTAAGCTCACAGATACGAGGTTTAATTTTTTCCCCCAAATTCTATAAAAAGTATAAACTAATGGCAATGATGAAAAGTACATAACTCATTAAAAGACAAAGAGAAAAGAGAACGAAGTTAACTTACTCCAGGCTGAAAACCTCTCAATCAACAATCAGTGTACACTAGGTGCCAGGCTCTGGGAGATGGGAGAGCAGAGAATCCTCTTTTCAGGAAGCTGAAATGTGCCTGAGAAGCACTGCCAGGGAGGTGACATTCAACGTGCTACTGGGGTGCGGGAGTCTTGAAAAATGAGGGCAAGCTCCAAGCGCAGGAAGGATGTGGGACAGATTTCAAACCTCAGGAAGGGCACAGGCAGAACGGAGAAATGCATAGAAAGTTACTTGGTCCAAGTCCTTCCAATATCGTGTTTGCACTTCCGTAAAATGATTTTAAAATGAATGCCTGTTGCAGTATGAAACATTAAGTGGGGGCGGAGCGGAGAGGGGGCGGAAGGCAGGCAGACATGGCAGCCAGACCGCCCGGGCCAGCCTCCGGCAGGCAAGGAGGAGACATGAGGTCTGCAGCGGAGAAACTGTCACATAGTCAGGATGGACTGAGGAAGAGGGTGATGGTGGGCAGCGGAAATGAAGCGGAGGGAACAGAGCCAAGAGATGACAAAGTAGAAGTGACAGACTTGGGAACTGATTAGATGAGTTAGAGATGACCCTGAAGCTCCAAGCTTTGTGGTGACATGGAAGACAGTGGTGTAGTTTAGCAAAGATTCAACAGAAGCAGTAGCTCAGGAGTGGCTGGAGTTGGACTGGGGGCAGGACCGAAGAGGTCTTCACACCTGAGAGGATTCAGAAGCAGAAGAGCAAGAACAGGTATAATTTTGTCAGTGGGTATAAAAAGAGCTAATCACAGCCTAAGCGTAAGAGAAGCAAGGCAGGGGCAGGACAGGCTCCTAGTGCTGCCACAGGTGAGTCACTCAAGGCGGCCACACATATGAGGTGCCGCCTAAGGAGGGAAGCTGGCCCAGACAGGAGAATCCCAGCTAACAAACGTAGGACTCAGAAAAACTATGGCAATCCCAGTCTCAGGCATGAGTCACCAACAGATGCTGAAACTAGTGGGTGACAGTATTAGGGGGAACCAGATGCTACAGTCTCAAAGCATCTTCCCATGAAATACTGGGTCAGTTCCAAAGGGGCAGAGAGCAACTTCACCGTGAAGAAGCTTGGCAGAACTACCACCTGAACCAGGGGACCGAACCAGATGTCCCTAGTGATGTGATAAACTGACACTGCATACCACCTGGTGTGACGCACCAAGGAGAAAGAGCACTGCTCCCTGCTGTTTCTGCCAAGACAGCAAACCTGAATCTGATCGTTAGGGAACCTGGGAATTTTTATAACTTTCAATTTGTTACAAGTTTATAATAAAATCAAAGTAAAAAGTTAAGGGAAAAAATGCACTACCTTGACCCCCGCCCAGCCAATGACACGAACTCTCTGAAGCGTTTGGTTGGCGAAAAAGGGAGACTTCGACCACTTGATTTTGCTTTGTGGAGAGTCTCTTGGCCCAAGGAGATGCGCCAGGAAGAAACTGATAAGAAAACAGCATCTAGAAGACATACTCAGGAAAGGCTCTGGGTGCTGAGAGGACTGAACAAAGCTACAGAGCTGCTATGATTATGCAAAGTGCTTGCTGTGACTGAACTGTGGCACACTGCAAAGAAAACCCTGGAAATGATGACAAAGTCTTTAACGGGCTTCAGCCTGAAACCTAGACTCCCAGATTCCACACATCCTAAGGAAATATTAACACCAGTGACTCAGCTTAACGCAATGCTGCAGAAATCATCAGCAGAGCCTGGCCGGCTGTCCATACCACACGACACTTAGTGTCACGACAGACAACTCCAGGACCAGGAAGAGCACACACAGGGAGGCCATAATCCCCACCTTGGTTTCCAATCAGATTAAGCCTATGTTCTTGGGCTCAAGAATCCATCTGACCCTACGCCTGCTACAGCTCCTCCTTGGCTTTGAGCACGTCCAGAAGATGATCAAGGGAACAACGGGAGCTCCAGGGGTTTCCAAGGAGAGGCCAGAGAGACATGTTATACAGTGTTTTAACACAGGTAAAATCGTATCACTTTAAGAACTATGAGGAAAATCTGAAGAGAGCTGGTCTCTGAGATAACATCAGTTGTCAGTGGAGCTGAAATGTGGCTGCTTGACCACAAGATACCCAAGTCCCAGCTGGTTTGTACCTCAGGGAAAAAGTGCCTCACACATGGATCTCAGGCACCTGTCAGTGGTGGTTAAGGGCCATGATGACCACAACCAGTCGTTCACTTTACTAAACCAAATGCACTACCATTTGTGTCCAGTCTTGTGCTGGGGACACAGTGACAAATAAAACCCCTTCACCATCCTCAAGAAGCTGACACAGATAGGCTGCGAGCTAAGATAGGGAGCTGGCGGTGGGTAGAGGGAGGGATGGACACGGATGAACACAGAGAGTGGGCTGGGAAAGCCACACCGCACTGCAGCCCTGAGGCCAGGGCTCCTGACAGCTCGGACACACCTGTACCATGGTCCCACCACTGAGAGGAGATGGGGGGGGGAGGTCCTGACACTTGTCAGGGCGCCTCGGCTGGCTCAGGCCCCTGGGAAGCATCCGCAGACAGTGAAGGCCAGGACCAGCTCTGAGGCAACGTGCTTACCTGTGGCTTCAATGTACTCAATACACCTCTCAATAAAAATAGGGATTGGCTTCTCCGGAGTCACGACGGTCGTTAAGGGGACCCCAAAATAGTTACTCTCCCAGGTTGCCTTCGTGATAGATGGCCGGGGTTTGGGCTTTGGTTTCTGTCCAGGAAGAGAAAAGAAAGCAGAAAAACAAAGTGAGTCTCGACATGCACTGAAACATCAGGAAGGCTTGCAGGGGGGAGCTCGCGGTGGCATGGAAGCTGCTGGAAAGGTTCCAAACGGCATAAAGAGGCCTATATGTTCGTCTCACTAATTTTGTATATCACATAAGATGCCAGCAAGCTGCCACAAAGTGACCCCTGGAGTGTGAGACTGCATTATCACAACAAAGGTGTTTATGAGAAGCGGGCCATGCTTAGTGACAATGCAATGACTATCCACATCCTTTATGAGGGGCGCACTGGAGTAAACAGGAAGTTTTCCAAACATCTCACATGAATAATAGATGTGATACATCCAAAGGCGGCGAGACTCTTACAAAGATAAAAGACGAAACTGAGAACTGATAGTTTCCGCTTTACAGGATAGAGAGATGCATGTGTTCTGCTAGGGCTGACGGCCCCAAGTGGCAACTCCCTTCCATAGAGTAGCCTGGGGTGAACGGCTTCTGTACTAGGAGAGGGTGAAACGAATCGAATGAGGCAAATAAAAATTCTGTCTTTTCTTTCTCATAGTCACCTCCCTCATGTAGTCAGAGTAGCACAGCAACTACCTGAGAACTTACTACATCCCAAGGAAGTGCCAAATACTATTTTTTTTAAACCTCCGAACGTGTGATTGTTCCATTATTGCACAAAGGAAAAAGGTCACATGCCTAAATGACACAACTGGTAAGCGAGTGCTGGAGGGTCTGTCCCCAGAGACCCTGGTATTTTGTGTCCATGGGTCTTCACTACTGTTACAAGTTATCCACACTGCACTGCAGCCCTAACCAACCACTTACTCAGTCCCCGGCTAGCAGTCCGCCTATCCCAAAAACCTTCACAAGGCGGCAATGAACCACAGTGTCAGCACAGGCTCTGCGGTCAGACAGACTGATTCGGACAAGTAAATGAAATTTTCTATGATTCTGCTTCTGCTTCTGTAAAATGGGGTTCTTAACACCCACACCACAGATCTGTCGTGAATCTGGAATGAAGTTATGCATGTGAAGAGCTTAAGGTCTACCACACAGTAAGCATTCAGCTGGCAAAGGCTCAGCACTTCAACCCCTCAGGCTGTTAGAACAGACCTCGGCCTCGGGAACTGTCCTCACTGCGCGGGCGGAGGAAGTGCAAGGTCACAGCTCACTGTCTAGCCATTGGAACCACAGCTGCAAGGGGACTACAGACAGGTTCCTTGCAGCTTTCCTCACGGTTTCACTCACCACCTGACCTGGAAGCCTCGGTGTTACTGAAGGACAGTGCTGTTGTGCTCGTTTTCACAGGCGGATCCTGCAGGACGGGGACTGGCAAAAGGAACGTCCCTGACATCCAGATGGCCTTCTTTGCAAATTCTGATTCTACAGCTGATGAAGTCAACCCCAGTGCCCTACTGCTGGGATCTGGCTGCTTGGCACTCTCTGTCCTTTAATCAGCACTTACATCTATTGGGCGACTACTGTATACTAGATGATGACCCCTTCCTGTACGCTGTAAAATTTCACCCTCACGACCACCCTGTGAGCAGGGTGCTGTCCCTGAGATGTTAAGTCACTTGACCAAAGCCACAGACCTTGTCTGTCAGGATTCAAACCCAGGTCTGTTAGATTCGAAGCTTAAATTATTTAAGTTGTACTTAGTACAAGTAGAAGACACTGGGAAGAGAGTCAAGATTGGTTATTTCATGTGAAACCACATCATAAATCGTTAATTTGTTTTTCCTTACTTCTTTGTAAAAAGTGTGAAGTCCGAGACTGTCTGCCTTAGAGGGGATATAGTGGCAGCCACTCCCTGCAACCTGAGAAGCTGTGAAACTGGTCTTACATCTGACCTGGCTCTGTGGAGTGAGTGCCATGTGGAGTGAGTGCTGGCTCTTTTCTGGGACTGCAGGATCCATGCAGGATCCATTAAGGATCCATTCACAGTGAATGACAACCCTCCATCCTGAATCAGGCAGCAGTCAGCAGGCCGTATGATGGACTATCTCTACCTTTGGGTTGTTATTCCAGGTACTGTCAGCCAGCGGCCCAGAAATGGGCTGGTTCCTTCTTTCACGTACATTTTATTCTCAGCTGTTCTTTTTTTGCCACTTGTTTGCACAGGAAGTCCTTAAGAGAATCTCAGACTAAACAGGAAGTGATCTGTTCCCAAATAAAGGATACCAGAGGAATGAAGATGGGAAGGATAAGGAAAAGGCGATGGCTGACCTGACCTAGGAGCTAGTTAGCTGTCCTAATGCAGACACCCCCACACACTTTAGCGTTGATAAGCTGTGTACATTTAAAAGTAAATCTGTCCTTCTAAATGGGTCTCATTGCCTTTGAAATGAAACTGATTTCTGGAGATACATCTGGATCCATTTACCTTTATCCTATTTGGTTATCTTCCTTTTTAGTAGATAGTTTAACAAAGGCCAAAACTTCAGTTGTATTTCTGCGGTTTTAGGGAAAACCATTTGTTTAGAACATTTCTTTCCTCGTGAGCTTCAATATAGGGACCGATTAATTTTGGAGAAAGTATCTCAATAATGTTTATGAGCAGGGGCTTTGGATAAAGGTAAGACTGGGCATTACCACGGCCGTTTCCAATAGCAACAGGACTATCTCATGGAAAGAGAACAGATTATTTTGTGTGATTCCATAGGGTCATGTGGGGGGGGGGAGAGGAGGAAGACACGGAGAAGCAAGTTTGGCTCATATAAAGAGAAAGTTAGAAAACGAAGCCCCCCCCACACACACACAGCTGTTTAAAAAGGAAGGGAATGCTCCATACCTATTTGAAGCATAGGCCGCGACCCACCTGCCAGGCCCGTCCATTGGTGAGGAGACGCTGTGTGATGGAAGGCCGCTCCACCTGGAGTCTAAGACCTAGTCCAGCACTTTGGCTTACAAATGCAGACATTACATCTCTCTCTAAGATGTAAACAAACTCTGGTTTATGGAATCTCAAATACCCCCTTGGAATAACTGAAGGCTCTGTCAGTGTCACAGAATTGGGTAAAGAATCCTTGCTCAACAGACTCCAAGCTTCTTTGTAAGGAAGCTGGCGTCTGCAGCGCACACCACGCTGGGCATCCGAGGGGCTGCTGGCACACGTCGGGTGGAAATGCCATTCTTCTGAGTGGCCTGCCAGATGTCTCCGTCCCCAGTTAGATGTGTGTCACTCATGAGGGAGTCACAGGAACCCTCCTGACAACACGTCATAGGAGAGGAAAAAGTAACACCATCCCAACATCCACCTTCTTGGGGGGAACAGTCACTTAGCAGGCTGAACTGAAACAGCATCTAGCCAGAGGAAACCCAGCCCTGACAATAAGCGACACATCTGTGCCTCTAAGTCTGGAGTGTGACTGAGTCAAACCGAGACAATGATTCATCAGGAAAAGTCACGTGTGGGACACAGTGCTAGGCGCTCTGCACAACCTAAAGAAACCTTACGACCAGCCTTCAAGGAAAGGGTCTACACATTCCATTAAATGGATGACAAAACAGAGGCGCAGAGAGAGTCACGCCCAGATCTTAAAGAACCAGGACTCCGGGGTCAGTGATCGACGACTGCCCCCTGTGTAAACATCTCTGTGATAAAACACCACAGACATAAACAAAGGACCGGTCAACTTGAATCCTCTTCACCTTGTCCTTTGGATAAACATTTTTTGATCCTTACTCTTGATACTAACCAGGCAGCAAAGGAAACAAACGAACCACCGGTTTCTGGCGAGGCTGAGATGAGGAGAAATGGGAATTGGAATTTGCCTCTGGCTTCTCGGTTTTTCACAATTTAGAAAAGAGCAAGGAGGGGACATTCGCCTTGGTGGCGTGGAAAGATGTCAGTCGCCAGCCTGAAGGATGCTGAGCCCGCTCCACAGTGCCTCCACATCCACGGTGGGGTGCGGGGCGGGCAAGAAGACTGGAATGGCAGCCAGGGAAGAAGAAACAGGATCAGCTATACAATGACCGGGTTCCAGAGCCTCGCATGCAGTAGGCAGCCAATAAACTTCCTGCACAAAATCAGTTTCCACTGATGCACGGGGCTGGTGTTTGATATTTTTTCATGCTTAAGCTGCCTCTGTGGGTACAGAGGTTCTTCCTCATCCTGACACTATGCTGCTTGCCCTCAGATGCGAGGAGCTGAGGCTCAGGTCTCGTCCATGCTGACTACCGTGTGGCAGACCATCGCTTCCCTGCGTGACCGAGGGCACTGAACAGGGATAGTCATTTACATACTCACACGGCAATCTCCCACTGGGCTAAGTTCCTAGAGGGCAAGAATCCTGGCATTTTTCCTTTTGAATGAATTTACCCAAGGTCACATAGCAAACCAGCAGCAGAGCTAATACCAAGGCCAAAGCCACCTCTCACTCTCAATGAACTTACAATCTAATTGGTAAGAGGCCTGCATCCACAGTAAGCAACATGACCTAGGTGTCAGATGACAGATCCCAACTGAGCCACCAAGAGTATCCCGTGGAGCCAACAGAGAGGACAGCCACTCTTCCTATACAAAGACTATCCTATCTTCTGTGGGAACGGCAGGTATGGCTGTGTAGTGATTCTAAACTTCAACTTCAAATATTCTCTCCTGGTCTCCATAACCTCTTATACGTGTCAAATTACTTAACAGATTTTGGAGTCAGAAAAGATTACTAGAGCTGTATCACTGAGCACATTCTTTTAAACACTCAGTAACAGATCTAATAAAAGAAGTAAAAAACAAAATCCAGGCTGCTGGATCTTCATTTTTTTTTTTTTTAAGAATGAAGAAACACCACACACAGAATGTAGTCTGGAACAGCGAAAGTGTCCTCTGAATGGAGACAACTCTCCCTCTCGAGAGGGAAACTGATAGAGCAGACCTGGAGTGGGGATCCCCAACTCCTGGGCCATGGACCAGGAGCAGTCCCTTGTCCCTGAGGACCAGGGCCTCACAGCAGGAGGGGAGCAAAGTTTTGTCTGTTCCCAGCCGCTCCCCAGAGTCAGCATCACTGCCTCAGCTCCGCCTCAGATCCTCGGGCGTTAGGTTCTCATAGGAGCACCAGTCCCTGGGGCCACAAAGGTTGGGACCGCTTCCCTAGAGGGTCACACGCACGCTTTGCCAGGTCTGTGGTCGCACACCCTGACTAACTATAAGTGGTGGACAGAAACACTGAAAGATTCCATAAACTACATCACTATATGTGCTCCCAAAGCACCCTGATCCTCTCCCACTTCCAACAAGCTTTAAAAAGACCTTTTCAATGAAGTTACTCACTCATGCCCCAGGTATACTCAGGTTAACTGGTGCTCTCCCTTCTGGCTCTAAAAAAATGAAAGCCCAAGTTTAAGAGAAAACCTGAAGGTGGATTTGCTCTTACTGGCCGTCAACGACGAGAGCACACATGCTTTGGCTTGTCTTCTTCAAGCTGGCAGTCAGGACGATGAATGGATCACTCGCCAGCTCGGGGTGCCTTTATTAGGGAAGGAACAAGAAGTAGCAGGAGCTCTCAGCTTTCCCAGCATCCCTCTCGCATAATGGGAAAACGAAGGCAGGTCGTCCCCGCACAGGCCCCAAATATATTGCAACCACAGCTTTTTGCTCTAGAAAGGCATAGCATCTGGCAAACCTGGGTCAATCCCTGCTGCTGTCTCAGGCTGACTGGCCAGTGAGGCAGGGGGCTAAGTAGCAAGGGGTCCACCAGTTCCGGGACATTTTCACAAACTCCCTGCCTGACCCTGAATGTGGCCTCTCAGAGCTTTGGGTCAGTTCTGACTGCTTGCCTCTGCTCCAACACTGGAGAAACATTCAGGATGCCTTTGTCTACAGAAGGAGAGGTGATTCTCCACCCAAGCTGGAAGAACCCGAGTCCTTACAAAGGTATTTCAGCACTAGGTGATAGAGGAGAACAACCTGGCTCAGTGAAAATCAGAGCAATTCTGTTCTTTGAAAAAGAGATTTGCGTTGTCTATTGTAATTTTTTTTTAAAGAACAGGTGTGCTGTAAGCTAAGGCAGACAGTTAAAGATAGTCTATTTTTGTAACCAAAAATACATGACAGCAGTTCTTTGGGCTTAAAATAAACTGAGAACCAACTGACACCAGTTCAAAACAATTTCTCAAAGTTCCAGTTGCTATTTCAGCGTCTCCATGCCTTTTTCGTCCTGGAAGCGACTAGACTGAAGCTAGAAACAAACAGCACCATGCTGTTCTTAGGGGCAGTGTGGGGAATGGGTCGCCCAGCTGATAATCAAAGTCCTGTTTCTGAAATGAACCACCTGACTGGGCTGACAGTGCTCTGGATGCATACCCGGCTACTGGACACCATCTTGCTTGTACATTGGGTTCTCGCACCCACCGGAAGTGGACATAAGAGGACCAGGGTTCAAAGAGCTCTGCTTCCCCACTCAGTAACTAAAGTGACTCGGGCAAGGCAATCTCTCTGAGCCTGTTTCCTCATCTCTAAAACAGGAATTTTTATTAAAAAAAAAATTTCATTAAGACTGATAAGATAAATACATAAAAAAACTAGTGTGAAAATGACTGTCACCATACCTGGTACACAGCAGGTATTCAGCAGAGGTAGCACAATGCCACAACCCTCAGATGTACCCACAGCCCTGCCATCCAGCCTGGTTCTCCCTCCCTCTCTGCAGCAGCCAACTTGCCGTTTCTTCGACTCTTGCAATGTGATCTGTTTTATCAGCTAGAGTTCCAAGTGGTTTGCTCCAAGGCTCTCTCCAAGAAGCCTCCGACTCCCTGGACTCGCCTGCTGACTTGCCCTTCAAGTCTGTGCTTCACTGGGGAGTGTTACTGAAAGTCCTCGTCCTCGCTACCGAACCCCACAGAGGAACTATGCACCCCTTCTGCTAACCCTCGGGATGCGGGACACATGGGTTGACCACCCAGCTGCCTGGTGCCTGAACTGGAAGAACAGCAGGGTGCCCCGAGCGCCCATGCACTTAATGGGCTCCTTCTTAACAGAAAGAATGCACCTCGGAGCAAGAGCATTCCTTTTAAAAGATACAATTCTGTCGAGACTCAGAAGCCCCAAGGTGAAGGCAGCGCCCTCAGGCGCTGCCGTCACCTTGGGGCTTCTGATTCTAAGGCCAGGACATCTATGTGGCCTCACAGCTCACTGCGCAGGATGCACACACTCAGACTCTTTCCTGGGCAGGTTACAAAGAGCTCGTATTCCATACCATTCAGTGTCTGTCAAAATGCAATAGCCCTCCATGGGGAAAGGGCAGCCCAAGCCCCCAGCTGGTTTTTATTCACAGAAGAAATTTTAATTCTGTTTAGGCCTCACAAAATGAAAGCTGTGTCCACACAAAGCCACAACAACCAGCCAATTCACTGAATCCAATGAAATAAGCCAATTCACGGGGGAGGGGAGCACAAACTTTCAAACTGGTGTCTTGGTGCCTTATAGACAAACAATGCGTGATTGAATTAGTTTGCTTTTCAATAGGTTGTCTTGTCATGTGCTAGCTACAGTGAAAGGTTTTCTTTATCATTCTGCTTTGTCTTTTTTTTTTTTTAATACAAAAATAAAGAATACATCAGATAGAGGAGTAAATAGCTGATTATGGCTTCTCTTTAATCCATGGTCAAACACACTAAATCCAGCAATTGGAGCCTGCCCAACGGGTGCACTCTGGGGCAAGGCATCCTGGCCTGGCCCGGCCTTTGGCTTTAGAAGACTGGGCTGGCCTGATGGCGCTCTGCGCACGTGGGCCCCACTGAAGGGCTGGCGTGGGTCTTCCACTCCACCCAGCCCGGCAGAAGGTCCTCGCACTGAGGGCGGGATGCTGGATGCCTTGCCAGGAAGCAGACCCAGAATGAGAGTCGGCTCCACAGTCTGCACTTTCATTAGCAGAAATGAAAGCAAGTCCCTGACTCCAAGTCCAATGTCACAGTGAAGAGGTAATCTAGCAAATGAGCAAGGGCACCAAGAAGCTCCTCCTCTTGCATGTGGGCCCAGAGCACAGGCTCTCCTGCTGTCGGAGTCGAAGCTGGGTCAGTGCTGAGCAGCTGGCGAAGTCACACACGTGGGTCAAACTTACACAGGAGGGAGGGGCGGTGTCAGCACTGGAACAGACCAGCTTTCTCCTTCCTCCAACACAGCTTCCAGCCTTTTCTTGCCTCACTCTCCAGGTCTACTTAAATAATATGACGACTACTTATTCAGCATGCAACATGCTCAACGCTTTCTGTGCATAACCTCACTCCATCTCCCACAGCCCTATGAAGAAGGTGCTACTACACTCTCCCCTGTGGAAGAAGGGACATGAATCACATAGCCAAAGTCCCAGTGAGGAAACAGAGGAGTTGGGATGTGACTTTAGCACCCAGTGCTTCCACCCGAGCTCCTAATCACTACACACACATACACACACTACCTCAACCACCCACAACATGGGATTTCTGCTCTGCTCAACACAGCCCCCCAGGCAGACCGCCTATTTTCAGAATCTGTTAAGGTCCCACCACCTCAACTGGGCACTCAGATCTGGGCAAGAAGAAAGGATCTGTGCCACTTCTCCAGTGGCGTCTGGCAGGCAGGAGGTACTAAGTGTGTTTCCCATTACCAAATAGCACCCACCTCACTTCAAATAAATACTTATTGCTTTGTCATGGCAATAAAAATAGAAGGCCAAATCCCCCATGCAGAGGCTGGCTGGGCATTCTCTGGCTCATTTATCTTGCTTTTCCAGTAAAACAAGTGTCAGTCTGTGTTAATGGCAGCAACTTTAATAGGTTTGCTCCAACCGGAAAGAGAATCAAGGTGTTGTTTATCTCTGCACTAAGATGACAAAGCAGCTTTACTCCTTCCAAAGTACCATTTTCTAAGGCAGGAAAAGACAATTTCACCTTTAATTCACTCTTTCCAAAGGATTCTCCTAAACTGACCACTGGCACGCAACCGCTCTTGGGCCAGAGGCATCATTTGTTTGCCTTGGAGGGGTGTGGCCCATAGAAGTAAGACAGGAAGTCGACTGCTGCTTCAGGCTGACACAGCAGCCCAGCAAGGAAGCTCCGACTGCGGTGCGCTGAGAAGTGCTCTTCGCCAGCATGCACGGGGCCACCTTACAGGCCCACCAGAACCAGCTGTTTCTGCTGAACCCGCAATGTGCTCTCTAAAGCATGGCATGTTTGGGAATATGCTTTAAAAGCATCATTTCCAACAATATTAAAATGGAGAAGTCAGGAAAACAGTTACATTTCACAGCGTGCTGTTATGCCACCCTCCTAATTCCCAGGTGTGCAAATACCCCCACAAATGAGAAGACTGCCAGCATTTAGATGAGCTGTGCTGGCACCAGTCCTTGTTGGGAGTGGAGGAGGAAGAGAAGTTGAAATGTTCAAAATGTTTGGATCCCAGCTTCATTACACAGGAGAGCAGTGGGGAAACCGGGAGCCAGGTCAGACCACCTTCCAGCTTCGTGCTTTGGGTGGGGCTGCCCACTACCTTCAGAGAACAAAATACCGAAGGTAGATAAAGAAATCCAAGGGGAGAAACGAACCAAGGAGACAGACAGGAGAGGAATGCCTACAATATTTATTACGTCAGCTCAGAGGGAGAGGGGAACAGAACACGCCGTGATACTGCCCAGTCCTTTCTCACATGGCATAGGCGGGAAAATTCTGGAAGCTCTGGCCAGTGGTGACTGAGGAGCACTCTATGGTGGTGCCATGACCCGCCACCTTCAAAGGCCATCTCAACCAGCGAGAACCGCGGGATTGGCCTCCGGGAAGAACTGCACTACAGAACTGGCAGCTCTCAAGACAGCCTGAACTGCAGGGCCTTCCGATCCAGTGCATAGTGTAACAACACACATTTCTGGCAACCTTTCTTTCCCAAGTTTCCCAAATACTTTCAGATAAGCAACTTTGCTCTCTGTGGTTTCACAGGAAGCGGAGGAGCAAAAGCTCTCAGCACAGAGAAATCCTTCTGGTGTGGTGCTGGCCGAGGGCAGGCAGGTACACAGGTCTGCTGTGCCAACCACATCTTTCTTGAAAAAACAGAGGCTCTCCCTCTACTCCAAATGGAGTGGGGGGGAGAAGAGCTAGGAAATCCTTTTCCATCTCAAACCCTAAGCCCAAGGGGCCAGGACGCTGTGCCCTGCAGTGCAATTCTTCACTGGACAGAGGCTTCGCCTACTGCACTGGGGACCCCCACATCTGTCGGCAGGAGCCACATTCAGAATGTAAACGGTTTATCTTCATTCTCATCCCTCCCCGCCCCACCTGTGGTTCCTCAATCAAATCTGAAGCTCACCGACAGCAGGAACAACTCAAAATAATGAAGGTGGGTGGCACTCCAATACTACAAATTTGGAACAGGTTTGTAACTCGCAGTGGCAAGGTCCGTATTTTTCACTTATGTACCCAAAGACCCTTCACTGATTTGTGTGTACAAATAACCATTCAATTTTTCCTAATTTGAAACGCAGCAACCTTTACGAACCGGCAAGGGAACATGGAGCACACAACACTGGAATCTGGTGTTTGAGTGAAGGAAGAGCCAGTGCTTCGTCATCGGCTTGGCTACTTGTCAGGACACTGACAAGTTCAATGCACTCTGCTCATCTTGGTAATTAACTAACTATTGCTTTGGACAAAGATGATTCGGGCTGTCTATCCAGGGTCCTGACTACTTCACAGCCACCTGCAGTAGCTATCAGAGATACTGCTTACTTTATCATGCTAAGTCAAAGACCAAACACACACATACATAAAGCAGTTTTTTTTACCAGAATACACTATCCTTGAAAATCATCATCATCATCAACTCAGCCACGCCTGCAGCTCACTCCTACCCCATGTCTCACCTTGGTGTTCCGTCGCAGACTGCGCAGGATGTTCCTCCTCCTCGGGTCTTCATCTGTTTCATATGGGATGACAGCATTGTCCCCTTTATAACCTTGGGACGCCTGATCCTCCTCTTTCTTCCGGATGGGCCCCAGCTCATCATCGCTACCCACGCTGAAGCTCGTTCGGTAGCTAGCGAACCTCCCCAGCCGGCTGCATCTCGTCCTGTACAGCACTGGCTTGCTCACGATGGATACCTTGCGGCCTCGCTCTAGGGAGCTGGTGTCCATCTCACTGTCGGAACCATTTCCACTGCCATTGGACTGGGCTTTGTTGATGTTCCGGATGGTGATGATCTTGCCTTGGGTGCTGTCGTGGGGCACCGAGTATATGTTTTCTTCCTCATTTCTTGGCTTGGCCACTGCATCCATGGGTTCGGCATAATCGGAAGGATCAAACCCGTCCGGAGGAAGCCAGGCACTAGAAGACACAGACTTCCTCTGCCCATCTCTGTGGCCTTGATCTAGGTAAGACAGATCCCCCTTTGTAATATCAAAATGGAGAGGAGGCTTTGGTTTGACTGGCGGAGGTACTTTGTTGTTGAGTTTACTCTCAAAATTGCTCATGATGAAAGACAGCCCATCGTTCCCCTCCAGCTCCACACAAAGCTTGGAATGGTCTTTGGACAGAGAGGGCAGCGACGTGTCTTCTCGAAAAAGGCTGTAAGAAGGGGGCTCAATATCCTCTTCCGAATCCTGCAGGTTCGAGTTGCAGAGCGGAGAGCCAGCCCTGGGGGAGTTGAACACCTCCTCTGTGGTGCTGCAGGCCTCGGCAGCATTATCGTACATGTGAGTCGCCTCGATTATGTTCTTTTTCTCCACCAAATCCTTAAAAAATGGGTGGAAGACCTCAAGTTTATGCTGGGCTTGGCTGCAGGGGATGCTTGTGAACCTGCCATCTATCTCTTGAGCGATCTCCTCCCCCTCAGTCAGTTGCTCCCGGCTTAAGTCATTGTCCAGAACATCTACAGCGCCATCAGTGAGTGCGACCAACTGAATGGGGACAATATCCTGCACTTCACAAAGAAAGGCACGTAACATAGCCAAGGAGGCCTTACGTTTGGCTGAATAAAAAACAATGTACCCATGGACCAACCGGCTTTTTCTGATGCTAAACGAGGAATGGTATGAAAGAATAGACAATTCAATGCGTTTCTTGTGTAGCCCGACTGGTAGTTCAAGTAAAACAGAGTTGTTGCTGCCACAATGGGAAGATTTACAGGTTTGGGACTGAAGGACAGGAAAGAGGATGTCGTCTGCACTAAAAGGGTCTCCACACATCAGACACATGACAATTCGCAGGTCAACGTCAGCCAGATCTTTGATGCTAGTGGTAGAACTGACCAGGTTTAAGTTACGTTTCGAGTCCAGGAGTCCTTTCAAAACTTGACTGATTTGCTTTTCATTAATGTTGCGTCCATAACCGATGCCGGCAGAGGCAGGGTCCAGAAAGACACATTGAAGTTTGCTAGCGATCTGCTGGCCTTGCTGTATTAAGCTATGCAGCGTCTCTCCGCTGGTGTCTCCTCTCTTGTTCACCAGAATTAGTGTCAGGGGGAGATGGACTAAGTGATTATCTCGCCTGCCGAGTGTGCACTCTCTACTCTTCTCGATGCTCTCTACCACGTAGGACAGCGACTCCTTCGAATTGTAGAGGCAGAGACATCCATGGGGCTGAAACGTGGGCGTCTGAAAAGAGTTCACAGGAAGCCTGACGTTCCCTTCTATTGGCCTCAGGGAAAGCTCATACATTTTACCATCTATCACGTACTTGTCATCGTTTGTACAAAGAGCTCGAATCTCATTGGCCAACTCTCGGGCAAGGCCATCTTTGCCCAGGATGACCAAGTTGATTCTATCGATGTTGGGGTCAGAGAGTGAATTTTTCTGATTCCGGTCAGATGGTCGGATAAACCGGGAACTAACCAAGTGCTCGATCTTAGCGTCCACACAGGCTGGGCAGCTGGGGCACGTCTCTTTTGTTGGGTGGTACACGAAGTGGATGTGCTTCAGGATTAGGGCATCGCGCTCCGCCTGGAGCTTCTGCAGCGCTTTGAATCGCTGTTCTTCCCCCAGGACATCCTGAATAACACCCATCTTCTCCTTGCTGGGTTTAGCGTCCAGCTCCAGTTCATAGAACAATTCTGAATATTCCAAAAGCAGCTCTTGAAACTCTTCTTTTGCCCTGTCTATAATTTGCTTTTGGTGTCTGCCATAGATATCCATGTATACAGTTTCTTCCAGCCACTGGTAGAAATCTTCATTCATAATGAAACTACGGGCCTCTTCCCAGGGCTTCCCAGGAGTTATGAAAGGCGAGGTCTCCAGGTTTTCTTTAAATGCCCTTCTCATCTCAGCTCTTTTCCTCTCGTTCCGCAGCTTTTCTAAGTGGGCCTCATACAGTTGCTCTGCGGGGACAGTGTCCATCAAGTCGAAGGGAATCCGCTCGTTGTCCATGTTGTCGATGTGACTGGTGGCATCCCACGGGATCTCCTCGAGCACGACAAACCACTTCAGGAACTCTGGCTTGGTCTCCAAGAGCTTTTTGGCTTTTACACAGCTCAGGTGGTCTATTTCATCCAGATTGGGTATAAGAGCTTCGAAAGCCAACGGCAGAGCTGCCAGGTACAGCTTCCTTCTGCGCTCAATGTGCTCGTGCTTGAGGCGGTGGATGTGCTGCAGAAACAGCTTCTTGGCTTTCTGGGTCCCTTCTAGGTAGACGTAGTCCTGGTACTCGGGGGAAGATTGCATCTTTCGGCTGACACTCAGCCAGTTCTCGTTGTGGTTTTTCACAATGCGACTCACCAACCACTCGTACTTGTCTTTTGCCGTAGCTATCTGCTGACTCTGTTGCTTGAGAGCTTCAAAGTAAGGGATGATTTTCGTCTTTCCTCGACTTTTATCAATGAGTTGCACTAAAGTGCTGAAAGCCAAGTCCACATTGACATTGGATCTTGCTGAGGTCTCCACAACCTGGAGGTTCTTTTTGCTTAAGGCAAAAGTATGTGCATCTCGAATGTACCGCTCGACGCCCTCATCACACTTTGTCAGGACAACCACGATGGGCTTTTTTGTTTTTGCAAGCTGATTGTAGAGATTGGAGACAAACTTGAGCTGGTCATCAAAGTTCCTATTCATGCCCCTGCTAACGTCAATGCCAAGAAGAAAACCATCAATCAGCAGTTTTCCATCTGGCATTTGCTTCTGCTCGAAGTCCTGCTCCAGCCCCAGCTGGTCAGTGCAAAAGTACATAAGCTTCTCGGCCGACGCAAGCTTGGTCGCGGCAGCTCTCTTGATGTAGGGCTGCAGGGCCGTGCTTCGATGTGGCTGAAACGTCTGATCATCAATGAACTCGGTCTGCTCCACGATGTGCATCTTACATTCCACGCAATCCTCCAGGGATCGGCTGACTTCTCCCCAGTAGAGGAAGTGGTCATTATTGACCACCCGCCCGCCAAAGTCACTGGTGCTGAGGACAGAGGTGTGGTCCAAGTGGAACTCATCGGCACTTGGGCGCACGAAGCGGTTGCACAGACAGGACTTCCCGATGCCGCACTGGCCCTTCTCCTTCTCGGTCCCAGACAGCCCCACCACACTGATGTTGTAGGTGGGAACACGGACATCTTGCTTTCTGGCCATCATCATTGTCGACACATTCTGCCACACTCAGCCACTTCCAAGATCAGACTAGTGTTTTCCAGTGAACTCCATGGCTTCCCGACATGCTGGGGGCGGGGGAGAAAGGCCGGCTGCCCACGCAGCAAGAGGATCAGATCCCGTAGTGCTCGTCTACCAGTGTGAGGTCAGTTTTCACCACTTCTATCGCCAAATGGCCAACATCTTCCTAGATGGGACAGGAGGGGAAAGAAAACCCATCAGCATCATCATTTTGAAAACCAATTTTAATCACTAAACTACAGCAAAAATCGATTTTCTTATTCAACAAATACTTAAAGAGCAAATGTGCCAGACCTACCGCTGGGTGAAAATGTGAACATGAATAAGACTGACATCTGTGTGCCCTCAGAGAGTCATAATTGAGGAAGATACACAGGAAGCAGTGTGCCAAGTGCTAACACAAGAGTTTGAGGGCTCCTTGGAAAAAGGGCTGATCCCAGGGCTAGGGCTGAGTTGGTGCGAGATAAGCCTGTACCATCTTGTTGTGCAAGAAAAGCAGGGATGGAAAAAGAGTACCTTACAAGGATATGGAAGCCAGTTCTGAGGGGCTCCCACAGGTAAAATCCAGACTAATCTGAGTACCAAAATAATCAAGTATAGTCATGAATTATAACCTATTGCAAAAAATAGAAACTTGGCTTTATACGACTGGATCAGACAAGGATCAACACTTGACACCAAACCAAGGAGAGAAATTTTGATAAGGAGCAGGGTATCTGCACAGAATTGAGGTATCCTCCAACAGACTACTTATTATTAGTTACAAAGAGAAGAATTTTAAAAAAATTAATTAAACAGTGGAGAAATTAGGCAATGCTTTAGGTAATGAAAATGCCCACCAAAGAGGGCTTGAAGGACATCATGGGCCCCCAGATGCGATCCCCCCGGAGGATACTCACTATGCAGTACGAAAGCCTATGATACTTTATCTCATCGTGATCACAAGGAAACATCAAATACAAAATGAGTAAGACACTATTTAAAACGGGGGCATGCTATACTTTTCAAAAAATATCAATGTCATAACTCAGCAGTCCCCAATCTTTGTGGCACCAGGGACCAGTGCGCCTATGAGAAATTAATGCCTGATGATCTGAGGTGGAGCTGAGGCAGTGATGCTAGCTAGTGCTGGGGAGTGGCTGCAAAGACAGATGAAGCTTCGCTCCCTAGCCTGCCGCTCCCCTCCTGCCGTGCGGCTGGTTCCTAACAGGCTACAGACCAGTACTGGTAGGCAGTCCGGGGTTTGGGGATCCCTGTCATAACTGACAAAGAAAGAATGGTTATGAGGGAGAATAAAGAGACATCATCACTAAATGTAGTTGCCTGACCGCAGACTGAATTCCGCACCGAAGGGGGCGGGGGGAGGGCACAGAACGCCAGTAGCTGAATTAACAATGGACTGTGAACAGAATGTTAGATAAAAGCGGTCTATCAATATAAATTTATAAAGTTGATAACTCTCATATGAGAGAACCACCCTACTCTAAGGAAATACACTCTGAAGTATTTGGAGGGGGAAAGGCCATAATGTATGTGACTGGTCCAGAGGAAAACTATGATATAGATAATATGCAAATGAGGCAAAATATTAACAATAGGTGAATCTGGGCAAAGTATATAGGATATTAATTTGTGCTGTTTTAATTTTTGCAACTTGCTATAAAGTCTGTAATTATTTCCAAGTAAAAAGGTTTTCTTAAAGGATGCAAATACGAGGGTGTTTCCGACAGAAACATAAGCTCTATGGGGACAAGGCCCACTCTTGGTCACTGCTGTGTCCTTAGCCTACCACACAGGGCTTGACATAAACATGTACTGAAAAAGTAAAGTGAATGACTTTAGAGCACATTAAAGAGTCCCAAACCCAGCCTTTCTAAAGGAAGTTCTCGCTCGGGCGAGACCCGAAGGGGAGGAATTCAAGTGCACAGGGTCCTCTGTCCCCAGAAAAAAGCACGCCCTATGGGGAAGCCAGCTGAAGTAAAGTGTGTGTGTGTGTGTGTGTGTGTGTGTGTGTGTGTGTGTGTGTGTGTGGGAATGTGTGTGGATGAGACACGCTGGCGAGGAAGCAGGGGCCAGATTAAGCCACTTCTCAAGAGTTTGGATATTTTCCCAAAGGTTATGGGGAACCACAAATGGTGGCTCAAAGTGGCACCTTGCAGGACCCAGCCTGAATGGTGATGAAATGTTATGGTGTTTTACAAAGTCTGCAGTGACTTTCAGCTGAAATAAGTAAAACACATTGTCTCTGGTGGCCTCTACGGAATCGGTCTCTGGCTGCTACTGTCTGCACCGCGCTGCTATCTCCTCTGTGTGCAAATGTGACCATGCCAAACGAAGGCTCTCCTGAGACACTCCTGAAGATGAGGACTTGACACAAACAGCCGTTTTCTCCCGACTCCCCCTCGTCTCTGCTAGCGACCCAGCGTTTCCACAATCTTGGTATGTTTTTGTGGCTTGTCTCATAGGAAACGCCACAGGAAGCCAGACCACCACACACTATTCTGACATAAGGGGCTGCAAAAATGGGTGAGCACAGCTGTACCCTATGGTGATGCCCTCATGGACCTTTCCCAAACACCCGCAATTCCTTTGATAACCCAGAAGAAAGCACTCTCTAAGGAAACAAAATGTGGCCAGATGTGGTATTTAAAACTTGGGTAGCTCTTTTCAAAAGAGCCACCTCCGTGACTGAGTAGCGGCGAGCTCCCCCAGAAGGCCAGGCCCAGCAGGTGCGGGCAGGCAATCTTGGGAAGAAACGAAACCGTCCTTCCCCACCCCCACTCCGATTAAAGTTATAAGATGCTCTGAATATCTGCAGTGTGCTAACGCATGGCCTCTGAAATACCTGAAACGGACAAGTCTGCGCAAAACCGATGCACTTCTGCCGCGCACAGGCACACACACGGGTCCGACTGGGCCCCGGACAGCAGCGCTGGAGAGGTGCCAGGGAGCGACGCGCTGCTCTGCGCACAGGGCCCTCCTCCATGACCTCCTCACCCCGGGCTCTGGCAGGACTCAAGGCCACCCATTTGTACCAATCTCGAAGTGCAACTCGGTGACACAAGTCCTACTTAAAGTGACTGCTGCATGCAGCTGATAAGTCATCCCACTTTTTTTCTGTAAAGTGAGATTCCCCCAGAAATCTCAGGAAAATGAAGCCCCCACCTGCCTTAAACCTCAAGAAGGAAAGACACTGGCTTAAGTTGGAACCAAACTAAAATGTGTTATCCATTCAACGCCTTGTTCAGTTACGATTTTAACAGGATGGTATTATACTTAGCCCTTTCAAAGTCAGCAATCTGAAGGATGCTGCAGAAAAGGAAGCAACTCTCAAGAATGTAGCAAACTGACATTTTAAATCCAGAATGCTGCTAACTGACTAAACAAAAAAAGCTCCCCCCGCAAAAAAAAAAGTGAGCTAGCATGGGAGTGGTTAATTTTTGGGTCCCTGATAACTCTCCACTTGTTAGAAACCTAATAGGTTTCCCAGTATAAGTACGCTAGTCTTACATCTGTCTTTGATGTCTGGATAATGCAGTTTTACTAGTTCCTCAACTGGACTGAATTACACGGTAAACAAAGCCAGTTATAAATCTAAAAAAGTCTCAAACACTTGGTTTAAAGGAAATAACCTTAAGTGCTTGGTCACAAACACGGTCATGTTTTCTAAGAGATGGGTAAAAAAAATTAGTGAGTCACTAAATTTAATGATCTGAAGGCCGCAAAGAAAGAGAAAGTAGAAGACAAGGCATGTCCAAGACTCTGCAATGTCTTTAGTTTAAATCTGATGAGAACGGGTGTTCGTATCGGGCAAGTAAGCTATTCAAACAGCAAAATCTGAATGTCCATGCTAATAATTTGACAATACTAATCCTTTCAAAACTACAGCTATAGCAGAGGGAAAAAAATGCTTTAAAACAGTAACTCCTTTATCTTTGAGCTTTAGAGTTACTTACATTGGAAAAATGCAGAAGCTAATAGGTAGTTTTATGTCATAAGTCAACTACTTCAAAAAGGAAATACTTCTGGAGTATTTTTCAATTCTTTGTCACAAATATATGTCAGAGAGGCATAATGTAAACACCTGAGAGCTTGTTTAGAACCTGTTGCCAGGCTCCCAGGGCTGTTTATCTGACCGTGGGCCTCAACTGCAAGGTAGGAGGAGGCTCTTTTCTTAACACCTCTATAAAACACCTAGGGCAAGAAGCGGTAACATTCCCAAGATAGTACACATTTCACAAGGCACAGAAATGCCACTGTGCTCCACTGTTACTATGACTGCTAAAGTTCACACTGTCAACAACCCTTCCATCCTGCAACCCGCCTCTCCCCCGCAAGGGGAAACATTTCTGGGCTCTGTGACCAGGACTGGCTGGTGACAACTGGTCTACCGCCACTACCACATCTGCCTAGAACAGTCAACAAATTCTGAAAATGTATTTAATCCCAAACAACCACACACACAACACCACCACACTAACACCATGATATTATATAATAATATAATAAGGAAACAATTTCATAGGGAGCTGATAGCAAAAGTAGTAAAATACCTGTTTGATAATTTTTCTTAATCCCAACAGGGAAAAGGTGTGGAAACAAGCACTGTAGCTAACAGAAAGAGGCTAAACCTCTGAGTACCTCACATTCTTAACATCTAAATTTCAGAATGACTTTTCAAAGCTATGAATTACTATCAGCAGCTGTTTAAAATGTTTACCCTAGGTAGACACATGATAAGACTCAGAGCTACAGGAGAGAGAGGAAGAGCAAAAGAAAGGGATCTAATTAGGAAACATTTTTCCAGTGAGACTCCCTTAAGGAGAATTTTCTAGGGGAACCAACTTCCTAAACAAGCCAGGCAAGATGGGATATGAAAGCTCCAGGAAGAAGCCAACACTACTCTGTGGCCTAATGAAGAGTGAATTTAAACAAAATATCCTCTAAAAACCCAGTGTTTCCCTTTTCATATCAATAAATATTAAATTTCAAGGTTTTTGTTTGTTTCTCCTTTGAAAGTTTTAGACACATTAGAGAAGAAAATCTGGAAGTGGAGTCCACAGTCCTTATTCATCTAATGCATTCATCTACGGAATCCAGCTGAAGTCACAGAACTCTGAAGTCGGTGACATGCACAAACGTGAGGGTGTTCAGCGGTACTTAAGAATTATGACCTCCATGACCCTGACGGATGCAGAGGGGTCTCATCCCCTCTGTGAGGTTTCTGTAGGAATGCAAAGCAGTACCCTTTGTCTGCTCATCTCTCTACCACGTAAGAAGAGTCGAACTCAACAAGCACAACACAGCTGACGGAACAGAAGTGACAGCCCCAGTGCAGAGCAGCTCAGTGCTCTCCTTGCTTCGTAATATTTCGGAGGCGTTAAGCATTTTTGTATTGCTCTAGTCCCTAACCTTTAGAATTGAGAACTGAGCTGTCTGTCCACCAAATCAAATACAGTTTATGGAGCTAAGATTTAGTAAGACTGGGGCGCTGTCCTTGCTGCTGTGACTCTTATAATTTACTTGAGATACAATGTTTTTACTTAAAAATGAGCCACAAGAAAATAAATAGCACAGACCATTTCCTGGGATCCAGGAAAGGGGAGAACAGATCTTTTGCCTCCGGGGTGGTTGAGGCCTTAAGGTATCAGCGCTGAAGTAAAATTTGAACTGGTACAGAAAAGACTGGTGGGCTTGGAGACATGGCCCAGGCCCCCTAAAGATGTGAAAGGGCAGGAACACTGGTGATCAGAATGGAAACACCAGGCACATTCTGGGGAAGGACAAATGACAGACTGATGGATGGACAGACGGACGGAAAGGAAGAGTTTTCACGCACGGGAGGCAGAAGACTGGAAGGGCGGCCGGAGCTCCGACTATGAACAGACCTGTGAGAATCCAGTATGAAAACCATCTTTTATCCCACCAGTGTCATTTGCTGTCGTTAACACTGACATCTCAACTCTTCACCCAAAAAAGCGACACTGTCTAAGAAATAGACCATCTGACACAAATGAAAGCTCCATTTGAATATGGTGATTATATTTCTACCTTTCAGTCTAATGCAAACTAAAATGATAGATAATGTGGGGAAGGGGGCAGAAGAGCATGGATTTACAAAGGAGCCAACGACACCTGTCAAGAAGCACCACAGTGGCTGCCCCTGCAGCGCAGGCCACACACCTGCTCCTGGCCGCAAAGCCTCACTCGATGCCCAGGGCTCAGAGTGCAGGAAATCTCTGAAATGGGTCATCTGGATGTGTGGACAGATTGATTCAAACATTGAACTGTCCAGTCTTGAAACACGGCATCCCTCACTGGATGGGCTGTTCCTGGACACAGGGCACGTGTGTGCCTTCAGCACTCACTCCCTCTGCTAACTCAACAGACAGCCCCCTACAGAGAGAGCCCAACGAGGAAAGCACAAAGGGTCATGAACAATCTCTGAGGACTGATAACTCAGATGTCTGTTTTGAAAATAATCTGGCCCCCACAGCAGCTAGGAAAGTCTCTGACGTGCTGTTTGTAATCTTTGCGAATGTCTTTTCCTGCTCCTCTCGACTGCTCTCCCACCTCCAAGCCCTGGTAGGGGTGCTTCTGTAAAAAAAGAGAACTCTGCTCCCCCACACCCCGCCAGCTGGCCCACATGGCACACAGTGGGCAGCCCACTTCTCACCCCGACACTGTCCTCATGCTCTGGGCTGTGCAGGGCTCTATAAGCCGGTCCCAAAGAAACACAATTTCTGAGCCAAGTTATTCACAGGATGAAATCAAACTCCCCTGATGAATGCAGAGGGCTGCTTTCAGCAAAAGCACTTCCTTAAACCTTATCCTCAGCAGCTTTGTACCAGGTAGCTCTGGAGTTCTAATCAAGCCATCTGATCAAAGCGACTGGAAACAAAGACAAAAGCAGAGGCTGAGAAACCTTTCTCACTGATGTGGCACAATTTCTCTGAGTTACCTGGATTAAGAAAAACAACAAAACAGGATTTCTGATAAGCTGTGAAAATATTCCCTGCCCCAGCAAAACCAAGGCCAATTAGAAACTGAAGGCACTACAACAAGCCTTGGCACCACAGGCTGTTTTACCCTCAGTACCAAACCCAGATACAAAAACCGAATGAGTCTTACCTTTGAATTTCCTGGCATTAATAAGACCGATTTTACAGATTTTTGAAATGGTAAAGAAAACCTACAAAATTATTTCAGCAGTTGTTTCTGAGCACTTATGGTCTACTCAGTTTTTTAAAAACTTCTTGGTAGGAAAAAAGTTCTTTTGGAACTCTAAATACACAAGAAGAGTGGAGGCACCGTCCGGCCAAATGTGCCTTGCAAACAGGACGATGCTGGGAAACAGCTGTTTCTATCAACTGGGAAAAAATAGGTCAGCTTATTTTCAAGTCCAACAGTAAGCCTTACTATTCTATTGCCCTGACAGCATTCTAAGATAACATGAAGATTTCAGTCTATTATTTCTAATTAGTCCTCACTACTCATTCACATGATTCTATAAATTGCCAGTCCTAAAAGAAGCTACTGCAAGTAATACAATTATGCCACATACATAACCCTTAAAAAACAGAATGGCTGGTTTTCTTTTACATAATGCACCTGTAATGAAGATACGAACAACAGTCACACAGAAACAGAACAGAATCAACTTCTAAATCCAGCAAATCTTAGTGGGGGACAGTCTGGACCCACAGATTATAGCACTAATTAGGACTTGCACTAGCAGAACCGACACCCTCCTTTGCACTTGGCCTCTACATTCACACACTCGCTTTGTTTCAAATGAAGTTAAAAACAGGTCTGAGAAGGACGAGAAATGAATAGTTATAAGACAGGACATGGAAAAGGCCTGGAATCAGCACAAAATTGTGCTCTAGGCTCAATTAATCATAAGTGAAATCTGCTAAAACGAGGTGTTTATTCCTGTCTTCTAGAGGAGATGAATATGTGAGTTACTATGTTTAAAGCAGACTGGATTTTCTGGATGAAAAGATGTGACGTGTAGACACTATTAACCAGCAGCTATGAAAAAATATTTCTTAATCAAATATTTACCCCCTCAGTGTGTTAAAAGCATGATTTCAGGTTCCTACTGTGAGTAGGAAAGGAGATGTGACAGAAAAGGACACAGGTGGCACTTCCCTTCCATTTCTCAGGTTGGCTACACAGGGACTTCTTCGTGCGTGTTCACATGGTGTGTGCTTTATACACTTTACTGTTTCTTAAAAGGGAACAATTCAGAGAAATGAAGAAACAGGTCACAAAGGTGGCAAGTGGAGCTGGGGTTTGAACGCAGGCCCCCGTTGACCGTTAACAGATCACCCACAGTGACCACTGTTCCGCCTCCCGCACCGGCCTCTGCCTGGGGACTCGTCAAAGGCGACTCTAATTGTCGCTGGGGCTAGTGAGAAGGGCCTGTGCGAGCAATGCTGGGGAGGGCCAGATGCAACCGGCAGTTCTCGGGGGCCACGAGGAGGCTGAACAAGTGGCACATCAGACCTTCTGGCCTGAAAACAGAGCACCTCAATCGAATCTATTTTATATGTCGGGATCCCGTATAAAAAGAAAAATGTAAAGATCTACAGGTTTTTTTTAAATTTATTTTTTAATGGTGACATTGGTTAATGAAATCCAGTGTCAGTTGTACATTTTAACAGTAAGGCATAAATATATACATATTTACATTGTGTGTTCACCTCCCATAATTCTAAAAAAACTCAAAAACTTAATGGTTCGAAAGCCATTTAATGATCAGACATTTGGTGGTCTCATTCCCAAGATTTTGTCAAGAGTAAGAGTCAAAAAGAGCCTCCCTGTCTGTCCCCCGCACCTTCCTTCTCTTGTTCAGAAAACTCACCCAGATCAGTGACCACTGAGACAGAGAAAAGAGACAAGTCAGCTGGTGAGGGATGGAGCGGGGTGCAGAACCCAGGCCTCCTGATACCACTCAGCCCTCCGTCCCCCACGTCCCGCCTTCTCGCTCTGCCGTGCTGTCCCAGCAGGGAGGTCGGGCAGGCCTGCGGGGAACCTTGTCACTGAGGAGAGTCTCAACTTCATCCTCCCAGAAGCCCCCTGGACTCCAAGCAACAACGGCACGGTCAGGCCTGGCTTTTCTGAAAGCAACTGGCACGCTGTCAGCCTCCCTCCGTCTGTCTGCTATTTCATCCTCACCCTTCTAGGTAAATGTCGCCCACAGAAAGGCCACTTGAAACCTGGTCAGAATAAGCCCCATGGAGGAAGCACTGACACGGTGGTGGTGTAGGTGCCCCTGTGACAGGCCTTGTCAGGTCCGGTCTTTGTAATTTAGCAGTGGCTCACAGGAAGCGCCTGTGGGCCAGACCCTTTCTGACTGCTCAAGGCCATAATTTCCTCCCCATACTTAAACGATTACCCTGTGTCTCACTGTCACGGGAGGCTGCCAAAGGGCCAGGGCACCTAAACAAGCAGCAAAATCTGAAGAAAACTGGCTAAATAGAACAAAATTCTTAAGATTCTTCTTGGGATTAACAACTAAAAGTCCTTCTAGATGAACTAATCAGCCCTTGAAGACAGAGCTGGGGAGAGGTGGCAGCCAGCTCCAGCAGGTAATAGATGAGAAGCTGAAGAGAAGGGAAGCCGGTCACAGAAGGTGCTGTCGCCTGTACTCCACCCAGGGCCTCTCTCCCAGTCAGCCCCATCCCAGGCTGCTTCTACACACGCAGGCAGAGAAGATAAGGTTAACCAAGATCCCAGGATCAAAACGACTGGGAAGGGGATGAGAAAGGAGTGACATTCGCAAGTACCATTTATTACAGCTACAATCTCCACCCCTCACTGGACGTATACTGTCCTGAGCTTCTGCTATATGTACTAAATCAGCAGTCCCCAACCTTTGTGACACCAGGGACCGGAGCTCCTATGAGAATCTAGCGCCTGATGACCTGAGGCGGAGCTGAGGCAGTGGCGGGCGCTGGGGAGCGGCTACAAACACAGATACAGACGAAACTTCGCTCACTCAGCCCCTGCTATGTGGCCCAGTTCCTAAAAGGCCACAGACCAGTACCAGTCTGCGGCCTGGAGTTTGGGTCCCCTGTTCTAAATAATATCTATTAGCCACTCGCTACTTCAAGATAAATTCCAAACTATACAAGTAACATGTCCTGTTGGGGAGTCCAAAAATAACTAAGAAAACACTTGTGATCACATAAGGAATTTATAGCAAATGGCATTTTCTATAAAATGCTAGGCTAGCTTCCTGATTTCCCTTTAGATAACAGACCAGAATAGTACCTAGTTCCTCCTTGTCAATTGTCATTCCTTGAAAGTCCTTGGCCAGTAATTTTCATGAAGATCAATGAGTCACGGGCTTATCACTACTCCAGCCCTTAGACTTATAAGGAAAACAGGTCAAGCCTACTCTTCCATGACAGCTGTCCTATCTACTAGAGGAAATCACCTTTGGCTGCTATTCAGCAAACCATGTCTCTGAGTTCAAATTATCAAAATGCAGTCACATTAGGTGAGCACACACCTTGCTCAGTTACATGTGCAGAGTGTCACACTATTTCATGCCAACATAAACCCACCGTTTCTCTCAGTGACCTCACCTCCTGCTGGAAAGTCCTGGGAGCACATCGCAGCAACTTTCTTTCAAAAGTCTTCAAATCAATATGTAGGAAATAACTACTGCTGATTCTAACACATTAGAGAGAATGGAATAGATGAGTAACCGTTATAAAACCTTAATACCAGACTGACTTTCACTAACCACAGCAGCAATTGTGTTAAAATCTTAAATGAAAAGTGTTCCAATGTGGCTTGCGTTTCTACAGTTGCAGGAAAAGGGTTTGGTGATGAACAGAGGCGACTCTCCACAAACCCTCCCCACTGCTCGCAGCTCATCTGCTCCTGCATCCGTTATTCCGACTTTCTGCTCAGAAAACCCACTATAGGAGGGAGCCTATCAGGGGCGTAATTTTGCTGTCACTAACAGGACGTTCCTTCTGACCACCAATGTCTCACAAGGGCACAGGTGTCAGCACACAAACTCATGTAACCAAAGAGTTCCATGAGACCAGCCGCCCTGCAGGCTTCTTTATTAGGGACATCCGGGGTCACACGCAGATGAAGGGATGACACACACTTCCCTGAGCCCCTCCCTGCTGCGCAATGAGAAACTGTACACAATGGAATAAGGAACAGCTTCTCTCACTGTTATTTTCTTTTTCTTTTTTTTTTTTTTTTTGAGGAGGGGAGTTAAAATAACTTGTCAGTCCTTGAATTTACATATTCCTCCACTGTCTTATTTAAAACATAAGAGTGGGCTATTTCAAAGATGGAGATTAAAATCTATGTATCATAGCTTGTCAAGTCTTATAATTAAATGAATTCAAAAAGCTTAGGCAACCAAACTCCATTTTCCATATTGACTGTGTAATAGAAAGCTCAGCTCGACCAGCTGAATCACGAAAGCTCAAAGCCTAGTCAGGAGCAATCAAAAGGCAACCGAGCTTGAAAGCTGCACGTCCACATGCCACACCGTTACGGCTGCAGTTGAGCACATGGCACCGACGGAGCCAGGACGTTCGATTCCGCCTCCTCCACGCCCCCAAACCTGTCCTCCTACAGGCGCAAACCTCGCTCTATAATCCCACACAGTAAGGCCAGTGTTGTCTGGAGTCGCAAAGTTTTACATGTGCTCACTTCTAATTAAAGACCATTCAATTTTAATAACTTAATAAAAAGACCTGTATCATTCCACAAGAATGCCAAGTACCCAGCTAATGTTCTTCCAAAGTGACCTTTAGGGGCCGCTTCTGCTACCTTGCCAGCTAACATGTCAGGAGGCAGAAACATTCCTACCTAGCACAGGCTACTCAAATCCATTTTAAACAGCAAAGGCCAGCGAAAGGCCTTCTTCAAGTAACCGAAGCAACTTAAATTCCGACAGTAAAGCATACTGGTACAAACAATCTCAAAAGTGGCAAAACCAAAGTTTAGAAAGCCACTTACAGTGCCAGCAAATGATTCTGAAGAAGTCTGAGAAGTCATATGGATGGTTTTGTGGTAGCACACCTGGAGAGCAGCCACGGGGCCTGGACTGTCTCCCTAACCAGGTCATTAAATCTTGCAGGAGGCAGAGAGGCACGTACAGACACAAACAAGTTAAATGGCATCTCACGGCCAAGCTATCTTAACAGCTGTCATCTGTCAGCAGGATGCCTGGACAATGATGTTCTTCAAGGAGACAGGTAAGTTTCTTGGGGCCAATGACAACCTAAGCGCAGGCGATTATAACCAGACTGATAACAATCAATTCCTGCCTCTGGAGCCGACACGTGACTTCAGCAGCTAAGTGTGCGCCGTCATCCGGATTCCCACAGTCTCACGGGCTCTTCCCATGTCCGCTCCCGCTCTCTGCCGTTGACACGCAGTCGGGAAAGTTCCCTTCCTAAAGTACAGATTGGACCCTGTCAATCCCCCGCTTACGACGGCTCAGTGTTTCCCCTCTGCCCTTTGACTAAAACCCCAAACTCTTCGCTCTTCCTACGTGACCTCAGCGCACTTATTCTCACCAGATTCTAGCCACTGTGGCTTTCCTTCAGTCCCCTGCATGTCCCATTCACTCGTTCCCAGTCGATAAACAACTACCGCGTTTTTGTGAATTATGTACTCCAGTGCCTGGCACTGCACTAAGCACTGCAGACACAGCGATGACAAAGAGACAAAGACACCTGCCCTCAGAGAGCTCCCCTCCCAGCAAGGGGAAACGAGAGGACAGAGAAGCAGTGAGGGCATGACTGCGTGGGGCCCAGGGCCTGGGAGGAGAGGCAGAGTAAACAGCATCTGCAAATGCTCCAAGGCCAAGGAACCGTTTTCCTTTAATGCAGGAGTCCCCCACCCCTGGGCCACGGATCATACTGGTCCACGGCCTGTTAGGAACCAGGTCACACAGCAGGTGAGCGAGCAAAGCATCATCTGTATCTGCAACTGCTCCCCAGCGCCAGCATCACCACCTCAGCTCCACCTCAGATCCTCAGGCATTAGATTCTCATAGGAGCATCGGTCCCTAGTGCCACAAAGGTTGGGAACCACTGTTTGTATGTGTTTCTTACTAAACTGTTAATTCCATCCAACTTCAACATCAAACATAATACCTGGTTCAATAAATACCTGCTAAATGGGATACAAGAATCCGTGTCTAAAGAAAAGGCCAAACAGGTGTTCCCCTGTAATAAAAGTGTTAAGCTCAAGTCTTTGAGGCCCTTGGAGAGGTGACACAGGTTTCAGATCTACTAATACAGTTTATGATCAAAGTGAATTTAGTGCTACTTCAAGGGAGATCCTGACAGTATCATGGCGAGTCCTAGTCATCAAGGGATCGTCTGAGAGAGAACAGGAAAAGTGGAGAACAAAGGGAACGTAAAAGAGCATGAAGTAATCAGCACCTTCAACTGGTGCAAGGGAGACTCAGTCACCGCAGGGGCTCACCCGCTCCCAGTGATGGCTGTGCCATGTCAACCCACACCCTGGAAGGACTGTTGCCCTCCCCTCCCCATCCTCCGCCCGGCCTTGCTGTGCCCTTCTCATTCCAAAGCGTGGACCACCGTCAGCATCTCTTCCCAGGCCTGTCCCAGGCCGCACCATTGTGCACTGTGCTCTACATTAATTTTTACAGTTTGTTAAAATGCTTCCTCCACCCCAATTTGATTCCCATTTACCTTTCCAACCTTATTTCCAACTATCCTTTATCAAGAACTCCAGGCTCCAGATAAACTGTTTCCAGAACACGCCTGTGCAGTGCTGCCCCTACCCCTTATCTGGAATGCTATTCTACTCCTCCTCCTATCAGAACATCATCAGTTTAAAATAATGCTTTATCTGCTCATTCCCACTATGACAAATTCATCCCCCTCAAGCAATGATAGCATTCCTCTGGCCACACCTGCACTTCCTATATTCTCAGTACCACCAGAACCGAAAGCCAGCAAACTACATTACCCAGACTTCTTTGCCAGCTGGCTTCCAGTTAGGTTCTGGTAAAGGCTTGAGACTAAATGGCTGGAAGAGGGACAAGACTTTTTTCCTGCTTCTGGTCTGCCTGCAGCAGCAGCAGCAAGCTCCTGTGGGCTGCGGGTGACTGCATCGGTGGAGTGCTGGCTTCTGGTTCCTGTCGACTGCAGCAATGTGGCTCCAATGGCAGCAGTGAGACAAAGACTGCTCATGAGTATGGACCCCTGGACTCCGGCCCAAGGGCAGCTTCCTGATCTTTGGGTAACAGCTCCCTCCCCAGCTTGTTCCTCCATACCACCCCCCAATCCCACCTCCTCCTCCTGCAACTCAGCCCTGCCCACACCTCTGTAACAAATCTCTTGCATTTTAATCCCTCTCTGAACGCATTTTAATCCCTCTCTGAACGAAGGTACCCACTTCCCTGATTGGACAATAACTGATATAACAGCAGATAATGAGGAAGTAAAACCAGCAGTATCGACTAAGATGGAGAATGAAGATCATCAATTTTTAAAAAATATCCCATAAAACAAAAACCTAGAAAATACTGCCCTAGGTATATTCCCAGGTAATTTCTGAGTTAAAAACTAAGAAGCTGGCTTCGCTGCACGCTGAAAGTACATTTTGTTAAAAGGAACCAACGCTGTCTCTCTGACCGCCCGTGGAACACGGAGCATCCTCGTGTGTCTCCTTCGATGCTTCCCCAGAGCCTCCTGTACAACAGGTACTTCTCAGGTGTCTGGCATCGGATGATGGCTGTTACGAAGCACTGGAATTCAGAGATTGGGGGTGAAGGTCAAGCAAACAGTCACACTAGTTCTAAAAAGCGACTTCAAAACAAGCCTCCTCTGAGGCACACTCCAGAGGCTTCCAAGGCCCTCCAGTGCTGAAACACAGCGCCTGATGGGCACACAGGCAGGGCTCTCACCTCTTTCTGGTCCAAGCCACCCCTGAACCTGCAAAGGCTATCGCTATACTTCTGAGGAGGACCTCTATTCTTCGGTTCAAGATCTAGCTTGGAAACTTTGGTACAAAAACACTGCCCAGGACCCAGCTCACCTTTCTTAAAAGGATGAACTGAGTGCATCTAGAGCAGACTCCGACCTCCATGTCTCCAACCTGCTCAGAGCTCACTTAGACATCCGTCAGTTTGATCTCAAACTCATCTTCTGGTGTCACATTAAACCGAGATAAGTGTAAGAAGGGTTGGAGGGCATCAATTTTTTCACGATAAAAACTAAATAAAAACTGCTAGCTACAGAGGTTAACGGACAGCTCTTACGACCACATCCACAGTCCTTCGTCACTTCATCTGCTGACCCAGTTCTCCATTAACAAAAATTATCTCATGAAACAGAAACTTCAGAGAAGATGCAAATCCCAGCAAGAGCACAAAGAAGCTTGACGCATTCCAATTTCCAGGATGAATGATAAAACGAGGCCATCAGCTGCTGTCACTTTCCTATTTCATTTGCCCACGAGCCTAACAGATAAAGGTCTGAACGTGTGTAACTGTCCACTGTCACTGCTGCTAATCTGACCACAGGAAGCCATGCCCTGCAAGCCTGGGTGAGACTCCTGGGCGCCAGGCACAACAGATTCCTTTTAGGACCTGGCAAATAAAAAGCCCTAGTAAAATGGGATTTCACTGACTGCTTCATAATCAACTCTCAACAAATTGGAATTTACAAAAATCTAGTAATTACCATAGACAACCGCGTCTCTCTCTGCTAATTAAGCCAGTGCTTCACGGTCATCACTTATTGAACATTTGCTGAGGGCCTTCCTGGGGCCAGGAGAGAAACAAAGGGACAGTCAAAGCTCATGTGAAGCCCTCTCACTGCACAGGAACAGAGGACACCCCAGAACCGGCTTTAAACATGTATGCTTGCACACACTTGCTTTCCCGTGGAGTCATCTCTTTTAGAGAAGCACTCATAGCAAATATTCACGAGCCAGGCACAGAACCAAGCAAACAACATACACGTTATGTCATTTCACTTTTCACAAGAAGAGAAAAAAGCAGGCACTATTTACTTCACAATGAGGAAGGCTCAGGGGGGTCCAACTGCCTCGCTGCACACATCCCAGCGGCTCAGGCCCAGCCCCCAGCCCCCCACTGCTACAGAGACAAAACAGACAGAAGCAGCTGTGCAGCCCACAGCTGCCCGAGCGGGCGCTCAGAGCAGATGGGCACTCCACTGCCATTGCATCCCCTCACTCCCTCAGCAGCGCTCTCCTCTATGGGTGGACAGTCTCTGCTCCACCTAGAGGCAAAACCTTAAGAGTCTGCCCCCCATGATACGGTGTGTGCATGCCTTAGGGTGCTCAAAGCACAGTTACACACCTTGCTCACAGCATCTCACCCCCACCTGGGAAGGGCCAGTGTCCCCGTCATTCCACGGATAAGAACACTGAGACGTACGATCACACGACGCACTCAGATTCAACAAGCTGTGTCCCTTCAATGGGACACTGATGCACCCAAGACTCGCAAAAGAAATGGAGTGTCCGCCAGTGTCCCAACTACAGAGGCCACTTCCAAAGTGAGACTGAAGACAAACGTCTGCCTTTAAACTTTACTGATTTGCAATTAACAATCAATATAACTTCTGTTTTCTGAGCATTAAATTGTGAGAAAACACTAACTTGTGCCTTTCTTCACTTCTCAAACCATGGAAGGGAGAAGATGCTTTAAGTTTTTGCCCTTGAATTTAACCTCACGTTTCTCATTGCATTTTAAAATTCATTTCTACTCAGACAGAAAATATACCTAAAAAAAATCACCAAAAAAGGTAATTGTATGACTTCCCTATTTTGGAAATACTGTTTCAAAACTCCAAAAAAATGAACTCTTCCTTACTGACCGGACAGTAGTGTCCATATGAATCCTGAGAGGTTTGGTCTCTCGTAAGAACAATCATAAAATTAAATAATGTAGGAAAAAAAGCAGTCTCAGATTTAAAAGAATTAAATTCAAATACCTATATTAAAAATCAGTGGGTCAGTAAGAATCTGCCTCTTTCTCTCTACCTCAAGAACTCACGAGACCGCAGAGTCAGACGTGACGCAGGACAGAGCAGGTGAGGATCCACGTCTCTTTCACAAAAAGGGATACGGTGTCAACAAAGATCCAGTGTCAACGTCAATTCCATTTACAGCTTCAAAGAAAAAATTAAAACAGCTCAGAGAATGAATCAGAGGTAACCTTTTATTCACAAATCAAAGCTACCTTAAATTTTACATCATTGCTTCACACTCAAAAACTCTAACCTCAAGGTAAGACTCACATTAGCGGGTCATTTTTGATAAATTCACCAGAGCTAAAAGGAAGCTTGACTCTGTCCATGAACTTCCACATTGTGTGAAAAATCATTTTCCTTGAAATCCACAGGCACTAGATTGCATCCCAATTGCATCATGCGCTCTTTGTTTTGAGGGCACTGAAGACCGACGTAAGAACAAGGGAGTTGTACTTAAAAATACTCAGCCTAATCGTGGATAAAAGCATGGGGAGAACAGCTGCATTCTGAACTTATGGTCAAAAGGGCCCCAAATCAGTAGAGAATTTGGTTTTCCCCAAAGGCAGGCTTCACTGATGTGAAATTGTATTTAAGAATCTAAGAGCCTGTTGGTCTGAAATTTAAAAAAAAAAAATTAAAAAGGAAGAACTCACTAGCAAGGCAGAAACAAAACCAATGTAGAAATACTTCAAAAATACTTGTAAAGTAAATGTATTCTCCTCAAATATGTTTATACTTGGTGAAGATGGTAGTACGAATCTACACCCCAATCTTGTTAAGGGATTCACTTATAATGGAAAAAATTAAGTCCCTCAATCTACCTAAACCCTGGGATCATCAGTTCACACTCCTATTGGTACAAAAAGCTCCATCAATTGTCCTACGCTAATTAGCTTACAGTGTAATATGAAAACCTTGCAGGGGATTGGCTAATGTAAAATTGCTGGCAGTGACCTTGGTACACACTTCAAATATTTTTAATCTGTTTAAGTTACAGGTCAAAGGTGATAGGGGCAGTATGCATAGTAAATAAGAGAAGAGTACTTCATCACCTTTGAGCAGAGCTCAGTGTCCCTTCTCCAAGTTATGCAATTGTAAGTCCAGTGAAGGGCCTAATGCCCTACCCACCAACACATTCCGCTAGAACAGGAGAAGCATGGGGTCCGATCCAGTTGTTCCTGATGTACCCTCAGGACCAGAAAGAGACATGCTAGGTGCCCACCACCACCTACTCCACAAAGTCCAACCCACCATCCAGAGACGACCTGGCAGCGGCCATAATGCTGGCTACCTGCCCCCACATTCCTGCTTCCTAATTCAAGGTGGTTCCTCCCCTACCCAGTCTGTCACAGAGGCGATGAAAGGCTTTCCTACTCTCTCTCCTGAAACACAGAATTCACACTGGCATCTGATCATTTTTTACATTTTTAAAAGTGTGAACGTGTTTATTTCCCTTCCTTAAGCAGGTACTTAGCCCTTTCTCATGCATCATCCTTCGCTTTAGCTCCATAACTCTTTAATTTAGTGCCCGACACTTTACAAAGGACTGTGCCCGAGAAGGATAAAAGATGAACAGGAGGCAGTGCTCTTAAGGGACTTGCAAACCAATGACAATTAAAGGCAGCGTCAGGAAGGAGCACTGAAACAGAGAACTGGGCCTGCAAACTGTGGCAGAAGGGACAATTGAGGCAAAGAGACTAAAGTGAGCTGACAAATCCTGAACATGCGGTCAAGAGAAAGCAAACAACCAGTCGGACTGGAAACATGGCTCAGGGAAGAGGCGGCTGCTGGCCTGGAACCAACCTGCGGAGAGAACAGCATATGAGGGCGAGAAGCTGGCACTTAGTTCTTCGGGCAGTTTCTTATGCCCTCCTATTACTTCTTTTCTTTCCTACTTAACCCATGTCCTCCCTGAAATAGAAGAAAAAAGAAAAAGGAAAAGAAAAAGGCACACGAAAGCTTCTGAGTAGTCACTCTATATCCTCATTATGTTCTTTGTGTTTCGAAAAGTTCTCAGTAATATGATAATGGTGGTGGACAATTTCAGGACCCAGGGTACCAACTGTGGCTCTGCACCCAGCCAGTCAGTTAACTGATGCTTCATCACTGACAATTAAGAATCACTTTGACAATCGGAAAATCTGGACTCTCTCCCTCAAGAAAATGCACTTACACAAAAAATGTCAGGAACCCAGATGAAGATCTTTGGCCCTAGCAGTAATTATGGGAGAATAAGAACCCCAAAGACTTGGCCACAGTTTCTAAAGCTAACCAGGAACGCCCATTTCCCCATCCCTCTAGGTAGAACACTCCTTCTTCTGAGTGACAGTAATTATCCTTAGTAAATAAACAAAACGAGGGAATTTCTCCAAGATTTATAATCCTTACCCACTAGAAACAATATAGCTTCCAACTACCGGGCCCCACTCTGTGACAGGCCCTCTGCAGAGCGGGTCATGTGCAGAGTATGAGGCAGCTGCCTGGACAGCAGGTAACAGTTTTCACCCTGTTTCACACACGAGGAATCGAAGCTCAGAGGGGCCAACTGACCCAACTCAATGCTGCCCAGCTGGACAAATGGCAGAGCTGGATTTGGAATTCTGGCATTCTGGCACTCTGACTTACAAAGACCATCTATACTACCTCCCAGCAGAGGGGACCTTATTGATTACTTCAAGAGATCAAAAGATATTACTGTCTCCTAGTAAGTAAACAGTCCAGTCCAAGGGTCCAGCCCAGAATTATACATTCTTTGGGTGTCCAATAAATACTTGCTGAAAGACTAAAGGCAAAACAAACAAACAAACAAACAAACAAACAAAAACGGTCATATGTGGCATAAGACAATTTGGCCAATGACAAACTATATATACGATAGTGATCCCATATGACTACAACGGAGCTGAAAATTCCTATTACCTAGTGAAGTCGTGGCCCATGACTTCAACGGATTTGCTAAGGATGAGGAGGCCAGCAAAAGAATGAAACTACAATGCTGTCTATCATCACACACCAAAATTAACTCAAAATGGATTAAGGACCTGAACATAAGACCTGAATCAACAAAGTGCATAGAAGATAACTAGAAGATAACATAGGAACGAAACCCAAGGACCTTGGATTTACAGAAACCGTCAACAAGGTAAAGAGACAACTATCCAAAATATACAACTACAAACCATACAAAATATAGAAAGAACTCATGCAACTCAATAACAACAACAAAAAACAAACAATCCAATTCAAAAATGGTCAGAGGACCTGAAAAGACACTTCTCCCAAGAGGACATACAAATGGCCAACAAATATATGGAAAGATGCTCAGCATCGCTAGCCATTAGGGAAATGCAAATCAAAACCACAATGAGATACCACCTCACACCTGTTGGAATAGCTGTTAGCAACAGGACAAGGAATAACTAATGTTAGAGAGGATGCGGAGAAAAAGGAACCCTCATACTGCTGGAGGGACTGAAAATTGGTACAGCCACTATGGAAAACAGTATGGAGGTTCCTCAAAAAAACTAAGAATTGATCTACCATATGATCCAGCAATCCTTCTACTGGGTATTTACCCCCAAAGACTTGAAAACCCATGTCTGAAAGATATTTACACACCAATGTTCATAGCAGCATTATTCACGGTGGTCAGGTCACAAAAGCAACTCAAGCATCCTATGATAGATGATTGGCTAAAGAAGCTGTGGTACATATATACAATGGACTATTACTCAGCCATAAGAAATACTGCCATCTGTGACATCACAGATGGACCTTGAGATAATTACACTAAGCGAAATAAGCCCAACAGAAAAAGCCGAAAATCACATATCACTTTTAGGTGAGATATAACCCTAAAAACAACAAACAGGACAAACAGAGATTCATGGTCATAGACAACAGACTAGTGGTTACCAGAGGGGAGGAGTGATGGGGGAGAGGGAAGGTAGATGAGATAAAAGGGGTCAAATAGATGGTGACAAAAAGAAATCTAACTATGGGAGGTGAACACACACTACAATATATATAGGCCTTACTGTTAAATTGTACAGCTGAAACTTACTGAATTTCGTTGACCAATGTCATAAAAAAAAAAAATCAACAGGGCTGTGGTTAAGATGGCACACTTTACCCTGAGTGTAGATGAGGATGACATCGGGGCACTCCCAGAGGTGGTCCCTGAGGACCTGACTAATGAGGAGTTGCTGGAACTGAAGCAGGAACACACCGCTGAAGAGGTGAGAGAAAAGAAAGCTGCCGGAGAAGAACTCCCTGGGAAAACTTAGTCGAAAGTGTAGCAGGAGCCCCTTCAAAAGTCTGACGACACGGACCCCAACACCACAGGGTTTGTATTAATAGAGAGGAATGTTCATGGTGCATTATCTGCTTACAAGCAAATCTATGATAAAAAATTTTTTAATAAGTGAACCACCACACGAAAGAGTGACACCTCTTCAAGAAGAGCCACAGGCAGGTGCTTCAGGAGGTGTTCCAGAAGAAGGCACTGTTATCACAGGAGGTGACAGCGCCATGCCCGTTACTGACCCCGAAGACCTCTCTTGGAACAAGTTGTGGAGGCACAAGACAGCGATGCTGGTCACCCCGACCCTGTGTAGACCTGGGTTAAAGTGTGTAATGTTTAGTTTTTAACAGAAAAGTTTAAAAGAAAAAAACTTTTAAATTTAAAAACAGAATAAAGCTTATACAATAAGGATACAAAACAAGCAAATATTTTTGTATAGCTGTACAATGTGTTTGTGTTTTAAGCTAAGTATTATTTACAAGGGTCAAAAGGTTTTAAAAATGTTTATAAAGTAAAAAATTTACAGAAAACAGATTAATTTATTCCTGAAGAAAAGTGTTTTGTATCGCTGCAGTGCAGTCTAAGCAAGCAGTGTCATGAAGCCCACGGGGTGTGACGTCCCTCGCTGCCTCTCCCGGGCCCCAGTCCTGCAGGCCCCAGCCACGGCCATGCCCTGAGCAGGTGGCACCATGCTTACCTTTCATGCTGCATCTTTACTATGCTGTTTCTGTGTTTAGATACACAAACACTCATCATTGTTACAATGGTGCCTACTGTAATCAGGACAGGAGCGGTGGGCTGCACCCCACAGCCCTGTGTGTGGGGGGCTGCGCTGTCCGAGTGCATGTGAGTGCTCTGTGATGTTCGCACAACGATGAAGTCACCTAACGACACGATTCTCAGACTGTATCCTCATCACTAAGTGACGTGGGCAAATGGGATAACAGTCTTTTAAGGGTTCCATGGGAATATTTGTGTCTCAGCTTGGGCCTGAGTCACTGTCCTGTTTCTCACTGGTCCTCTCTCTCCAGCCAGGCAGTGCCCCTCAGCCCTGATTACGTTGCACCCTCATGTGCAAAGGTCTGCAACATATCAGCGAGGCAATGAGATAAATTAACAGTGAAATTTCAACAAACTGTGGTCCAGACAGTCTTCCCCGCATGTTCCTATTCTTCTCTGGAAGCACATCACCCAGAGACCAGCCATGTCACTGTGCGACAGCTGTCCACACAAGACTGCCAGCCACCCCTCCGAGCACGCACATGTGCGCCACCAGAAGCCCACTGAGGCCTGGACCCAGCCATTTCCATCTTTCTATGGCTGCTGCTCAGCTCCCTGGACCAAGGAAAGCAGTAATCATCATTTCAAATAGAAAGACGTTTGTGCTATCATCACAAGGAGAAAAATTTGTTGCTTTCTTTTATTTTCCTTTTTCTTACACCTGTATGAGAAGATGGACGGTAGCTGAAACCACTGTGGTAATCATTTCACGATCATTATAAATCAAACCAAAACAAATTTAGTGAACAGTGAGAGACGACACGAAGGCTTCAGAGCCAGAACACCAAGCTTCCAAAAGAACTCACACACTCCTCCTCGGACGTTCAACAGTATGGGTCCCCGCACCACGGACTCTGCCTGAGTGTCAGGGAAAAGCAAATCGTAGCACGTAATCTAAAACGGTGAAGCAAACGGGAGACGAAACGAGGCCACGGTCTCCATGTTACTCTAAACCAGTGGTTCTAATTTTTTTGGGTCATGAATTCCTTTGAGAATTAAATGAAAGCTACATATCCTCTCTCCACAGAAAATAAACAACCACAATCTGGCTCCCACTCTCAACAAACTCGAGGACACACCCCATCAACCCCTTAGGGGTTCACAGACACTGGAGTTCATAACCTTCGCTTAGCATCTGCATTTCCCACCTCGTCTAACTAGAGGCAACCCCAATTCACCAGCCATTTTGGTTTCCAGAAGTCATTCCGACACTAGGGACACTGAAGGGAGAGGATGTGCCAGCATTCAAGTCCAGTCTCTCACCAGCACCCGCCACTAAGGCCCCTACTCCTCCTGCTGCCGGATTCACGTTAGTTAACGAGCCACAATAACCAACTGGGGGGTGAGGATGCTCTATCCTCCCCGCAACTAGAACGTAAGAAATCCTAAAGCTGGGGTTATATCCGATAGTATTACATGTTCCACCTACGGCTGATGATTAATAACTGTTGATTGGTTTACTAAAGAACAGACTGAAAACAACCTTTACATTATCTCTTATGGTAAAATGAGATATATATTAACATCATACAAGATAAAAAATGCCATATAACTAGCAGATTTTTAAATACTTTTTAAAATTGGATCTGAGAACTTGAAATACAAGAAACCTGTTAAAAAAATGTGCTTTCTCATCTGTAGTTCTGATTCTCCCTCGATGGCAGGTATGTGGCCATCTGTGGCACATATGCTGGCATACAGCAAACTACAGCCACAGTCCCTAAGGACGTGAGGAAAATGGCCGGTGGAGCCTGAGAGGGTGTGACAGGAGTCTCACGTCTTCTTGTAGAGATTCTGGGGCTACATGCTTCCAGATGAAACAATGAAAAGCACAGTTCTTACCTCGAAGAAGCCTGAGACACAGTGGGAGAAAGAGTACAGAACAAGGCAATGAAAACAGTGAGAAGCACCATGTCAGGGGGAAGCTAAGGCAGAGCTGCCCACGGGGGTCCACAGTAGCCTTTCTTGGGAAATCAGGTCTAAGCCAGACCCCAAGAATGAAAAGGAATTGGTTAAGCTTTTTTTTTTTTTCTTTTTAGGGGTTCTTGGTTTTTGACTCAGTTTGGTTCGGGGTAAGGGGTGGTAGAAAGAGAATATGCCAGAAAAAAAGGAAACTACATGAAAAGGCCCAGAAGCAACGATCTCCAGGGGACGTGAGGTCGTCGGGCGTGGCTGGACCACTGAGCTTAAGGAAGGATGGGGACAGAGACTGCGCGGGCTCCTGCAGGGCCCTTATGTAGCCCAAGTTCATGTATGCCACCCCACTTGGTGAAGTCACAGACCCTGGATGCTCTAGCTTTTCCTGGCTTTGTTCTTTTAAACTTATTTGAAACAATTTTACATTTACAGAAAAGTGGCAGATATTACAAGGGTTCCCACACGCCCTTTACCCATCTCCCCCATGTTAGTATGACCACGGCATACATGTCAAAGGAAATAAATCATCTTTGGTACAAAAAACTAAACTATAGGCTTTATTTGGATTTTTACTAGTTTTTCCATTCATTCTCTTCCCTGTTCCAGGATCCAACCCAAAATTCCACATTCCAGTTAATTAAAAAACTTTTTTAAAATCCCTTCCTTTACTTCTGCATACCAGTTTTATCATTTATCATTACTCTCTCTAAGCCCCATCTCCCAACATCGCCAGCCCGCTCAGAAGATAAATACATCATTTCAGAACAGAATGAGAGTTACCAAAACAAATGATATGGAGAAGGAACTATTAAGGACTCAAGGATATTTAACAAAAAAATGAAGTCAGTGACATTGGCACATGGCAAAGATGCGCATATCCTACGCATGTGCGCACGCACACACAAACTCCATTTATAAAATGAACGTAGCTCAAGGTGTCACTTACACCACGGAAGAGAAAAGAGACTTAAGAGACCCATTTCTGCTTCTGCAGTATTGCCAGCAAGTAATAAATCCCCACTGCTCTCTCTTCAAACATCCCAAGCACCCCAAGAAGGAGTCAAGCCGAAAACACCAACTCATCCTTAAAACAAATGCTGGCACAATCACTTTGGATGTGGAAGAGGAAAGAAGGATGAGTCATCCTCTCCTTCCTAGATTTAAGGACTCTAAATGATAGGACAAAATTCCATTATGTCACAACAATCTTTATAAAGGCACTCAACCAATCTTAGTCACACCTCTCTGTTTGTCACATTATGACCTGCATTCTAAGCCTCCATCTCTAAAACGCCCAAGCCTCCAACAACCTTGCCTGGTGTCGAGCTCTAGAATCAAAGATGAATGCTGTGTAAAAAACACTGCAACGTTAACAAAAACTGGCAATTTTTTCTACCATTAAAACACAATTGTTAAAATGGTTATCCTTGGGAGGCAAAATTTAAGGATATTTAAACTTTCCTACATATTTCAGCCATTGAGGGCGATGTATTAAACATTCATCAAATACAGAGGGAGTATGGTCCTGTGCCAGAGCTAGAGACAGGAAAAAGAACAAAGGAAAACTTCCCTGTGAGGAAGAGTCTGGATCCGCACCTCCAGGTGCTTTGGCCACTTAAAGTTTAATCAAAGGTAAATACAATTTAAAATTCAGTTTCTCAGTCCCACTAGCTACATTTCAAGTAGAAACAATGTGGCTAGGACAGCAGAAAGTTCTAGTAGACAAAGCTGACTTAAAGAGAAGCCCTGGTACCAATTTGGACCGTGGAGGGAGGAAGGGAGGATTTGTGAAGACGAGCCTTCCAGGCTAGCTGATGTCAGTCCACACATGCCACTGGCCCTTCCCTTCAGCATCCCGCAATACCAAAATTTCCAGGGCTAGTCTCCTAAAACCAAAAACAAAACACTTCAAAGAGGCGTTACAGAAATAGATTGGGCAACAGGCTTTGACTGAATTTTGTTAAGATAAACTTAGATGAAAATACCTTAAAACAAACAAACTAGATGATAAAATCTAATTAGGACCTCACTAGAAAGGAAGAAGAGAAAATGAAACTGGTACTAACTGCTAGATCATTCTGGAGATCATTCTAGAAATATTTAACAGGTAAGCTAAACGAGGGTTCAAGGGGACAAACCAAAGAATGCACTATGCTCATCCAAATACCGCATCAAGGTCAATACCTGAAATCACAGGTAATTAACCTGAGGGGCGAGGGAGAGAGAGGGAGCGCACACAAAACCAGCCTGGCAAAGCTGTATGACAGCCTGGCACTTTCTAAGCGGGGGGGAGTTTCTCTGAACCCGCTTATATTACCTAATGCACTGCCTCGGCTTCCACATCTGTAAAATGGGTACAAGCACAGTACCTATTTCTGAGGTCTGGTATGCGATTCCTTAATACACGTCAAGTGACTAAAACAGTGCCTGGCATATAAAGAGGATGAAGGAAGTGTTGGCCATCAGGAGTCTCTGAGGCCCTCGTCTCATCCAAAGGAGTTGAAGGATTTCCTAAGGGTGAGTGATGCTGTGTTGACTGTCATATCAGGAGGTAGGTTTTGAAAAGTCAAATCTGTCACAAGCTGAGCAAGTTACGCAGACACCTTCCAACAGGGTCCTCTGGGCTGTGATGATGCCCAGAGCCACAGGGCATAGCTGCGAGAAGTTCAGGCTGGTTTCAGGATTACCGCTGTATTCCTGACATCAGGATTTAGGATATTGCTGTTCAATTTTTTCTAAAATCAGCCTTGTCTGTCCAGCTAGACTATTCTGTCCTTCATTGAGGCATTATTTAAACACCCATGACAAGTCAGGCACTTTCCTAGGCAAAGGGGAAAACAGAAAACAACAGATCCCTAGCTTCAAGGAGCAGAACATAACCGCTCCACTCCTAGGACTTTCTCCGACAGCTAGAACCGCACACGTGCAAAATGACATATATTCGAGTGTGCCTTTTAGTGCCGACTGTGAAAGCAAAGAACTGGAAACAAATCAAATACCCATCAACAGGAAACTGGCTAATTATGGTCTATCCGCATAATGGAATACCATGAGGCTGTAAAAAAGAACAAGGAAGATTCCTTTGTGCTAACACAGAACAATCTCCCAAAATAGTCCGTGAGAAAAAGGAAGATGCGGAATGATAATTATAGTATGCTGCTATTCACGTAGAGGAGGAGGGAGGCCATCCATATTTATATTCCCTTGTTTGTATGTGCACAGAGTATCTCTAGAAGGAAAAAAAGTCTCTGGTAAAAAAAACTGATGTTCCTGAAGGGGACAACTGGGTGGCTGGAGAACAAGGATGAGAGAACAGCATGTGACTGATAACAGCTGAGGACCCCAGGAAGGTCCGAGAACAGTGGACACCTGTGGGCACGCTGAAGGATGAGTGGGAAACTCATCATCAGAGAAGGGCTGGTGAGGGCGCCGCTGAGAACGGGCTTCGTGAAAAATGCAGCAGACAGGAAAGCGCCCGTTCCACAGACCGAGATGCCTGCGACTGAGCAGGTGGACAGAGCAGCTGCCAGGGTTTCTGTGAGCCACACTAAGCACCTCACCTTCACCTTGCAGGCCATGGAAACGCACCGAAGATTTTTAAGCAGGGGACTGCTACGGTCATGTTTGTTCAGTGACTCCTGTGACTTGAGAGGAAAAACAAGAGAGGAGATGATGGGGTAAAGGCCATTCTGTGGGAGATTCCTGACGGCAGGCAGGACATTGCGTCCCGGGACTCCCGGCGGCACACGGCATTGACCGGCGGCGCCCCCAAGCAGCTCCCCACTTGAGAACAGCGACCCCGCCAACCACGCACTCAGCTTCTCACAACAATCCTGTGAGGCAGACATTAGAATTTTTATCTTCTACCAGTGAAAACTTAGGCTCAGATAAGTCGCACAGCTTGTTTAAGGTGACAAAACAAATGGAGGAAGTGGCATGTGAATCTATGCCTGGCTGTCTGGATATCTGGCCTTTGGCAAAGTTCTCCCTAGTCCGTATATAAAAATGAGAATTAGACACATACCTATGTATGTCCATGTCAGGCTGCCACCTTCTTTGGGAAGGGTTTTTATCCTGATATTGGACACTATTTTTTAAATAACGTAACGGAAAGAAGAATTTTCTTTCTTTTTTTCTTAACGACCTCCTTGGCAAAATTAAAAACTGGTAACTTTGTATTTGTTTCTCCACCACTATATTCTTCTACTGGTATATAAAAACCAAGCCACTGGGCTAATCGTGACATTTACAAAGTGTTTACCATGGCCCGAGCGTTTAAAATGAAGTATACGTTTTAATAAGCACAGTGACCCTATGAGCAGACACTACTGTATTCTTTTTATGAAGGATTAAAAAGGGGTCTGAGGCCCCAATGTTTAAGTGCCACATCTGAGGGTGCAGAGCTGGCAGGAGGAGAGGTGGGGCAGGGACTCCAACCCAGGCCATGTGTCGTAATGAGAGACAAACTGAGGCCTCAGTTCTAACCCGTGAATACCAATCTGACCTCCACGACTGCTATTTGGCCTGTGACCACTACTAACGTTTAGATATATGAGGCTCTTATTGGTCAGAACTCAAGACTGACCGTTACCAGGGGAGATGTACGAGACCACAGATCACCAGCACGTGCTGCTCGGGGACTCAGAATGCCGTCCTGCTGCTTGTGCAGCCGTCTAACGCGCTGGCGTCCCCAACCCGCTTAATTACCAGTTTCACCTCCTCCTCCCAGAAAACTGAAAGGCTTTCCAACTCACAGTTCCCACATTCACTCCTGGCATTTAGTTCTTAAAAAAAAAAAAAAATCCAGAATTACAACACAAAAGCCTGTGGCCCGCAGCCTAAGCATACAGGCCAATTTCACAGATGAGAATATAAATTAAAATAAATGACTTGTCCAAGGTCACAAAGTGAGAAGTGAAATGAAAACTAACGGCAGAAAGGGCTCTTCACATCACCTGAGGAATCCCAAGAACCCAAGGACTGAAAGATTCCAGACCTTGATTTTTTCCCGGTTTCTCTAAAAAATTCTTACCTTTAATTAGACAAATATTGTGCTCCTAGGACGTGTTCTAGGATAAATACGACAGGTCCACAGAACAAATGGAGAAACAGAAGAGGGTAAAAGGCTGATGTCTGGGTGTAACCCCCTCATACCACACGCTCCCCCGTGAAAGAAACGACCAGTAAATAAATCAGGATATGTGTACATCAATATCTTATTAAATAACAACAGCAAAAGCAAACAAGGTGAAATTTCAAATCTCCAAACTATTCCTTATTTGAGATAAAACATGAACCTGGACCACTCTCTTAAAAGGTTCTTCTCATAATAAGATGAAATCTATCTTCCTAGTCGACGCATTCTTGAGTTGAAATGTTTACTCACACTGAACTCTTCAAGATAAGATCAGGAAAAAAATCAGGCCGTTGGCCTTCTAAATTTTTTATTTTCTGATACAGAAACAGGGTGTTCCTTGTGTTACCTGTGAAAGAAGAATCGCTTTTGTTTCATAAATGGCGTATGAACTCTGAGAGAGGAGGAGGCATGTTTTGTAGAACTGGTGCTCTAAACCATGTAGACGCTGAAACATTGGTTGAATGGGAAAGAAAAGGTAAAAATAAAAACTTGCCTCCCTATATCTCTATCCTCTGAAGCTACAAAGAACTAGTTTATTCTCTTCCTGCTTAATAGCCCTTAATTATTTAAATATTTAAAGAAAACGAATTAAATATATCAAATAAATAGAATTATTTAAATCTTATTTGTTTAAAAATTTTTGGCTCTTAAAAGAGAAGATATAACTAATTTTATAGGCATTCCTGATTTTGACCAAGAGAAGGAAAAAGTAATATACTATGGTTTCTCTTAAAATAAGCATGGGGGGCGGGTGGTCGACGTTACTTCCCCTCGCTTCAGTACAGCATAACGCAGCACTCCAAGGCGACAGAAGAGGTGCTCAGTGCAAAGGCTCGGGGTCAGACTGCCTCGGGAACCTATAGGCCATGAGGCCTCGGGCAAGTTCCTTCTGGAAGCCTGTTCCCCTGGCTAAAAAATGAAACGCCACCTACCTCAGAGGGCTATTGTGAGGGGGATCTGAGGGAACACTCAGCAGTCTCCTGGTGCACAGTAAGTGTATTATTATTAATATTAATCAGTTAATATTGCTAGTAATTCAATTATTGTTCCAAGAAAGTGTGACTGCTTCACCTTCAAGGTACTAGACCCCAACAGATCTATTACTAAGTCCTTGCTTTTCAGCTCAATTTTTCCTTCATATGCTTATAATAAAATCAAACAATACAACCACATTGCAAAAAAATTGTTTATTCTTTTTTTCTGAATCAAAAATAGTGAAATTGTTGTGAAAACTTGGGAACTCAGAAAAAAAAATTTGAATCACTCAAAATTCAACAGCGCAGAGATCAGTATTAACAGCAGTTTGGAGTATTTCTTCCACCTTTCCCATTTATATTTTAAATAACTGAAATCTTACTGTTTCTAGTTCTATATCTTGAATTTTTCTAAATTTAATTTTATTTTGTGTGTACCTTCCCATGTCAAGAATTCTCCAAAACATCTTATTTTAATGAGTTCATACTTTTCCATAAAGCAACTAATCCCTGAAGGCTAAAACACTTAGACTGCTTTTTACTTTCGATACACATCGCAACGGTCAACATCTTTGTATATAATCTTTCTTGGTCCATACAGATCCCTGTGAGATCAAGGATCGTACATCTTCTAATACACTGCCGAACAGCCTTCCAGAAAGTTCGCACAGTTTGCCTATCGTGGTATCTCCAGCACTGACCGCAACCTATTTCTTAATTCCCAGCAAACGGACCAAAAAAATCTGGAATTACAACATAGACAAGGAAGATTTGTTATCAAAAGAATGCTTTCGACAACTGTAGTAATTTGTACCAGATCACTATTATCCCATTCTTTATCAGATATGTGACCTTGAGCAAACTTGGAAGTTATAAATATCTTATACACATTTGCATTTATATATTAAAGCTATGACTGAAGTGCCTTCCATATAGAGACTCTCAAATAATTTCCAATTTATTAAGAGGACTTGTGTGGAAAAGGAATTTATGCCCCATAACATGAATGGCGGGGGGTGTTGTACAACACACAGAAAATTCAGAAATGTACACTTAAGATTTATGCACTTTCCTACGTGTAAGTTGTACCTTAATTTTAAGGGGGGGATGAAAAGATAAAGATGTTAAAGGGGGATCTGCACACAAGAATATACATGTATTCCTTGTACACATACACACATCAAAACACAACTACTTTAGTTAAAGCTGCCATTTTTAAGCCTTTGTGGATGCTGACTACTTCTGGGCATATGCCAACAGCCGAGACCCACTCCCGAAGCAGTCAGGGGCCCTTTCCCCTTTTTCCTCATGTATCAAAGGTTTTATCTACATTCCTCAACTGACTGACGGTCGGAGGAAGAAATTTTCTATAGGCCAGCAGCACTGAAGTATTCAGTAATTTCAGGCCATTAAAAATGCTATCACACAAGTGGCATCCATAGGCATTCCACCTACGGATCTAATAAACAGTTTTGAAAAATAAAGGTCTGGCACTGCTTTCATCCCCATGTGTTTAGGTTCACTATTCTCGGTGACATGATTCCCTCGAAGTGAAAGCCACTCCAGCTGAAAATGCGGATTTAAAAATTCTAATAATCTTGTAGTAATGCAGTGCTGACTTTCATTTGTACACAATCAATTTGTTACTGAACAAAGAATCAATCCTTTTTAATTGCCTGTGGCAATTAAGGGTAATCATTTTCTTTTGACTTATTCCTAAGTAGTGTAGGCTGCAATAGATGAAGCCACAGTTTTGACCTTTCTTTTAAATGGAGATGGAGAGAAGTAAAACCCAACAGTATATTTTTTAAATTTTTTACACTTCAGGAGGCTATTAGCAGAAGCTGGCCAACATCACCCCAACATTATTTAATAAGTTTTTGAATTGTAGTTTTTTAAAAAAAGGATTATGGTGAGTGCCACACAAATAACCCAAGGGACAGAGTGTATTTTTATCCATGCATTTCTAGTTACCTAAAGAGTTTTCTCAAGAAAATTTCTCAATTAGGAGCTATTCAGATACTTTTCTATTTGCCAAAGAAAATACAGATTTAGGAGTCACTTCGCGATCAAACATTTCTTCTTTCTGTTAGACAAGTTCACTTATAAACAATTTTCATATACTTGGGTTTGAATCCAGATAATAAATTGTTCACCTTTTTCAACATGCTGGCAAAAACACAAGCTGGTCCTGCAGCTGTAGACCCTTTTCAAAATACTATGACACAGAACCTACCATGTGCGTGGGCTCTAAACAGGAAAATCTTTAACATATTAATATGGATTGCCTCCCAAGAAGCCAGGAATTAATCAGAACATTCTATTCAACATTTACTTCCCTCATCCACCCTATAGCGTGTATGTGTATATGTATGCATATGTGTGTGTACAGTTAACTGTATATAACTGACTATCAATTCCTCAAGGAGATGAATTATAGCTTCTTATATTCCAGAGAGGCAAGGCAGACTAATAAAATAAACACACATTTTAGAATCAGACAGACATAGATCCATAACACAGCCCTACCGCCTATTAGCTGTGTAACTCTGGTCCAGACTTTTATGATGTGTATATATGAGGATTAAATGCTGAGCTGGAGAACAAGCCCTCTGTCAGTTTAAAGCCTAAACACGGCCATTAGAGTTGGTGCGCAAATCTCCCACCAATAAAAGAAAAGGCTCTGGTACCTGTTTGGGTTCAATGAATATTATGCAGCGGGGGCCCACTGTGCACAAAGTATTTTGCTAGGTCTGATGAGAGATAAAAGATATGACAGGGCCCCCTTACTCAAGGAATTCACTATCCAGAGAGAGAAGACAATCCAGTATCGTTAGCTATAAAATAACGCAGAATGGAAACCAACTAGTATATTCCCTTCATTTTTGACATGAAGAAACTGCAGCCCAGAGAAGTGAAAATGATTTGGTGGGTCACACAGCCAGTGCCACACGGTCAGCGCCACACAGCAGCAGAGCCGGGGCTGGGACACTACTTTGTTCTTCGCATTGATTCTACATTCTTGACACCATAGGAAGCTGCCTCTCAACTGTTCAAATTCCGTTCCCAAGTGCAAATATTACTATAGTGGCCAATAAGAGGACATTTTCCTAACAAGAATACAGAGTCAGGAGAGCAAAAAACGCACGAAATACCTGTAGCTGCAAAACACCACAGTCACGACTGCTGGAAATTTCATAAAATGAAAATGCTTGTTTCAGTCAAGGAAGAAGAAAGAAATAGACAAGTCTGGCTATTTTCAACTAAAATAAGTATTACTTTCTCATGACGACACCTTATGGTGGCAAAGTAGTACCTGGTTCTCTATGTCAACCTAATGGTATTTCTTAACATCAGAAACAAATAAATGAAAACAGACTGACAGATGCCAAGTTACTTTTAAGAATACTTCATAGATGAAGCCTGATAAAGCACTGTATCAAAAACTAAACAGAAATAAATTTTAGAGAACATAAACATGAAGGATTTGTTTGCATTTCTTAATAACAGCAGTTTAAGACCTACTCAGACCACCGCTATTTGAGAGCCCAGGGTAACAGTGACTCAGCTTGAAAAATTCCACATTGTTTTTAAAAGAGGTATATGGTTTTAGTTATGCAGTTAATACAATCTGGATACCCCTTTCCCCAAAAATTACAAACTTGTTTTCATGCAAATGGCTAGAAGAGAGGCAATGTTTAGTTTACATTTGACAAAGTATACAGTATGGCAAAGGTAATCCAGTCCATTTCACTGCACCTGCCCGCAGTGAGAGCCCCCACCCCCATCCTGGGTTCCAGGGTATAATCTGGGGCTGGGGTGGGAAGTGCAGTAGCATCAGGAGTCCCCGCTCTAACTTGTACCTGACCAAAAACAACAAAACTGTACAACGAGCTGGACGACACTACGCCCAGACCACAAACGTGAAGCCTGCAGAGGTGAAGCGATTTGCCCAGTGTTCCCATTAATCAGGTCACGGCCAAGACCAGAAGGTCTCCCACCTGTATGTCCACACTTGCAATTATGACCGGAAGCCTGTTGCCATGCCCCTTCAGCAAGCCTTCCAGGGGGCCGGAAGAGGCACAGACGCACCACTGTGCTGCCCCAAATCCAAGGGACTTCTGCCGGTCACCTTCCTCTCCCTTTGAGCAGAGAATCTCCAAGTTTAACTATTTCATATAGTGTGAAAAAGGAAATTTAAATAACTAGACTAAATAATCCATAAAACGTCCCACTGACTAGGTAAATTATGACACTATACAGACTGCCAAATGGTGACTGACAACGGTCACCGCACATCACCAGAGGGCCCCGTGAGAAGCCCAACGCCTCTCAGAAGCCATGGCGGACAGAAGAGGGAGAGCAGAAAAGACCAGAAACTCGAGAAGGAAAACCAGTCTCACGTTTTCAATCCCCAACTGTACCGACCTGATGCTTCCCCAACACGTGCGGACTGACCGAACACCTATAAGGCTGGGGTTTACAGGCACCTGTGCAACCCTCACCCCTCCCAAGCTGTCCTTTGCTGAAAGCCGCCATCAGGTCCATGGATCTGCATGCAGACACCTTCCATGTGTCTGCTATGAAGAGGAATGACTATTTTTTGATTTCTTATTGTCCTAAAAACATCATGCCAAGAAAAATTCATCATGCCAAGAAAAAAGAGATGAGTAAAGGAGGGTAAAAAAGCCAAAAAGAAAGGGTTTTTAAAAACGGAAGAGAGGAACTGTCATCAGGCCAAGGATTTTCTAGGCAGGGCTAGAGCCCTTGAAGACGTGTCACTAGGGTGAAGACAGTAGTCTACAGCCATCTCCTGCTCGATACCCTGCCCCCAACTGGCACGCTAACTGTTCCAAAAGGCAAAGGCTATCACCTCAGATTTCAGGAGCACCTAATACCACCATGAAAGCAAATACTGATGCTGGGACTGGAGCCTCTGCCACCATCAGAGCAATCTGACTGTCTCTGGAACATCAGTTACCAGTTCAGGAAGAATAATCAGCTCTTTGTTCTGTCTCCTCTCTTCCTATTATGTAAACTTAGGCTCTGGGCATGCGGAAACTTTCTATGCTGCCAGTGACGTTAAAACTCTGCAACACAAATTTAAGCAGTACTACATATACAGTTGATTTTATTCTTAATTAGCTGCCACTTCCACATTAAAAATAAAAAAAAAAAACAACTATTTATACCAACACAGGGAATATAAACTCCAATAAACTCAGAGAATTAATCACAGTTCGCAAAATACAGAAATGAACAGAAACCAACGGAAATGAAGCGAAATTCTTTAAGTCAAAAATGATGACACATGCCACAGATAATTAAAATTACCAGCCTCTGCTTGTCAAAAAATTTAAAGTCCTAAGAAGTCAGAAGCTAAAAGAGCCAGATGGATCTACTATCCAGTCCCCCTCACTGTCTCACATACAAAATGCTCTAACATGGGACGAGTCAATGGTCCAATTCTGTAGATAACAGTGAACGTTTTTTAGGTCGAATGTGTTCACACAGAACTATTTCTGAATAAGTGCTGAAATAAAGTTTGATCATAGCTCAGTTAAAAAATAAAGTCCTTCCATTAAATGCTTCTTCACAACTGGATGGTTGCTTAAATATGCAATTGCCTTAGGCCACAGGGACAGGGGGAAAAAATCAGGCTTTTGATTTACTTAAGAAATAAAATAAATAAACCTAGAACATGCAAAAGGTTCCCTCTCCTGAGTTAAGGAAGGAAAATGGCTGGATGGCTTTTTGTATAAACAACCTTCCTCTGAATGAACTTCCTAAACCCTACTCCCAACTAAAACCACTGAAGGGTACACCTCCCAGGAAATGAGACCAAAAATCCAATCAAATCAGACAGTTCCCGGCAATCCCTTCTCACTCTATCAAATTGGGTCACTCAAAGGCTCGGGGAGTGCCAGGGCCCAACCCTACATCCCTTATACAACCAGAAGTCCATCGCCCCCAACCCCAGTAACCGCATGGATCTGCCCAGAGGCATCTATCTGTCTTCCAGGCTGGGAGTGCTTGCAACACCAGAGGGCAGAAATATGGGTGACACTTGGCACTCTCTCTTTCAACAAACAACCTCAAAGCCCTTTCCTAACCCAGACACACTACTTTGAAGACCAGGAAGCTGTAGCCTTCCTGGGGCAGGGGCGAAAAAGAAATAGCCCGCCCTCCCAAAGGTCACGCTGCAAACCAGAGGCTGTTAGGGAAGACAGGACTCAAGTGTGGGATTGGGGAGAACTTGAGAGCTGGCCATTACCTCAGCCAGGGGTAAAACAAAAATATGACTTGTCAGCTGGAGGAAAAAAAAGCACACCCCTAAGTTCTCCCAAAGGTGTGGGCCTGGAGGTGGAAGGGGCGAGTACACCTGTCTCTTTACAACAGTGCAGAGAAGAAAAGGAAAAGCCAGACCTGCGAGCAGCCGCCCTCTTCTTTTCCCAAGGACACAAAGCAGCGAGGCCCAGGGAACTGCAGGGGCTGGGGAACAACATGGGAGAGGAAAAAAAGCAGGGCGAGGGAAAAGGATCCACCACTTACTACTAACCTTGGGGAAAATGGGGATGGGTGTGGGGGACACTCTCAGACTTTAGAGATCAATACTCAGTCAACCAGCCCCCACATATTTACCTAAACCCCTCAAAGGTCCCCTCAGGATAAAACCTGCAGGATTAGGGCACTGAGGGAATCTGCAGTCTAAATCGAAGTCCAGAGAACCCTCGGCCAAACCTGACCCCTTCCCTTCCAGAGCTGGGGATGGAGACTAGAGGCAGGCACGCTTGAAGAGAGGGAGCACTCAGTGGGGAAATGGCGAGTCAAGGTTGGGGAGCTGGAAAAAGCAAGTCTAATAGGAACTAAAATGAAGAGAAGGAACCTGGTAGGACACGAGAAAAGGAAAAGGTGAGGGAGGAAAATAGTCAACAAGGAACAGACGGGGAGAGGAGATTCAAATGGCAGGGAGCGTCCACCCAAGAGTCAGGAGGATGCAAGGGAGTGGGGGGGGAAGCAGGCAATGACAGCAAGGAATGGTTAAGACATCTCTAACACTGGGCAAAACTGAGAAAAAGGAGGACTCAAAAAGGAAGTATGCGGCAGGGCAAATGTGGAGGACAAACACAAGAAAGAGAGTGGATTGGAGGTTGAGAGCTGAATCAAAATGGTGGGGGGAGAGATCAAGTGGGAAACTTAAAATTGAGAGGCAATAGAGATGGAAGACAGTCACAAGATGACCAGGGTTAAAAAGGACCCCTCCAAGAGGGGACAGCGGTATCAAAGTGAAAATGGCTTCAAAAAAAATAGGCGAGCAAGTGGACAGCTCCAAAAGGGGTAGAGCTGGGAGAAAGACATTCAATAGAAAAGATGAGGCAGAAATGAAAGAGCAGATGCAAAAGGGTGTTGAGCAGGTCGGTGGGATGCAGAACAGAAAAGGAGAGATCAAAGAGAAGTTATCCATGGTTTTAGTGAGGTAGAGGGCAAGTCTAAAAAGGGCCAAAATGGAGAAGAGAGGACTTGGAGAAAACGAAGGCTGGAAGCAGGTCTTAAGCAGAGAAGAACTGAAGGGGAGACAGGTCAAAGAAAAGGGGAGCAAATGAATGGCACAGTTCAAGAGCGCCATTGAAAAAGTGAGGAGAGAAAACTTTCAGATCACTGGGGCAGACCCCGGCCTCCACGGTGCAGACAGGCTAGGTTAGGGGTACCGCAGAGAAGCGAGGGGCAGAAATGAGAGCGGTAGGGTCAGAGACCGGGAAGAGGCTGCTTCGTGGAAGGCAAAGTAGGAAAGCAAGCAAGTGGGTCTGGGGCACAGCAAAAGCCGAGGCTGGGTAAAGGGGCAGAGAGGGAAGGCAGAAAGGTGAGAAGAGGCAAGACTCTGAACGGCAAAAGGCAGCAAGATCTGAGAAGGGACGGAGACAGCATGGTGCGTCGGCGTCCAAGAGGGAGCTGGAAGCAGACTGGGGCATGGAAGGGGTGGTCAGGGAGCTCCGGGTCATTCCTGGGGTGCAGCATGTGTTGTGAGTGGGCAACGGGGCCAAGAGCGAGAGGGAACGAAGTCCAAGGAGAAGACCTTGGGCAGCAGTGCCTAGATGGACGGAGTCTCAGAAGGGTCTCCGAGCAGGTGGAACCGCAGGTCCTAGAGGGACAGCTCCTGGTGATGCAAGAGATTCTGAAAGGAGATAGGTCAAAGAAGGGGACAGGTTCGCAGGGTGATGAGTGGAGGCGCTGAGGAGGAAGAGGGGGTCACGATCTCCAAGTGGGAGTCCAGAATTAAGGGATGTAGAAGGGTCGCTGAGGAGGTGGGTCCCACGAGCACTGCAGAGTCCAGAGGGGCGAAGCGGAAAGTGGGGGGCAGAACTGGTAGCGGAGTGGCCGAAGGGGGAGGGAGCAAGGCAGAAACCGAGATCGCACCGGGTCGGGGGGTACGGGCCGACGCAGGGACGGCTGGGCTGGGGCGGTCACGGGCAAGTCCGAAGGGCGGGCAGGCCCCGCGGGCCAGGCCGCGGCACCACGCGGAGGGGCCGGCGGGGCCGGGGGACTGGGGGGCCGCTCCCTCCCCTCCCCCTCCGGCTCCTCCATTGTTCGCGGGCTCCGGGCCCCGCCGTCCCCGCCTCCCCCTGGACCCCGCAGCGGGGCGGCGCCCGGCCTCGCCGCCGGGGCCCGCGGGCTCGCGCACTCACCAGCTGGGAGCCCTCAACGCTGCCCCGGCCTCCGGGATCCCGGCTGCGGCGACGGCGGTCCCGGCGCCATGTTCTGCTGCTCCTCGTCCAGCGGCGGCTGAGGCGGCGGCGGCGGCGGCGGCGGCTCGGTCGGCGGGGGACCAGGCGGACCCTCCCTCGCGGGCTCCCTCCTCCGCCTCCTCCGCCTCCTCCTCCCGCCGTGCCGCGGCTCTCCCTCGGGGCGGGGGGCGGGGAGAGGACGGGGGAGGGGCGGGAACCAGAGGGAGGGCGGACCAGCCTCGCTCGCTCGCGCCCTCGCTCCCTCCCTTCTTTGCAATGGCGGCGGGGGCGGCACCTCCTTCCTGCGGCCGCCGCTCCCGCGCGCGCGCCCCCTTATCACTGCGCGTGCGTGGCGCGGGGACCGTTGCAGGAGGATAACGGCCCCCGGGCGCGCGCGCCACGATGCAACCGCCGGCCGCGCAGTGTGAGGAGAGGGTGCCGCGTGCGCTCCCGAGGGGCTCGCGGCCGCGGCCTCGGCCGCGTGCGCCCCGAGAAAAAGCCGCTACTGCGGTAGCTGTGGCGCAAGAGCGCCAGGCGCCCCGCGAGCGGGCCGAGGGAGCGGGTGGGTGAGTGCGCGTGCGCCAGAGGGGCTGCCCGCGGTCGCGGCCACTGGCACGAGGCGGAGGGCGTGGCCCGCGGCATGCGCGCGCGCCCCTGCGCGCCACACAAGCAACCGAACCCACTCCACGCCGGCTCTGGGAGAAAGCGGGAGGTGAGAAGCATGGCCCAGCAGCGGGGACGAAGGGCGCAATCCCGCTCGCGCGGGACCTGGCGAGCCAATGAGAGGACAGGGTGGGTGGGCTTGCCGTGCGGGCTGCAACCCCCAGGATAACGGAGGAGAGACGTCACGTTGGGCGGTGGGGCGGGGCTGGGGAGGGGAGCGCCCAGCGAGAAAGTTGATTGGGGTACACGGGGAGGCGTGGTCAGCCCAAGCCTCGTAGTTCGTCGATGTTGAAGGAGCTGGCCGGGGAGTGCGTGCTCTTTCCCCTGGCGGCGGAGGGACTCTGCAGGCAACGCTCGCGTTGATACAATCCGTCCTGGATTCTGTGATCCGCTGATCCCCGGGAGGGGGCGAGGGCCCGGTCCGCTCTGCGCCCCGTCCTCCCAACCAGCATGGTGCAAATGACTGCAAATCGAATGTCAGTTTGGGCCCCTAGAGGAGAAATAGTGATGGCAAGTTTGCCGTTGTAACCCTTGAGTTCCTTTGAACTGCGTGCGGATAGGTTCCTTTGGGACCTCTCCGGAAGTACGGATCATGGAAGATGAGCGTTCTGGGCGACTAGTCAGTATGTATGGAATGCAGGAAGAAAGGCTAGGGTTTCTATTGCGTTTTGCGTTTCTTTCCCCGATCTCTTCATCTATAAAATAGATTACTCTTACCTCTCATAGGGTTGCTGTGAGAATTAAATGAATTATATTTGTAAAGCTTTGAATCATACCTTGCTCTGTAAGAGGTGATGCACTGAACTTTTAAAACACTCATTAAATAAAGATTTTTTGATTACTGATCAAGGTCTTTTCCATTGACCTTTTAAAAAATTTAGCACTTTTAATGTATGAAATCTGATTTTTAGTTGTTAGTGACTTTTTAAAAAAGTTTGTTTTAAGCACTGTGGGCCAAACAAATCAAGTGTGTGGGCCAGATTTTCTTTAGGCAGACACTGCAAACCCTGGTTTCTAAGTGATTTTGAGGTCACTTGAGGGAATGCCAGAAAGACTGTGGGGAGGGGACACCAGATTTATAAAGATTTATAAAGATAATGCTAATGCAGTCTTCCAGGTCTTTCCAGTTTGGGGAAATTTGTGAATTGATAGCACCTGGAGAAGAGACGACTGGGCTCACTCACCGGACCTAGATGCCCATCCACTCTGCTTTTTCCTTCAAGTCTCAGATTGAAGTCACTTCCTCGGTAGCCTCCCAAATTTGGGCTGACCCCTCATTCTTTGATAAAAATGGGCACTTTATGTTAAGCAACGTTCTAAAGCACTTTAAACGTGTCAACTCACTTGATCCTCCACAACACTTTATGAGTAGGTTATTGTTGTTCTAAGCTAAGGCAGAGAGGTGACATCACGAGGAAGATGCAGATCCGGGATTCAAACCCAGACAATTGGGTAGATTACATCTTCATACTTCTTCATAGCACTCCCTCAGAGTTTGAAGTTCTGTATTGGTATCACCATTTTATGTGTGAGCCCTTTGAAGGCAGGGATTCTGGCTAGCTTCTCAGTCTGGCTAGTGACCCATGATAAATACTTGTTAATGAATAAATTAAAGAATCCAACGCCAGACAAAGGATGATGGCAGGCACTGGGGGCATGGTAGCCAAAAAGACAGTCCTCGTCCAACGACTAACTCCTACCCCTCTTTCAACCACTAGCTCAGGTGTCCCTTCCTCCAGGAAGCCCTCCCTGAACTCCCAGGTTGGATCAGGCACCCCCTCTAGGCTCCCACAGCCCGTTTGAATCTTCAAGTCCTGACCACCCTGGGTTGTCCCTGTCCAGTGATAGGTCTTTCGCTCCCACTGGACTGTGAGGACAGAGCTGGAACTGTCTCATTCACCGCTGATGTCCCCCAGAACAGGTCCAAGCACAAGGCAGGGGCTCAAGCAGGATTTTCCTGAATGAAGGAACAAGACCATCAGAGAGGGCCTTCCCAGCTCTGCATTTCTTTCCAGTGTGCAATAGGGTAGGTGTCAGCTTAGCAAGCCAACCACAGGAAGCAGACTTCCCTGGAGGCAGGCACCCCCACGCACCCAACTAGCCTCCACTCTAGGATAAACAACAGAGTGAATGCTTAGCCTAAAGTAGTGCCGACTGCTGGTATGGGCCACTGTCAAGAATTCCCAAGCACTGCCCTATAGGGCCCAATGACTGCAACTGACGGTCACACCAACCAGAGGGCTGGGAGAGGTGCACAGACAGAAAATTTCACAAGACTTGTGCAAAGAGGGTGGAAGTGCCGGAGCATATTTTCTCTCCATTTCTCAGAAAGAATCAGAGTGTGGGGACCAGGTCTGCGCTAGACCAAGGCCTCGGTGAGCTCACAGCGCCGCCTACAAACCGAACTGAGGAAGCTGCAGAAGCTGCAGCTAGCTAGCTGATGCTACTGGAGACGGCCAAGAACTGTGAACTCTTCCGCCAATGGCCAGAAGGGTAGCCAATCAGGAGGAAGGAACGGGAGGCGGGGATGCTCTGCTTACCTGCATTATCCCAGCGCCTGGCCAGTGCTTGACAAATAAGTAGTAGGCACGCACCGTCCTATGGAAGAACGAACGATGAATCTCTCAATTTATATAAACTTTACAAATTGAAATGTAATATGTGTACCGAGACGTACACAAATCACAAGTGTACATTACAATAAATATTCACAAAGAACACACGCCTATAACCAGAACCCAGATTAAGAAATGATACAACCAATTCAATGGCACTAAGTACTATTCAGAATTTTGTAAATCATTACCACTATCCATTTTCAGAACTTTTTAATTGTACCAAATTGAAACTCTACCCATGAAACAATAACTCCCCTTTTTGCCTCTCACCCATGCCCCAGGCTCTGATAATGTGTATTTTACTTTTTCTATATATAAATTTACCTGTTCTAGGTACCTCATGTAAATGGATTCATACATTTGTCCTTTTGTGTCTGACTTATTTCACTTAGCATGAAGTTTTCAAAGTTCATCTATGTTGTGGCATGTATCAGAACTTCATTTCTTTTTAAGACTGAATAATATTCCACTGTATGTATATACCACATTTTATTTATCTAGTCATTGATGGACATTTAGGTTTTTGGCTATTGTAACTAACATTGCTATGAACATTTATGTACAAGTATCTGTTTGAGTTCCTATTTTCAATTCTTTTGGTTATATACCTAGAAATAAAATTGCCGAGTCGATTTTATGTTTAATTTTTCTAAGGAAACACCAAACTGTTTTCACCAGTGGCTATACCATCTTACATTCCCACCAGCAATGTATGAGGGTTCCAATTTCTTCACATCCTTGCCAACGCTTGTTATTTTCTGTTTTGTGCATGTGAGCATGTCTGATAATTGTCATCCTAATGATTGTGAAGTGATATCTTATTGTGGCTTTGATTTGAAACCTGTAAAGACTTGTGATGTTGAGCATCTTTTCATGAGCTTATTGGCCATTTGTATATCTTTCTGGGGAAACGTCTAAGTTCTTTGCCCATTTTTGAGTTGAGCCGTTTGTTGTTGGGTTGTAGTTCTTTATAAACTTTGGATATTAATCTCTTATCAGATATGTGCTTTACAAATATTTTCTCCCAGTTGATGAGTTGTCTTTTTACTCTCTTGATAGTGTCCTGTGATGTACAAGTTTTTAATGTTTTTAAAGTTTTTCATTTTGATGAAGTTCAATTTATTTTTTCTTGTGTTGCTTATGCTTTTGGTATCATGTAAGTCATATAACTTTCAAAAAGAAAAATGTGGCAGACATTATTCAAACTTAACATCATCAAGTATGAGACAAGTAAATAACACATACTTCCAATAGAATCCTCTGAGAAGGACACAGCATCACTTTTGTGATATTCCTGCCAAAACAAAACAAAGTCAAACCTGGATCTAATCATGAGGTACATGGACTCTTCAAAAATGCCAACATCTTGAAATACTGACAAGGCAAGGGAACTGCTCCATATTCAGTGAGGCTAAAGGAACATGACAATTAAATGTAACCTGTGATCCTGGATTGGATACTGGAACAAAAAAAAAAATCTATGAAAACTATTACTGAGATGCTCAGGGATATTTTAATATGCAGCCATATTAGATAATATAATATTAATATTAAATTTCTTTAATGTGTCATTTTATTGTGTTTATGGAGATGTCCTCATTCTTAGGAATATTGAAGCACAAAATTCTTTTGGGATGAAATGGCATGATGTCTGCAACTCACTTAAAAATGGTTCAAATCCATATATATATATATATATAACACACATATATGTAGAGAGAGAGGGATGGTAGCAAGATGTCAATGGTCGGCGAATGAGGTGGATAGTGCATTGAAGTTCATTGTGCTAATATTACAACTTTTTTGTTGATATGAACATTGTCTATATAAAAAGTTGGAGAGATAAATAAAAAGAAAAGTCAAACGATACAATGTGTAAATATCACTCTGCGCCTCCCTTTGTTTCTCCAACAACATGTCTTGGGGATCATCCATGTCAATGCAAGAGATCTCTCTCATTCATCTTAACTATATTTTATGAAACTGCATGTGGACTAATTGACTTTTCCACTATCAAAGCATATTTTGTCTCTTTCCAATTCTTCCCTATGACAAGAAGGATGTAATGACATATCAAAGGAGATAATTTTTCTAGGGCCCATATGAAAGTGCTGGGACTGGTCCTTTCTGTCTATATCTGTGGAATGTCACCTCAGACTCCAAACCACTTAGACCGTGAGATTTTGGGGGGCAGAGATAAAGTCTGTGCCCCTGCTCAGATACTCTGCTCAACTCCCACATAATCATTACTTGATTAATTGCTACTCATCTTCTGATCACTGCTCAACTAAAACTCCTAATGGGAGGTTGTCCCTAAGTCTTCAGTTAGGCCAGGTGCCTCTGCTTTGAGCAATTGTGGTAGCCAGCCTCCAGTATAGACAGCAATGATCCTTACCTGGTGGTATTCACAGCCACTCCTACCAATAAGATATTGCTGAAATAACAGAGTGTGACTTCTGACTCCCAAATTCATGTTCTTATACTACTGTCCATCTTCCACAGGGAAACGCTCAATGTGTTTTAGACAAAGCACCGTGTGAGCACTGACTGTTAACACTTTTAGCTCCCCCAGCGCAGTTTTTTTATTTAAAACTACTATTCCCAGGATGCCCTTCACGCTTTGGAAGCGGCGGTGGGGGGAGTGCGTGTGTGGAGGGTATCGGAACTACATTTTCCAGAATGCAACGCCCACCTTGCAGCCTGCCAAGCATTTCGAGAATTGTAGTCCTCCAAAGAGGTGCACTCACAACTCCCAGCATGCCTTGGAGCCTGAACCGTGTGATGGGAAAAGGACAATCGTGCAGCATATTGGGGAAAAGGACCGTCACTTTCCCCGGCTTGCCGCCAGGACAAGCAAATCCATTCTTGGGACTACAATTCCCAGCGGGCTGTGCGCTAGAGGGCATGCTGGTTCTTCTGCCGGAAGTCCGCTCTAGCCCTGGGTCCCCCAACTGCTTCCAGAGCCGGAGCCTCCCAGTCGCCGCGGTACCGGGGCAGCTGGGGTCCGGACGGGGGTCGCCATGGTAACGGGGGCGCGCTCACGCTGGGTACGGGAGGAGGGTGGGTCCACGCGCAGATACTGGAGGCTCGATTGAGTACTGACAACCCCCCACCGCCGCTGTGCGATGGTCTGGGCCGGGCGCGGACTCTCGGGACTGGGGCAGATCAAAGGCCGGGAAAAGAGGAACTGAGCGATGGTTCTGGGCGCCGGGATGCAGCGGGGATCACGAGCCTGGGGGGCATTGGAGACCAGGTACCAAGGAGAGAGAGCCGTGCGGGTGAGAGACATTGGAAATGATCCGGGAGGGTTTTGAACCAGGGAGGCATCTGGCGAGGCGGAGGCTCGAAGATGAGAAGAAATTGGAGGTGAGGAGGGTCGTCCCAAGAGGAGGGTCTCCTGGGAGTGTGGCAGGAGCGGGAGAAGAGTGCGAGACCTCGGGATAGAAGAGAAGGTGTCTATAGAGGCAGGAAGCTGGCCCTGCAAGCGGAGGGGAGTGTTGAAACGGGTGGGATACTGCTGTTGAAAGATAACCTTACTGGGAAGAGACTGGGCAGTGCAGACGGAAAATAGACAGCTGTAGAGAATGGAACTATAGAGTCGGGTCAAGTGCCTCAAAGGGGAAGACAGGTTGGAGGTAGGGAGTGGATACTAGAAGTGAAGGGGCACCATGGAACGGGTCTTTCCCAGAGGAAGTGTGTTGGGGATAGGGAATAGGCATGGAAGTGTGAGAGGGGAGCATGAGGCTTTTGGAGCAAGGACTGGGTTTGGCAGTATTAGTTTTGGCAGCCCTCCCTCCGGATGGGGCTTTGAACTATAGAAAAGGACTCTTTGGTCAGGAAGCTAGTAAAAGAAAAAAGGGCTTAGGTGTCAGAAGAGCTTTCCCTCAACTCTGTAGGTTTGCTTCTAGCTTTCCTTCCTATACATCTTATATATATATCTCTGACTCTGCCCCCAGGCTTTAGCTGCCTGGCACGAGCCTCCTCACCCCTACTGGTGCCCTTTCCCTTCCTGCTCAGGATCCCTCCCCTGCTAGGAAGTGGTTTCCCCTGGCTCAGCAGAAGGAGTTCTTGGAAGGAGAGTGTAATATCCTGTTCTCCACCAGATTGATTGGTTGGGGGAGGGCGGTAGATTATGTGGAGAATGAAGCTTAAAAAAGACAGTAGACTCATGAGGTGGAGGCTCCCACAAAGGGAGTTCACAGCAAAGCCATTGGACTCTTAGCTCTGCTTACTGGCTGTGAAACATTCTCTGAGCCTCGGTTTCTTTGTCTATAAAATGGGTATAAGCATGCCTGTCTTAAACAGAACTGGAGCCAAAGGCAGGTTTCCTAGCTGGGTGAGCTTGGGTGGTCATGTTTTTCTCAAAGTCAAATGAAGATGTGTTATAATACAACTAAGAACTAATACTTATGTATCACTTAGTATGTGCTGCCATTGTACTTATACCCCTTATGTTTATTAACCTGTGCAACAGCCTTATGAGGGAGGGACTCTCATTATGTCCATTATTCAGAAGGGGAAACTGAGGTCCAGAGAAGTTAAGTGTCTTGCCCAAAGGCACACAGTAAGCAGTGTCAGAATTCATTTGGACTCTATAGTTTGTGTTCTCAGCCACTTGGGCAAAACCCCTCAGTCATGATGACAACTAATTTTATTGAGTGGTGAGTATGTCATAGGTACTGTGCTAAGCACTTCTGGCGTTAATTCATTGCATTTTCATCGTAACCCCACGACGGTTGACCTGGTGTTTTAGAACTGTAAGGACAAGTTTCCTAGCCATCACTAATGATAATCATCACAGACACAGAGCACATAATCTGAGCCAGGCACTGTTATGGGTACTTCTCATGTCACTTTCTCCTGATCACACCCTTATGTGGCCCTATTTTCCAGGTGGATAAACTGAGGCACCAAGTAGTCAAATCACTTAAGAAGTGGCGGCTGCTTTGGAAAACAGTTTAACTGTTCCTGGAAAAGTTACTCATAGAGTTATAGCAATAACCCAGCAATTCCTCTCCTAAAGGAAATGAAAATGTATGTCCATGGAAAAACTGGTACCCAAATGATCTTAGCAGCATTGTCACTGTCACCAAAAAGTGGAAACAACCCAAATGTCCATCAGCTGATGAAAGGATGGACAAAATGAGGTCTATCTGTATTATTCAGGCATTAAAAGAAATGAAGTGCTGATATATATATAACATGCGTGAACCTGGAAAACATTACTCTGAGAAAAAGAAGCCAGACACAAAGGGCATTTTTTATCTGATGCCACTTATATGAAAGGTCCAGAACAAGTAAATACATAGAGACAGAAAGACGAGTGTAGCCGGGCCCTGGCTGGAGGGAAAATGACTGCTAATGAGTGTGTGTGTGTGGGGGGGAGTTCTTTTAGGGGTGAAGAAAATGTCCTGGAATTGGAGGTTTTTGCACAATTGTATAAATATACTAAAGACCATTGAACTGTATACATTTTGGGTGAACTTTATGGTATGGGAATTAGATCTCAATTTTTTAAAAAGTAGTAAGTAAAAAGAGAAAAAAGAAGTGGGCATTGCCAAGGCTCAAACCAGAGAAGTCTGAAACTGCACCTTTGAGTGCCTGCTACACGCCAGCCACCAAGCTGTTTGTATTAACTCATTTAACCTGCAAAACACCCTGATAAGGTGGATCTTCTGAGGAAACTTGGGGAAACTGAGGCTCAGAGGAGTGGATCTTTTGTCCAGTGTCAGGCAGACAAGAGATGTTCAGCCTGGGACTCAGGACCCGGGAGCTGAGCATAGAGCTGGCCGCTCAGTGGAAGAAAAATCACTCTGCAGGGATATTGGAGGGACCTGGGGCAGGCGTCGGTGTCCAGGCCGGCCTGGCTGGGCCCTGGAGGAGGCAAGCAGCAGAGGAGCTTGGCCCCCGTCTTTCTGGTGGCAATGGGTGGAGCTGTTGGGTGTAGCACTGGCCCCCTCCCATCACTCTGACTTCTTCCTCCTGCTGCCCTCAGATCCGCTTCATCCTCATCCAGAACAGGGCGGGCAAAACGCGCCTGGCCAAGTGGTACATGCAGTTTGATGATGATGAGAAACAGAAGCTGATCGAGGAGGTGCACGCCGTGGTCACTGTTCGGGATGCCAAACACACCAACTTTGTGGAGGTGACAGACCCCGCCCCAGTGCCCCCCACACACCCTGCCTCCCTTCTAGCCTCCCGCCCTACTGCTGACTGTGATAACCCTCAGAGCCTCTCTCCTTCTCACGTTTATTCATCCCTCGACACGCTTTCAGCTGCTGCCTTCCTTCCTTTGGGGGGATACTTTGCATTGTGAGAATTTTCAAAAGCACAGATTAGTACAATGAGAGGAAAGTTGATTGAAGATTTATACACCCCCTACCCAGATGTAATCAGTATTAATATTTTGCCTTTCTATTCTATTTTTTTTTGGCCAAAGAATTTTATTTTTCTGGTTCCAGTTTACTATAAACATGTTCAAACACACAAAATATAAAGAATAGTATAATGAACCATCTTTGCTGTAGCATTTTAAATGTAGTTACAGAGATTGTGAAATTTCATCCCTAAATATTTCAGGATGTGTCTTAGAAAATAAAGACATTTTCCTTCCATTTTCACAGTATCACTATCAGACCCGATAAAATTCATCATACTTCCTAAATGCCTCTCTAATACCCAATCAATATTTAAATTTCTCCCTGATTTTCAAAGCTGATTGTTCAGAGCTAGTCACAGATCTTACATTGCTTTGGTTGCTATGTCCCCTTGGTCTCTTTTTATTGAGAAGTCTCTGCTTTTCATTCCCATACTGTTAGCCTGTTCAAGAGACCAGGCTGCTTGTCCTGTAGAATTCAACAGATGTTTATAGAGGGCCCGTCATGTGCCAGGTGCTGTTCTAGGTACTGGGGATACCGCAGCGGGTGTGACAGACGGGTCCCCAGCCTTGGACAGCGATGGTAAAGACAGAGTATAGGGTGGTGGATAGGTGCCCCGGAGCACAGAAGCAGCTGTGGGGAATGGACGTGCCGCGGAGTGTGCACTGGACTTGCAATGCTGGTTTGAGTGACTTGCACAGAACGTCTCCATTGAAGAGGTGACATTTGAGCCAAGACCTGAAAGAGTTAAAGAAATGAAAGAGATACTATCTGAGAGAGGAACATTCCAAGCCCAGGGAACTGGCAGGTGCAAAGGCCCTGAGGTGGAACCATACTGGGGCCTTCCTGGAATGGTGAGAAAGCTGCAGGTGGAGTAAGGCTGAAAGAGGAGGGGAGGAGATGAGGTTAAAGTGATAACGAGGGCAGATGGCCCAGGGCTCTTACTGAGTGATGCAGCAGCCATGAGGGTTTTGAACAGAAGAGGGAAGTGGGCTGTTTCAGGGATCCTTCCATGGGGGCAAGATTCCTCCAGGGGGCAAGAGCAGAAGCAGGAATACCGCTGGAGGTGCTAGCGAGAGATTCTGTTGCCATAACTAGCATGGAAGCGGTGGGGGAGGTGAGAAGAGTTTTAGAGGCAGAGCTAGCTGAAGGACCAAGGATGAGACGTGGAGTGTGACAGAAAGCGGGGCCACCAGTGGGATGGCACTGTTGTCTTCTAAGACAGGACAGACTTTGGAAAGAGCAGGTTGAGGTGAAGATCCAGAGAGAGGTGTCTGTTCCCATCCCTGTGGAGACATCCAGGTTGGGGGACAGTCGTGCTTCAGGGACAGGGTTGAGCAGGATATGTCATGGAAAGTTCAGCATGTAGCGGGCAGCTACAGCTGTGGGACTCACTTTGTGCACAGGCAGAGCACAAAGGAGAGAAGGGAGGCCGCAGCTAGAGGCAGGAGTGAGGTGGCGGAGGAAATCCAGGTGGTCCAAGTGCCCTAGCAGCCAGGGGAAAGTGTTCTCAGGACCACAGGACTGGCCCCTGGAGGCAGGGGGCTGGTGGCCTTGGTGAGGACAGTCTGGTGGGGTGACAACTGAGCAGAGCAGGTCCAGGAGGGGATGAGGGGAGGGATGGGGACATCGGGTGTGCCCACTCTTATGGGGCATCCTGCTGCCAGTGCTCTGCCAGGTCCGACCCTGAGTGCTGGGAACGACAATGCCTGAGGGACTACGAGGGAGTTAGAGAGGCTGACTGATCAGAATGCCACAGGAGCGACCCTCAGGTCCTTTGGATCCAGGCCCACTCTTTCGTTCGTTCATTCATGCATTTATTACCAGCCATTCCTCTGTGGCCAGCCCTGTGCTCACATTCAGTGGGAACTGAGACAGTCCAATGAGGGACATACCAGACAGTGATAGCCCAGAGTGTGCAAGGCTGGCATGGAGTAGCCTGGCAGGGAGAGCTTCCTGGAGGAGGGGTTGCAGTGAGGAACAAGAGAAAATCATTCCCTCCCCCAGTAAACTGGGGAGTATCAGGAGGGAGAGGCATTAAATAACACCTCTCATGAGATTGCGGTCAGGGCAGGCTTCCTGGAGGAGGAGACTTGTGAGAAGAAACAAAGGGATGAGCAGTCAGCCAGAACGCCAGCCATCCAGACTGTCTTCCTGTCATTTATTCATTAATGCTTATTTCTTAGCACCCGTGTTAGTTTCCTGTTGCTGCTATAACAAATCACCATGAACACAGTAGCTTAAAACGACGTACATTTGTCTTACAGTTCTTTAGGTTAGCATTCAAATGGGTCAGCAGGGCCCTGCTCCTTCTGGAGGCCGTAGGGAAAAAGCCATTGTCTTGCCTTTTCTGGCTTCCGGGGCCACTTGCATTCCTCAAGCTTATGGCCCTCCATCTTCAAAGCCAGCCATGTAGAGTCTTGAAATCTCTCTCTCTGACCCACATTCGCTGCCTTCCTCTTCCCTTATGAGGATCTTTGAGATGATCCTGGGCCCATCCAGACAGTCCAAGGTCATCTGCCCTTCTCAAGATCCTGAATCTCATCTGCAAAGTCCTTTTTGCTGTGTGGGGTCCCATGTCATAGGTTGCAGGGACGGGATGCGGACATCACTGGGGTGGGGAATGGAGAGATTGTTCTGTCTGCTGCAGCAACTATTCAGTGTCCAGCCCTGTGCAAGGAGGAGGTGACACAGTGGTGACAGCCCTAGCCTTCCCTCCCTGGGCTCACAGTCCAGTGGGGAGACAGAGCTATCTGCAGACTGTGACACCTGCAGTGGTCAGGGCTGCGATGGGGCCCCCACCAGCAGGAAGAGACTTATCTGGAGTATGCAGCAGGAGCCATGCACGTCTGGGGCTGATCCCAGAGGAGCCTGGAAACGAAACAGAGCATGGGAGGGAGAGAGGAGGTGTCATCAGGAAGGGGAGACTTTCAAGAAAGAATGCTACCCAGTGTCACATTCTGCCAAGGCCACACCAGTCGTGATAGTCAGTTGGTAACATCCCCAGATAATGTTTTCTTGCCCTGGGCCTTCAGCCAGGACGCCCTCCCGCAGCGCAGGAATCTTCAGTTGTCTGATTACAGTCTTTATCGGTTAAAAAAAGTAGAGCGTGCGCCCTGATACGCACTTAGTAATCTGTGGATTATGTGTGAGCATTATTGTAATAATGTCATAAAATGTACTCCAAGAGTGGAAATGAACAAAAGGATGAGCTGGGAAAAAAAATCGAGGAGCAGTGTTGGCTTTCGCAGTTGCTACCGGTTGGTGCCACACACATGCCAGACCCACAGCTGGGGTTTTTCAGATTTAGGCTGATGATATCATGCTTTGCATATCTCTGTCTACATTTGTCTGTCTCTGTATCTACTTACACATATAAAATTGGAGTCTACGTCCCCATTCCCATTTATTTATTATGTGTTACTGTAGATATATTTATATGTGCATTATAGTTCAGTTAAGGGCAAGGCTAGCGTTGTCTTGGTTACAAGTAAACACTTGACTCTGCACAGCCCAGCACAGAGCCCACCCCACAGTCGGTGTTCAGGCAGTTTTGTGCGATGAATGAATGAATCAGTTCTATTTTGACTCTTTTCAGAGGCTGTAGGGAGCATCAAAAAGGTGGATGCCATGGAACACCCCAGGCTTCCCTTCAGCTCTGGGCTTTTGCACAAGCTGTCTCCTCTGCCTAGAGCGCTTCTGCCCATTTCCTCCTGCTCATCCTCCAGATCGTAAATGCCCCCTCCTCCAGGAAGCCCTTTGCGCTTTTGCAACCCAGTCCTTCCCACTCCAGGGATGTCTGAGAATGTCTCTGTCACCTATGGACTATGAGCCCCAGGAGGGGAGACCCAGGCCCATCTTGGTCACCACTGTGTCCCCAGCGCAGGACTAGACACAGAGTAGGGCCTCGGGGACCATGAGAGGAATAAATATATTGGCCCCAGCATGCACCCCGCACAGCACTTTGGGTCCGGGGCACGCCCGGTCGCTGACAGCCTCTCTGCCCACAGTTCCGGAACTTTAAGATCATCTACCGACGCTATGCGGGCCTCTACTTCTGCATCTGCGTGGACGTCAATGACAACAACCTGGCCTACCTAGAGGCCATCCACAACTTTGTGGAGGTGAGTGCGGGCAGCTGGGGACTGTGGGCGGCACTCGAGCACTCGGCACCCACCCTCGGCTCCTCTCCTGGGATGCTGGGACTCTCTCTTCTCCCTCCCCGTGGCAGTGGGGGCAACTGGGTCTTTCTCTACACACCCCCATTTCATTTTGTCTCTGTCCCCGTATCTGCCTCAGCCTACTACTGTCTTTACGCTGCCAGCTACATCCCTCTCCGTCTCTCTGACTGTGTGTCTCTGTTCATTTCTCTCCCTCTGCCTTAGTCTGTCCTTTTTGCCATCTGTTATCATCATCTGATGACCTTCATTCTTGTTTCTCTGTCTTTGTCACCATCTGTCTCTTCCTCTTCCTCCAACCCTGGCTGGATCTGTCTAGCTGTATCTCTTTCTCTCTGCTGCCCCCAGCTCTCTCTGTCTCTCGCTATCTGTGTGATAACCTCTGTCCCTGTCTCCGTGTGCCTCTCTCCCCCAACCCGTCTCTCACCATCTGTCCTCTCTCCCAGGTCTTAAATGAATATTTCCACAATGTCTGTGAACTGGACCTGGTGTTCAACTTCTACAAGGTGGGCTCCGGGCAGGGGAGCCGGAGGCGGGGCAGGAGGGCCGGTTGTCACCCACACACACACACACACATGCCCCGCCGCCCAGTGCTTCAGCTGGTGTCCATGTCCTGGCTCCCCGGCGCCCCCAGTTTCTGAGGCTCAGACCAGCATCCCGGGCGCCTTCACTCACAGCAGGCTCTCTCCGCTCCCCCACTTCACCCAGGTGTACACGGTCGTGGACGAGATGTTCCTGGCCGGTGAGATCCGCGAAACCAGCCAGACAAAGGTGCTGAAGCAGCTGCTGATGCTGCAGTCCCTGGAGTGAGGTGGGCACCCCCACCGGCCCCGGCCCCCTGGCCTCGCCTGCTCGCTCCCCCTTCCCAGTCCTGGGGCCCACCCCAGCAGCCCCCTCCCTCAGCTGTCCAGGAGGAAGGCACTCAGCTGGGTCTGGGCCACGAGATGGAGACTGCACCCCACCGCCTCTGGGCCCCAGCCATGGGCAGAGGCCACCTCGCGTGTGCTGAGTAACTGTGCCGTTGTTGTGTGTGCCGTGAGTGTGCGTGCGTGGAGCCCTCAATAAACCTGTGGTCCCCACCTGGCCATGTGTGTTTGTACCCTCGCCTGTCTTCACGGGAGCGTGGGCCCTCAGGACGCCCTGCCAACATTGCATCAGTCAGTCAGTCAACAAACAGTCCTCACTGTGCTGAGCACGGCGGGGCCCCCAGCGTGTTCCCAGCTGCTCCTGCTCACAGAGGCCCCCATACTGGAAGGGGTGACAGATTTAACACCAGACACTTGCTGCTAAATGATAACATTCACAGCTGACACTCATTAGCACTGAGCATCCCCAGGTGTTCTCAGCATTGGCACATGTTACTTTACTTTGTCTTCACAAGCTGTGAGAAAGGACTGCTAGTACCCCCACTTTTCGGGTGAGCTCAGGAAGGTTAAAGGTTCTCCCAGTGTCACGGCTAGTTAGTAGCTGAGGCAGATTTGTTCTGAGCTGATTAGGGGCTCACGCAGGTGGTTCTAGAACCCTCATTTTGACCACTAGGCTAGATGGTTGTTGCAAGGGCGGGCACCAGGTCTGGTGTTTAGTGGTTCTCACCGATGACACGGCCAGCACTTGGGACAGTTCTTCAGTGGGAGTGCCCCAGGCATGGCCAACTGTCGGCCCCCATCCATGGATTACCAGCAGTGGCCCTCTGGCCCTTACAAGAGAAAACACCCCTGATGTTGCTAGTGCCCTCTCCAGAGGCACTGCTCCCCTCCCCTAGGCCCACCAAGGGTGGGTGATGGCTGCTGGCCGTACCTGTGACCAGTGCCCTCAGCAAGGTGAGGACTGACTGTACCAGGCACGTCGAGTCGGCTCTTGCGTGTCACACAGCCTCGCTTCCGTCTGTCTGGCAACTCAGCCATGTCCAAACTGTATAACCTTCAGGAGAGTCACATCGCCTCTCCTGCCTCCGCCTCCTCATGGCTTGACCACAGTTTTCTGTCAGGCCGTGCTCAAGAGTTAAATGAATGAATCATGGGACAGTTCAGGATAGTGCCTAGCGTCAGTAGCGCGTGTTCCTCTCACAGACAGTAAGCACCTGCTGTATGCATGGCCCTGTCAGAGACAGAAGTTGTCTGCAGAGACGAACAGTGGGCGCCAGCTCCAGTGATTGTTACTTTACACATGGGGACTGAGGCTTGGTGAGGTGAATTCCTTTATTGATACAATTGTTACGACAGCGTATTTGTTTCTGATAGCTGCTGTGCAAATTGCCACAAACTCGATGACTAGAAAACAACAGGGCTTTGTGACTGCCCACTTTAGATGGATGAGGGCAGGGGCAGCTTCCAGGCCGAGGCTGGGATCTGCAGCCGGGGCTCGGGGTGGGAGGTGAGCTCATCCCTGAGGAAGCAGCAGGTTTGAGGACGATGCTGAGGTTATTGAGACTTGGGGACCATATTTGTTTCTTGGGGCTACCAAGTGACCACAGACTGGGTGGCTTAAAACAAAAGAAATGGATTTCCTCACGGGTCCAAGGGCTGGAAGGCTGAAACCCAGGTGTGGGCGGGACAGGACGAGGCTCCCTTTGAAGGTTCTAAGGAAGAAATCTTCCATGCTTCTTCCAGTTTCTTGTAACTCCTGATATTCTTTGGCTTGTGGCTGCATCGCTCCAACCTCTGCCTCCATCTTCCCATGGCCATTTCCTCTATGTCTGTGTCTCCTCTTCCATCTCCTATAGGGACACTTGTCATTGGATTCAGGGCCCTCCAGGATAATCTAAGATGATCTCACCTCAAGGTCCTTAATGACATCTGCAAAGACTTTTTTTCCAAGTAAGGTCATTTTCACAGGGATGTGGATGTAATCTTTTTGGGGAGCCACTATCAACCCACTGGAGTGAGCGTTAGCCATCAGAAGTCAGTCAGGAAAGGTGGCCAGGAGGCCTTTGGACACATGGACCTGAGGCTCCGAGAGGGAGGGATGCAAAGAGCATTTGATTATTCCTGTATTTGACAGATGTCTCTTGGGCATCTGCTATGTACCAGGCATCATTTTAGTAGCAAAGAAAAGAGCAACGAACAGGACAAAGACCTGCCCTCGGGGAGCTTGTGTTGTTCTAAGGGGAAAGTCCACGTCCAGTACATCAGCAAGCAAGGAGGCAAAGCAGAGTGACGGGGTGCGAAGCCTGGCGAGGGCACCACTGCTCTCGATGGGGTGTTGGGAAGACCTCACTGGAGGAGGTGATGTTCTAACCGAGATGAGGAGGTAAGAGAATGAGCCATGGAGAATGTTAGGAAGCGTATTCTAAGCAGCAGGAACAGCAAGTGCAAAGGCCCTGAGGCAGAACACAACAGGAGGCCAGCAAGGCTAGAACAGAGTGAGCAAAAGGGAGAGAGGAGGCTGTGTGTTCAGAAGAGACTGGGGCTGGGGTAGCGGGGGAAGGCCAATCATGCTGGGCCAGACCATCTGTGGTGAGGACACTGGGTTGCTCTTGGATGCGACAAGAGCCACAGGAAGGGCTTTCTTTTTGGAGCATTTGGGGAAGTTGGTGACAGTTTCATTGAAATAGAACTCAAGTATCTTACAATTCACCCACTTAAAGTGGACAGTGCAGTGTCACCATCATCACAATCCATTTAGAACATTTTTATCACCCCCAAAGAAAAGAAAGTCTGAGAAAGGAAAGGGGTATAAGTGCCTATAAGCCCCTCTGAGGAAGTGTTGCTATAAAGACAGAAACAGGGCTGCAGCTGGAGGGGATTGTGAAAGCGAGCAGCATTTTTATGTTGATGGGAATGATGCAATCAACAAGGGAGAGAGCCTGAAGATGCAGGAAGGTGCAGAGGCTGGAAAAGATCCGGTGGGTGGATCTGGGGGCTCCAGGTGGAGATGGCTCATTCCTGGGAATGGTTAGGAAGGCAGGGTGGGTAGGCATCCGGGCAGGTAGGGGCGGAGATGGGAGCTCAAGACAGTTCTTCCTCTGACGGCTTTCATCTTCTAGGTGATGTGGGAAGCAAGGCCATTGGCTGAGAGGGAGAAGGCAGCTGCCACTACAGCCAGCAACCCTGAGGCCATAGCGGAAGGCAGGGCCTGCAAGTTGGAGCCCACCTGCCTCATCCATGCCTCTCCCAGCTGATGGGGGCCCAAGGTGGTTACATCTGACTTTTCGAGAGACACTGACAACCTAGAATTTTTCTGAATGTCAAGTCTCATGTTTTAATGTTTGTCTTAAAAAAAATTTTTTTTTTTAACACACAAGGTCAAAGAAACATGTCCAATGGCCAGATTGAACCCTCAGCCACCACATGTTTGCCACTTCTGGTGCAAGTGGACGAAAGCATAGGCCAGAGTCCATTCTGGGATTCTGAGGAATTCCAGTGTTTAGGTGGGGGACAGGGAGGAGCCTTAGAAAGTGGCCGACAAGGAAGCTTCTGGAACGTGGGTGGAGTGCCTGTTTGAGGCCCAGCAGCTTCTAAGGCTTTTAAAGGCATAATCCCATTTAATCTTTGCAGCTATTGGTGTTATCATCATCATTACATCCCTTTTTGCAGATAAGAAAACTCAGGTTCAGAGAGGAAAGGCCATTCGCCCAAGGACACAGTGAGCAGATGGCACTGGAACCTAGATTTCTCGAAGGCCGAAGCGAGGATGTTGGTGTTCACTTTAAAGCGACAGATGTTGGAGCGGGATCTCTCGAAAAGGTGAGAAAAGAAGCACAAAATAGTTTCAGAAGTGGAGCGAGATTTATGTTTAATGCAATTCCGCTCAATATCTACCACCCTACCCCCCAAAAAAGATCTTTCCAAACTTAACAAGCCCATTATCAAGTTTACGTGGTGTTATGGGTTGAACTGTGTCCCCCTCCCAAGAAAAGATATACTAGAGTCCTAAACTCCAGGTCCTCAGAATGTGACCTCACTTGGAGATTGGGTCTTCACCGAGGTAGTCAAGTTTAAGACGAGGTCACTAAGGTGGGCCCTCATCCAGTAGGACTGGTGTCCTTTAAGAAGGAAAAGTTTGGGCACAGAGACGGACAGACTCAGAAGAAAGAGGAAGCAAAGAGACTGGAAGAACCTGGCCATCTTCAAGCCGAGGAGAGGCCTGGAACCAACTCTCCCTCATGGCCTCAGAAGGAACCAACACTGTGAAACCAGGGTCTTGAACTTCCAGTCTCCAAAACTGAGACTGTAAGTTTCTGTCATTTAAACCAGCAGTCTCCAACCCTTTTGGCACCAGGGACTGGTGATCCCATGAGAATCTAACGCCTGATGGTCTGAGGCGGAGCTGAGGCGGTAATGCTGGTGCTGGGGAGCAGCTGCAGATACAGATGGCACTACGCTTGCTCACCTACTGCTGTACGGCCCAGTTCCTAACAGGCCGCGGACTGGTAACAGTCTGCGGCCCTGGAGGTTGGGGACCCCTGGTTTAAACACGCAGTTTGGGGACTTTCTCATGGCAGCCCTAATAAACTAATACATATGGGAAAACAAAGCCACAAGAAAAAGCAAGATAATTGGGAAATTAATGAGAGGCTTTGCCCAGCTAGAAATCAAGTTCATTATTATTTGGCCTTAGCAACCAAGAGATCGTGGTGTTGGCATAAGATAAGTTGAGCAAGAAAAGATGAAATTCTGCCATTTTGCGACAACATGGATGGATCTTGAGATAATCAGGCTAAGCGAAATAAGTCAGATAGAAAAAGTTGAAAACCATATGATTTCACTCATGTAGAATATAAAACTGAAAACAACAAAGATGACAAACAGAGACTCATGGACATGGACAGTGGATTAGAAGGGGAGAGGGGTTAGGTAGGCAGGGCTAAGAGGTCAAATATTTGGTGATGGCAAAAAATCTAACTTTGGGTGGTGAACACACAATGTGATATATATGACATACTGTTGAATTGTACACTTGAGACTTATTTGATGTTATTAATGTTGCCCGAATAGTTTTTAATAAAAAATTTAGATAAAAATAAAAGATTAGATGAGCGGATTGACAAGAAGGGTTCAGGCAGCTGAGAGACGGACCCACGCGGCCAGGGAAGTGTGACAGGAGACAGCAGTCGCCTTTGGTTTGTGTGGAAAGGTGGTGGGTTATCCACATGGGTGAGAGATGGGATCTCTACCTCACACCATACACAAGAGTCATTTTCAGCGGGATCAGCGCTCTAACGGTGCAAAACAAAACATGGAGAAAATACATTTGGGGGAATAGTCTTATGACTTTGGGGTCAAGAAGGGTGGTTGTATAAAAAATTATCTTAATTTAGTTCAGTGTTTGTAAGGTAATTCATTTCAAAGTTCAACAGATAAAAAAGTGGATACGGTGAAAGCAAAATCTTTATCTTTATTCCCCAACCACCATTGGTATAATCAATTTCTTGTTATTTTTACATGGTGCATGGAAAAGCAATATGAACACGAACACACACACACACACACACACACACACACACACACACAGAGTCTCCCCCTCCCCCACTGTTTTAATATAAATGATGGCATATTGATCATACAATTTTCTTACCTTGAAGATGATTCCAAAGGAATATGTTGAGAACTTTCTTATTTCTGTTATGATGGCATCCTAGAGACGGATTTCTTAGCATACAAAAGGTACTAACCATAAAAGGAAAGACTGCATTGCACGAGAAACCTCTGGGCATAAAAGAAGACCACAAACAAAACGAAAAGAGGAGACTCAAGTTATGAAAAGATATTTCAACACATGTAGCTAACAATGATTCTTAGCCAGAATATATAAAAAAAAACTTCTACAAATCAATAAGAAAAAGACAAACAACTGAATGCAAAAATGAGCAAAAGAGGGAGAAGAAACAGCTTCAGAAGTTGCAAAAGACGGGGTAAGAATCATGCGCATCATACACAAAACAGTTGAGATGTAGCCTGTGAGTAGTTATCAGTGACCGGAGAGAAGGCAGCCCTGGCAGGAGGCTGTGGGAGCCTCCTCAACCTGGCTGAGAATGAATTCAAGGTGGAGATAGGTGAGATTATTTCTGTCTGGCCTGGGGAGGAGAGAGGCCGGCCCAGCCCAGTACATCTCAGACAGAGAGCGTGAGGTAAAAGATAAGGCTGGCTCCATGCCCAACACCTGCCTGAGTCTCCTCTGCATCTTTCCTTTCTTGTGATGCAATTCTGCACCTGACAACTTCATCCTCGATAACTGACCCAGCCCAGGTCAGGCACTACCAGTGTGCAGCCACATGCTAAGCTCTTTGAGCGGCATGCAAGCCACCACCTTTCCAGGCATTCGGGCTGAGAACTTGGAGGAGATTCCTGTCTTTTCATGAAACAGGAGATCCATTTGTTTGACCTTGAAATTGTAGTGGAAGTCCCACCCTCACAGTTACCACCCTGGTCCTGCTGACATCATCCCTGACATGGACTGTCACCATCGCCTCCTTGTTGCTTCCGCCCTTGCCCCCAACAGAAGTTCCTAAGATGGCAGCAGGATCTTTTTATATTAAGTGTATGATGACACTTCCGTCCTCAATCTGTACTGCGGCTGCCGCCTCACTCAGCAGGACCCTGAGGGCTCATCCGCCTCTCTCCTCTAATCTCCCACCTTCTTCCCTCGCTCATTCCATTCCATCCACGCTGGCCTCTTTGATGTCTCTTGCCTCAGGGTCATGGCATGAATCCTCTCAATAGCCCTGAAAGGTAAGTGTTATGGCTACACCATCTTAGCGGTGAGGAGACCGAGGCACAGAGAGGTGAAGTCACCTACCCGCCTCTCGGACGTTGAGTTCTTGCTACAGGTCAGGCTCCATACCCAGCCCTGGATGTGCAGACTTTCAGATGAGGTTGCGGTTGTTTCCCCCACTGGACAGGCAGGCAAGGGGCCTGAGGCTCTCTGAGCCCAAGTCACTTAGCTGGGGCCGCAGAACCAGGAAGTGGCAGATCTAGGATGAAAGCAGCTCTGTCTGTATCCATTGTCTCGCTTTTAGTTGCTGGAGAGTCTCAGTGAAAAAAACCTGAGCTGAAAGATTGAGTATCCTGATTCCACTTGTTGTTTTCAGCATTGTTTTTTGTAATTGGCTAACCCTGTGCCCTCATACCCCATCCATTGCTCATACCTGCATTTATTTTGAAGCAAATATCATCCCTCCACACAGTTCTTGGTATTCAGGCAGCCTAAGAATCACTGAATCTTTGGACATTGGAATCATGAAATGACAGACTTGTCAGCCTCTGGAGGTGATGCCATGAGCTCCTGGAAGCTGGTCCACTTTGTGGAATATATTAGAGCTGTGACTAACAGTGAGGCCGCTGAAGGCGGACGGCTTGGGTTCACATCCAGCTTCCCCACTCAGTGGCTGCTTGGCCTCAGGAGAAGAGAGAGCCTCAGACTTCTCATCTGTCAAATGCTGATGATAATAGCAGTCCCTCCTTCACTAGGCTGTTGGGAGGTTCAAATGACTTAATATGAGTCAACTACTTAGCACAGCACCTGCACTTAATTAAAGTTATTAAACATTTGTCTTTGAGATTTCAAATCCTCATTTCTTTGAGCTATAAAACTCACCGTGGTCTACAGCCATGTCACCCTGAACAAGCCAGATTTCATCTGATCTCGGAAGCTAAGCAGGGTTGGGCCTGGTTAGTACTTGGATGGGAGACCACCTAGGAAGACCAGGTGCTGCAGGTGTAAAAAATAAATAAGGAATTGTAAGCTGACAAGGTTCTTACAGTCTGGGAGGGTTGCCTCACCTAAAAGAAAGAAAAACAACTCATGGCGAATTTTGATACATATTTGGAAAAATGCCCAAATGCTATATTATTAATAAAATATTTTAGTATGAAAAAAAGAAAGATGGCTTGATCTTCCTCATCATCTCTGCTTTGTTTCAGACCTTAAGAGTCAAGCCCGACCCATCAAATGGATGAACAGATCAACAAAATGTAGTCCATCCAGACAGTGGAATATCATTCAGCCCTGAAAAGGAATGAAGTTTTACAACATGGGTGAACCTTGAAAACATCATGCTGAGCAAAAGAAGCTAGACACAAAAGATAACACATTTATAATTTTATTTCTAGAAAATCCCCAGAATAGGCAAATCTATCAACACCAAAGAGATTAATGGTTACCAGCAGCTGAAAGGGATGAAGTGACTGGGGAGTGATGGCTAAGGGGTATGGGGTTTCTTTTGGGGATGTTTAGATTGTTCTGAAGTCAATTGTGATGGTTGTACAACCCTGTGGATCTACTAAAAACCATTAAATTTTACACTTTAAGTGAATCCCTCAGAGTCATATGCTGTGTGATTCCATTTGTATAACATGCTTGACATGACAAAATTCTAGAAATGGAGACCAGATTAGTGGTCTCCAGGGGTTAGGGAGGGGTGGGATAAAAGTGAGGGTGGCTATAAAATGGCAACAGGAAGGACACTTTGATGGGAGTGTTCTTGACTGTATCCATGTCAGTGTTTTGGTCATAATTTGAACTGTTGAGTCTCATTACTCGTGAATTTCATATTTAAAATGTGTACTTGGCACTTTAGCAGTCATTCTCAGATGTGTACAGAGTGGCAAAAATTTGAATTGCAAAAAACATCCCCCCCCCCCCAATTGCCCAATACACACATTCAGGGCCTGGGGTCAAACAAGGTGACGCCCCACCTGGGCTCAGCTCACAAGCTGTAAACAAGTGTGCTTTTCACGGTCCATTTAAGTACTACATTTTTTACATTTTTGTGCTTTTTGATGGTGGTTTTGCTGTTTAAAATGGCCCATGGAGGGCAGTGCTGGAGTGCCATCCGGGACTTCCTGAGCAAAAATTATTGGGGTGACAAGAAGGCTGCTATGAACTCTATGCAGAAAATCCATACTTTTTTTATGCCTTAGATAAGCTCCGTGCAGGCAGGAGCCTCAGTGTGGTTGGCAGGAGTCCACTGTGAGTGAATCGACAGAGTGTATTATACACAGTGTCTTTACACAGAAACAGAAATCAAACAAAACATGCATTAATGGATTTGTGTGTGAACATGGGAGTGGAAGCTCACGGGAACCCAAATCCGTGCTTCCCTGGGAAGCAGTGGTTCGGTATTTGCTAACTTGGGGTTTGCGGCAGAATGGAACTGCTGGAAAGAGGAGAACTGACTGTATTTGGGTGATTAAAAACAGCACGCTATCCTTGAATACTGGGAACTGAGGAAGAGGTTCTGGGAACCTCTGATTTACAGCTGTTCGGTCAGAAGCACAGGTGACAGCCTGGACTGGGGACTGGTGTCTGAGGCAGGACTGTCTTGCGGGACTAAGGCCTTGAACCTGTGAAATCTGAGGCTGTCTCCAGGTAGACGGTGTCAGAACTTAGCTGAATTTGTAGGACACCCTACGAAGGTGGGAAGTAAAAGATGAGGGAATAGTCAGGACTGGGGCCGGGAACCCCAGAAGGGGTTTGAGCAGGGGAGAGATGTGGGCCCAGTTCTTATACTTCAGGGAGAAAAGAAAGGACACCAGCTGCCTCGCTGGTTCTTGACAGCGCACATGCTCCTGCTTCAGGACCTCTGTAGATGCCATTTCACTACTAGGACCTTCCTTCCCCTAGTGAGCATCATATCTTGCCCTCCTACCTCCCCCTTCAGCTCGTCCTTCAAGGGCTGCCTCCTCCTCAGCCTTGCCTTTGGACGCTGCACCTCCCCCAGCCCCAGCCCTGGCTGCCTTCCCTTCCTCCACCCTGGCTGCCCAGCTCTTAGGCCCCTGTAGCTCACTTAATATTTTACTGGTTGATTTTATAACTGCCTGTTGCCATTCACTGTTCCCCAGAGCAAGAATTTAGTCTGTTCAACTCTGCCTCCCCAGTGACTGGAAGGGGTCTAGCCCACAGTAGGTGCTGGGGAAAGAGTGACTGAATGAATGAATGAACTGGGGGTAAGGGGCCTAGCAGGGAAATTAAAGAAAGATCTTTTCATTTAAAGAAAGTTTAAATGAGGACTCTTCAATTTACTGAAGATAGTTATTCTACACTGGGAAGCAAAGGCAATATAGAGAATCCTGGTTCCAGCCTCCAATTCACTCCTGAAAAGCTGGGAGCCCCTTAGTGGTCAAGGCGGGTACTGGGCAGGTCTGAGCCCTTCCGGCGAGCCCCACCTCCCTGCCCTCGGCATTCCCTTCCCTTGGGCTGAGAATGCTTCCAGGCTTCCCCCTTACTTTCTCTTTCTCTTCTCCCATCTCCTCTTTCCCTGCATGGCCCCAAACACCAGCATGGGGGGTGTCTTCCTCCAGCTCATATAATCAGAGTTTGAACCATATGGAATGTTCGTTTGTAGTTGAAAAAGGACATATACATAATATGTATGACTATTAGCTAAATAGAAGTATTATGTATAGGAATACAAAAGAATACTATATATAGAATTATTGCATATAAAAATATTATGTATATAGGAACATATATAGGAAGGCGGTATTTATAGAATTATATATAGTAATGTTTGCATAAGAATAATATATATAGATATATATGAAGAATATATAAATGAATATAATTGTGAATGATGTACAGGAATACCACATATAAAGAAATACACAAGTATATTTAAGAATATTATAGACAACAATATCATATATAAGAATACATAGGAATATCACACCTATAAGAATAGTCATAGGAATATTATACATAAGAAAACTATTATAGTAATATGGACAAATATTATGTAAAGAATATTTTATGTAAAAATGTATTATATATAAAACTATATATAGAAACATATATAGGAGTATCATGTATTTAGGAAGACTAGGGATATAGAAATATATACATAAGAATGTTAAATATATAGAAATACTACATACGTGAATATGTAGATCTATATTTGAATATATATTAATACATACTTGACTATAAAGTTTAGGAGTTTAATTCAGCAGTTTCTGGAGCCAGGGGGCCTGGGTTTCAAATCCCAGCTCTGCTGCCCAATAGCCTGTGGCTGTGGGCTAGTGACTGAACCATCCCGTGACACAGCTTTCCCATCTGTAAAACGGGGATAATAACAGGTCCACATCATGAGGATCAAACGCTCACTAGAGTGCTCAGCGCAGAGCTTGATAACACAGAACACAGCAGGCTGCTTCTCCTTTGGTCTTGCTGTGCTCACACTTTTGCATCTTCCTTTTTCTCTCACTCATGTCACAGGAAATCCCTGTAAGATAGTAGCTTCTATTCAGGCTGCACTTGGATTCACCCGCGGGGCAGGGCTTCCAAAACACTGCAGCCCTAGCCCCGTGGGACTCCGATTTGGCGGCTCTGGGGTGTGGTCTGAAGACCAAGATATTCAAACACTCCCAGGTGGTGCCCATGCGGCTGAGGCTGAGGCGCCAGCACAGAGCCCAGTAGAGCGGTTTCTAGGTTGGTCTTTGGAGAGGCGCATTCGGAGTTCACAAATTGGGTGGAGCAACACTTATGCAACCCAAAGGCAGGTTTCATCTTTGATCCCCAGCTTCTTGCAGCGAGTGCCCTTCCATATATGCCTTCACCTCGTTCTGGATGTATATTTTCTACAGGCTGAGTTCCCAGCAGTGGGGTTGCTGAGTCAAGGCTAAAATCCATTTCTGAATGCAGTAGCTGCTGCCAGATTCCCCTTCAGAAAGGCTGTAACTGTCCTCACTGCCATCAGTGGTATATGAACTGACTTTTTCCACAGATGCCACCTGTCAGCAGGTGTGTGCCCCTCTGTAATTTGCGCCATTTATTGGCTGTCAAGGAAGCCCTCCATTTCATTTGTCTGCACTTAGCCCTGCTTCCTGAGGAGGCCAAGCATCTTCTCATATACATATGAGCTGATTCATTTTACTGCTCTGAAAAGTATCCAAATCCTTTATCCATGTTTCTTTTGGGGGTGTTTGTCTTATTGATTTGCCAAAGCTCATCATATATGTAAGACCTTTACATGTCATCTGTATTGCAAGTGTTTTCTCCCATTTGTCATGCTTACAGGTTTTTTTTTTTTTTGTCTTTGTTTGCCACAAAAATGTTTTTAGTTTTAATGTGGTCAAATATGCCTATGTTTCCTTTTTAACTTCTGGCTTTTCTGTCTTGACGGGCAGAGCCTGTATTTTCTTATAAGGTTTTACTGTTGTGGTTTTTACAGGTACATCTTTGATCTTTCTAGAACCAATATTTTAACATGGTGTGGGATTGAGACAGAATTTCATTTTACCAACTGTGTTGACACTGTTTGTTAAATAAACTCTTATTTTCTCACTGAAGCAAGATGCCACCTTTATCATATATTAAATTCCTATGTAACTGGGAATCCTCTTGTGGCAACTCATCTTGTCCATTCCTTTGCTAGAACTCTACCATTTTGATTATTGTAGCTTCATAGTTGCTTTAATATCTCGTAAGTCCAGTCAGGCTCATCCCTCTTTTTCATAAGTACCATTCTCACACATCTGTCTTTCCAGAGAAACGTCATAATCATCTGGTCGAATCCAAAATAAAATTCCATTTGAAGAGATCGAACCATATGGTTACTGATGTTAACCTAAAAATAAAAGGGTCTTTCAAAGTGAGAGGCCACAAGTGTTTATTTGAGATCAATAAGAATAGCTATTTGAGACACACTGATTCAGGCAGAAGCCCTAATAGTGTCCGATGAGAAGACAAAGGCAAGGGGAACAATGACATCATAGAAGGAAGGCATTGCTACTGCAAATTGATACAGCAAATTGATACAGCCACTATGGTAAAAACGGTATGGAGGGTCTTCAAAAACCTAAGGATCCAGCAATCCCTCTACTGGGTATTTACTCCGAAGACCTGAAAACTCATAACTGAAAAGATATTTGCATACCGATGTTCATAGCAGCATTATTCACAGTGGCCAGGACATGGAAGCAACCGAAGTGTTCTATGATAGACGACTGGATAAAGAAGCTGTGGTACATATATACAATGGAATATTACTCAGCCATAGGAGAGATAAAATACTGCTATTTGCAACAACGTGGATGGACCTTGAGATAATCATGCAAAGCGAAATAAGCCAGACAGAAAAAGCTGAAAATCACATGACATCACTTATATGTGGAATATAAACCTGACAGCAACAAATGAACAGGACAAACAGAGACTCATGGACATGGACTGTAGACTGGAAGTTACCGGAGGGGAGGCGGGAGAAAGAAGTAGACAGGGGAAAGGGAGTCAAATATGTGGTGACAGAAAGAATTCTAAGTATGGGAGGTGAACACACAACGTAAATATATATATGCCTTACTGTTAAAGCATACAGCTGAAACTTATTAGATTTCATTAACCAATGTCACCATAAAAATTTTAAGTAATTAAAAAAATGTTTTTAATTTTAGTCTAGAAGTCATAATATCTGCTTTCTTGTTATCTTTTCAGTTCTTTTTGGGGTGAGGGAGGGGCTAGGCACAATGTTGCTTTAGGCCCAGTCCAAGGTTATTTTGCCCTGTTTTTACATCCTAAAGTCTTAAGGCACAAGAGATACAAGGCAGTTTTTCTGTCATGGTAGCTTCAGCTCCATTTTAAAGTGGCTCTGTTTATATTATTTTTCTTAACATTGATATTTTGATGATTTTTTGACATTTAAAAATGACCATGTTTGCATTTCATTTATATATTAAATGTTGAAAGAATTCACATTTTTAACTATATTAATTCTTCCTGTTTTGTGTGGGTCTCAGCTTATCAAAAACCAGTGTCGTCAGAGGACTGGCCCTTGGGATTCTTATTATCATCGCAAGAAACAGCCATCAAGAAACGTTGATAAGACAGACACAGGTTTACTACTTATAGGCTCTGGAAGCTAGCCAGCACACCTGGCCTGAGAACACACAAGGGCCTGAGTTTCTTTTTTCACTGGAGTTGAGGGTGGGGGCCTAAGCCTTCGCAGACTCACTCTTTACTGGAGAATATAAAACATAAGAGTGGGAATTTAATGCGAGGGAAGAGAAAACAAACAAGTAGCCCAGATGGTCAGATGTTGAAATCAACCAAATTCTCTAAAGCAAAGGAAAGGGGCATGTAGGGCTCTTTGTCTGGTCTTGAGGCTGTCAACATGTTTATTCCAGATACCTATCTTTGACAGGGATGCCTTGGCAACCACAGCTTAAGTTAGGCACCTGCATTACAAAACAAAACAAAACAAAACAAAAAACAAAACAAAGCTGCGGGACAATCCACCCTGTCATGCCGGAGGCATCTAAGTCAGTGGCCAGGACAGTAACTGCCTGGGTAGCTGATATGCTCAAGGTCAAGGGTAGGGCACATTGTAACCCAGAGAGTATACATCTAAATAGGATTATACTAGCAAATTCTATAATAATTAAACAGACAATAGATTGAAATCCAATCCATAGCCATTGTCCTCAACTCAAAGGGTTCATCCGTGAAAAGAGGTCAGTCACCTCACAAGTCCTGGGAATCTGTTCAAGGATTTGGGTAATAGTGTGGAGTATTTTGACATCTTGTGTCATCTGGTATAAGAAAATTTGAACCTATCCTGTCTTGGTAGATTGTTCCAGATCTCATTGAACCAGTCTTAAGAGACTAGGTCAGTTAGTTAAAATGTATGGCTCATTTCAGGAGGTAATGATACAGGTAGGCTCCCAAAGTGAGGCCTGGATTGTGTTAAGTTTTTAATAAGAGGCATTTCTATGAAAACAAAAGAAAAAAAAAGAAGTTCATGATTGGAGCAAATTATAAAGCCGTTTCTGAGCTTGGAGAGCTGCCAGTTGAGAAGATTTCTAGTTGTCAGTCTTGAAGCTCCTTTTGAATTTGAAATGTCTCTGATGTCATTGGATGTTCAGGTAAACTTTTTTCTTGGTGGCTCACACAGCAGCAGACATGGAGTGTCTAAGCACAAGCTATTGTCGATTTCTCTGAAGTTTACATCAAGTCATGTAGCAGCAATTCTCAGGACTTCAGGAAAAAGGACAGTTTTAGTTCTCGATGATTCCAAATCAGAGGACGGGAGAAAGTCGGAAACATTAGTTTGGAGAGTTGCAGCCAAATATTTGAGAAAACTGAAAAATTTCAGGATGCAGTCCAGTTTATAGGTGGAAAACAAAACCTCTAAGATAATTAACTGAGCTAGAGTCTAATATCAGTAAGGGCATATTATATTTTCACTCCAACCTCTGCTTCTGTTGTCACATCCCCCTCTTGCTGTGATTCTCCTGCTTTCCTCTTTCCCTTATAAGGAGCCTCAATTACATTGGATTTCCCACCCCCCAGCACACACACACACACACACACACACACACACACACACACACACACACACCAGATGATCTCCCCATCTCCAGTTTCTTTGTCACATCTGCAGTCCCTCTGGCCATGTCAGGAAACCCATTTATGGATTCAGAGAATTAAGTCATGGACATCTTTAGGGGCCACTGTTCTGCTTACTGTAACTGAGTTAAATAAAATGAATACAATGTATTATTAAAACTAATCTTGCCCTTTTCTTTTTATTATTTTTAATATGGCTGTCAGAAAATTTAAAATAACCTATGTGGCTTTGATTCTATCTCTATTGGACAGCTCTATACGTTTGCTAGTCTATTTATTATCTGTCTCTCTCCTACTAATGTACAGTCTGAGGAGACTCGGGTTTAGTTTTATTTATCTCTGTATCTCTGGCTCTAGTGCAGCTCCTGGCACATAGCAGACCCTCAATAAATATTTGTTGAGTGGACAAATATTATGGATTTTTTCCTATTGACATATCTGTCCAATGAACCCCTCAGACATCCCCTACTCCCACACCACCCTCATGCCTTCCTCTTCTTCTCCCAAGATCAGGGATCTGGGGTAGAAGCCAGACGGGGTGGGGAGATTTGGAACAATCCTGAAAGGCTTCCTAGAAGAGGGTGTAAGACTGGTAAGAGAAGGAATCCAGGGCCAGTAACCATCTTCCAGATGATAACACCCTTTCTCCAAGATGTGGGCCTGGTTGTTTCCATGGAGATGGATGCCCGGCCCCATATCCCGCCCAACGTGATGGAGGTGTGGTTGCCATGGTGACCCTGCATCCTCAGGATGGCGACATACGTTGGAGCTAGATGCCCTTTGGGTGGAATTAGAGTGATATGGGATAAAAATAGCAACTTGGGGAAGGGCTAAACTTTCGATTTCAAATCTCACAAATCACACGGCATCACCCGCTGCGCTGGAAAAGCCCTGGCTCTCTGGCCCCCAGCGCTCCAGCTTCTGTCACTCTTCTTCACCCTAATTCTTGGGTACTGGGAAAGGCACAGAGAAAACTGTTCCAGCGCGCTGGCTGTTCAGTGCCTCCCATCCTCCCTCAGCCCCCCTCCCCCTTCCGTCAACAGACTAGACACCTAGTCACAACCGGCAACCACACTCACTCCCTCCACAATCTTGACTTCGAGCGTCCACACCAGCGCCAGCACTGGGGGCCTTTCCAGCTCACTCCATCTGGCGATTCGACTCCAAAACTCCTCCAACCCAGTGAGGGGAGCCTTCCGTTCCATGAATTTGATCACTTTCCACTGGCTGCGCCCCCTCAAGTCTACTGTGCCCTCAACCCAGCTTGAACCTGTGGTTGCAATCTTGACCTTGTCCTCGCCCTCAGCTGCCTGGATCCTTCTCACTCATCCGTCTCAGAGAGAAGCCTCCCAACTATCCAACTGCAGGGGGCTACCCCTCCTCTGCTGAGTGGCGGGGGAAAAAACCCAGAACCGAGATGAAAGGTCTACACTCTACACTTCTACTTCAGGCCCCCAGACCTCTAGGGGGCGCTAATGTCTGGCAATTCGCTTTTAGAGCCGTGGCTGGGTCGCTTTTCCTGTACCCCTAAAACATTTTAAAATTGTGGTAAAGGATACATAACATAAAATTGACCATTTTAGCCATTTTTAAATACACAGTTCCGTGGCATTAAGTGTGTTTATGACATGCACACCTATCAACGCAGAACGTTTTCATTCCCAAGAGAAACTCGGTTCCTATCAAACCGTAAAACCACCCCACTCCAGCCCCAGGTAACCTCTATTCCACTTCCTGTCTCTAGAATTGGCCTATTTCAGGTCCTCACGTAAGTCAAATCATATAATATTTGTTCTCTCATGTCTGTCTGATTTCACTGAGCACATTTTCAAGGTTCATCTGGGTTGTAGCAGGTATTAGAATTTGATTTCACTTTTTTCTCCATTGAGGCATTTTATTTGCATGCATACATTACAACTCTAGGAAAAAATCCCCGGACCTTCCCTCCTATGGGTTTTGTCTTTCTTCTTCTTGGTCCACGATACCGTAACCTGTGGTCATCAGTAATGAAACCAAATTAATGGGACGGGCCTGTGAGGGTCCCACAGTCTTCGCTGTTCTTCTGCCTGGTTCTTGCACGTTGAACTCTTTAAAAATTCCCTTGTTTCTAGTTTTTGTTGGTTTTCTGTCTTCCCAGCTAGGATGTGCCCTCCCATCAGCCCCTGCTCCCTCAATCCCTGACAAGGTGCCTGGCAAAGAGTTGACACCTGGCAAATGTTTGTTACATGGAGGAAGGAAGCCAAGATCTCTGGGATAAACCACAGTCTGGTGAAGAGGTGGGGTAAGGGTGTTCCAGGTAGAGGGAACAGTATGGGCAAAGGTATGGAGCAGAGAGACAGGTGGCCTTTGAGGGGCCCTGGCGGAGGTGGGAAGGAGGACTTGAGCAGGAAGAATAAAAGAGAGGAGGGAGGAGGGAGGAAGGGGAGGAAAAGAAGAAGGGAAGAGAGGAAAAGGAGGAAGGAAGATGTAAGAAGAGGTAGGAAGACTGAGTGGGAAGGAGGGAGGAGAGGAAGAGGAGGAAGAATAGGGGGAACAGGACAGGATGTGAGTCAGCTTTGTCCATCTGCAATCAGCTATGAAGGAGAGTTTTGATCACCACAGTCAGAGGCAGCTGGGTCTTACTGGAATCTTTTCAGCGCAGGTGTGGAGGTGGATGTGGTGCCTTTCTGGGAGCTCTTCCTGAGGGACAGGCCTCGCCTCCCAGAGCCTTTTAAGGGCTTTGAGAAGAACATTCCGTGGTGGGACATTCTGGAACAGGCCGTGATGGCTTGGCAGCCCTATCCGGTCTGCTGCCAGGTCATTGCCCATTTTCTCATGGCCGAGACTCACCCTCCTCTGTGTCCTTGCTGCCCACAGGAGCTCCAGGTGATACTTTTCATGGAACACTTGGAAAAAATACTAAAAGGTAACAAAGGGCACGTGGCACAGATTTCTTAAGGTACAGGAGGGGGTACAGTGAAAGCCTTCCCTTCTCCCCTTCCTCTGTGGCCCCCAGGAGGCACTGTGGCCACCAGTTTCCCCAGAGACAATCTATCCAATGTAAGCACAGATCGTGAAATACTATTCAAGTTATTAACATGATTCTGCACCTCATCTTTATAAGGTGATCTATAGTAGGTTCCAGATCACAGCAAGAAAACCAGTCATAATCTTTTTGGTGGTGGAGGGTATTGCCTTCGATTTGTAAAAAAACCACAACATCTGTGAAGCTTCATAAGATGACATATGCCTGTATTCATTCATTCAATACACATTTATTGAGGACCTACTATATTCCAGGTGCAGTTCTAGGCACTGAAGATACAGCAGAGAAGAAAACAGACAAAATTCCCTGCCTCGTGGAGCTGACATTTTAGTTGGGGAGAGAGACAGTAGATCAATAAAATGACAAATACATTTTAACATCTCACAGTAGGTCAGATGGCATGGTAAGTGCTGTTGATAAAACAAAACTAGAGTGTGGCAGAGGCAGCTATTTCATGACAGGTTGGTCAGAGAAGGCCCTGAGCTAAGGCAACATTTGAGCAAAGGCCTGAAGGAGGTAAAGAAGTGAGTTGTGTGGTTATCTGGACATAAGTTTAGAAATGGCAGAGAGAACAGCAAGTGCAAAGGCCCTAAGGTTGGCGTGAATCTACAGTGTTCTGGATCCAGGAAGGACAGCAGTGTGGCTGAAGGAGGGTGAGTGAGGGGAGAGAGAGAGGTGAGACACTTTCTTCAGAGCCTCGTGTAAAAGTGAGCTTGGGCTTTCTTGTCTTGGAGCTGTCTCAGTGGTGAGCCGGGGCTGCCTTGTAACAGTCTGTGAGAACTGATGGCTAAACTTTTGGAAATCTTGCAAGCCAGTTGTTAAACGAGCCATTACTAAAAATTAAATTATATGAACTCATAATTAAATAAATTATGTTATACACAAAGATAATAAGTCGTCACGATTTATCACTTCCTCTAGAGGTTATTTACATCTCTTGTGTCTGTATGGTAGAAATACTACACGATGATGGGCTATTACACATCTTTTCCAGACTCTGCCTTCAGTGGTGTCACGTTGGTAGCTTAAAATCAGCTGCGGTGAAAGTATTTACACCACAGACAGAGGTGTTAGTTAAGTACCTACCGGCTCATAACTGTCATACGTGGAGATTCAGCTCATTCTTTTGTCAAGCGGTATAATAGTCCATTGCATGGATGGGCCGTGAAATATTTTGCTGGTGTTAAAGACCAGACCACAGACTCAAAATGGTGTTGCTTGCTAGAAGCCCATGATACCAAACCTAGTTTTAATATCTGGCCTAATTGCTGTTTTACCCTCTCCCAGAAATATCTTCTTAATCAATCAGCCTGGAATTTTCTGGTCCACACCAATGAGGTCATCTGCCATGGGGGCCTTTTCCATTCCATGATCCCCCGCCATGGAGAGAAGCAATGTGCATGATAAAAACCCTTGCCATTCTCTGCCCTCAAAAAGATGGCCTGATCTAAAAATCAGCTTTTTTTTCTTTTGTTAACAGCTCCCTTGGCCCACCCTTCTTCCTATGAAAAGTCCCATTTTGTACAAGCCCTATGAGCGTCCTTCTAGCTCCTAGGTGGGAGGCTGCCCGATTTGTGAATTGTTTAATAAAGCCAATTAGGTCTTCACATGTACTCGGCGGAATTTTGTCCTTTAACGCTGGTCTCCTCCTGATGGGCACTTAGCTGGTTCCCAGTCTCTTGCTAACAGAAATGGTGCTTTGGTGATTTTCCCCGTGTGGATAAACCCCACAGACGAGAAGTGCCGTGTCAAAGGGTATGGGAGTTCTAGCACTGATGTCTGTTGCCTCATGCCTTTCCATGGAGGCTGTGCCGATTTCCACACACCCCCTGGGCAAACGGGTCAGAAATCAGACTTTTTCTTAAGATGCAGACTTGATGGTTTCACTCCGCTGAGTATGGCTCCTGCCGCTCTCAGGATGAGGCCCTTTGAGCCTCCCAAGGCCTAGGCCCTCCATAGTTGGTCCTTGTCCCTTTATCTTGAACCAAAAAGTTGCACATGAGCCCATCAGGACCCCTCGTAAATTCCACATTAGAGCCACCTTGATATAATCTGCTGTCTGTCCACCAAAAGGGGCCATATTCCCATCCACTCTTGTCTGCTCACGCCTCCCCTTCTCCTAGAGCTTACTTCCTAGTGTTTGGTCACCAGGCTCCCACTCCAGCATTGCAGCTCCTTTTCTGTTTCAAGAAGATGAAATCCCCACTGCAAGGGTCTTCAGCAAAGTCAGAATCAACTGGCTCATCTGAGTGAAAATATCATCGCATTGGCTGGCTCCAGCCATGGCTGGCTCCAGGAGCTTAAACGATGCACGGAGCCAAACTTGGCCTGTCTGTTCTCATCCATGTCGGCACCCTTTGGCAGCCCCTGCCTTTAGAAATCCCCCTTGTTGTTACAGGAGACAAAGAGCTGGAGGTGGAGGGAAGGTTCCAGGCAGAGAGAACAGCCTACTGAGCTCCGGATCCTGGCTGGGCCAAGGGCACAATCCAGAAGATACGTCTCACCCTGCGGGCCTAGCTCCAAGGGGAGGACACATTCTTGTCCACTCACTTAATTCTTTGATTGAGAGGCAGATTTGAAATAGCTGCTAGGGCTCTGGCGGTAGAAAACCGGGATTTATATCTTGGCTCTGTTTTCTGGGGTGATGAAAAAGGTTTAGGACCAAATAGTGCTGATAGTTACACAATGCTGTGAACGTGCTCAGCACCACTGAATTGTACTCTTTGAAATGGTTAAAAGGGTTGATGTCATATTATGCTTGTTTCAAAATGGTACAAGAAGAAGGAGGCTGAAGATGCTAAAAAAATAATAATAAAATAACATAAAAACAAAAAGGAGAAAGGAAAAACTCCTGGCTCTACCACTTACCAGCTGTCCAACCTTGAGCAGGTGAGGCCACCTCTCTGCACCTCTGTCTACTAGACTGTAAAATGAGGATAATAATAGGACTCCCCTCACCAATCGTTCAGAGGCTCAGATAGGCTAACACATGTAGAGCTCAGGGAGCAGCTCCCAGGGTATAGTAAGTGTCTGAGAACTGTTACTCTTATTAAATCAAAGTATCGGGTGGGTTGCTGAGTCAAAAAAGTCAGATTCAAAAAGTAAGGGTCTCGATATGATTGGGCTGCTTTAACTAAATACACCCTGGGTCTGCCCACATGGCAGATGACCTCTTAGGCTGGGTGGGGGCTTATCAACAACAGAAATGTATGGCTCGTGCTTCCAGAAGCTACAAGTGGGAGATCAGGATGCCACTGTGATGGGGCGAGAGGGCCTGCTTTGGCGTCTCAGTCATCTCTTTGTGTCTTTATGCAGTGGAAGAGTGAGGGATCTCGATGGGATTGTGGGGGAGGTCTGTTTCATAAGGGCACGAATCTTATTCATGGGGGCTCCACCCACATGACCTCATCACCTCCCAAAGGCCCTGCCTTCCAGCAGCATTGTCTTGCTGGGTAGGTTTCGACATGTGAATTTCGGAGGAACACAAACATTCAGACCATCCTTTACAGAAATGTCCAGAATCAGCAAATCCATGGGAACAGGAAGTTCCCTGGTTGCCTGCATCTGGGGGTGCGGGGGAGGGAAGTCATTTGGAACGAGGCAGAGGCGACGGTTGCATGACAGGGTCAGTGACCTAAATACCCCTGAATCCTACGCTTTGAAATGGTTAACTTGTGCTATGTGAATTTCATCTCGAAAATGTAATGGGTACTTTGAAAAAAAAAAAACAACAATTAGGCAGACTATATCTCAATATCCTTCTCAGGCTGGGAAGGAAGCCTCCTGGCTTTGTGCTTATGGCCGCTTTGTGCCCTTCCCTCCTCCAGGCCTGACATCTCACCCATGCCCAGGGCCTTAGCTGGCATAGCTCACAGCTCCTCCCCTGTCTATTTCAGTGATTTGCTGTGAGATTTTGGGACTCAATTTCCTCGTCTATACCAAGGAGGAGGGGTTGGACTCACGGGTTTCATATATCATGAGCCTGCTTTACTTGGGTTCAACGTAGCACCCACTTCACCCTGCCCTCCCCACCTCAAAATGCTGACCCTGCCCCCCTAGCTCCAGCAGGATGTTGCCTGGAGTCTGTTGATGAGCACTCAGCTTGCCCCCTCATCTCCAGCTGAAGTGCAAGTTCTACCAGCTCTCCAGTCCAGGCCACTGGCCCTCACCCCTCTCAGAGAGCAGGCAGTGGCTCTCTGGAGCTTTTGCCTAAGATCCAGCGGGCTACACCCAGTGAGGGGAATTACTCTGTACTCAAGGACTCCTGCAGCCTCAGGCATTCTGAGGTGGCAGTGTCCCCAGACTCAATGTCCTGGTTCTTCGGGCCAGCCGCCCTCAGAGACGATGCCCACATAGTCATGTAAATGGGCTGTGTGGTTATCTAACATCAGAACTAGCTCTTAATGGGGCCACGTCACTTCAGACACCCAAAGCAGGCCATGTCCCCCCCAGATTCCCCAGCATGTCACCTGGCTCACTACTAAGCAGGGCTCTTTAAGGGGAAAACTAATAATCACAGCAATAAAAGCCCCCACACACTAATATCCTGATGTCCTATTGCATCACCCAGGCCTATGCGAAGGGCTTTTGCCTCTTAGTTTTCTTTAAGCCACCTCAGGGGTGGACACTACTTTTTTTTTTTTCCACAGATGAGGACGTGAGGCTCAGAGGTGGCATCAGTGGCCCAAGGTCAGCTAAGAAGTTGTAGGACCCATCTCTCTGCCCCCACTATACCCCCTGCCATTGACCATTATTCTATACTGCCTCTCTGGAAGCATCAAAGGTCACCTGTAGGGTCCCAAAGCAAAGCCTGGAATGGTGGCAGGGACGGCTGTCCCCGGAACCAGCTCCCGTGGCCTTGACTGGGAGGAGGTGGGGAGATCAGCACCTGACATCCCTGTTCTGGGCCTCCAGGCCCAGAAACCTGAGTTACTGTTGGACCAGGAGCCCCGGGCCCTGACAGCCTGCAGCTGGTGGAGGCAGGGTGGGGCGGAGCAGCTGGCTCTTAAATAAATAACCAGTTAAGTTGGAAGGAACACTCTGGGCCAGTCTCCAGTCCCTCAGGCTGCAGCTTATCAGCCAGGCCAGAAGGTATGCAGCCCTCATGCCTCAGCCTGTACCTCTTCCCTCCTCTCTTCCCTGGCCAGCTCTGACATCCTTTAAAATTCAGTTCAGATGCCTCCTCTTCTGGGAAGCCGTCCTTGACCCCACTTCCAAGGCTGGGCATCTTTCCCGGGCTCCTCTAGCCCAGTCCAGCTCACTGTCTCCCCCACTGGAGTGTGAGCCCGGGAGAGCAAGAGCTAGGCCTGTCTCGGCCACAGGCTCGGGAACACAGAAAGTACTCAGAAAAAGTTTGTCGAATGCAGAAATGCATGTCGAGGGAGGAGACGAGATCTGGATCAATATTCTCATGACGGAGGCTGAAGCCCTCCAGCTGCCAGACATCCAGCCCTCCGGGACGACACTATTCAGAACAATGCCCATTCGCAGATGGCAAACTGAGGCTGGGCAGGGCCTCCCTGCTCTGTGAGGTCCAGATTTCCCACTGTTCAGCCCAGCCTCCTCCTGGCCCCTCTCCCTTCCTTTCTGGAGCCCCAGGCCATTTGCTTTCCTCCAGTGATGAAATCAGAATCTGGGTAGAAGGTCTGGCTGAGTGAGAAGAAAGCTGGCTGGAATCTGAGCCTGGAAAGGCATGGGGTGGGACACTCCTGGCCAATCCTGGACCAAACCCTCAAACTTTCCCCTCTTGGCCCAGACCCAGTGCACACTCCCAGAAGGTTCCGGGGTTCCAGAGTTCCTGAGTCCTGGAGCCTGCTCCCTGCATCTCGCCTCCCTGTCTGGCACTCCTGTGCTTCAAATGAGTGAGCAGTGAGTGACTTGGCCAAGCCTGGTCTATTCCCGTGTTCCACCTGGCCTGAGCCATTTTTCCATCCCCCGGAGGCCCTAATTACTAGGAGTGCTGCCAGAAGCTTTCCCTCCTCCAGCCTGGCACCTGCTTCTGCAGCACCTGAAACCCAGCTGCTGGGTCCCACCTGGGGTCTCTTGGGCTGTGGCCTCTGGTCTTGGGGGAACCGCCCGCCTATAAGTCTGCGCCAGAGGGAATGTGTGGAAGAGGCCTTGCTTACTTTCGCATTAGATATAACGTTGATCTCGAAAGGTCACCGCAGCTTAAAACACCACGAGGCTATGGTTTGCCAGGCACCAAACAAAGCACTTTACGCACACGGACTTGGCTCACCCCTCCATGATCTCCAAGGCAGGTGCTACTGTTAGCTCCATGTCATGGCTGAGCAAACCGAGGCTGGAGAACTGTGTGACTAGACCAAGGTCGTTCAGCTGCTAGACAGTGAGACATAGTGGCCACACAGGACCGCGAAGCCACCGCCTTCCCACCTGAGAGTGACTGCTCACAGCAGTTTCTACAAATTCTTGCAGAGGAAGTCATTGCATGTTTAAAAAATTTATTGTTAATTATTGTTGACATACAAGATTATATTAATTTCAGGTGTATGACACAGCAATTCAATATTTATATACCTTACGAAAAAAAGTCTAGTAGCCATCTGTCACTGTACATAGTTCTTACATTGACTCTATTCCCTTGTGCTGTATTTTATATCCCTGTGACTTATTCTATAACTAGAAGTTTGCATTTCTTAATCTCCCTTCCTCTTTTCCTCCCAACCCCTCACCCCTGCCCCCTCTGGTGACCATCAGTCTGTTCTTTGTAGATAATCAATGCACTCGAAAAAGGCTGTAATATATTCAGTCGTTTCCCCCATAGATGACATGGTGGCATGTCCTGTACGCCTTTCCCTGCACCTGTGTTTTCCTCCTTAATATTTCTTCCTGAAGACTCTCTGTCCACTTGACATCTCTCGGCATTCTGTTCTGTGGATGTCCGGCTGAAGAATTTGGACTTTGTCCTGAGGGAAGCCAGGGGGGGCGCTCAGGGGGCGGGGTGACTAGGTCACATCTGTGCTTGGGAAACTTTCAGGCTCTTCTCAATCTGGGGGCTTTGCAAGGACTGTTCATTTTGCCTAGAATACTTTCCCTGGGCTTGGACCAACCCCTTCCTACCCCAGCTGTGACACCTCCTCCTCCAGGAAGCCCTCCCTGACCCCCAGACAGGATTAAGCACCCTTCTGGGCTCTCCCATCCCAGCCCTACTCACTCTGTGTTGTCATTGTCTGGGGATGAGTCTGTCTCTTCCTCTGGACTATGATTCTCTAGAGCACGGGGCTGGGATTGTCTTGGTCACTGCTGGGTCCCTGGCAATCTCCCATCACAGGATCCAACAATGAGCTCAGAATAAATGATAGTCCCTCGAAGGAAATGTCTCTGCTTGGGGAGAAGCCAAGTGTAGGGGTAGTCACGGTGTCCGATAGGAGTTGAGGGCGCAGGCTGGAGTGATAGACACCTGAGTTCAAGTCCCCTGCCCAGGTCGGGCGGTTCAGACCACACCAAACCTCATCACCCCATCTACATCTAGATCAGTAAACCCCAAGTGAGTGCTCATGGCTTAGTGGAGACAAGCCAACGCTGATGGCACTACAAATAGGGCGTCCCCTTCTGCTCCCTCAGGCCTCTGCATGTGCTCTTCCCTCTCCTCAGAATGTTCTCCCTATATTGTCCCAGTACACTCCTTCCTGTCATTCAGGTGTCACTGCAAATGTCGCCTCCTCAGAGCAGCCCACCATGACCATCTCTCTCTCTCTCTGCTGTATGATGCTTTAGCTTTCTCCAGCTCTCGTCCTCACCTGATGGCCCAAGTTTATTTCCTTGTCTCCCCTCACTAGAAACTGGCAAGGAGTTTTGTCTGTTCTCTCTTCTTTTTTATTTTTCTTAGAGAGCTCAGGAATTGTCTCCTCATGTTTTGTATCGAGGGTCAGTGAGTGCACGATTGAATTTATACTCACGTTGACTCTAGGGCAAATGAAGAAACTGATCCCCAGCTGGTAAGTGGTGAGGTCAGGATTTGAACCCACGTCTGTGTGGCTTTAGTGCCCACACTTTCGGCGTATAGCACAGAACCAAGTTCACTGGAGTTTACCTTGAGTCTGTTGAACACATATCATGTCAGACTAGCAGGGTAGGATTGGGGATGGGGGTTTTCTGGAGTAGGCGGTGTCAAGGCTGGGAGGATTTGGGGAGGGGAGATGTCTGACAGACACAGGAAGGAGTTCTGTGAGGCCACACATGCCTGGGCAAATTGTCGGTTTGGCCTGGCCCCAGTGCCACAGGTCTTGCAGGATGTCACTTCAAGCTCTCAGAGCATCTTCCCAAGCAAGTTTACATCTAGGGCTAGCAGTGACCAGCAGAGAGAGCTCACCAGCAGGGCCCGGCAGTGTCTGGAGCTGGTCAGGGCCTTAACCATGTCCTTCAATAATAATGGCAATAACAACAAGAATAGCAGTTAACTTTATTAAGAGCTAACCTGCACCCTGTGAACATATGCTCTCATCTGATCCTCTGAGCAGCCGGGGAGGTATGCTCCATTATTATTTTTCCCATTGTACAGTTGTGGAGACTGAGGCTCATAAAGGTTGTGACTTGCCTGAGGCCCCACAGCTGCTGCAGGAGGAAGCTTGTGAGGTGACCATCTACAGTCTTTGAACAAGTATGAACCCCTGAAATGTTACCAGAGAACAGGACAGATGTGGAAGGAATTAGGATTTCAGTAATAATGGGTTTACTGAAAATCACCCAAATGACCACCAAGAGAGAGTTCAGGGAAGTGGCAAAACAGGTATGGTTAAGGCCTTGGGAGGCAGGCAGGCCCCCCAGGTGTGGCCTCAAGGTGAGTAACTTCCTCTGGCCATAAATCCCAGTTTTGGGCCTCTGGAGAATGGGTATAAATAGTGAGACCAACTTCAACAAGCAGTTTTGAAGATTCGAGGGATATTAGGCATATGCATTTGTCAAAAGTCAATGAATGTCACTTAAGATTTATGCATTTCGTGGTAGGTAAATTTTACCTAAAAAGAGAAAAATGGTCCCCATGCAAATATGGAATTCTGATTAATAAATGCACACTGGAATATTTAAAGGAAAGTGCTCTAATATCTTCAATTTATCTTATCATGCATCAAAAAAGGTAAATGGATGCATGAAGAGAGAGACAAATGGATAGAAATATGATGTAGAAGTATGACAAAATAATTGTAGACTCTAGGTTTTGGTGTATGGTGTTCATTGTAAAATCTTTTAAACTTTTTGTATGTTTGAAAATTTTTTATAGGAAAAGGGGGAAATATTTGATGAAAACATTTGTAAAAGCATTAGCACAACCATTGAATTATAATTTTTAATGGATGAATTGCAAATTGTGTACCTAGGAGAAATGTATTACAATCCTAATCTATATAATAACTGCCATTAATTGATAAGTGTAGGGCGCCGACCTGGGAATATTTATTTTAAAGATCATTGCCATTACTAAATCTTATACCAAACGAGCGGGGGATCTGCATTTTCGAGGGGGCGATAATTTTAGGGCAGTGGAGGGAGGTGTTCCAGGCAGTTGATTTGCAGATGAGCCACCAGCGGATCACCTGCGCTGTCTAGAGAACCTCGTGTGCTCCAGGTAACCTCTGTGGCCTAAAGGGCCCCAACCCACAGCCCCATTTCCTTTGGCGAGGGAGAGTCGTTCCCAGGACCCATCGCCTTCGGGCCGGGTGCAGACCTAGGCGGTACCCTACCATAAGGCCTTCGTTATTCCCCCGACTTGGCCCATCCCGCCCCTCGCTCGAGGGAGGTCCCTGAACGCTCTACAGCCAATCGGCACTCTCAGACGGATGCCCGCCTTCTCCAGCCCCCCAGGTCTTAATCCCGGCAGTTTCCGCCCAGCGGGTTCCGAGCCACGCGTTGGGCGAGGGATCTTTCTTTGAGCAAACAGCCTCTCCCTCCCAGTGTCTGCGACCGCCGTCCCCGTCCCCGCATCCCCCACCCCCGCACCCAGTGGCCTGGACCTCCCCTTCTAGACCCAAGAGCCTGGATCCCCTTCTCCCGCGGCTCTGTCTCCGAGCCTCCAGACTCAGGCTCCCGAGCCCGCCATTTCCAGGACCCAGGCACCCCAGATCCCTGCCTCCCGGATCCAGACACCCGGATCCGCGCCACCAGCACCCCGCTTCTTGAAGACTTCGGCTTCGTGGGCGCCGGCCGCCTGCCAGAGCCCAGGAACCCCAGATCCCAGTTTGAGAAACTCCTGCATTTCCCACCCTCAGGGCCAAGACACCCAGGCACCGGGCTTCCAGATTTCGGTCGCGGGACTCCACCTGGAGGTGCAGAGGAGCCCGGCGCCCCGCCTCTGAGAGCCCAGGACCGTGGGAGCTGCGAACTCCCGCCGCGAGGCACACAGACTTCTGGCCGCCGGACTCACTCAGCTCTCGGTGCTAAGGGGTGTCGGCGTCCTGGGCAGGCGCCCTAAGCAGGCCCCCCAAGGAACCCCAGGCGCTCGCCATGGTGGCCGATCCGCCTAAGGGAGGCCCCAAGGGGCTGGCGGCAGCGGCGGCCACCGCGAACGGCGTCCCGGACATGGTCTCGGTGGAAGAGCCCGGTGCGGCGGGATGCGGTGGCGGCCGCCGCGGCTCCTGGGACCAGGTGCGCCGCTGTCTGCGCGCTAACTTGCTAGTGCTGTTGACTGTGGTAGCCGTGCTGGCGGGCGTGGCGCTCGGGCTCGGGCTGGCGCGCGCCGGAGGCCTGGAAGCGCTGGGCCCCGCGCGCCTGGCTGCCTTCGCCTTCCCAGGCGAGCTGCTGCTGCGCCTGCTGCGGATGATCATCTTGCCGCTGGTTGTGTGTAGCCTCGTCGGTGGCGCCGCCAGCCTGGACTCCAGCGCCCTGGGCCGCCTGGGCGCCTGGGCGCTGCTCTTCTTCCTGGTCACCACGCTGCTGGCGTCCGCGCTGGGCGTGGGCTTGGCGCTGGCGCTGCAGCCCGGAGCCGCCCTCGCCGCCATCAACGCCTCAGCCGGGGGCTCCGGCCCTCTGGAAGAGACTCCCAGCAAGGAAGTGATGGATTCCTTCCTCGATCTTGTGAGGTTAGACCCTGCCCGCCGGGTGGAGGGAGCGAGGGTGGGGAGGGTGCTTCGGCCATGTGGTGAAGGTGACATGTGTTAGGGATGGCTGCAGTGGCCACGTGGACAGGAGGGGAACTTCGGTTAACTTCAGGGTACTCCAGAGTGGGACGTTCCCAAGGTCTTTCCATTCACTTCCTTCCTCTGTGCTCCACCCCCTCCCCAAGGGAGCCACTTAGAAAGCGGGTAGATTCTTTACCTTATGGTCTCTGCTCCCCACCCCACCCCCAAGAAAGGCTTTCCCCCTTTTAAGGAGAACAGACTACTGGGTCCACATGGCCTTTGCCTCTGGGGCCTGCTGACGGCAGTGTCTCTAGGTTGGTTGGGAACTTCCTGGAAGCCTTAGGGGAAAATGATGTGTCAGGAACCAGGTTCCCCCAGCCTCTTAGGGCCCCCAGGGGCAGCCTGCCATGGAACGTTCAGAGCAGAGTTTGCTGTGGGTGGACTCCTCCTGGCTGGGGGAGATTAGCCGGCCTGGGTGGGTGCAGGCGGGCCTGCAGACAGGCACACCTACTGGAAGGCTGTTTATGTGGAGGGCTTCCCCTGTGTGCCAAAACATGTAACTCACACTGGGCCAGTCACTCTGAACTGAGGCTTAGCTGAAACATCTGGGAGCCACACAACTTTATAACCAATGACACACAGCTGGACACAGGCACACCGACACTCAGCCACGGCTGTGATGTCTCACACCGACACATGGGGCTAGCTAGCATCAACCGTCTTACACACCTGTATGCGCGCGTTGGATATTAATACCCCTTCAGCACAAACATACACACTCACATACACATACATCTACACTGCCACACACCAGCAGTGTCCCACATATCTGAACTAACACTCACCCTGACTAAATACCAACACTTGGCAAACAGTATAGACTCACAATAGCTGGGGAAAGGGAGGATGTTGGGGCACCCAGTGGTTGGTGGGGAGGATGGCGGGTGCCCAGTGATTAGCACTGTGCAGCTGGCTGGTGGCGTTCCAGTCTCAGCTCTGCCACTTCCTCGCCATATGTAAGCTTCTTCACCTTTCTGTGCCTCAGTTTCTTTTTCTGTTACACGGGATGGTAGAGCTCATCCCTGAGGGCTGTCCTGAGGATTAAATGAGTTAACTTATGTAAAGCACTGACGACATGCCTTTCCTGCTGTTTTCCTTGGCCCGAGACAGGAGGCCATTGCCTGACACTCCCACAGGCTCAGCGGGGTTCCATGCACACCGCCACACACTGAGTATCCCTCACAAATGGTCACAAAAGTGACCGTGTAAACACAGATGCACATTCATGATACACACAGCCATTCCTTTGGTTTTCTCTCCCCACCTCTTCCCAACGCTCTGCCCAGATCTTTTGACCCACAGCCACCGCCAGCCCCCAGGACCAGCCCTTTTTCAGCCCTCCCAGTCCCCTAGGAGGAAGTGGCTCATGCAACACGTCTAGGGTATGAAGTCTGCTGCCTGGGGTGGAGCTACGGCCTGGTAACTCTGCACCCCCCACCCCCGCACCCACCCCCACCTCCCCCACCTTGGAGAGCCAGCATTTTCCACCTCCAACCACCATCTTTTAGGTCTAGAATCCCAGGCTACTGGGGGCCCTAGGAGACCAGTTCAGAGTCCCCAAGCCCTGGAAAGGCGCGCAGGCCCATGTGGAATTCCGCCTGACTGAAAGTGCCCCACATTTGGGGTTGAACAGGGCCTCCGAGGTTCCCCCATCCCCAGACGCCAGCCCAGATACCCCCTGAACCATTGTAGTATCTAATAACCTCTTCCCCATTTCTCTCTGCAGAAATATCTTCCCCTCCAACCTGGTGTCTGCAACCTTCCGCTCAGTGAGTCCTCGGGGGTGTCCTGAGGGGTGGCAGGTGTCCAGGGAGGGAGACAGCTAGCTCCAGCCCCTTAGGCCCTGACCTGGGGCAGTGCCTGGAAAAGCTAACCTGCCACATATTTATAGGCAGTATTGCAGAGTTCTTGGGTGACCATTGAAACCCATCTGTGATTCTCATCGAGAATATGCGTTCCAAGTCCCCTTCTAGATTCTAATTCTAGCCGTGCGACCCTGGGCAGAGGCAGGAGCCTCTGGAATACAGGGGCGCGGAGAGTCCTGCCTTGGGGTTGCTGGCGGGATGAAATAAGGGATGCTCAGGGCAGGCTCTGAGCACTGCAGGTGCTGGGACAGGTAGAGAAGCCTCGAGGACAAGTAACACGGACTCTCTCCAACCCTCTCTTGCAGTACTCTACCTCCTATAAAATGATAGGGAACAACGAAACCCAGGTGAAGGTGAGAACGGGAAGGGACAGGGCGGGGACGGGAGATGCCACCCCGTGGTCCCTTGTTGTGGTTTTTCCACTCTGTTCCCTCCCCAGCCTTTGTATACCTCCCCCACCCAACGTTTGCTGTGTAATTTGTTTTTGTGCAATCTTTTCCCCCATCCCACCTTGCCTGGGCTCCCTCCCTGATCTGCCCCCAGGCCTGCCCACTCCCACCCACCTTCAGCCTGGGAGCCAGAGAGGTCTTTTCAAAGCTCAAGCCCCACCCTGCCTCTCCCCTGCCCAAAGCCCTGGCATGCTCCCAAGCACCCCTGGAACAGAACTCAGGCTTCTCAGCACAGTCTGTGGGGTGCTGCGAGGTCGGTACCCTGCCAGCTGTCTCCCCAGCCTCACCTTGTGACTGCCTGGCTCACTCCACTCAGGCCACAGTGGATTTCTTTCTGCTCTTCGAAAGCCCAAGTTGCTCTCATTTCTAGGTTGTTCCCTCTCTCTAGAAGCTTCTACTGCCACTCTTTACTTGGTTCACCCTTCTTGTTTCCGGGGTCTGAGCCACTTCCTCCAGAAAGCCCTACCTGATGACCCCACCCCTGAACGGGCACCCTCTCACCTCAGTTCCCATACCCCCCTGGGTTCTCCCATTTCAGCCCTGCCCACTCTGGGTTGCCCCTGGCAATGGGTCTGTTACCGCTGGACCTAGATAGTGAGCCTTAGGAGGAAGGGGCGCAAGGGACTGGATCCTAGCAGTGCCCAGGCCCTCAGTGACCATGAAGGTCGACTAAGTGTCCCCATCTTTTCCTTGCCAAAAGGTGCCTGTGGAGAATGAGGTGGAGGGTATGAACATCCTTGGCCTGGTGGTGTTTGCCATCGTCTTTGGCGTGGCCTTGCGGAAGCTGGGGCCTGAAGGAGAGCTGCTCATCCGCTTCTTCAACTCCTTCAACGATGCCACCATGGTGCTGGTCTCCTGGATCATGTGGTAGGCAGTGGGAGAGGGGACTGGGGGTACGGGGTGGGCCAACCCTCTCTGTCCACTCTTTGGAGCCAGACGTCCTGGATTCAAGTCCAGCATCGACCGTTCCCTAGCTATGCAACTTGGACAAGTGACTTACCGTCTCTGTACCTCAGATTGCTCATCTATAAAATGAGGACAGTGTTCTTTATTCCACAAAAGCTGAGAGTCATGTGGCGCCTTCTTGATTCTCCTGGGAGGGAGGTGACAAAAAGACAGCCAAACTGTGGACATGGCCTGGCTAACACATCTCAATTTCCATTAGAGATTAAAAGGTGACCACGTGTTTGCCTTTGGATCAATGCTCTAAAATTGTGCCTGCTTTATAGGATTGTCACTAAGATGAAACAGGTGACTAGAGTTTGGGTAAAGAAAGCCCTTAGAAAGTGCTTTAAATGCCTGGCATCTCCTGAACAGTGACTTAATATTAGCTATGTACAACTAGTACCATCATGAGTTTTGTTAAAGGGCCTTAGGAAATGAGAAAAAAATCTGGTGGAGGCCGCTGGCTTTCAGCCTCGTCTCCACTTGGTGTCACTCCAGTTCTCAGAGCCCACCCTGGATCTAGAAGTCAGGAGCTGGGCCAGAGTTGCCGCATTTTTCACAAATCCCTTCCCCTGCTCCCCGATTCTGGTGTGCCTGGCCTCTGAGAAGCTGCTGTGTGGGCACTGAGTATACCTTGACAAATAAAAATATTTTGCCAGAGAAGCAGGGTGGCGTGTGCGGAGGAGCAGGCTCTGTAGCCAGGCGGCCTGGCTACCCATATGGCTGCTTTCTAGCTGTGCCCTATGACAAGTTACTTCTCCCTCCATGCCTCAGTTTTCTCATCTGGAAAATGGGTTGGTCATACGAGGCACAAATGAATTAAAACATGGGAAGTGTTTGGGACAGTGACTGACCTACAGCAGGCCCACAGTAAGCAATATTAGATAATATTTATCCAATACTTGTGTAACTTTTTGGCACGTCCCACTGGTCAGAATGTGGGCATTTGGCCAAACCTAGGTGTGCAGGTGGCTGAAGTGGTGGTGCCTTATTTTCTAAAGAGGAAAGCGGTTTGGGGAACAACATAGCAATCAAGCTGTGAAAGGAAGCCTTCTGGCTGGGAGGTATAAGCATGCCAGATCTTCACTCTAGGAGAGGGTGCTAAAGTTTATAGATGAATTATTAAAAAGCTTTCGACTCATTTCAACTGGCTTCTCATTTCATCCTGCCAACATTCCTATGAGGTCAGGAGCATTATCTTCCTTGCTTTGCAGACCTGTTTGGTTTTGTTGAGTCAACAGTAGCTGCAGGAGACTCAATCAGAGCTCCTTTGGGATTCAACCATGTTCAAGGGCTCAGAGCATTTGTAAACGCTTCATGTCTGGGAGTGGTTGTTAAGACCTGAACCATAGCCTGAGAGATTTTCTTGTTTTTAGTTATAGCAACTGCTATAACACAAACCCAGAAAACATAATTGACTCATATGTGGTGGCTGTTTTTTTTTTCCTGGTCATGTGTTAAGTCCAAATACGGTTAGTGACTGTACTCCAGGAGGTGATGGAATCACTCAGGCTTCTTAAATCTCACAGCTGCACTATCTGCAAGGGGAGAGGGCATGCAGCAGGGCAGGAGAGATGCCCGGACATGGCTGTGGGCTCCCCTTGACTGCAGGGAGGCTGCGGTCAGGCCGTGCAGAGCACAGTGCCTGCTCCAGGGGAGTATGTGGTCAGAGGTCGCCATCTGTCTCCGGTGTAATTAGGTATGCCCCTGTGGGCATCTTGTTCCTGGTGGCTGGCAAGATTGTGGAGATGAAGGATGTAGCAATGCTCTTTGCCAGTCTTGGCAAATACATCCTGTGCTGCCTGCTGGGCCATGCCATCCACGGGCTCCTGGTCCTGCCCCTCATCTACTTCCTCTTCACCCGGAAGAACCCCTACCGCTTCCTGTGGGGCATCATGACAGCGCTGGCCACCGCCTTCGGGACCTCTTCCAGGTGCAGCCTTGGGGTACATCGGGGTGGGAGTTTTAAGCTAAAGGATTTGAGTGAGGGTGGCTTCAGATGTCTGAAGACCCATGGACTTTTGTGTTTGGGGTCCCCGCATTTGGGTACAGGAGCCATACTTTCCTAAGTTTATCATAAGGTCCTGGAAATCCCCCTTTCTAAAATTAGAGAACTGCTGTCTTAGAGATTTCTTCCTCCTCTGCACGGAGTCCGGGTCCTGGGTGACTCTAGTGCTCCACCCTGGATCCAACTCTGGGAGCTCTTTCTACCTTCTCTCCTGGGTATCACCCATCTCTGCTGCCCCTGTGCCCGTCAGAACTGGACCTTCTCCCGGAGAGTAGGAATTCATAGCTGAGGTCTATTGGTGGAGGTGGCAGGAGACTTGGGTCCGTGAGCTCTTAGACATAGAATTTAGGTATGAAGTTCTGTGTATATTTTGAGGAGTAGCAGGGGTCCAGGATGCCTACAGTTTGGAATGACTACAGTCTGCGGGATCCCTAGTGCTTTCTGGTTCTGGGAAGAGGAGGCAGGCACAGAGCTGGGAGCGGGTGTCTAGGCTGGTGGGCGGAGCTTAGTCCGGGCCGCTGGGCTTGGTGGGCGGTGATGGGGGCGTGGTCTGGGGATTGGGCGGGGCCAGGCCCAGATTGGCTGTGTGAGCCAACTCAGATCTGCGGTCCCTCAGCTCTGCCACTTTACCGCTGATGATGAAGTGCGTGGAAGAGAGGAATGGCGTCCTCAAGCATATCAGCCGCTTCATCCTGCCTATCGGTGCCACCGTCAACATGGATGGTGCTGCGCTCTTCCAGTGTGTGGCCACAGTGTTCATTGCACAGCTGAACCAGCGACCCCTGGACTTCGTGAAGATCATCACCATCCTGTGAGTGCAGGGTGGGCTGCAACTAGGACCCTTGACCCACCTGACACTAAGAATGAACACAGGCTGGGCTCCAGCTTCTCCCACAAAGAGGCCCCTCCCTGACTTCCTCTTCCCCGCAGGGTCACCGCCACGGCGTCCAGCGTGGGCGCCGCGGGCATCCCCGCTGGAGGCGTCCTAACCCTTGCCATCATCCTTGAGGCAGTCAACCTGCCGGTTCAAGACATCTCCTTGATCCTGGCTGTGGACTGGCTGGTGTGAGTGTGGGCTTGGGGCTTCAGGGTGTTCGGGGAGGGGTACCCCTTGGAAAGAGGGTCACTGGGAATCCTGGGCAGAGGAGGACAGGAAGGAAGGAGTTCTAGAGGAAGGGGATAGGTCCTTGAGTATTCCAGGCAGAGGGGAAAAAGGGATCTTTGGGTTTCTAAGAAGAACCTAGAAAGGAAGTGTGCCTGAGTGGTTAATAGAGTGGACAAACCCTTAGGTCAGGCTCCTCATGTTCAGATCCCAGCACCACCATCGCTAGCCATGATGACCTTGGGCAAGTACTTAATCTCCAAGTGTCTCAGTTTCTCCACCTGTGAAATGGAGAGAATAGTCTCTCCTTGTGATTAGATGACTTTTAATACATGCAACTCCCTGGCAAGTAGCAAATACTACATTCACAATTGTTAGCTATCACGCTTAAGCTATTGAGAGCATAAAAGATCAGAAATCGTTTGGTTTCAAAAATTAAATATAGAATTACTATGTGTCTTAACAGTATCACTCTTAAGTATATGCCCAAGAGAATTGAAAACATGCCCATGAAAACTTGTGTACAAATGTTCATAGTATATTATTCTATTATTATCCTATTAATCACTTTTCATAATAGTGAACAGGTGGAAACAACCCAAATATCCAACTGGAGAATGGATAAACAAAATGTCACCTGTTCATACGATGGAATATTAGTCTACGATAAAATGGAATGAAGCACTGATACATACTTACATGCTACCACATGGATGACCCTTGAAAACATGTTGAGTGACAGAAGCCAGCACAAAGGACCACATAGTCTATGATCCCATTTCTGTGAAATGTCCAGAATAGGCAAGTCTATAGACAGAAAGCAGATTAATGATTGCCTCGAGCTGGGAGGATGGGACAAAATGAGAGACAACTGCTTAACGGATATGGAGGTTTCTTTGTGGAATGATGCAAATATTCTGGTATTAAATAATGGTGATGTTGCATAACTCTGAATATGCTAAAATCCACTGGGTCGTATACTTTTAAAGGGTGAATTGTGGTATGTGAATTATAACTCAGTTTTCTAAAATGGTATATGCACACACAGCATAAAGAGGAAGGAAATAGATCCTTAGGATTCTAGGGAAGAGAAAGGCCTGAGGGAGAACTCAATGTCTCGGGGAAGAGGAGGGATGGATGGGTCTTCTGCAGCCCAGTAAAAGGGAGGGGTGACTTTTTGAGGTTCCAGAAGCAATAGATCTCGTGTTTTGTTGGAAGAAGGATCATTGGGGTCCAGGAAAGATGGGGGAGATCTTTGGGGTTCTGAGGCAGAGGAAGTATTAAGGGACACTTTGGGTTTCCAGGGGAAAGAGACAGGTAGGGGGCTTCCGGGATCCTAGATGAAGAGATCTTTGGTATTCTAGGAGGAAGGGGTACTTGAGATTCTGGGAAGATGGGAAGCTGACATTCTAGGGCTACCAGAGTATGACAGAATTCTTTGTAGGAGGGTGTGATGGGGACTTCATGACTCCAGGGTGAGAGGACGGAGGGTTGGGCCTGGGACCTCCTCCCCCTCCCCCTTCCATTCCCTCTCAATTTCTCATCCCTCCTGCCCCCACAGGGACCGATCCTGTACCATCCTCAATGTGGAAGGTGATGCCTTTGGGGCGGGACTCCTCCAACATTATGTGGATCGAACAGAGTGTCAGAGCTCGGAGCCGGAGCTGATCCAGGTGAAGAGTGAGACACCCCTGGCTCCTCTGCCTGTCCCCACTGAGGAGGGGAACCCCCTTCTCAAACATTATATGGGGCCTGCTGGGAATGCAGACATCTGTGAGAAGGAATCCGTCATGTAAACCCTAGCCAGAGACCTTTTCTACCCTGATGGGGGCACTTTGGACATTAGGATCATGAGGGATGGACGAATGGACACACTGGGATTCTTGGGAACCTGGGGCCCCAGCTACCCTCCTGTATGCTAGATCCCGGAGGCCTTGTTGCTGGTGTGTGTGTATGTGTGTGTGTGTGTGTGTGTGTCCCCAAATCTCCCCAGCTCCCAACTTCTGCCCCCAACCCAAGGCTAGGAAACAACAACGTGAGGAAGTAGCATCCTCCACACTTCATTTGGGACCCTGCCTGGCCTGCCTCCCTGTCTCAGGACACAGGAATCTAGTCACCCTGTGGAATTCTGCCCTCTGAGAAGAAGAATGTTCAGATGTGTTACTGGCTCCTTTGCTGCTTATTTTGGTGGCTGTAGTTGTGTGCATGTGTGCGTGTGCGTGTGTGCATACACTGTGACTCTCCATGGTACCTACTGTAGGAACCCTGTCCCCTGGACCTCTGTTCATGACACACTCACAGAAATACTGCCAGGAACTCTAGAGGACGTTTTTTAGCAATAAAATTGTTGAGTATATGTAATCAGATGTTTTTAAGAATATAACCAAAAGCACAGAGTGAGGGGGGAAGGCTGGATAAATGAAACTTTATTGAAATAAAATGTCTGTTCATGAATGCTGTTGGCGGCCACCATGAGATGCCACTACACACACCTACCACATCACCATGTGCTGGCAGTGCAAAATGGTCCAGTCTCTTTGGACATGGCTGGCTAGTCTCTTACCAAGTTAAAATATACATTTATTATGCAGCTCAGGAGTCCCACTCCTAGGTATTTAGCCAAAAGACTTGAAAAACTTCTGTTCACCCAAAAAACCGGTACCCAATGTTTATAGCTGCTCTCATCATAATTGCCGGAATTTGGAAAGTAATCACTCATTCAACAGAAAGCTACTCAGCAAAAAGCAGGTATTGTATAGTTGACCATAGAACATGAGTCCTCTTAGAGCAGGTTTTTTTTCAATGAACACCTGTACTGTTTCTATCTGGTTGGGAGTCTGGAGGCAGAGGGCTTACTGTGCATTGATCTATGATTTTATATAGGGAACTTGAGCATCCATGGGTTTTGGTATCCATAGGGGGTCCTGGAACCAGTTCCCAGCAGATAGTGAGGGTTAATTTAAAAGTTTTGGGGGAGTCATGGATTTTCCACCTTTGAGGATTAGCACCCCAAACTACCACACAGTTCAAGGGTCAACTGTATCCAGCTCGGATGTATCTCAGATAATATTTTGAGTGAAAAAATTCAGAAACAGTACATACTATATAATTCCATTTATGGGAAGCCACAGAACAGCCTAAATTTGTCTACAGTGAGACGAATTGGCTGTGGTGACCTGTGTCATTTTCTGGGAGAGGGCACAAGGGACCTCTTGTGATGCAGCAAATATTCTGTCTTGATAAGGGGGACGCTTCCTCAGCTGTGAACACTGGGGAAAGTTAACCTGCACATTTAAGATATGTGCACTTTGCCCTGTGTATATCATCTTCCAGTTAAACATTTTATATAACTCGTAAGAAATTCGTTTTACACTGTGACTGCCTGTACAGGAATGCAGGTATCCCTCGCTATCTGAATTCTTACTCTGCACTTAGTCCAAATGACTTGCTCTTTTCTTTCTTTAACCCCAAATGTGTTATTTGGAGCAAAAACCTGTGGTGCAACTATTTTTTAAGTCGTGTGGCTCTGGGATGTGGACACCAGTTGAGGCTCACCTGTCCCAACAGGATGCTGTCTTGTGTGCTGTTGCAGCATGTTACGCATTACTGACATTATCTGCTGTGTCCCTGTGAGGACTCCTGCCTGGAGGCGCAAGGAAGTCGGTGCAGTAGATGGTGTTTTGATTATCTTATTATTATTTTTTTTGGTTTAGTTACATCTCATGACTATTGCAGGATGAAAATATAATTCATCTGATCCTAGGCAGAATTGCCCATTGCATTCAAACGTAGCCACTAATGAGTTCATTAAGTGTTGAATAGTTAAGTAATTGGTGTTTTCAATGCTTTCTATTATGCCAGAATCCTTGGTGGTTTGTTATAGAAGTGTTTTAAGAATGTTTTTAATGATATTTGGGGAAGTCTTTTGGGGTTTTTGGATGGAGCTGGGAATGCATTATTTTCCTTGCTTAAAATTATTGTCTATCCCCAAATATTCTGTTTAATGTTTTTTTTGGGGGGATGGATTAGATTTAGATTATGAGGAATGCCTGTTTAAATAGGTACATACCCTATGCATGTAACATACTGTGTATACTATATATACAAAATGTGCATATACAAAGAATAGGTAACTGGGCCAGTTTCCACCAAACAGTACTTAGCCATGTTCCTGTTCCATTTTTTAAATGTTTGGAACGCATGCCACTTATTTGCCTAAAATGCTGGTATAGGTCATAGTGGGAGACTGGAACTATCTGGTCTCCTCAGTGTTGGACAGGGGTTTTGGTGGCTCCCAGACTTGGTCCCCATGAAGGCGTGTGCTCCGTGAGGGAGGAGCTTTAGTCCTGTTCACTGCTGTACACCTAGAGCACAGCATAGGACCTGGCACATAGTAGGTATTCAATAAATCTTTGCAGAAAGACTAAATTGGGGTCCAGCTACAAGGCTGAGTCCGTCATCCTGGTTCAGATCCTGCTTCTGCTACCTGCCATCTACGTGATGTTGGCTAAACACTGGATTCTCACCCTCTGATGACAATGGCTGTTTTGCCTCACTCAAAGGCTCCAGTGAAAGAAAGTTAAATGCGAGCAGAAGAAAAAGCACCTGGATGGCCACTCCCCGGGCTGTACCCGCCCCCATCTCCTCCTCCCTTGCCCTACCCTCTCTTATGGGACAACCCTCTTGCTCGTTTCAAGGAGCGTGTTGGGGGTGGAGGGGCTCAGGCTGGCCCTGGATTCTAGGCTCAGAGTGGCAGTATGAAAGGGCAGGCGGCATGGGGTAATAATTCAGTCTTGTCTCTCCTACTGATAGATCTATGTTTCTAGGTCTGTTGGACTCTCCCCTACCTTTGCTTTTTTGGGGTTGACCTTATTGAGGTATAATTTACATACAATAAACTACAGCCATTCAAGCGGATGAGTGGATGAGTTTTGACAGATGTGCACTTGTGAAAACCCAACAGTGCTATCGAGATACACCATATCCCCACCACCCCCAAATTTCCCCTTCGTATTTCCTTTCCTCTGCCCCCAGGCCCAGGCAACCAATGACCTGCTTTGGGTCACTAAGGTTTTAGAAATTCACATCAGTGGAATCATAGTATGTAGCTTTTTGCATCAGGCTTCCTTTACTTAGCATACTGCTTTCGAGATGTAGTCATTTTTGCACAGAATTGGCGGTTCATTCCTTTGTTTTTAATCTTTCTTTTTTTCCCCCCAGTCAATGAGGATTACACTATCTGGATGTACACAGTTTGTTGATCTCACCAGCTAATGAACGTTAGGTGGTTTCCAGTTTGGGGCTATTGGGCATAATGGTGCAGTTGGACACAGGTCTTTGCATGCCACCCACTTTTCATGGCAAATATTGTGTAATGCCCAGGGAGAGTCACAAAGAATTTATTACCTGGTAATTGCACTGGCTCATTCAACAGCAGCTGGCATCCCCTTCCCTCCCACTGCCTAGTGTTAACCCCGTGGCTGCTGGTCAGGGGGAGGCCCAGAGGGTCCTCAGGAAGAGCCAGGAGGGTGATAGTAGGGGACTCAAATCCATAATTTCTGTTTTTGTGTTTAAACTACCATATACATGTGCTGGCTGGGGCGTTAGCTCTGGAGAAGTCTTCTTGGCTCTCCTGAAATGAAGTTCACAGATAAATATAACCTACCTGCACATGATTTTAAATGTAATCTCTACATTGCCTTAACTGTAATAAAAGAAAATAAAAGAATAGTGATTTGTAACATGCATTTCTATATGTGAATGTGTGGACCCATCTCTCCAGAACCCAAGGAGGTAGCCAGACATTCATTCATACCTGTGATGTATGCAGCTCCAAAACAGCTGTTGGTGACTGATTACCAAGAGCCATGTAGAATGTGATTTTCTGAACTTGTTGACAAGCCTTGGCCAAATTTTGAACAAAACAAGATACAAAATTCCCTCATTTTATGTGGTTGTTGCACTTCCTGGAAAATTTAGAGTCTATTATAACCTTACTAAAAGGACTTCGTGTTTGCATGAAGAGTTAGGTTCCAGGCTCAGATAATTCTTAACCTGGTTTTTCAATCTGGTTGTTAAAATATTAAACTACTTCTTTTTTTTTTTTTTTCTGGTTAATAATACAAGGGTAATTGAGAAAGCAGTAAAATTCAGTAACATGTAATATAAACTCACTAGTTCAAGTTAATTGTTGCTGTGGGTTTTGTCATATTGTTGTTTTGTTGAAAATAGATATTGGATATACAAAACTGTCGGACAATATTATAAGGGCTAGAAAAGTTTTTAATGTATTGCTGTTTAGGACCAGCAAAGGGAGAAAACACCAAAACACTATGGTTGATGCTAAGAGAAAATCTTTATTGAAATCCCAAGTCACTTAATGACTCTGAATTTAATGGGAAGTTGCTAGAAGCATTTGATGTGGTTCCCTCATTAAATCACAGGTAAGCCAAGATTATATATCTATACATTATTTTATGTATATACATGTATACAGCTGTATCAATCAAGAAATCACACCGACAATTTCTAAATGAAACAAATTCATTAAATAATTTGAGTTGAGCTTCAACTATGTTCTCGTCAAAAACTTAAAGAAATGTGTATCTATAGATAGACCATTTTGATTATTTGAGACTTAAAAATTATTTCAAAAATTGGATGCATATATTGATTTATATATTAATTTATATTCCCATATCAACTGCAAAATATTATGATCACTCATCCTTCGTGAATATCCGATGGGACATTTTAAAGCTGTATATGACAAGGGACACTGCTTTATCATGTGCAGGTGCTCTGAATAAGATGTTTCTGTCCCTGGGCCATGCTGAGAGCTAGAGCAGCACCCCACCACGGTGATAACCAAATCATCCCCATGTTTCCAGAATGTTCCATGGGAACCCAACAGTCTCTGCGAGCCACTCACAGGTTCAGGACGTTTCAGCCTTGGGAGATTGGGCCAAATCTGCCTATTCGTCTTCTCTTGCGGGTCTGTGAAGCCGCCTCCTGTAAGGGTTTCATGTTTCAATTCCCGACCCAATCTCAAGGTTAGGAGAGGCAGCGACTTGCCTAAGGTCACAAAGAAAGTAGGTGGTCAAGCCAGGATGCAAGTCCAGCCCCAACTCACGACCCGTTCAGCACTCACGGCACTGCTGCGAGGAAAGTGCTCTCATTAACCGCATTTCCCAGATGCCAAGCCTGTACAGGTGTGGAGACAGAGTCTCCGAGGCCCAGATTCAGGTAGGAGGGAGCAGCAGCCTTGGGGTTTGAAGCCAGGCGGCCTCTACTTCAGAGCCACCCTTGAGGTGCGGGGGACAAGTTCTTGGGATGAGGCAAGGGGGGAAAAAAAAGCCTCTACATTTATAAGTTTAAAATGAAGTAATTTAAGCCTTATTACTAATATATAGCATGAGAGTAGAACTTGTATATAATTTATAAATAAATACACATATTGGGGACACATGCCCAAACAGTCTTTACTCTTAAGTGCATGGTCATAAATGGCACGCTGCTGTCAACTGCTTTGCCTGCTAGGTGGTGCAAGGCCCTCCGGGGTACGAGTGCTGGAAAGGGGCGCCATGAGTCACTTCAGTGTGGGCTCCAGACTGACCACCTGGCTTCAAGTTCCCGCTATGCCACTTTCTAAGCTATCTGACCTTGGGCAAGTAACTTTACTGTACTGGCCTCAGTTTCCTCACCTGTAAAATGGAAATCATAGCAACTCTCACCTGAGAGGGTCAAGGTGAGGGATAAACCAGTTAATTCGTGGCACACACGGAGAACGATGGTGCACAGCAAGTACTTAGTAAATGTGAACTGTGATTGTTTACTCTGGCTTGTGAGCAGGACAACAGGTGCAGAGAGCTACAATAATGAGGTAATATAGTTAACAAGCAGTGGGGGCCAGATCCAGAACCCCACGCATTAATCACGGCCGCACCTCAGAGTTCTATTTCCTCCTCTGCAAGATGAGAGTAAGAGCAGCATGCACCTCACCGTGCTCTCCAAGGAGGGAAAGTCATCCAGTCCTGTCCCGCACAGGGGCTGAGACAGAAGACCAGACTCAAGATCTGTAAAAGCTACGAACCGAGGTCCTGGGCTTGCTGTCTCCTTGGCCCCGTGGTAGGACAGAGGCGCCCTCTAGTGGTAGATGCAAGCCCAGCAGCCAAGGGTCCTGGGCTCCATAGACTAGGCAAGGAGTGCAAGACGCCCTCACTGAATCCTGGAGGAAACTGAGGCACAGAGAAACTGGAACACCGCCCACGGCCACCTAACTAGTAAGTGGTAAAGCCAGGTTTCCAATCGCGGCAGTCCGGCCCCAGAACCTACACCCTTTCTCCCTTTCCTTCCAAAACTCTGTCCCAGTTCTGAGCCCAGGGATCCCGAAAATCCTGGGCAGGGCAGTTTTCAGTATTGCGACTGTGGTGGCCTGCCCACCGAATGCCAGCGGCACTGAACACAAAGGATGGTTCCCCTGACTCCAGGCGTGGGAGTCAGGGCCTCAGCCGCTTTCTGCCAAACTCAAGAGTGCGGGGTTGGGGTACTCAGGGTTCTCGATGACCCCGGGACCGAACTTGAGCTCCAGGAAGCGGCGGTAGTTGTTAGGCGCCTGCGCCACGAAGCCAGCGAAGGGCAGGGGCACGAGAGGCTGCAGGAAGTGTTCAGGGAACTCAACGTCCTGCCGGTGGTCCAGCCATGTGTCCTTGGTCATGACCCCGTTGCGGGGGTAGAAAGGCCACAGGTCCACGTGCAGGTGGTTGCTCTCGCTGTACTGCACGCGGAAGAAGTCGCCCTCTATGGCCTTCTCCCACACGAAGCCGCGCTCATCCACCACTGAGCCCCCCTCGGCCCCCCGCAGCTGCTCACAGTTGCCCACGTCCTCCAGGTAGATGCCAAGGTCCACGTCATAGTCCCACGGGATGATGTCCCCATGGCGAGCTGCCCCTAGCAGAGAGCCGCCCTCCAGCCAGTAGCGCACGCCAGCCGCCTCCAGCACACCCACCACGTACTGAGCGGTCTCGCGCAGCGCACGCAGGCAGCACGGGGGCGTCCAGCGCCCCTCGTACAGATAGGCCGGCGTGTCACCCACCACCGTCCCAAAGCAGCGCGGGGTCTCCTTGCTGCAGCCGAACCACTCGAGTCTCCCGCCCTCCCACTTTACCAGGCGGATGCCCAGCGCCTGCAGCAGCGCGGCCCGCCGAGCGCGCCCTTCACGTTCTGCCTTCCAGCGTGCGTGCGCCGTGGCCAGCGGGGGCTGGCGCGCTGCGGGGAAGGTCAAGTCCAGTAGCTGCACCTTCCAGCCACGCAGGGCCGTCTGCAGGAAGAGGCCGGTGCCCATGGGCCGGGCCAGCGGCGCTGAGAGGTTGAAGAGGTCGCGGGAGCGCAGGAGCACCACAGCGTCCCCATCCAGGGCGTCGCAGCGGGGAGCAGAGGAGGCCGGGCCATAGTGGGCTGTCCACTCTCGCAGGCTGAGGTTCAGGGCCAGGCACCGAGCAGGGTTGGCCGAAGCGACCGGGGCAGCCACCAGGCGTGCGCCTCCCGCCCGGAGCACTTCCACCATGCGCTCCAGCTGGCCAGGTATCTCGGCCCTTGCCCCGTCGGGTACCAGGGCCACGTACTCTGTGGCCACGTAGGTCTCAGGCCGTGAGGCCCCGGCCGTCCGGTCCAGAGCAGGCTGGAGCAGCGCCAGGCGAACATTGGGGATGCTAGGTAGGGCCAGGGGTGGGTAGGGAAGCATGTCAGCTGCCACCACCACCGGCTGGGCTGGATCCTGTTGCAGGAAAGAGTCCACCATTTCCGGCACCGTGTTGTCAAAGGCCTCGAACTCCCGCACCAGGATAGTGACATGGGGGCCGGGGGCAGGTCGGCGGCGGGGACTCCGGGCCTGGGAGTTCCTGGGCTGGTGCTGCAGCCACGAGACATAGAAGAAGACCAGGACGTTGAGAATGATGGCAGCCACCAGGGCAACCTGGCGGCGGGTGAGCCTCATGGGGCCAGTTCCGGGCCCTAGATGGGCCTCTGGGGCATCCTGGGGATGGGGGAATGAAAGAGGAGGCTGGAGATGGTTTTCAGCAACCCCCCAACCCATCTTTGGCCTTGCCCTTCTTTCCCAGCCCTTTCCCTATTTGGTTTCAGCTCTGACTTCCCCTCCTCCAAGAAGCCCTCCCTTACCTCTCCTGCCTGGCTTGCACCTCACTCTGGGCTCCTTTGGCCCCTTGGGTGGCCTCACCATTCTAAGTCACTACTGTGTGGGGATCTGTCTGTCTCCTCCCACTGGACTGTGAGACCTATGAGGGCAGTCCTAAGCCTGTCCTGGTCATTGCTGGGTTCCCAAGGCCACCCAGCACTGAGCTAAGTACACCTTAGGTATTCAGTTAAGATTTTATCAAATGAGTCACCTTCCCTTCTCTGTTCAATCTCACCCTTCTATTCACTGTCCACTTCTTATTCATATTAGAGTTCAGTTATAAATGCCTTGGACCATATTCCCATTATACCTTCTCTACCATCCATCCTCCAGGAAAGCCACCCTTGCTCTCTTCCTCCTGTTCCTTCCACACACTGTCCCTGGCTCCAGGATGAGGCCGATGCCCTGCAGTCTTGACCCCCAAGCCCCTCCTCCACCATCCCCTTTTCTCTTCCTCAGATCCTGTGCCATCTGGTCATCTCTTTCCTGACGGTCAGCCAGATGATTTTGGTTCTACAGAAAATGCTAGAAATGTTTTCTTAAATCAGAATTGTCCTCATTTTTAATGTTGGCTATTGATTTTTTTTTAATAGAGTGGGTCGAACTCATAGAAACAAGATGTGGAATGGGCGTGGCGGGGGCTGTGGTGTTGGGGGAATGGAGAGGTGTTTAAAAGACTTAGAGTTCCAATGTTACAAGATGAAAAAGTTTGGAGGTTGTTTGCGCTATAATGTGAATATACTTAATACAACTGAATGATACACTTAAAAACTGTTAGGGTGATAAGTTTTGTTACATGTATTTTATCATAATTAAAATTTTTTTTGTTGTTTTAAATGGAGGGGGCTGCATACAAAGAGGCTGCTAGCCTTAAAACTCCTCCCATTCATTGGCTCCACTCCTAAGCAACCCCCAGATGGCGCTGTCTCCCTGTCCCCATTGCAGCTTGAAGGTTTGGAGTGTCTCCAACACAGGAGTGTAACTAAGTCTCTGGGTTCTGAGCAGATACTGTAAAAAAAGGTTCCCATGAAGGATTTTCATAGGTTTCTGCTCATCCCAGGGAGGGGACATCAGAGACCCAGCGAATCTTCCTAGCTCTTAAATACTTCTGACCTTTCTCCCCATTCTCACAGCTCCCCCTTGACCTGGGTCCACCCAGACCCCTCCTCAGCCTCCCCTGGCCTCCTGATCAAGTCCTCTACTCCTGACAGCCAGAGGGGTGGGTCTTCATAGGGCACAAATCTTATTTCTAAGCCATAGCATATTCTGTTCTTTCCGCCCAGAAGTCTCCTCTTGAATACCTCTTCTCCCCTGGGGAACTTCTACCTGTGTTTTAGGCCTCAGCTAAGATGGTCCCTCCCCCTCTCCAGGAAGTCCTTGATGAACCCTAGACTAGGTCAGAAGTCCCATCTGGGCTCTCCCATCCAGGCCCTGCCCATTTGGGTTTGGCACAGTATGGGGATGGGTCCGTCTTCCCCACTAGATCCAGGAAGGTAAAGCTGGGCTGTCTCCATGACCACTGTATTCCTTGCACATGACTGTGGTCAAGGTTTCTGTGGGTCTGTAAAGCCCACTCGGGTCTCTGGAGCCAAACTCTGAGCTGTGGCCATGTGCCTGGGTCCCTGCACTGGTCTCCCCATTTCCACCTTCTCTCCCACCAGGAATGCCCTTTCACCCCTCTCCACCCGTCTCAGCTCTGACCCAACTGTGATGTCACTTAAGAATATGAGTTGCACTTTAAGAGTGACCCCTTAATCTTTAGTACCTTGGAATTGCCTTCTGGGCCTGAGATGGACCCTTTCTTCCTTCAGTCCTTCAATATCTGCTTGTTGAGCTCCTACAACATGCCAGGCACTGTTCCAGGCACTGGGACACAGCAGTGGACAGACAGATAGACACACAGACACACACACACACAAAACACCCTTGACCTCACAGAGCTCACACTTTTGTGGGCAGAAAGAACTTTTGGAACCACAGAATCCCTGAGTCTTAAAAATCTTAGAGTCCTAGAGCTTAGGCCCACAGAAGCACAGGAGAGACCCTTAGATGCTTTTAGGAGCTTCTAAAGGTTCCAAAGAGACCATCCTCCTGCTCTTCCTTTGTTCCCTACTGTTTCCCACCTAGTGCCAAGAACTTGAATTAGTTACTGTCCTGTGTCTGCTCAAACCTCTCTATGGCTCAAAACTCAAAGGGGAAGCCAGTCTTCGCTGTAGCCCGTAAAGCCCCACGTGACCTCCTGCCCTCCCCCACTCACTCACAGCTCCTGCCACACTGCCACCAAACGACATTCAAGTACATGCAGGATACTATGGCCATAGCACTGGCTTTTCCCTCTGCCTGGATACTCTCCCCAAAAGGCATCTGCACGTCTCCTTCCCCATGGCCTTTGGGTCTTTGCTCAGATGTCTCCCGTCCAGTTAGCCCTTCCTTTGGCCACCCTACTTAAAAATGCATCTTCCTATTATCCATGTACTTCCTCTGCCCCATCTCTGTGTCATTTTTCTTTCCTGCTGGTTATCATGTAGATTTTACTTATCTTGTTTCTTTTTTTGTCTACTTTGTTCCCTGCTATATGCCCAGAGCCAGCTCAGTGCCCGGTACACTGAGGTACTCAGTAAATGAGTGACTCCAACTGTTCGGAATAGGAACCTGTGGCTCAGAGACAAAAAGGATGCAGGGACCAGGACCCAGTCTCTATGTCCAGGCCCTGGCTCATGCCACTATCTGTCTGGCTGACTCTGAGCTGGGAGGTGCCACCTACTGGGTGAGGGGACCACAGAGGAAGAAGAGAGGAATCATCTCATCCCCTGACAAGGTCAGTTTGGACTTCCCTAATTATAAGGGCTCAAAACCCCTTCGCTGAGGCAAGGTGGATGAAAACATGATTTTGAAGCTCTGAATATTCTAAGCGTTTCTCAATATTTTTCATAATAGGACACTAATATCAACAATTCTGGCTGCTCACAATGTGCCAGACACTGTCCTAAGTACTTTATTCATATTATAAACTTGATTAATCTTCAAGTTATGATCACATTTAAAGATGAAGAAAATGAGGCACAGAGACGTGAAGTCACTTGCTCAAAGCCACACAGTTGGAAAGTGGTGGACCCAGGATTTGACCCAAGAAGCTGGCCCCAGAGTTGTGCTTTAATCCAATCAATTCTGTTGTCTTTTTTGGGACCACGCAACCCAACTCTGAGTCTACCTTCTGTGAGCCTTCTCAAGCCCTAACCTGAGGAGTGCTTTCAAAGTGAAACATGGCACATCAATTAATTCAACTTACTATGTCAACAAAGCTATTTACTGAGTACCCTCTGTGCCAGACCCAGTGTTCTGGGACGTGGAATGAACAGAGAATTCATTGAGCCAGCCCTCCAGAGGTAGGGAGACAAACAATTGAAAGATGGGCAAAGAAACCAGCAGGGGGCATGGCAGAGGAAAACAGGGGCTTGCTTTAGAAAAGGTGGCCAGAGAAGACAATTAAGCCAAGATGTTATTTGTCTCTCCATTTCCCACAAAATAATGTTAAATAGATCCAGACTCACTGCAGGCCTGTGTTCATCTGGCCTGAACTCTGATTTGTCATGAACCTCAGTTGCTGCATCTATAGAATGGGAACGTGAGGGGTAGAGAAAATGAGATATGTGGGCAAGCCTTTGGGAAAGGCAGTGGCAATGTCCACATCAATGCTGGTGACACCGAGGGACTTCTTACCTCCTACGTTGCAGCCTGGGGAAGCTCCAGGGGGGTGGTTCCAGCCCAGCTCAGCTGCACTGCTGAGGGGAAAAGAACCAGAAAACCCCAAATGAGCCAATCTCATACAACAGAGCACACAGCATCTTACTTTCAAGAGTGGCTATGATACGATCTGGGAATCATTTCTCTTGAAGCCCCATAAGCCCAGACAATGCCTGGAGCATCTCAGGAATGGGTGGGAAGAATGTCAGTTATAACAACCTATAACCATGTCTCTCTCATGAATGCATCCAGAAAGGTAGGGCTAGGAGCGACAAGCTGTTACCATGACAACCTCTTTCCTTTACACACTCAATCCTGAGAGAAAATCCTAAAACATCCCTACCTTGACGGGTCTGGTTCCTCAGGTTACTGGAAGGGGGCCTGCCACTCATAGTAACCTGGGCTTGGCCTTGCCTGTTCTCACCTCCCTGGGGATGGTCAGGCCCTATAACTACCCCTCAACAGAGCATCTCCTGGTTGATTTGGTCCATGGACCTCCCACCATGAGAAAGGAGGGGAGATGGTTAACACGGTAATGCTGACTGGGTGGCTGGGGGTAAGGGTTGGGAAAGAGGTGTTTCTCTCAGTAATCAGTATCCTTGGGACTGGGGTTCTTTCTACCTGAGTGTTAAGTGAGGTTGCCATAGTAACCAATGAGGCTAGAGACAGAAGGACCACCTGGGATTTAGGTTACCTTAGCAATCTCCTCCTGGTGCAGGGACAGGAGTGGTTTGGGACTCCATAACCACAAAGGTGGAGGGAAGAGAAGTCTGGGGGTGTTGTCGGCTGGGGAAGAGTTACCATGACAATCGTCCCGGGCTAGGAATCAAAGAGGATGGGGCCATGGCTGAAACCACCCTGGGGTCGCCCTTTCTCTCAAAGAGTGATAGTGATCCTCGAGGAGAGCGGTATTTGGGTCTGAAGAGGGTTAGAGTCTTTGTGGCGAAGCGGGAGGAGAGGGACAGAAAGCGACCCCCTCCCCCAAAGTCCCGCTCTCCCCAGAGACCACCCTCGTGGGCGAGGGGAGCGCATCCCCGCCCCGCCCCTGCCAGCGTGCGCGCGCGCGCGCGTCCTCGGGGTCGCCCCGGGTGGGCGAGGCGCGCGCCCGGCCCCGCCCCCTCCAGGCCCCCGCCGAGCGCGCGCGCAGGAGTTGGCGCGGCCGCGCAGGCGCGCGGGCCGGCCCCGGGCCTCCATGATGGAGGAGCGAGCGGCCACCGTCGTCGCCGCCGCCGCCGCCTCCGGCCGCCCCCTCAGTGCGGGCGCGGGCCCTGGCCCGACGGGGGCGGCTCCGGTCTCCGCCTCCGGGACCGGCCCGGCTGCTAAGGGAGGCGGCGGCGGGGGCAGCCCCGGGCCCACGGCGGGGCCCGAGCCGCTGAGTCTGCCCGGGATCCTGCACTTTATCCAGCACGAATGGGCGCGCTTCGAGGCGGAGAAGGCCCGCTGGGAGGCCGAGCGCGCTGAGTTGCAGGTGAGTGCCACCTCGGACTCCCGACCCCCGCCCGGTCCGTCCCGGTCCGTCCCGGTCCGGCCCGGCCTCACCCGCCGCCTCCGCCGCTGCCGCCGCCATCTTGGAGCAGTGGCCGCCGGGATGGCGGGGGGGGTGGTTAGGAGGGGGCCGCGACGGGCCCAGAGCTGGCGTCCGGGGCCGTCCGAGGGGGGTCCTGGGGGCACCGGCGAGGGCCCGAGCCCGGCCGGCCTGGGAAAGGGGCGGAGGGGCCCAGGACCGGCTGGAAGTGGATGTGGGAGTGAGCGGACCGGACGGCGGGTTCCCGAGAGTGGCCTCGGGGCCAGGCGGGGGCCCGGAAAACTCTGCCGAGGGTGCTGAGGGGAGTTAGAGGAGCTCGCGTGGGAGTGGGCAAAAGCTCGGCGGGTCCGGAGGGACGCCCATCCCCGTCCCGACCGGGTGCGGGTTGGAGGTGGAGCCCCATGGGCTCCTGGTGGAAGAGGGGACGTCGGGGGAACTTGGGACCTGCCAAGGGCGAGAGCGGTCTGGCAGGGGTCGGGCCTCAATATGGAGAGGAAGTCGCGGAAGCCGGGACTCGGGTGTTTCGGAGCGTTTGGACGGAGGGACTGAAAGAAGGCTATGTGAGGACTCCGGGATAACAGGACGGTCTCGAGGGTTTCCAGAGTGATGGGGAGGAGAAAACCGTGGTGAGCCGAGCGCAGGGAAGGGGTCCGAAGGACGTTTCCTAGGAGCCTGTGTGGAAGAGCGTGATAGCGGAAACACGTTTGGGGGTGTGGAGGAGTGGGGGGACGGGCCACAGATGGAAGGTGTGTGTAGGGTGACAGGTGGAAACCCCTGAGCTGGAGTTGGAGGGAGACGGGCATGGTCAGCGTGGAGAGGAGGAGACTTGGGATGGGGACTGTGAGGAGGAATCAGGGGCTACCTGGAGGATGGCAAGGGGAGCATTTCGTAGAGCAGGGAGGCAGTGGAAGGAAGCAACGCAGAAGAACCCTGGGGGAGACGTGTTAGTGGACATTTCTGATAAAGGACCCTGTGGTTTGTGGAGTAGCTTGGGAAAGGGATGTGCCCTGTGATGGTTGGTGTCTGGAAGAGTGAGGAGCTGGGCTGGGCTTTGTGACCTCGAGAAGTGTGCTTTGCAGTGTTCAGAGCAGCCTGGGCATCGATGGTGTGAAAATTTGGAGGGGTTTGTGCCCCTGCTCTGGGGTGCTATGGGCAAAAGTCAGTGTCTGCTTCTAGCAGTCCATCTTTTCTCTTCTGATTGCTGTTCTGTATCTAGTTGAGGTGGAGACTCAAGAAATAACTGATGAGAATTTTGTCCACAAGATAAATAAAGAGAGCATCCCACAATTCCCCCACCCTGCTAAGGGTCTTAGCTGTGGGCAGCTGAGGCTTGGGATGGGAGAGGAATCCTTATGTAAGTGTCCCTCTCTTTTTTGGTCTACCCTCTACTTCTGGAGCTCTTTCCCAGTGCACAGCTCATTAGATCTTCTCAATACCCCCATTGCAGGCAAGGCCAAGGTCATTGCCCTCACCCAGCAATAAATAGCAGCTGCTGTTTATTGAACACATTGTGTGCCAGGCACTGTATTAAGTGCATTGTGTATATGTTATCACTTAATCCTTGCAATGTTTTGGGAGAGTTAAGTGATATAATCTCCCACCCCCTTTTTTTTTAATAAGAGGTGGAGGAAATGGAGACTTTGAGAAGGTCAGTGATTTATTTAGGATCACAGCCAGTAGGTGGCAGGGCTGGTCCCAGGGCGTTCAAGAAGCCCGTGAGCACTGTTCTCTGCTGCCCAGTACAGGCAATGAAACTACTGAGGATGCCCAGTGGCCTGCCCGGGCAGGCATAGCAGAACTGGGGTTGGATCTTGGCCTCTGAGAATTCACGCCAGTGTCCCTTACAGCACCCAACACACCACCTTCTCATCTTTGGGACTAACAAGAGGAAAGGTGTGTGGTTATTCCCTTGCTGAGCAGCCCCTCTTGGAGTTTGAGAGGAACTGGTGGGTAGCACCCAGTTAGGCTGTCCTTGTCTTGGCTCCAGCACCACTTCATGCTATTGTTTTTTCTGTTGTTACATTAGTAAAAGTTCTGAGATCTTCGAAGTGTGTGTGTGTGTGTGTACACATGTATGTGTAGGCGTCCCTCTCCCACTCTACTCCCCACCTTATTGCTAGAAAAGTTCAGTTCCTTGGACATGTTCCATAGTGTAGCGGTTAGCCCATCTGCTTTACACACAGAAGGTCCTGGGTTCGTGCTCCAGTGGAGCCACGGTTCATGGTCTACGGCCATGCCACCTTGAACAAGCCAGATGTCTGATTTCGGAAGCTAAACAGGGTTGGGCTCAGTTAGTACTTGGATGGGAGACCACCTAGGAAGACCGGGTGCTATAGGCATTTAAAAAAAGTTGAGCTCCTTGCGTGTAAGACATAAGGTCCTTTTATATCATTTTGTGATGTTTCACACTCGTGCATTGGTGTCCTTTCATGTCAGCACGGAGCTCTTTCTCTCTTTTTTTGATAACTACATTCTTCTGGGTGTTTGTACCATGACTCATGTAGTATGATCCCTGTTATGGACCTTTTTAGCTTATTTTTAATTTTTCCTCATCAGAAATGGTTGCAATGAATGTCCTTATATTCCTGTGTTCAAATGAGCAGAAGGGATGAGTAGAATAGTAGAATAGGTTTATAAAGTGGTGATTGGTTCTGCCAAGCTGTTCCACATTTACACTCCCTTCAGCAGCACCCCTTTTTACACACCTTTGCTCGGGTACTTATCACATGCGGAGGTGTGATTCTCCTGTGAGATGCTTTGAGGCCTGGACTATGTCAGATTTTTCTGATGAACTTTTCTACGAGTAACAGTACAGCTGCTCCAGGCACAGGAGCTGTGGCGCAGTCAGGGCTCAGTGTGTGTGTGTGGCACGGCAGCCCCTCGTGATGTCCTACTGGGAGGCACCCATAGATTGGGCAGGGAGGTGGCGAAGCTTGGGTCTGACAGTAAGCAGGATTTTGCCACGTGAGGGGACTCTGAGAAGTAGGCAGTGTGGTTTCTGCCCTTCAGAAACTGCAGGCTAACAGAGGAGACCAGTTTCGCATGGGAGGCTAGAGTTGTGTGCCTCTGTACATGGTCTGTGGCACTTCTGGGAAGGGGAGCTCGCTGAGGACAGGAAGAACCTTGTGAGGGGATCTGAACACGACATCCATGTAGGAGCAGTGACAGATGGAGCGAGTGTAGTGGCAGCAGAGACGGTGAGGAGCTGGCCCCTCCCCACTCAGCCTCACAGGGGGCCCTGAAGGTTCCAGGGGACTTATCCCCAAGGAGCCATGAGAACTTGAGAAGGAGGGGTTAGGAGATGCAGGGCCGGATGGAACCAAGCAGTGGACACCTCCCTTAGGGCTGAGACAGAGGGTCGGCTGAGGGATACATTGAGGCATCAGTTCCTGGGAGGACTGAGATGCCTGTTGGGAGCCATTCTTGCCGAATGCCCTAACAGATGCCAAGGCTCTTTGGGAAACCTTTGAGATGCTGCCTGGCTGGAGGGAGGGAGCAGGCGGAGGAGAGGCAGCAGCCATGTCTCAGAACAGTTCTGGGCTCATGTATGTTCTTGCAGGCTGGCCAGAAGAAGTGGCAGTGGGTGGATCTGGCGAGCAGAGAACTTCCAGATCCCAGACTCACCTGCCCGCCTGCCATGGCCCTCGTAGGAGGGACTGGCCACAAGCAGTCCCTGTTTTGTGGGTTTCCACCACCTTGGGGTCCCTTCAGCTATGTGTTTCTGGTTCTCTCTTCTCTCTTCATTGCCAGAGGAACTGGGAAGGGGACAAGAGAGCAGAGTGGGCTGAGTGATTCTCAACTTTCTTCCCCCACAGACAAAAGTCACAGATGTTATCTGTCTCTCCTCCTTCTCCATTATTCCTCCAGGCCTCACTCAGTCCCTGGCCTGCCACTAGCAGAAGCCTGGGAGGGCGGGGAGGAGGTACCTTGGGGCTTCTCTTTGGTGATCAGCCTCTTCTCCATATTGCTCCCCCCCTTCTAAAATGACTCACAGAGTAGATTTGAATGACAAAAGATACACAAAGGACAAAGTCAAACTTCCGAGATGTTGATCACAATGTGTCTGCCACTCTGGCCTTAGATATTTAGGTTATGCATGTGTTGATTTAAAGTGCACAGAGAAAAAAGTATTAAGCAGAGAGAAGGCCATTCTCTCAATGGACAGATGCAGTTTCTTTCTTTCTTTTTTTTTTCTTTTTATGATTCAACAGGAAAATCTATTAGATAAAGGGAAAAGCAAAGACCAGAGAAAGCCTAGAAAAGGGAAATGGCCCCAGGCGGGGAGTCCTGCATATATGTCATCATTGAGTTTCTGTGGGTTACAGTTTACTTACTTATTTATTTGTGTCTTATTTATTTAAATTTATTATTATTATTTTTTGGTGATGTTAACGAAATCCAGTGAGTTTCAGGTATGAGGTTACCATGGCACACCTGGTTTATTTGTTCATTGTTTGTCCCCACCCCCCTCTAGAATGTCAGCCTCATCTTGTTCAGTGCTGTGTCCTCTGTCTACAGCTGTGCCTGATCCATAGCTGGGGCTCAATAAATATTTGTGGGTGTGTGGATGATACTTACGCTACACATTAGTGGATGTATGTCCCTTTTTATTCCTTCAAAAGGAAGCCTACCATTGCAGTTAAACCTGCAGGATAAATTCCTATAAATAGGATTAGCTCTTGTAGTTCCTAGAAGCGAACTGCCAGGACAAAAGAAATGTGCGTTTCTCAGGTTTTTGGATCTGGCGGGGTCACCCATCAGGAAGGGCACATCAGGTTAATGAGTGAGCTGGTTTCCGAGGCTCCTGGTTTCCCCGCCAACACTAGGCTGTATTTTGTATGCGCTCAGTTCTCTGCTAACGGGAGGGAGAGACCTGGTCCCTGGAGCAGAGGTAACAGTAGGCTGTGGGCATGGGGTAGTGCTGCACTGAGGTGCACAGGGCACAGATGAGGGCCTTTCAAGCCCCAGGGAGGAAGACAGCAGTGAGGGTGGGTATCTGAGAGGCTGCTGAGCACTGGCCTCTGGGAGGTGTCCCAGGCTAGACTGGGGCTTGTGGTGGAGCCACTGGAGTTCTTCAGCCTGTTCATGCTGTGCAGGGATTGGCTCTGGGAGATGCAGCTGCGGCGGGCGCAGGAGGCCTGTTGGCTATAGACATCCTGCTGGATGGCTCTCGGGCCTCAGAGGGACCCTAGCTTTCTTAAAGAACTGGGTCTATGTCAACACTGGAAGAATGGACAGGGGGATAGAAATAGTAAGAGGCAGGAGCTGGCATTCATTAGCTCTTATGTGCTGTGCCTTGAGCTCAGAACTTAACATGTGAGGGGCAGGCACCCTGGTGAGCTCCATTTTCTAGAAGGGGAAATGGAGGCTCAGGGAAGGCTGATGACCTGCCTAAGAGTGTGTAACAAGGAAGTGGGCGAGTTGGGTCTGGAGCTCAGGCTGTCTCAGCCTGGGACAGCACAGCACTTGGGGAGAAGCCGGGGACAAGCCTGGTGCTCAGGGCTTTGGCACAGGACTTCTGGCATGTGACAGGGGCCAGGATCCTGCCTCGTAGGCAGCTGGCCCAGTGTCTCCAGAAGACCTAATGACAGACCAGAGCATTCTGGGGCAGCCCATGCCAGCAGATGGTATGAGTGGTTGGCAGGGCCCCTAGGTCATGTCTGCAGATTGCCTTCCTCACTCTGGGCAGACTCCAGTGGGATGGCTGGTCCCCACGGTCTGGGTCGAGTGGTGCAACTTTTGTATTGGAGCAGGAGCTGAGCTGAGCCACCCACTCTTGTCCCTAAACTCCAAAAGCAGCTTCCTACGCCTCCCAGAGACAGATGCTCTGGTAGGAATAGTGAGATGCCACCTCCTCCAGCAGCCAAGGGACAGCGCCTGCCTTTGATTGCGGGAGGGGGAGCCCAGAGCTGTGAATGCCTGCCTCTCCACCTTCATCCGTGAGCCGACTTCTCCCTGAAAGGCGGGGACAGGTTAGGCCCCAGTTGGCCCCAGTTTCATTTTAGGGGTTTAGGGTTCCTCTATAGCTCTTTCACTGTGAGTGACGTGGAAGGGGACTCTGGAAGCAGACCCAGCATGCCCTCCGCATTCCACTGAAGCCTGGGTCAGAGTTCTCATGCCTGAAGTAGTTGCTGAAGCATTGTGGGGATGAGGGCTGGCACTGATTGTAAGTGAAGGACACACATCAGTGAGCCTGAGCCCTGCTATCTTCCTGTTCCCTTCTGTCCCCTCCTCTCAGGCTCAGGTGGCCTTCCTCCAGGGAGAAAGGAAGGGACAGGAGAATCTCAAGACAGACCTGGTTCGCCGGATTAAGATGTTGGAATATGCGCTGAAGCAAGAGAGGTGCGCCTGGTGCCTTCTGAGAAGCCAGTCCCCAGTAGTGGGGTCGGGAGGCTGGCTGTGCTCCCTCCACCAAGGGAGACTGGGGTCGGGTGTTCTCCCCATGACCGATACTGTATGGCTCTAGGAGAGGGGGCAGAATGAGACTAGTGGGTAGATTCAGGATAGACACTTGTGACAGTATTCATAATGGCGGTGGGATACTGTGTGCCAGACTCCACATATTCATTGTGTCTCACCCCTTCCAGTAGCCAGGTAAGTAGTAAAGGCGAGGACTGCTCCGAGCAGTCCTACAGCTGGGATGGCAGCCTGTCTCCAGGCTCCAGCAAATGGGCTCTTCACGGCGCCATCTGCGGGGCCTCCTAATGTGGGGCAGGGGTAGGAGAGCAGATGGAGGTGGGCTTGGGATTTGGGGTTCTTGAGGTAAGTGTTGGCCCTGCCTACTCTTCTGTCTCATTTGTTAATCATTTGCTCTTTTAGGGCCAAATACCATAAGTTGAAGTTCGGGACAGACCCAAACCAGAGGGAGAAGAAACCGGAACTGTCAGAACAAGGTGCCCACCCTCAGACCCTCCCCACCTGCCCTTCCCAATAAAACTGAATGTGCCAGAAGAGTGATGAGCTGGGCCACCTCCTTCCTTTGCTCTCTGGAAAGCAGAGTTGGCTGGGGGCTGGGGAAGGGTTGAATTTTGACTCTCAGTTCCCCACTCCCCATAGGCTGCTCTGCCAGGTGCTGGTCCCCTGGGGCTGATGGGGGCGCGGACAGTGGGGAAGTCCATTCCTGCTTGCTGTCCATCTGCGAAATAGACAGGTGCACAAGGTCCCTTGTAGTTTAAGCTCCTAAAAGAGGGATCAGTTCCCCAGCAGGACCTTAGGGAAGGTGCTATAGGTGGAGGGAAGAGAGTAGTTAGGGAACAGGTGTTATTGGTTATTCAGTATGACTAGAACATGGTGCTGGGGCAGGTGGCCTGTCCGCAACCAGTCAGGGCCCTCGCTGCCGGGCTAGTAGGGATTGTTCCTCATGCCAGACTCCTCCTCGAACGTGCGTTTCCACAGGGCAGGGGGTTTCTTTACTGGTGTAACCCAGGGATCCAGCCAGGCACCACGGTACGTGTCTGATAAATATTTGGTGGATAAAATAAACAGTTACCTCTTGTTTAATCCGCACAACAATTCCAAGAGATAGGTGCTGCTGTCATTAACTTTATTCGTCAGAAGAGGAAACTGAGGCTCAGATAGGTAAGCTAACCAGCTCAGGGTCACACAGCTGGGACGTGGCAGAGCTGGACTTGAACCCAGTTGAGTCTGCCCATTCTTCCAGACGGGGCCAGCTTCCCATGTAGGAGAATTAAATAACTAGAGTTGAGTCCAGAGATAGTCTGGGGGTGGTTTGAGGAATGACTGGTCAGGAGATTAGCGACGAGGTGCACAGAGCGGGCAGTAGGTTTCAGACTCTCAGGAAATAACTCCACAGGACCTGTGACAATGACCAATTCAGGTTTGAGGGTAACGAAGAGGTGGGGGAAGCGCTAGGTATGTGTCGTGCCTTGACCAAGATGGCCTGTTTTCCTGTTTCTCTGCCCTCCAGTCTCCAACGGCCCCATGGAGTCGGTCACTCTGGAGCACAGCCCGCTGGTGTGGAAGGAGGGGCGGCAGCTTCTCCGACAGTGAGCGCATAGGGACCCAGGGGCGGGGGACGAGGGGCAGGGGACGTGTCTGGCTTGGGAGATAAGCCTGAAGGTACCACAGTTCTTCCTGTTCCCACTGGGGACACTGAGCTGTTGGGATCCCTGCCAGCCGCAGCCGAGATGGCCTGTCACCCTGTAGGTGGAGCCCTGCCTCTGGAGAAGGTGGGAAGATAGCTGCAGGAGGCAGACACAGGGGACCCCCACTCTTGGAAAGCAACCTCATGTGCTCTGTTGCTTTTATTTTCCACGAGTAACATTAAATTATCTTTTAATACTTTCTGTAGACACCGACAATTATCAGGAAATTATTTATCTGTCTATATCTTTGATTTTCTTAAGCTGATATCCGGTAGTGCAATTACTGACAGTGTGTGCAAATAAAATGATTGTGATAGGCAACTCTTGCCAGCTCCCTATGGGGCATGCCTGGCACTGTTTCCATTCCTCACGTAGATTCCTATGTGGCACAACTACTGGCATCCCCCTCATTTTCACATATTAAAACACCAAGGTGTTCACGTAAGGTCATATAGCAATAGGTAGAGGGTCAGAGGCGCTGTCTCAGGCAGCCTGCCCCAGAGCTTAGCTTCACCCTCGTGCTTCTCTGCCTCACCTGTGGGGGGAGGGGAAGCCTCAGACACCTGCAGGCGTGCAGATGAGGCAGCAGTGCAGGCTAGTCCTGTCTAATGTGTGAGGGGCACAGGAAACAGAAAAGACTTCTCAAGGACCAGCAAGGGACTCTTGTCTTGTATCTTGAAGCCACTGATTCCTGCAATTGATTTTTCCTTCTTTTGTTAGCTTTTAGAGCAGTCTTAGTTGGCTTTAGTTTTTAAATTGCAGAAATAATAATGTTTGTGTGTAGAAATGGAGTAAGTTGCAGATGTTCCTCTCATATCCCTTTATCCCATTCCCAGATGTCACTGCCTGCTCATAGGTTTCGTATGTTTCTTTCTCGGCCTTGTGGGGGCGTGCTGTGTGTGTGTGTGTGTGTGTGTGTGTGTGTGTGTGTGTGTGGTCTATACTTAATGCACTCATTAACACATTTGTTAAAACACTTGTATGGGATATGTGTAATTACAGTATTTATTTCTTTCATGTTTATCGTGGCCATCTTCTGCCTTGTTTAGTTTCTGGCCAGTGTCCTGTCAGTGATTGGCGTCCACAGTCTCGTCAGTACATGTGTAGGCTAGCCCTGCATTTTGGGCTCCTGTGGAACATCATGGCAGGCATCGTGTGACAGCTGTGTCTGTGTATGACGGCTGCCACAGGCATAGTCTTGAAAGTGAAACGGCAGGTTAGGGATGTGCTCATTTAAAATTTCTGTGTATGGTCTTTTGCTGTTCTTCTGTGAAGGCTGTCCCGATCTGTCCTTTACATGAACCCGCAGTGTCTGCAGATGCCCCAAGGGGCTAACTGCCCTGCTTTTGCCTCTGCAGATACCTGGAGGAGGTAGGCTACACGGACACCATCCTGGACATGAGGTCCAAGCGTGTGCGGTCCCTCCTGGGCCGCTCATTGGAGCTCAACGGGGCCGTGGAGCCCAGTGATGGGGGCCCCCGGGCCACACCGGGCCCTGGGGGGCTCAGCGGCAGCGAGTCGCTGCTGGTGAAACAGATCGAGGAGCAGATCAAGCGGTGAGTGAGCCCTTGGGCCTGTTGCAGCTGTTCCTCTGCACCTCCTGACTCCTGGGGGCATCGTCAGGAAAGTCAGCAGTGCGCCTGTGGGCTCATGTGTTCCAGAGTCCCCTGTCCCTTCATTGTGGAAGCCCCAGTTCTGTTCTTGGTTCCCCTGCACATACTCCCTACGGCCTTGCCTTCATGCTGCCATGTACCAGAGCTCATCCCCAGCCTGGCCCCTCTGCTGAGGCTCAGGCTCGTGCACCCCGCAGCAGGCCCAGGATCCAGTTCCTGCTGAAGGCAGCCTGGGCCACATGCTAGCACCTGGTGGGGCATGAAACAGGGGCACCGCCCTCATCCGTAACTGTCACTCATCAGAATGAGCAAGGGGACGTTAGGTGCCATGAAGAACATAAAGATGGCAAGGCAGTGGTGGGGGAGACAGTGCCACTTTGGGTGAGGTGGGCAGGGTCTCTTCATGTGGCTGGTGTTGGGGCCAAGAAGCGCAGGAAATGGAGGATAAGCCTCACGAGTTTCTGGAGGGAGAATGTTTTAGGCAGAGGGCATAGTATGTGGAAAGGTTTCTGAGATGGAGGAGACCCGGCGTGCTCGGAACCCACAGAAAGGCCTGTGTGGTTGCCGCAGGGCGAGCAGAGGGTATGTGGTCTGGGTGCTGCGGGCCACAGGAAGCCAGTGCTTTCCAGCAGGGAGGGGATAGAATCTGATGCCTGGTCTGCTTCGGGCAGGAGCGCTTAGGAGGGCACAGTGGGGCCAGGGACACTGGTTGGGAGAGATGGGGGACGTTGGGTGGGGGCATGAGAAGTGGTCAACTTCTTGGCGAGTTTTAGGGAAAGTTGACACGATTTAAAGAATTGGATGTCGGGGAGAGGGAGGAGATTAGAGCTGACTCCGGAGTTTGGTCTGAACAGCTGGGAGCAGCACTGGCACAGATGGGGAAGACTAGTGACACGTCCCGGGGCTGCTTAGGATGGATAGACTTTGGGGCACCCCGGTGCAGGTGACGAATGGCCAGCCTGCAGCTGGAGTGGGGGGTGCCTAACTTTTAAACTTGACCCTAGTTCACCGGCTCGTGGGGGTTTTAGGAAGTCACAGGACTCTGTAGTCACTGAGGGAGAGCACAGATGGCAGATGCGGAGAGACGGTGCAAGGACTTGAGTCAGAGGCAGCCAGCACTGTGGCAAGATGCCCGTGCGGGTCCTGCAGCTGAGCGCAGAGAGTTTTGGGGAGGCCAGGAAGCGAGGCTGGACCAGGTGGCCTGGAGGACGATCTCTGCCAAGCAGAAACCATGTATCTGGGAGGGTGACAAGTACTCTAAAGCTTTGGCTTAGTGGAGAAAAAAGGAGAATGTTTGCATTTACTTGAACTTCCAATTCCAGTCCTTTCTATCTGGAATTCTGGTTTGGCAAAATACCTCCTCTGCTAACACATGTCACCTAGTGGGAGGCACTAATGACTAGGCTGGGCAGTTGAACAGGAGCGCCATCTGTCAGTGGGAGGTGACAGCGTGCAGGCTTTGCAGGCTGGCATAGAGTGACCACTTCCTCCTCCCTGCTGGGTGTGTCTCTGCCACTCACCTGACTGTGCCTGTGGTGTGACGGCCATGGGAACGAGGCCTGCTTGTCAGTGGCACTTTCTTGTCCAGCAGAGAGATGTGTTCTCAGGGTTGGGGGCTGGTCGTCTGGAGCTCCGGGTCAGAGCTCAGTGAGGAGTTGTGGTACAAATTAGGGTTCGAGTTGGGGTGAGTATTGGTCAGGCAGAGGCTGGGATTGCAGCCTTGATGTCACTAGTTAGGGCTCCTGGGATCAGGGTGGGCTTAGCCACCAAGCCTCGGTGAGCTTTGTCACCTGGCGGGACTAATGCCCCCTCTGCCCCCCTGTCGTGGGCAGGAATGCGGCAGGCAAAGAAGGCAGAGAGTGCTTAGGCGGCTCGGTGCTGGAACAGATCCCCTTCCTGCCAAACTGTGAGGATGAAGACAGCGATGAGGACGACGAGCTGGATAGCGTGCAGCACAAGAAGCAGCGTGTGAAAGTGAGCGTGTGGCCCAGAGGACATGCCCCTCCCATTCAAGCCCCCTGCTTCATGCCCAGCAACAGGGTACCCTGTGGGTATTCCTGGGACTACCTCTGTGGTCTGTATGGGTCCTGTTTCTTTGTCTCAGTAACCTCAGAGGTGCCAAGTCCACCCATTAGGGCCCGTCTCTGCTTGCCTGCACCCCGGTTTTCTCCATCTTCTCTCTTCAGCTCAGGTGTTTCCGAGAGGCCCTTCTTACCCACTCCAGACCCAGCCGGCCCCTGCGGTTCCCTGCTACAGCACACGCGCCTTCGGGCTAGCCTGGTCACGGGTGTGCTGAGATGTTTGGGTGACTGTGGCTCTGTCTCCCCCAGTGGATTGTGAGCTCCCTGAAGTTGAGACGCTGGGTCTTTTCATTGTTCTTTCCCCAGCACCCCAGATGAATATGGCTGGGCCCAGGGTTCTGCCTAGGTGGGGGCCGGGCTCAGCCTGGAACCAGACTGGGGGTGCTTCGCAGGGTGGTTCCAGAGGATGCGATTGTACAGTCTGCTGTTGGTGTCAGGACCCAGGCCCAGATCTCCTCAATGTGACATTGAGATACAGCTCCCACTGCATTTTACTCCCACTCTTTGACTTCCCGAGCTGCCGTGTCCCCGCCATCTTGATGGCACTGTCCTTAGGCATGGGATGGTCTTCTCTGTCTTGTAAATGTCACTTGGGACCTTTGTGGACCAGCTCTGTGCTGACAGAAAGGGTATGGGGACACAGTTCCCAATGAGGAGATGATAGCTGGTGGAGGGCTCACAAACAGTCATGAGCAAAGGGACCTGCCACTGTGGAGATAGACACATGCCCTTGAAAGGGTGCCTGTGGGAGATAGACTTTCCTTAATGTAGGCTCCCATCAGAACCTCCCCTCTCCTTCAGGCTCACCTCAGACACTCCTCTAGGAAGCCTTCCCTGACTCACTCTTGCTCTCCTTCCCCGCACAGGCTCAGGAGCCTCCTAGTGGCTCCCCCGTCCTCACCCAGACCACTCTGGGTCTTCCTTGTCTGGTGTCAGGTCTGTATCCTCCCCTCCCCCATCTCTGTGAGGGACCAGGTCCCTCCTGGCCTCCAATCTCTAGTATCCCCTGCGTGGCTCAGCGCATGGTTCTGCCCCAACCAGGGGTTCTGCCAAAGCAGGGCACAGAGCCAGGACTCTGGGCTTGAGGGTGACCGGGACGTGTCTGAGCCTGGCCGCTCCAGGACTATCCCCCTCCCTTCTGCTACCCCTTGGGAGTTTCACTCCTATGCAGTTTCCTCTGGGAAACTGCTCCACTGTCCCTGCTTCTCCTGTCAGAAATTATCGCTGACTTGTAATACTCCCTTAGGTCTTGTGTCTGCCAGTACCCCCGTCCCCTGTGCCCTGTGGGGTGGCTGGGATGGCGCATTGTGTAGGGGTTTCATGCTCCCTGGGCCCTCTGGCCCCACACAGCAGACCTTCAGTCACTGGACAGTCACTTGGAAGTCCTGCTTGCGACTCCCACAGTGGCCACTGGTCTGGCCATGTAACTTTGGGTACCAATTCTCTTTTGTCTTAGCTTCAGCTTCCAGGGCTAATGGCCCCTCGCTCTGGGGTGTCAAGGATTCAGTTAAATGAATTCACTCACAGAAAGCCCTTGGCCGCACAGTGGCAGACCATACTACGTGCTCAGCGGTGGCAGTATGAGTGGCACGGGGCAGCGGTGTGGCACCAGTAGTCATAGGCGGTATGGGCAGAATATAATTGCCCAGGGCCCTCCTGTCCTCAATCCTGTGGGTCCCCGACCCCTGCCAGTGCCTCTCTGGGCATGCCATCTAGACCTTGGCCCTAGGTCTCCTGGGAAGGAAGAGGAATTTCCTCCCATGTAGGCCAGAGGCTGGCCTGGCCTCTCATGGATGCCTGAAAGGTGTTGCCTCTAAATTTGTACCCCCCAGACCCAGCTTGGGGGGCTGAGTCTGTGGGAGTGGGTCAGCCCCCTAGGTGCCAGGACACCCGGCCAGGCAGGGCCCACCTAGGTGGGAGAAGGTTCTTGGGAAGAGGCGGTAGTCCAGCCCGGGGGTCCTCAGACCCGGTGCTGGGCAGGGCTGTGTCCCTAAGCTGGCCCTCAAAGCAGAAGTCGGCATCAGAGCTGTTGCTGCAAACCTGGGGTTCCCAGAAGCTCCAGGTGTGTGGCCCTGGTTGGCGCCTGCTGTAGAAGGGGTGCCCACCCCAGAGGGTGCGGGATGACGTGCGACAGGTTGTTCCCTGTCTGCATGTGAGAGGCATCTGTGTGGGCAGACACGGGTGCCAGGCTGCTTCCGAATTCACATGGCTGGGGCAGGCCTGAGGAAAACGGGTGGTTGCGTCCCTGCCCTGGTCAAGGCCCACGTGGGAAGCAGCACCCCGTAGTCACTTTCCCAGCGTTTTTTTACCTTGAGTGGAGGAGCTGTTCTCTCTCATTCTAAAAGCACTACATAGTAGTTACATAAGAAAACAAAACGTCAGCCAATCTAGAAAGTTCTAAGGAAGCTTGGAGAGCCTCAGGGAAGCTCACACCCCAGAGCTGTCTTAGTGTGTAGGGGTGGCTTTTACCTGGTCACATTGGGGCAAGGGCCTTTACTCTGCTTAGCCTCCATTTCCTTATCTGTAATGTGGGAATGATAATTACTGTGATAAGTTCATATTTGGGGTTGTGAAATCGTATGTGAGTCTTGCCCAGATCCCTGAGTAGTACAGAGAGGCTGGCACAGTGCTCGTGAGGGTTTGTTGTTACCGTTGTACCCCGGAGGTCTGTTCCCTTTTAACTGTGTGCTTCCATAGACTCACACAGACTCAGCGCCCTGCCCTCTCCCTGAAACAGGTTGTCCTGTTTACTTTCCTTCTTGAGAAGGTCTGTGCTGCCTGGCAGGGATTGCAGGGAGCAGGAGCAGCCTGAGCAAAAGCCAGGAGGAGGGCTGTGAAGGGTTCAGAGCTGGAAACAGGAGGCAGGGGTCTCCAAACCCAGGCACGGTGCTGGCACCACCAGGGCCTAGTAAAGTGCAGCCTCTGAAGGCTCCCAGCAGGGGGAGCACAACCACCGAAGTGTGAGGTTTGGGGAGGGAGCTGGTGGCCAGTGTAGGACGGTTCCGAATGGAACCCTGACTTTTCTGTTTGCGGAGACCAGGTGTGCTTGGGCTCTGGGCATGAGTCCCTGACATGTCTGGTTTTCCCTGTGTCCTAGCTGCCATCCAAGGCCCTGGTGCCCGAAATGGAGGACGAGGACGAGGAGGATGACTCAGAGGATGCCATCAATGAGTTCGATTTCCTGGGCTCAGGCGAGGATGGGGAGGTCTCTCCAGACCCCCGGCGGTGCGCTGGAGAGGGGCCCCACCATGAGCTGGGTGAGTGGAGGGTTTTCTGTCCAGCCTTCCTCATTAAGGGTTCTTGGGGCACACAGCCACCTGCAGCCGCTTCCTGCTCACTGGATGGTGACACTTCCTGAGAGGAGGGCGGCCAAGGAGAGCTCGAGGCTCATGCCACAGTGGCCAGGCCTGCACCTCTTCCCTGGAAAAATCCGTGGGGACACAGGCGGGCCTGGCTCTTCCTGAAGTAGGGCCACCAGCCCTCTGCGCATGTGTGTCTAGATCTTGGTGGATCCCAGGGAGGAAACAGGACGGAGGGGACCTGAAGGGCAGAGGCAGACAGGGTAGTGCTGCATCTTCTCTCATCCGGTGACTCTGAACTATGAGGCACTCAGGGTCACAGGATGACTGGAGACTGAGGCCCCAGCAAGAAAAGCCAGCAGAGGTTCCCAGCTTAGTTGCTCTCTTCTGCTTGTCCCCCACCCCAACCCGGACCTTGAGCCCCAAGGCACCTTGCGGCCAGGGCTTCCTGGCCTCCCCACAGTTGTGGGACAGGCTTCCGGTGGTGTGGAAGGCATCACCTGAGCACAACTGGGCTGAGTTGGTGGCTGACTCCTGCCTGGTGCTTGTCCCTACAGAAAGCCGGCGGGTCAAACTCCAGGGAATTTTGGCCGACCTTCGGGATGTGGATGGGCTGCCCCCCAAAGTGACTTGCCCACCTCCTGGCACACCCCAGCCCCGGCCTCATGAAGGTAAAAGCCCCTTTTCCCTGGGCCCAGTCCCGTGGGGTCTGCAGCACCTATGGCAGAGGGAGGCTGCGGAGCTGATGAGCCCGGGGCTTCTGTGGCCTGAGGGGTGAGGCCCGGCCTGTGCAGCCTCCCTGTCCCCAAAGTTCGTTTGTCTGTCTCTGTCCACCCCTCTTATTGTCTGTCTTGCCCTATCAGTCTGTCTCTCTCTGTCTCTCTCTCTCTCTCTCTTGCTGAGAGTCTTGGTGTTGTCCTCTCCCTTTTCCTTTCTCTCACACCTCATCTCTCTCTGCCTCTCTCCCTCTGCTCCCTCCCTCCCCTCCCCCCACCAGGTTCCTTTGGCTTCTCCTCAGATGTCTTCATCATGGACACTATCGGGGGCGGGGAGGTGAGCCTGGGGGACTTGGCCGATCTCACCGTCACCAATGACAACGACCTCAGCTGTGATGTAAGTCGTCAGGGTGTCCTGTGCAGTACCAGCCGTTGCTGAGTGCTGACTGCACGTGGCCTGTGCTCAGTCCCTTATGCGTGAGGATGAGGCGCCGATGCAGACAGGGTCACCAAGGTGCAGGACCCAGAAGTTCTGGAGCCCATGTTTTTGTCATGGTGCCAGGCTCCTCCAGGAGATGCTACCTCCTACCCCGGCTCATGCACAGCCCCAGTCCAGGAGCCACCACTGCTGGGGCGAGGCGAAGGGGAACCGGGTCAAAGCACAGTGTCAGAGGAGGACAGGGACTCCGGGCTGGCAGCAGCATCATTGAGGTGGTCTGTGCAGGGGGTGGGGATTGAGCTTACCTTTGCCAAGAAGGTGGCCTCCAATCAGCGACCAAGTGATTAGTTCAGTCTGATGAATGTAGGGGCCAGAGGGGCCATCAAACTAGAATGAAGGGCAACCTGGGAGTCCGAATCGGCACGTGTGCGCCTCCCTGCAGCAGAAAGGACATCGGGCGGTGGGCGGCCCCAGCAAGGTCAGGGGCACCGCTGCAGGGGGCTGCCCAATGTGACCCCCTCCTGGAGGTGGTGTGAGTGATGGAGTCACCCCACAACGGCAGGTTCTCTGCTCCTCAAGAGTGTGCTAGAAATGACAGCTGAGGTGGGGACCTTGAGGGACAGAGCTTAGATGACAGGTTTCATCAGATGTGAACCCTGACTTTGGGCTGATCAATGAGGCTTGCCTGACAGGCTGCTCTTCTTTCCCAGGTGACCCACCCTGAGTCCCCACGTAGAGAGTGACACCACCGTCCCTCGGGGCGTGTGCAGTGTCTCTGAGATTCTGCTCACTGTCTGTCCCTGCTGTATGTGTTTGTCCCCATTTCCCCACCACAGTGTCGGGTCTAAACACACTTCTCCTTCAGAGAGACTTCACCCATGACCGCTTAACCTCACTTCCCTCTTTCCCGATCTGAGCTCCCCTTGGCTGGCTGCAGCAAGCCGGTGGTTTCAGCCCGTCATCTTGCTGCTCTGGGTCCTGCCGGGCTCCTGGTGTCTCCTGGGACGAGATGCAGGTTCCTCAGTGTGGCTCACCTGGGCTCTGGCCAACCTGTGTGGACACACCCTCTGCCACTCTCCCCTGGCTTTCAGCATTCCAGCCTCTCTTCATGCTCTCATCCACCCTTGCAGCCTTTTGCCTCAGGCACATGGCACAGGCAGTTCCCTTCTCTGTTCCCTCCCCTCGTCTGGTGAAGTCTCTTTCACATATCACTCACTCAGGAAAGCCTCGACCTGGTGCACTTTTAACCACAGCGCTGCCTGTGGTCTGTACACCTGTGCCCTAGTGGGCCATCTGAGTGTCTCCCTGAGCCCCACTGAACTGGGAGACCACAGGGCTTAGGGCTCACCTTTGTCTCCCCAGAACCAGTGCAACTCCAGCACACTGTGGGAACTTGTTGAGTTGGGGGGTGGGTGCTGCTGGGTGAGGAGGAAGGGGGCGTGGCCAGGGCCGGGAAGTCCTGGATGTCAGTGTCTGCAGGACTCTTGGGTGGGAGAGGACACACTGAGGCAGCGCCTGCCCCCCACGTTTAGCTGTCTGACAGCAAAGATGCCTTTAAGAAGATGTGGAACCCCAAGTTCACCCTCCGCTCCCACTACGACGGCATCCGCTCCCTGGCTTTCCACCACAGCCAGTCGGCTCTGCTCACCGCGTCAGAGGACGGCACGCTCAAGCTCTGGAACCTGCAGAAGGCCGTCACCGCCAAAAAGTGAGGCGACCACGTGGGTGGAGGGCTGGGCCTGGGGAACCAGGTGACAAGGGGCTCTTGGTGACACTTGTCCCCCCACAGGAATGCCGCAGTAGACGTGGAACCCATCCATGCCTTCCGGGCTCACAGGTAGGGAGGTGCCCACAAAGGCAGGCCTGCTCCTGGCCCGCTCAGTGCCATCCCCAGAGCTAACAGCAGGAGGTGGGGTAGTCAGAGGGGTCCGAGTTCTGGGACCTTCTGAAAGTGTCCCCTTGCTCCTGGTGCTCTGCAGACACTCAGCACCCCCCTAGCTGGTTGTCAGCACATCCTTCGGAGGAGGAAACAGATGTGGGGGTTGGCGAAGGCAGGGGACCGGCAGCTTGCCTGGGTGGCATAACGATTATCTATGAAAAATACCAATAGAGAAAGAACTGCATGTTCCCTGGGGAGGGGCAGGTACTGAGTGTTTCATCGCACGCATCCCCTCTGCATCCTCCAGGGGCCCTGTGCTGGCAGTAACCATGGGCAGCAACAGTGAATACTGTTACAGTGGCGGGGCGGATGCCCACATCCACAGCTGGAAGATTCCAGACCTCAACATGGACCCCTACGATGGTTACGGTGAGATGGCCACCTTGCCAGGCCTTCCTTTCCCCTACCCGTCGTCCGCTGGGGCCTCCTTGTCTCCTTAGCACATGTAGCACCCGTCATGCCTAACACTACAGGTGCTTGGGGAGATGCCAGGGACACTCATTCTGGTTGAGCATGGAACAGCGTGACTCAGCATGTGACTTGAGGGGCGGATGAGATGAGCTGATGGTTGAGCTGGCTCTGAATCGGCATTGGGGTGGGGGCCGACACGCGTGAAGGTGGGCTCTGTGTGGATGGGCGACGTTAGCTGGGCAGGTGTGAAGGGAGTTTGTGCTTCATCCTTGGGATGCTTTCAGGGGTTAAGCAGAGAAGCGACCAGACTGTTTCTCTGTTCATCGTCTATCCCCTACTCTCTGATGCCTCTTTCGGTAACGCTGTTCATCACACATGTGGCTTTGTGCCGCATCATGTCGGCAGAGTTTAGAGGTCTGTGTTTCCCTCGAGGGACATAACGCCATTTTCCCGAGGGCAGTCCCATGAAAGGTCAGGCAAGGGTCAGGCTCTGGCAGTGTGAACTCTGGGCCAAAGAAGCTGCCACACACTGGGCATCAGCAGGGCCCAGCCAGAGCCCCCTTTGTGAACAGGGAGGCAGCTGTGGGAGTGGCCTGTGGAGAGACTGGGCAAGGCTGGTGCACGAGGCAGAAAAGACCGCAGGGACCAAGCATGGGGTGGTCCGCGGGGTGCAGGCTACAGAGGGCCTCGGGCCGGAGCTGCCGCTGTTCTTTTCTTAAGTAGGTTCTAAAAATCATGTGTTGAACGCCCATGTGCCAGGTTCTACTGCAGGCCCTGGGGGGTGGCAAGGAACAGAGGGCTGTTCCCACCCTCTGGAGCTCTGAGCTGGGTGGTCCCCAGAGACCTGAGATCTCGCAGCAGGGCCAGTGGTCAGAGGGAGTGGCTGCTAGGGCAGGTCGCACTGGTGACAGCTCTGAGGCATGGGTATGAAATGGGTGAATGGATGGCCGGCTCTGCAGAATGGAGCTGGCGGCCCTGACACAGTCCCTCTCCTCCCTTCGGGGATCCAGACCCGAGCATGCTGAGCCACGTCCTGGAGGGCCACGGGGATGCTGTGTGGGGCCTGGCCTTCAGCCCTACCTCCCAGCGCCTGGCCTCCTGCTCCGCCGATGGCACTGTCCGCATTTGGGACCCCAGCAGCAGCAGCCCCACTTGCCTCTATACCTTTCCCACAGCCAACGGTGAGTGAGGGGACAGGGATAATGGGGACCCCGACACCTCACATGCGAGCCAGATAGAGCTAGAGGCGCAAGAGGAGGGTGACTTCTGCAGGCCAGTCCCAGGCAGGACCAGCCCTTCAGGCAGCCTTCCCTCCCCCCCCCCAGATCACGGGATCCCCACCTCAGTGGCCTTCACCAGCACCGAGCCTGCCCACATCGTGGCTTCCTTCCGCTCTGGTGACACCATTCTGTACGATCTGGAAGCTGGCAGTGCCCTCCTCACCCTGGAATCCCAGGGGAGCAATGGTAAGGGGGCCCTGGGGCGGGGATCTGCATTCCTCCAAGTTCTTCTGTGGCTTTGGTGACCCGAGGCTCAGTCAGCCACAGAGAGCTTCTCACTGCCTCAAGCTGTGTACAGGAAGGAGACCAGGCTCATCTGCTGCCCTTAGGGACAACACGGTCTCGGCAGGGCTGAGAGAAAGGAGAGAGTCAGAGACGCTCCCATCAGCCCCCTCGGCGGTGTGGACGGCCCTCGCAGTGTCCGTCACCCTTCCCACTCCAAGGCAGGCCCCATACCTACTATACTGACAAGACACTGTGGTTAAAGTAGGGTGTGGCGTGGGTGCCCAGCTCTCCCAACATCGAGGCTGATACGGGGCCATCCATGTTGTGTGGTCCTGCTGCTCACACCTCCATCCTGGTCCCTTGATTTCTCCCCGACAACATCCTTGCCTCTCCCCGCTTTTTCATCTAGGCCCAACCCAGATCAACCAGGTGGTGAGTCATCCAAACCAGCCCGTCACTATCACCGCCCATGATGACAGAGGCATCTGCTTCCTGGACAACCGGACAGGTGAGGCTCAGCCCTCCCTGCTCCCAGACTCACCTGTGCTCGTGGGAGGTGGGAGTGTTCCAGGTTCAGGTGCTGAAACCCAGTGCCTGCATCAGAGGCTCTGAGCATCTCTAGCTTGCACCCCCCGGGCAAGTTGCAGAGTGGGACTGTACCCTGCTGCTCCTCCCCCTCAGGGAAATGCGTACACTCCATGGTTGCCCACCTCGACGCGGTCACCTGCCTGGCTGTGGACCCCAACGGTGTATTCCTGCTGTCAGGAAGTAAGTTGGGACCCTCCTGGCTTCTCAGGAGCAAAGGCAGGTGCCTTCCCCATCGGGGCTGGGCCTGGGCTCCGAGGGAGTCTGTGGGGACCCCTGAGACAGGGGAGCTGGCAGGAGAGCTGTCCGAGCAGGGGCTGGACTGGGAGCCTCAGTGGCAGGACACAAGGTGGTCACAACGATGACAGCAAAGCACTGCTCCGAGGCCCACTGTAGCTGCTTTCCTGTATTATCTCGTTGGTTCTGAATAACTGAGGTTGGCACTGCTGTCCCCATTGTACAGATGTGGAAACAGAGGCTCAGAGAAGTTTTGTAACTTGGGCATAGTACAGCAGGTGCAGACATCGACATTGCGGTCTGTCTGACTCAGTCCCCACAAGCTCTTCTGGCTTGGTGCCATCCCACTCTCTGTGGTTAAGGGACCCTGGGGCTGTGTTTCAAAGTTGTTGGGGTGGGACTTGGGTAGATGGAGAAGGGGCTGAAGCTCCCCAGAGGGTGATGGGTGTGTGCTGGTGGCAAGGGGGACCTGACAGGAACCTTGCTGGGGGGGAGGGACTGCCACTCACCTTGGATCCCATGTGGGGTGACCTCGAGTGAGCAAGTGAGTGAGTGTACAGAGGTACAAGCTGTGAGGGGGGGCCTGTACCCGTCTCATTCTTCTCGCATCTGCCCCACAATGGAAGGAGCGGTCTCCAAGGAGACAGATGAGGGGTGGCCAGTGAGATCTAGCCCGGGTGGAGAGGATTCGGTAGAGGGCACAGGTCTCCCCAGAAAGGGACAGAAAGAGAGCTGGCCTCCACTTCAGCATCCTGATCCTCCATCTCCCGCCCGTGGCTCATGGCTCCCAAAACCCAGCCCATTCCGGCTCTCTGACCTCTTCCCCACACCCTGCCTCCTGTCAGCCCTCTGGCCTTTCCATAGCCGCCTGGAAGGCCCTTCTCAGTCCCCTCTGGGCCATTCTGTCCTTACACTGCCTCATGCCCATTCCACTCCTGACCCCCTGGCAGTGTCGATCCTGTTTTCTGTCTACTGCCTTTGTCACACCGCAGTGTCAACACGGGCAGGGAGGTTGGACCGTTCACTGTGCCCCCAGGGTCAAGTAAAGGTGGACCAAATACTTGGTGCCTAGATGGATAGATAACAGGCAGAGACGTCAGGGGGTAACTGGGCAGAGGCGGGCAGGGGGAGGACTGAGTCCCTACCCAACTGCAAGGCCCTTGGAGAGGCCAGCTGTGGATTTCAGGGCTGGGTCCGAGTGGGGAGCCAGGGGAGCCACCACCAGTGACAGCCTGTTCTGCTCCCATACCTGCGCAGGCCACGACTGCTCCCTTCGTCTGTGGAGCCTGGACAACAAAACGTGCGTGCAGGAGATCACGGCCCACCGCAAGAAGCACGAGGAGGCCATCCATGCTGTTGCCTGCCACCCCAGCAAGGCCCTCGTCGCCAGCGCGGGTGCTGACGCCCTGGCCAAGGTCTTCGTATGATGCCTACCTGGCCCCGCCCTGGCTAGGGAGTGGGGCTGGGCAGGTGGGACTGAGGTAAGGGGCTGGGCAGAAATCCCCTTCGTCTTCACCCACAACGGGGCCCTCAAAAGGTACCAGGTTCTGCAGTCGAGGCACCTGTATGTCCCCTGGGCATTCAGGGGAGGGGCTGAGGCCCAGAGGGACTCAGAGCTGTCTTACCTCCTGTGCCCTGTAGGTCATGGGTCATTCTCCCTGTCCTTGTTTCTCACAGGTGACTCTCAGCCTCAGTCTGCAGGCCCAGAGGCCTGGCCTCTCCTGCCTGCCCTGGAGCCTGGTGGTGCTAACGCCGCTTCCTCAGAGGCCCCCATGCCCTGTCTGCCCCTGGCATCTAGCCTGGGGCGGCACCTCTTTCAGGAATTGCCCTTCAAGATGGCCTCCAGGAGTCTCCTTTCTGCCCTGACACCCACTCCTGGTCTCTGAGCGGCCTTCTGGGGGCAGCACAACCAGGGCTGGGTGTCCTTGGGGATCAGCTTTTCCAAGACACCAGAAGGTGCCAGGTTTTCTCTGAACTCCCAACCCCATCTCTCCATCCTCCCAGACCTGGGTAGGGACCATGTGAGGGGAACGCCAGAGGCCCCCGTTCTGGTTTGCCAGGCTATCCTCAGTGGGAGTGCCAGGCCTGGCTGTCCCCTCCAGCTCCCTCAGTGCAGCTTTCCAGACACTGCCCGTCACCTCCAGGGCCAGTGACTGCCTGGGAGCAGGGGATGCCTTTTGGGAGGCACCCACTCCTACCTCCCCAACACTCCTTTAACGGCAGCCACCTACAGGGCCACCCATGGGCGGAGATGGCCTCTTGCTCCTCCCTGGGGTGTGGAAGTCCCCCGCAACTCCCTGTATATCTGTATAAATAAATGGGATTTTAATGTAGCCCCCCCCTCCATGTTGTTATCACTGTGTGATAGTCTGTCTCCTCTCCTGGTCCTCCACTCTTTTCCTCTATTTATTTCACTCTTTTTTGGGTTCCATCCTGAGCCCTCAGGACCCCTTCTAGATTCCTGTTTATAAGCCCCACCACTCTGTCCTGAACTTGTATGTGAAACTTGTTTCAATAAACCCTTTGGAGTAAGATGGGTGGTGGTGCTGACTGTCAGGGATAGGGGATGGACCTTTGGGGAGGAGTAACTGGCTCTCCCTGGGTGGAGCTTAGAGGAGTATGAAGGGTTGGAGTTTTGCGGTAGGACAAGCGGGCCAGAGAGGGACCCAGAGCTTGAGCAGGAGGTGGGTCGAGACACGGAAGCAGGGGCACAGGACCGAATCTCCCCATGCCCTTCCTTTCTGTCCCTAAGCACTTTGTCCCCAGGGACTGCAGCAACAACCTGGGACAGCCCCATAGGCATATGGTGTGATGTGACAGTCCAGTGCCAGACTCTTCCTCCCCAGGGATGCGTGATGAGTGCTGTGAAGCCAGAGACGCCCCGCACCAAACGTCCTCCCGATCTTAGGGCTTGGGCGCTGCCCAGGGGAGTGGGGCTCAGAGCAGTCCCTTCCTTCTCTGAGGTGGCTGAATCAGAGCAGTTAACTGCACTTGGCAGGAACCAGGCCCCGTGCTGAGCTCTTCCTGTTCCAGTGTCACTGGGTTCTCAAAACAGAGGGGGCGCTGTGCATGTTTTACAAAGGAGGAGATGGAGGTGGGGGGTGCAGTGGGGGAGTTTGCCCAAGGCCTCCAGCAGGTCATCAAAACTTGTATCCAGTTCCTTGTCAGTCTCAAGCCTCCACCACCTACCAGCCACTGTCCTTGGGCAAATCCCAGCACCACCTTAGTTGTCATGGGCTGTGTTCTAGTGCCCAGAACAGGACCTGGTCACTGGCAGGCCCCCCAAACACTTGAGGACAAAGTCCTGCAAACTGCACTCTCGCAACACGTTAGCAGCTCAAGGAAAAAGGGTGCAGGTGGGCAGTTGGCCCTCTGGGGACACTGACAGGAGCCTGGCTGTGGGCTTCACGTGGCCTCACTCCCCCCCTCATCCCTCTGGGCTCTGAGCAGCTTCCCCAGGTGGTGGTTTGGGTTTTCGCTCCAGCCTCAGACTTCCTTCCCCAGCCCAGTCAGCCCCCGGATGTGGTGACAGAGTCACTATTGTACAGAACTCAGCTGCCCCCAACAACCTTTTACCAGGAAGTGGGGCTTGTTTCCCAGGGCTCGTCCCCAGCCAGCCCTGCTGGGCTGAAACCCAGGCAGGCAAATGGCCCAAGTGTGTTGGCATACCTTCAGTGCTCAGACCAAGACACCCTCATATGGGGTGGGGTGGCAGTAACTGGCTTGGTGATCTTTGACAAGTCACTTTGCCTCTGAGTGTTCAGCTTCCTGTATGTAAATTAAATGGTAGCCACTCTTACTAGCTGGGGAGGGGTAATCAAGTCTGAATTGCTTCTGAATGAGTTAGGAGAGGTGTTTTATGACAACCTTGGCCCACTGTAGGCTGACAGTTGATGCTTGCTGGATGACTAAACATGCCCACCCAACCTGAGTGAGGTACCCACCTTGATTCCGGCAAATTATAGTGACAACCACCATTTACTGAATTGTGTTCCAGGAACCATTATACAGTCTCATGAATCCCCAGGAAGACCTGGGGATTCATGAGACTGTAGAAATAGGCTCAGAGGGGGGCAGTCACCTACCTAAAGTCACACAGAAACACATTTCCTTAGAAAAACAACTGGTTCTCCATCTATGCAGTTGGTGTGGGCGCGTTGTCCGCCTTGGTTGTATGGCCCTTCCAGGCACTCCAAGCCTGCTTACTGGGGTGGAGTGGGGAGCCGAGGGACGGAAACCACATGCGTTCTCTACCCGCCCTCTGATGACTCCTGCACAGGTAACCCAGGCCTGGTCCCTTCGGTTCTCATGCTCCTTGCTCAAGGTTCCTGGAGACAGAGCTGAGGCCAGGACCTCTGCCCATCTGAAAACCTCGACCTTTCCACGTGTGGAATGGGTTGCGGGTGCTCTGCAACAGCCCCTCACCGGGGCCGGGGCGCGGAAGGGCAGAGCCGACGTTGTGGGAAGAGGGAGGCCGAGTCCTGGGAGCGGGCCGGACCTGACACCCTGTTTCCCACCCTTTCACCGAGGTGCGCGCCGGATACAGGCCGTGTGCGAGGGTCCCCTTCCTTAAAGGGCCAGGCGCTTACCCCGGGCCGGCCCCCGAGACCTGCAGCGGCAGCGAGGGCGGTTCACCCCTCCCTCTCCAGTCAGGAAAAAGTTAACCTTGCACACCGTGTGTGTTCGGAGGCGGAATCGGCCCCGCACCCCGGCTCCGCACCTCCCAGCCTAGGCCCCCGGATCCGCGCGGGGGTGGTGTTGCCCCCAACTGCGAGGAGCTGGGCCCACTCCCTCTTCCGCCCCCAGCCCCACGGCAAGTTCCGCCTCCCTCGCTGACGTCACCGAGGCAAGCACCGATTGGCTGGCTGCGCCGTCGCTCCGGACACTTCCTCCTGGGCCGCAGCCGCGGAGTTAAACTTTGGGGAAGGAAAAAGAGCCACCGGAGCCGGGCGACCCTCCCTTGCCCCACCCCCCACCGCGACCAGTAACGCCCCCTTCTCCGCGGGCCCCCGACCGAACCCTTCTCCAACTTCTGAGACCCGTGAGATTCCCTCCTTAGTACCCTGGCCCTCTGTATTTCTCTGCTCTTCCCCGGGCCCGTCGCGATCTGCGACTGGGAGACTCCTGCCCTCCACCCGTAGGGTCCGGTGAGTCCCTCTGCCCCGCTTCTTAATTGGATCCTCTTCTTAGAGCCACTGAATTCTGGGACACCCTGCTCCTTTTTCAATTTCTTCTCTCTCCACAGGGCCTTTGGATCCTGGGCTCTGCTGATTCCTGCGACCCCGACTCATTAGATTTTCTTATTTGCTCTCTTGGGATTGCTCCATCGCTGGGCCCCTCAAACCATTTTTCTTTTTTCTTTTATTCCTGATCGTCTGTGATTCCCTTGATTCCCGGGCGTCTGTACCACTATATTCTTTTCTGTCATTTCCTGGGGTCCCGCCATCCTCCAGCCCCTGCAACCTGCCGAATTTCTCTTCTCGGATACCCGGGATCCCACGCTTCCATCACCCGTTTACGAGACCCCTTGGATCCAGTGATCCGGGTTCCCCGGTCCCCTCCAGCCAGATCCTGGGTGGGCACCGGGCGGCTGGTCCTGGGCCTCCCCGCATGGCCGCCGCCCCCTCCCATCCCGCCGGGCTCCCCGGCTCTCCCGGGCCGGGGTCTCCTCCGCCCCCCGGTAGCTTGGAGCTGCAGTCGCCGCTACTGCTGCTGCCCCAGGTCCCGGCCCCTGGCCCCGGGGTCTCCTTTCACATCCAGATCGGGCTGACCCGCGAGTTCGTGCTGCTGCCCGCCTCCTCCGAGCTGGCCCATGTAAAGCAGCTGGCTTGCTCCATCGTGGACCAGAAGGTGAGTGCGCAGGCTTCCCCCATCCAGCTTGTGGAGGGGTCTGGAGGAGGAAGGCGCAGGCGTGGGGGGAGGGGATGAAGGGAGTCTAAGCCTTGGGAGACTGAGGGTTGGGGGTAGGACATTGGCCCCCATGACCTCCTCCACCCCACTACCCGTTTGCTGGAGGCCCGAGCAGGGGTGGAGCACCCTGGAGGCCTCCTGAAATTGCTAGTCTCTGCATGTTGTTTTCTGCAGCAGGCAGGGAGGAAGGGAGGGGCCGGCCAGGTGTACAACAGAGGAGGAAGGGGCAGGTGTGGGCTGCAGATGGAGGGGGCCCCTTTCTGGCCCAGCCCGTCCCTGACCTCCCATTTGGTGGAAACAGAAATTGAAGCCCTGCTGGCCATGACGATCGGGTGACATGTGTGGGTGTGGGTGTCTGTACTCACTGCCACGGGCAAGTGAGGTCTCAGAGCCCAATCTCTGTCCTCCCTCAGAACTGAGATGTGTGTGGGGGTGCAGGCACCTCTTCCCAACCTTCAGAGGCTCTGGGGACTCTGTTCTCTCTTTTAATCAGTGTCCCCAGTCCCTAGGTCTGACACTGGCCTGTTAAAATCAGGCTTCCCCACCCACCCCCTCTCTTAGCTTTGGACAGCAAGATCACCAGGATAAGGCTGGGATCACAGCAAGAAGGAATTAGATGGAGCTCAGTACCTGAATCTGAGAACTTTAAAAGTTAGCATGGTGGGGGCCTCTCTGTTGGCATTCTAGATTGTCGAAAATGCGAGACTATTTGAATTCTAAATTGTTGGAATATGCAACTGCGAGGTAATTGAACTCTGATATAAAGTGTTCAGACATTAGAATCCTAGGTTAGTTTGTCAGACTCCTAGAATATCAAAATTAATTAGATGACTGCTAACCTGGGTTGTTGAACATCTTACAATGTATAATGAGAATGTGTTGGAATCTAAAATTTCTAATCCTATAACGTGAAGAAGTTACAATCCCCACATCTCCAAATTCCAGAATCTTCTCAGACTCCTGGAAATGAATTCTTTGGGCTTCAGAGAAACGTTGGGAGCTGGGCCAACTCCCCCATTTCACTGACAGGAGAACTAGGACTTGGAGATAGACCCCTTCCACACAGCCAGGGCCCTGGCAGGCCGGTCACCTGTGGACCCTAAGAACACATAGAGCTTTCTTTGTCCCCCAATACCCCAAACTAGCAGGCCCAGCTGCCACACCCAACTCAGCCTGTTCCTTGGAAGGGCGCATGGGGGTTGGGCAGATTGTTACCTAGGTGAAATTCTTTGTCCAATGCTCAGAATCTTTAGCCTGCCCGCCCCAGGCCTCAGCGTTTTATTTTCTACTCTCTATACAGATGTGGTAGGGCCTTTAATTCCAGCCACTCCATCTGGACTGTTTCACTTTCTATTCTACCCGATTTTGTTTCCTGCCCCCACCCTCACAAACTGGGAATCTGGACACCTGTATCCTTTGTGCACTGGGTGGGGGTCACCCTCCTACCTTCAGCTCCCTTGAGCCCCAGCGTCCCTGTAGCTCCCCTACTCCCAGGAGTCCTCAGTGCCCTCCTTCCCTCTAGCCCTGCCCCGATGCTGGGGCTTGAGCCAGGCACCAGAGACAACAATAGATCCAGGAAGGAAGCTGGTGAGGGGGGTGTCATAAGGAGAGGGGTGCTCACTCAGACCCCACCCCACCCCCAATCTCCAGGAAATTCTAAGTGCTGGGGTCCTGGAACCACTCTTCCTCCCACCCCAGATGGATGATCCTGCCACCAAACTCCCAGCACACCTGGGGCCTTGGCACTCTGCCAGGCTCAAGCCAGGATTGGGAGGGAGCAGACAGGAAGCAAGGGGCCACGGGGTCTCTAGGTTTCCGGGGGAAACAGGCCGGCCCTGACCTGGGGAGGGTTCCAGACCGCTGCTCAAGGCAGCTCTGAGCTTTTCCGTCACACCTCCCTCTCTCACCCGTCAGTTCCCCGAATGTGGCTTCTATGGCCTTTATGACAAGATCCTGCTCTTCAAACATGACCCCACGTCTGCTAACCTCCTGCAGCTGGTGCGCTCCGCGGGAGACATCCAGGAGGGCGACCTGGTGGAGGTAGTGCTGTCCGGTAAGCAGCCAGGCCCACCTAAGGGCAGAGCCTCGAGCGGGGGCAGGGCATCTGGAGGAGTTGGGAAGGGAGGTGGGCTCAGAAACTTGCTCTCTAAAGTTAGGGGTTCTAAGACCTGGTTGCAAATTCGAATCACCCTGAGAGTTTTACAAACTGCTGCTCCAGAATGGGTCAGTTTACTGTGGTTCACGCACACTGGAGTTTGCATGGCACTGAACATAAACCATCTACAGCAGCAGAGATGAATCTCACCTAAAACTGACACAAGCCAGACATCAGACTCCATTTCTGTGTAGTTCCACTTTTGAAGCACAAAGACAGATACAATTACTCTTTGGTATTAGAAGCCAGGCGAGTGGGTGCCTGGGGAAGACAGAGTTGGGTGGAGGGCATGAGGGAGCTTTCTGGGGTCTGCTTTAACTTCCATTTATCCATCAGGGTGCTGGTGACACGGTGTGGATGGTTTGGCAGTTCGTTGAGCTTTGTGCTTCTGATGTGTCCTTTTCTAGATGTGTGTTAGATGTGTGTAGCTTTAAATGTTTTGATGCCCATGCCTCCTCCTAGATGAAATGCTAGGTGAAATCTGACGGCAAGGTGAGATGACACCTGGGCACCTGTATTTTTAGCTAGAATGTAGTCCCCCTGCTGGCCAGCCCTACTTTACACATAGTCAAGCCCTCAGCATCTTAGAAGAGTCTTTGTCCTTTGGTTTCTTCGGTGGAGGTGGGGGAAGTTGGGGAGGGTCATGATGGTCTCCATCGTGGCTGTCTTTCCTTTACCCCTTACTGCCCCTTGGTGACTGCAATGATCAGTTAAATTTGCAGAATGGGTGGGTGACAAATTAGAAGTTTGGATTTAAGTCCCCAGTGACCTTATTCAGGTTTTAAATACCCTTGTATAGGCTGTCAACTTTTAGATTTTTATCTTCATCCTGGTCCTTCCCCTAAAACCAAGTGTTGTTCATGTCGCTGCCTCTCTGACATTTCTACTTGGCAACTCTGGGCATCTCAGACACTGCCTGTTCAGGACAGAAACTTTGATTTGCTCCAAACTTTGGGGTAGCCTCGATTCCTCTCTTTCTCCCACCCCTTCACTTCATCATCAGATCCATGGGTCCCACCATTACCATACATCCTAAATTTATTTCTGACTACCTCTACTGGTCCAAGCCGCCGTCACCTCCTGTCAAGACTGTTTCCATAGCACTTAAGTCAGATCACGACACTCCACTGCTTAGAATCCTCCCATTGCTCCCCATTAGCCTTGGAGTGAAATACAAACTCCTCAGCACAACCGCAAGACTGTCGTCCATGATCCAGCCCGTGCTAGTTCCCCAAATTCATCTCGACACCATCCTCACTTTCTTGGTTCCAGCCACACTTGCCTGCTCTCCATCTCTTGAACAAACAAAGCTCCCCTTCTACCTTGGGGCCTTTGCACTTGCTGTTCTCAATGCTTGGAACGCTTCCTCCTTCCCCATCCCGTCTTCTCTATTGGCTCCTTCTTGTTATTTGGACCTCAGTTTAAATGCCATTTCTTCCATTGTCTGAAATTTCCTTGTTTATTTATGTGTTTTATGTTTCGTGTCTATCTCCCCAAAAGAATGTCAGCTCCCTGAGATGTCAGCGCTCTGTCTTTATCTTGAGCGAGAAACAGTGCTTGGCTCATAGAAGAGAGTCCCCTTCCTGTTGCATAATACAAAAAAAAAAAGAAAAAGAGAAAGAGAGAGAAAGAGAAAGAAAGAAAGAAAGAAAGAAAGAAAGAAAGAAAGAAAGAAAGAAAGAAAGAGAAAGAAAGAAAGAAAGAAAGAGAAAGAAAGAAAGAAAGAAAGAAAGAAAGAAAGAAAGAAAGAAAGAAAGAAAGAAAGAAAGAAAGAAAGAAAGAGAAAGGAAGGAAGGAAGGAAGGAAGGAAGGAAGGAAAGAAAGAAAAAGAAAGAAAGAAAGAAAGAGAAAGAAAGAAAGAAAAAGAAAGAAAGAAAGAAAGAAAGAAAGAAAGAAAGAAAGAAAGAAAAAGAAAGAAAGAAAGAAAGAAAGAAAGAAAGAAGGAGGAAGAAAGAAAGAAAGAGAGGGAGGAAGGGAAGAAGGGGGCGGGGAGAGAGAGAGAAAGAGAGAAAGCTTAATATAAGACCAAAACTTGGGGTTGGGCAGGGAGCCACATAGACTCTAAAACTTTCAAAATAATAGCTAACATTTATTGAGTACTTTCTATGTGCCAAGCACTGTTTCAAGAGTTTTCCACATATTCATTTACTCTTTAAAGAACCTGTAAGGATAGATTATGATACTGGCCTGTTCTTTCCTAGACATCTGGAAGGCTCATATCCTACCCCCTTAAGCCTTTGCTTTAACACCACCTTCTCAAGGAGGCCTTCCCTTATCACCTATTTAAAACGGTGCCTCTTGCGGCTTCCCTGTATCCTTTCCTCGTTTGATTTTTCTCCTAAGCACGCATTGACTTCTAATCCACTGTATATTTTATGACTTAAAATTCCAGAGGAGCAGTAAGTATGGTGCTAAAAGCATTGAATTCTAGAGCCACACTGGCCTGGGTTTGAAGGCTAGTTCTGCGATTTGCCAGCCGTGTGACTTTGGGCGAATTGCTTGACCTATCTGTGCTCCAGGTTCCTCACACAGAAAATGTGGATTACAAAAGGATGGTTCTCACGGGGCTCTTGACAGGGCTAAATTCATTAGTATTTTTTAAGTACTTAGAGCAGTGCCTGGCACAGAGTAACTGCTAGACCAGGTGATTGTTGAATAAGAATATTTATTTTATTTATTTTGTTTGTCTACCTCCCTCATTAGAATCTAGGCAGGGATTTTTGTCTGTTTTGTTCTATGCGGTGTCCCTACTGCTTAGGACAATGCTCAGTAAATATTTGTTGCATTTCCATTTTAAAGATGAGAAAACCGAGGCACACCGTTGTTTGTTTTTTCCTCTTGATGGTTCAGGCTCTCCCCCAGATCTGGTAGGTCAGAAACTCTGAGGGTGGCACCTGTATTTTTTTATATTTAAAGATATTTAATCGTGGTGAAATATACATAAAATAAAACCATCTTAACCATTTGTAAGGCTGCTTGTTCAGTAGTGTTAATTACATTCACATTGTGTGCAACCAGTCTCCAGAACCATTTTCATCTTGCAAAACCGAATCCCATTCATCAGCTCCCCATTCTCTTCGCCCCTCTCCCAGTCCTGGCATAGACACCCAGGTGTTTTGCCCAGTGGTGGAGCTGGGGTTCGAATCCAGGTAGATGTAACGTGAGCAAATGAAGGAAGAACGGAACGATTAAACCTTGCAGCCGGGAGGCGTGTCAGAAACCTGGGAACGCGGAGACTGGAATAGCCTCCACTTGCCCCGGCTCAGCCATCCCTCCTCCCCGCTGCCTGCAGCTTCGGCCACCTTCGAAGACTTCCAGATCCGCCCGCACGCTCTCACGGTGCACTCCTACCGAGCGCCTGCCTTCTGCGACCACTGCGGGGAGATGCTCTTCGGTCTAGTGCGCCAGGGCCTCAAGTGTGACGGTGAGAGGGGGCGGGCTGGAGGCGGGGCCTTGGGTGGGGCTCAGGACAAGAGGGTGGAGCCTAGGAGGTAGAGCTCAGAGGGAAGTGAGGGGCACAGAGGAGTGCGGAGCCAATATCAGTCAAGTGTCAACCAGAGAAACCGACAGTAGAAGATACCTATTAATTGATTTTTGGAAGGAATTGGCTTACAGGATTTGGGGGGCTGGCCAACCACCTCTGACGTCGGTAGGGCAGTGGTCAACAAGGGCGGACTGGAATGCTCAGGCCGGAGCTGAAACTGCTATTCACAGGCAGAACTTCATTTGGGAAGTCTCAGCTCAGCTTTTTAAAGCTTTTTGCTGATTGAAACAGGCCCGCCCACATGGACTAGCGGGTTAGGACTTCAACATATAAATTGGCAGAGGGGTACAAATAGTCAGTCTACAACAAACACCGGAACACATCTCCTTAAATCCTACTTAAGAAAAAAATAATAAAGGAACACACCATGTTCTTTTAGCCAAGATATCTCAGGGTTAAGCCCAGGCATCAGGATCACCTGATGCAACGTTCGAGAGAACACTGAGATCTCGCCCACCTGCAGATGAAGGCCACGTGCCCACCTTGGCTGTGCTCCACACACAGCAGATGAGGGCCGTCCATTCTGTGATGACGAGCGGAACCTGCATTGTCTGTTCAGCGTGCCCGCTCTTAGAGGTATATTCCATTGTTCCATTGTCTAAAGATCTCCAGGTTCGTGGCTGTCATGCTCTCATGGAAATCTAGAGTCTTCAACACCCTATGTTCCAGGTGACCTACAGCATTGATTAGGATTGTTATCATGCAGCCCTGAACACTGTGGCATTATTTAAAGACTTGGGACGATAGCCATATCAGGCCTGCAGAAAGCTGTTTCAGTGCAGTCAAAGCTGCTACTAGCATTGCCATCATCTGTACATCATATCCAGCTCTTGATGTCTTGGCATATGTAACCTTCATCATGCACAACGCTGGTATCATCAGACTCTGATGGGCTTTCTTAGCATGGGTTTCCTTGGTCGAGCATCACAGACGATGCTCCAAGTTCCCATAGTTGCCAAAGATGCTCCAGTGACTGACCATTTGGAATGCTACCGGCACCTTCCTTCAGGAGTCTGAGTCTACCTGGATACTCATACCTGGAGTCATGGATTCAGAAATTCCGTGAAGCATGTGAGTGATGAAAGGTGACACTGGAACGTGGTTCCTCTATGGCAAAGGCCATTTGCCATCCCAAAGTTGTTCTTGTAGCACCAACAGCATGCCGTAAGTGTGCCTCTGCAGTGTGACATCGTGCATCTGAGACAGTGCCTGTGATGGAGAGTGATTGAGCTGGGAGGTCTGTAACAGGCGGACTAACAGGACGGGCTTCAAGAAGCATCCCAAAAGAAGCTTCCAGGGGCTGGAGGCACATTCTGTACTCCAGAGCAGATCCTGGAATTACCAGAGATAGACTGGAGCACAGTTTCAGGAAGCCCGGTGGGAATCACAAGCTGCGCCTGATTCTTTCATGGGTGAGGATTGAAAAAGAAAAAGGGAAAAGGAAAAGAAACAACAACAGCAAAGGCATGCTTCCACCTGATATGATGTGCTATTCTGAATGCAACCAAAAGCACGCTAACCCTTTCTGCGCCCAGAAGATGGTGTGTGTCCTTGGGTGGCGTTCCTTCTCCTTTCATATCCTGTCACTTAAGTACCATGATATAAAGTTAGTTATTATTAATATGTTATGTTAGATGATAAGGGGTAGAAGAGGAGAGAAAATGAAAGTATTTGGTATACACACACATACACATAAAATATGGAGGAAATACACCCTATTTCTGCACTGGTCACTCGGTGGTGGCTTTCTTCTTCCACTCCCCAAGCCGTAGTCTCTTTGTCCTCAGCAGACGCCATGCCTCTTCATGGTGCTTTGCCTGTTCGTGTGGCCCAGACCTTCATTCCTGAAGGTTCTGTGCCATTAGCAGTTCTGTTTGAATTAGGTTTTTGTAGGTTTCTGTAGGCTTTAATCACGTCACTAAGGCTCTGGGAGGGATCTGCTGTTCTCCCAACCAGCAGAGAAGAAGGAGGGGGCGGAGTTTTCAAGGGTAGATGGAAGCTGTGTCTCTGATGCTCTTTGCCCCGGTCCCCCGCTACAGGCTGCGGACTGAACTATCACAAGCGCTGCGCCTTCAGCATCCCCAACAACTGCAGTGGGGCTCGCAAACGACGCCTGTCCTCCACGTCGCTGGCCAGTGGCCATTCGGTGCGCCTCGGCACCTCGGACTCTCTGCCCTGCACGGCTGATGAGCTGGTGAGGGGCTGGGGGAGTAGGCTAAGTTGGTGGCTGCGGCGCGACAAGGCCCAGACTTGGGGCAACGAACCGATGTGTTCATTCTGCTCTCGCTGATCTGTAGAGCCGCAGCACCACCGAGCTCCTGCCTCGCCGCCCCCCGTCATCCTCCTCCTCCTCGTCTGCCTCATCCTACACCGGTCGCCCCATCGAGCTAGACAAGATGCTGCTCTCCAAGGTCAAGGTGCCACACACCTTCCTCATCCACAGCTATACACGGCCCACCGTCTGCCAGGCTTGCAAGAAACTTCTCAAGGGCCTCTTCCGCCAAGGACTGCAGTGCAAAGGTCAGCGGGATCCCCAAGGGTGGGGTAGGTGACAGACAGGGTCAAAACTCCCTCTACCCTGCTCCCCACACACACCCAGAGGGATAAAATTTAAAAAAAAAAAAAGAAACTTAGAAGCCCAGAACCTCATAAATCTGAATTTATAAGACAGCACAAAATTCTAAAACTGTGTAACTTGAGAATTCTAGAACCAGAGAACCTTAGAAGTATAGGATTTAAGAATGCTAGATCATAGGATTCAGCTAAAAGAATCACAGAAGTTTACATTCATATATCTTAGAACTACTGATTGTAGATTCTCAAAATATTAGATCTTTAGAACCATAGGATTTGAGAATAATAGAAACCTAGAGGCATCAAATACAAGTCTTAGAAGTCTAGACTTGTGTAACTATGGAATCATGGAATTGTAGAGTTTTAGAAATCTAGAACCTCAGAATGTCAAAAGATCAAAATCTGGAATACCAGAAGTCTAGATCCATAAAAGCTCGGAGCCTTCCAACTTTAGAATTTATTGGAACAATTAAATTCTAGAATCTTAGATTTCTATTGCTAAAGAACTATAGAAACATTAAATTCTAGAATCCTAGCACTGCAGAATCCTACAACCTTAGAATCACCAGCTTCTGGAGACTTAGGAGTCCAGACCCTAGAACTCTAGAGTCACCAAACCCTAAGGCCTGGGACATCAAGGGGTCTTAACAGTCTAGAATTGTAGAACTGTAGAATCATACATGTGTGTAAAGCTCTAGAAATGTAGCATCGAGCTCTGGAGTCTTAGAAATCTAGTATCACAGATTCTTAGAAAATTAGCTTTACATCAAATTCTAGAATCGCTGATGTGTAGACTCCTATAACCTTGGAGTCATCACACTCTAGAGCAACAATTCTCAAGCAGGGACAGTTTTGCCCCCTTCCGGGGGATGCTGGGAAACATTTTGTTTGTCACATGTGGATGGTGCAACCAGCATCTGGTGAGCAGAGGCCAGGGGTGCTGCTAAACATCCAGAACAGCTGCCTGCATGGGGAAGTAGACAGCCCCAAATGCTCCTGGTGCCAAAGGCGGAGAAGCCCTGCCCTTGGGTATTCAAAGTCCAGGAGCACAGGTTGTCAGACCCTGTTACATTCTGGAATCGTAGGAGGCTTGGGTGATGGGTATTGACATTGTTTGAGCTTTAGTGTCCTGCCCCCAGATAGCAAAAGCAGACTCTTTCGAGCCTGGGGGTTAAGGATCAAGATCGAAACCCTCCCACCTGTCTCCTTATTCCCTGTCCTACTTCCAGACTGCAAGTTTAACTGTCACAAACGCTGCGCCACCCGAGTCCCTAACGACTGTTTGGGGGAAGCGCTTATCAATGGAGGTAAAAGGCTGTGGGCTAAGCATGAAGGGGCCAGTGGCTGGACTGGGTGGAGGCCCCTCTGATACCCTGTCCCCCCAGATGTGCCGATGGAGGAGGCCACCGATTTCAATGAGACTGACAAGAGCACCCTCATGGATGAGTCAGATGATTCTGGTGTTATCCCTGGCTCCCACTCGGAAAACGCCCTGCACGCTGGCGAGGAGGAGGAAGCTGAGGGAGGCAAGATGCCAAGGTACCCAAGGCACCCTCCACACATGCCCCTGCCCTTCTTGCCCGAGGGTTGGCATCACCCTCTGCTTGTAAACGCCCCAGGTTCCAGAGGTGAATCATTTAAGCACCCACACTTTATTTTTCAATTTAGCCTTTCTTTCTGATATACATTTTTAAAGTTTTCATAAAAGCATATTCTAATTTGTATCGTATTTCGGAACCGGTGATACAGTCATTCAAAAGGTACATGGTCGAACCCTCCCACTTTCCTGTCTCACAGCTGCCTACATCCTCTCCCTCGAGGGTGCTCCTGGGAGCGGTTTCCGGTGGGTCCTTCCAGAAACAGTCTGTATTGCAGACTGACAGTACAAAGAGTGAGTGAGAACATGAACTCTGGAACCTGACAGCTGTGTGGCCTTAGGCAAGAGGTTAACCTCTCTGAGCTTCAGTTTCCTCATCGGTAAAATGGGGATAAAATGGTGCCTATCTTATAGAGTTGTCGTGAAGACGAAATGAATGAATACAAATTAAGAACCTGAAACAATGCCTCATATGCAGTGTTGTACAGTGTTAGCTCTTATCACAGAGCACTCAAATCTTAAAAAGGAAGGGAAAATATCCATTTCTTTCAACAGTTTTGGCCTCGGATTGACTCGTATTGCCTTAAACAAGCCCCTTCCAGTGCCTCAGTTTCCCTGTCTGTAATGTGGGGGATGGGAGATATCCCTAAGAACCTGGCAGGTAGTGGCTTTCTTCTGGCGTAGAAGCTCTGAAAAATAATGACGACTTGTACTTAATTCCATATTTTAAATTATAAATGGAACTTACATTTTTTCAGCTCCACTAGAACATGAGCTCAGGTACTAGAGGATGAAGATGCTTGTCGTTCCCCAGGTGCCTAGGACAGGGTTCGGGTGTGGGGTGACTGTTCCGCAAGGAGGCAGGAAGGAAGCAATGCTCAAGCCCAGGGCACTGGAGGCTGAGGCCCTTGTCACCTTGGTATGTGCCTCTGTTTCCCCCAGGACAATTATGGCACCTGCCTCATACAGCGGTGTGCAAATTCCATTAGATCCTGCAGGTAAAGTGCTTGCCAGGTTCCAAGTGTTGAGAAAATGGAAAAGAAGTCCTTCCTGGTATTTTAACCATGAACCCCAAAGTGGGGAGGGTGAGAGATAATCCATTCAGGGGGTATGGGAAGAAAATATTTGACTTCCCAGTGCCCTTTATTTTTAATCTCATCCTTGAAATGTTTTCACGTTTTTTATATGTTTTAGAACAATGTTAATACAGTTTCATGAATACATTGTATTAATACAGTAATACCTGTATACATAAAGAGAGACAAAGGGAAGTGGCCATGGCCACCCAAGGCCTGATTTAGTGCAAGAGGTAGTTAGTTGGTCCTGGCATTGGGCAAGTCACTTCATCTCTCGGCCTCCTCACTGTAGTGACAGCATGTGCACAGATGAGGAAAAGGAGGTGCTGAGTGGTTGAGTCACTTGCCCAATGTCACGCAGCTGGCTGCATCTCTGGGCTCAATACTAATTAGCACTTACTGAAGGCCCACTGTGTGCGGAGCACTATGCTAAACTCCTTAGAAAGATTTTCACTCTTCACAGCAACCCCTTTGGGGGAGCTTGGTAATCTGCCAGGCAGCCTGACTTGGGAACCCAGCCTCTCAAGAGTCCCTTTCTAATTATGGGATATCTGCAAAACAGGAGGGAAAAATGTGTGTGTGTGTGTGTGTGTCCCCCCGCCACCACCAAATCAAACTCTGGGGCCACCCAGAAGCTCTGTGTAGTGAGTGGTTATTTTCTGCTTGTAACTTCTCGCCCCTTCCACTCGCCTCCTCAGCTCCCTCGGTTACATCCCCCTGATGAGGGTGGTGCAGTCAGTACGACACACGACACGGAAATCCAGCACCACACTGCACGAAGGTTGGGTGGTTCATTACAGCAACAAGGACACGCTGGTGAGTGGGTGGGGTGGGGCCAGAGTTAGGGGCGGGTCGGGTGGGCGGGGCCGTGCTGAAGATCAGCTAGAATTAGAGGTGGGGCGTGGGGTGGGACAAGAGTTAAGAAGAAGGGGGGGCTAAGGGTGAGGTTGGTTGGGGCAGGGCCTGTGGGGCGGAGCTAGAACTAGGGGCGTGGCTTGGCTGAAGGCGAGGAATCCAAGCTGCAGACTGGGCGGGCGATAGCCTCACCTTAAACACCTCTCCCAACAGAGGAAGCGGCACTATTGGCGCCTGGACTGCAAGTGCATCACGCTCTTCCAGAACAACACAACCAACAGATACTACAAGGTAGGCCTTCTGGCTCCCAGCTCCCTCAGACTTTCCCTCTTTGCTACCACCCTCTCCATTTCTCTCCTAGTTGCTCCAGCCAAAAATGCCCCCAATCATACCCTCTCCTCGCTCCCTACTTGCTTGCTCCCAGTCCATCAGCCCACCTGTGTGTTTGATTCTGGCTTCACCATTGTCCATCCTAGAGTTAAGGTGATTTAACTCTCTGCCTCTCACGTCTCTTACCTGTAAAAGCCTCAAAGAATAGCCCTCCTCTCAGGGCTGTGGCCAGAATTCAGAGGTAATTAGCTTAGGGCCTAGCATGTATTAAGCTCCCAATAATTATAACCTTGTTCTCATTATTTCTTTATAATTACTTTATTGAATTATTTATTTGTACCCATCACTGCCTCCCATGCCAGCACTGCGTTGCAGCCAGTCTCCCACCTGGATGATTGTGACAGTCTCCTCACTGGACCCTTGCTTCCACCCTTGCCCTCACAAATTTTCCTGTGTAGAGCCAGAGGAGTCAGTTAAAACCATCAGAACCCTCTGATGGCTTCCACTGCCCTTAGAATAAAACCCAGATGCCTGGCTGTTACCTGCCGTGCATCACCTTCTGTACACTTCCCATGACTGGTCCCTTCTCATCCTCCTCACCTTCCTCAAACCACGCTATCTCGAAACACCATCCCCACTATCTAAAATGACATCCTCACCATTACATCTCCGACTCCTGGTTTCCGTGGTTGCAGAAGTCTGTCACTCTTTTGTCACTCTTTCATTCTTTTCTTCCTCTTTCCTTCCTTTCTCTTTCAGTACTTTTCAAAGCACGTCCTTGTCCTTTCCCAGAGACTCTGCACCTTCTCTCCCACTGGACCCCCTCAACCTCCTTCGTCATCTCCTGTCTCAATCCCATGCTCTCCCAACCACTTTCAACACACAGCCAGAGAGACCTGCCCTCCCTTGCTCTAAACCCTTCCATGGTTCCCCAGGGCCCTGGAAATAGAGCCAAGACTCCTCCCTAGGTCCCAGAAGGCCTTGTGCATGTGGCCTGGCCCTTGCTGCGATTCCTTTATTTATTCATCAAATCTGGCATACCTACCACGTGCCAGGCACCATCCACGTGATGGACATATAACATGTCCCCTGAACACCAGCCTTTCCCACTTAGGGCCTTTGCACGTGCTTTTTCCAACCTTCTTCCACCAGCTGGCCTCTCCTTACCTTTCCGGAGCCTACTTCAGTGTAGTTTTCTCCAGGAGGCCCTTCCTGACCCAATCATGCAAACCAGGTCCTTCCTCACGGACACTGTGTGTGTTTTTCTGAGTGGGCAGGGGCAGACCCTGCACCTTACCCTCACCTGCGCTGGTTCTGCGCTCTGCCAGGAAATCCCACTCTCAGAGATCCTCACTGTGGAGCCCGCCCAGAACTTCAGCCTTGTGCCGCCAGGCACCAACCCACACTGCTTCGAGATCATCACCGCCAATACCACCTACTTTGTGGGCGAGACGCCTGGTGGGGCCCCAGGAGGGCCCAGTGGGCAGGGGGCTGAGACCGCGCGGGGCTGGGAAACGGCCATCCGCCAAGCCCTGATGCCCATCATCATCCAGGACGCACCTAGCGCCCCGGGCCACACGCCCCACAGTAAGTCCCCCGCCCTGGATCTGGGAGGCCTTGGGTGGGGTCCCCGAGAAGGGAAGAGACTGGGAAAGGCCAGGAGTGGCATAGCAGCGAATGTCGCCCCTGGACTCAGTAGGCCTGGGTCCAAATCTCCATTAAGCACTGGACCTGACCTGCGGCCTTGGGCATGTCACTTCCCTTTCTGGGTTTTGGCCAGGTGATGGCGACACCTCCAGGCTGTGAGTTCAGACTCTTTAATTCACGCATTGACTGAGTACCTCCTCTGTGATCGGCCTCTGCTGGACAGTGCTAGGGACACAGCTGTGACCAGGACAGCCCAAGACCTGCCCTCACGGGGCTCACAGTCCAGTGGGAGAGATGGAGCTGTCTTTAGACAGTGCTACCCCAGAGTGAACAGGGCTGGGACATGGGAACTAGAGGGCTGGGGAAACCCAGAGATGGTGCCTGGTGGGTATCCAGGAGGGCTTCCTGGAGGAGGCAACATCGGCTGAGACCTAGAGGCTCAGGAAAGGTGAGATGAGGAAAGCAAATGGGAAATAATGCCAGGCAGAGGTAGAGGATGGTCAGAGAATTCCGGGTTCCCAGACTTTTGGAGCTTATAATTCAGTGTGAGTGACAGGCATTAATCAGATCATCCTGTATGGTGACAACAGTTATGTAGAACATGTGCTAGAGGGCTCTGACATGGCCCCAGGAGTGACACTCAAGCTGAGACTAAAAGACAAGGAGGATTTAACTAAGTCCACAATGAGGGACAGCGGGTGCTCCTGGCAGAGGGGACAGCAAGCACCGAAGTCCAGATACAGGAGAGAACATGCTGTAACTGAGGCCAGGGTGTCGGTGACGCACAGCAGAGGGTAGGGCTCGAAACCAGAGGGGCAGATGAGGGACCAGACCCGGCCTGATGGCCATGACAGGGCCTTGGGCTTCTTCCCCAGGGCCCTGGGGAGCCATGATATGTTCTGAGTGGGGAGGGGCAGGGTCAGACCTGCGCTACAGGGCGATCCTTCTGGCTTTTCTCTAGGAAAGAGCAAGATGGTGGCCAGGGAATGAGGGGTCAGGCCCAGGGGTGAGGTCTTAGGGGAGGGGAGACATGCCTGTGGCAGAAGAATTGTGACTTTGGAAATTTCTGGTTCTGGATGGGCCGGGAGCAGATCAAGCTCAGGGGAAGATGCTGAATCACTGTGGACGCTCCTCCTCCGTAAAATGGGGTCTGCATGCCTTCCTTGGTGCTGAGATCACGGGGCAGAGCTCTCAGTGGGGTCATTCATGACGTCACTGCTTGAGCACCCTCAGCACATCTCACTGGCTCCTCTCTCCAGCTCTATGAGGGAGGTCCCAGAATTATTCCCATTCTCCAGATGAGGAAACTGAGGTACATAGAGGACAAGTCCGTAGCCCAAAGCCACGCCTCGGGCCGCCTGGATTTAGACCTAGGTGGTCTGGCTCCATAGCTGCCGCCTCTGGAGCTGTAGATGAACATAATCTCAAGCCTCGGGTCCCCTCACTTCTGCCTCTCCCCTCGCCCCAGGACAAGCTTCTCTGAGCATCTCTGTGTCTAACAGCCAGATCCAAGAGAATGTGGTGAGACCCCCGCCCACACCCCACAGCCCCAAGGCTGTCCTCCCCCTCCCACACAGTCTCCTAGTGCTTCCACCCCCACCCCCAGTCTCCTAGAACCCTCGTCTTCATTCGCACCCCTGACTGTCCCTGTCCCCTGCTGCAGGACATCGCCACTGTCTACCAGATCTTCCCAGATGAGGTGCTGGGCTCAGGGCAATTTGGAGTGGTCTATGGAGGTAAGCGTGCTTCAGAGTCACCCAGAGCAGTCCCTAGGGGTTTCTGGGCTCTGGACTGTCCCATCTGATTGGCCACCTGTCACCTCCGGTTTTAGCTGCTTAGAAAGCTAGATTCTGGGTCAGATGGTTGCAGGTTGTCCCTTTCTCATTGAGAAGAGCAGTGGATTGTTCTGCCAACATCACTAGGAAGAGTAGGTCTGCACTCTGGCTGCAGAGCTAGAGCTTGGATTCTGATTGTTTATAAATCTAGTTTCCAGGTAATCGAGTCCCCTCCTTAGGGTTTTGTCTTTACTCTCATTCCACCTTCATACTGCCTGCCGCCCCTCACATCTCTCCCAGGGGCCCCTCAGAGCCACCTCCACAGCCTTCCATCCACTTTTGCCAAATGCTGGCCATCTGCCTGTGTTGGGGGTGGTGCCTCTTGCCAGTACTGGAAAGTCCTGCTCCCCTCTTCCCCCACCACCTTCCCTACCCACTGTCCAGGAAAGCACCGGAAGACAGGCCGGGACGTTGCAGTAAAGGTCATCGACAAACTGCGCTTCCCCACCAAGCAGGAGAGTCAACTCCGGAACGAAGTGGCCATTCTGCAGGTGACCACTGGGGTCGGTGCCCCTACCCAGGAAGGACCTTTCCTTCTCACTTCCTCCTTTCAGGGGCCAACTGACCCAGTCTGGGAGTAGTCAGGGAAGGCTTCCTGGAGGAGGGAATATGCATGATTAGGCTGAAGGGGTGGAGAAGGTGTTCTGAGCGAGGGACCAGCCTGTGCAAAGGTTTGGAGGTGAGAGGGAACTTAATGTGTTATGGGAACCTGAATGAGTTCAAGGTTACTAGATAGTTTATGTGTTGGCCAGGGAGAGGGGGTCACACCCTGTGGACTTTCTACTGAGGGTAATGGGGATCCATTGAAGGATTTGGGGCAAGGAAGGAATGTGCTTTAGAGAGATCCCTCAGGCTGTCATCAGAGGGTAGGTGGAAAGGGGTGGGAATAGAGCCTAGAGCCCAAGGAGGCAGCTGGGTAGGGACCCAGGTGGGTGGGAGAGCTGGGGTCAGGCCAGTTCAGGCCTAGGGAAAAAGGGAGGAGACACAAATTTAAAAGACAGATGTACAGAGATTCTTCTCATTTTTTCGCACTCTCCCTCCCTCCTGCAACCCTGGGTCTTCATCAGAATTTCATGATGTAAAGTTCCTTCTGGACCCCAGTGGTACAGGGGAGTGGTTCTGTCTGGGCTTGGGGGATGCCTCGTTCCCTCTCCCAGTGCCACCCCCAGAGAACAAGCTGCTTCCTTGGGGGCAGCTTCTTGTTTGTCATCCACCTGTTGCCACAGCTTGCCCTTGGGGGTCTAAGTTCTGGGGCGACCTGAGCCTTGACCAGTACCACCCCACCCCCCACCCCAGAGCCTGTGGCACCCGGGGATTGTGAACCTGGAGTGCATGTTCGAGACGCCGGAAAAGGTGTTCGTGGTGATGGAGAAGCTGCACGGGGACATGCTGGAGCTGATTCTCTCCAGTGAGAAGGGCCGGCTGCCCGAACGCCTCACCAAGTTCCTCATCACCCAGGTGCGCTGCCCGCCCCACCACCCTGGGGCACGCATCCCCTCGGAGAGGCCTCGTGTGCCCAGAGGTCAGGAAGACGCTGGACGGGAGCCACGACAGTGGACACTAGAAAACATAATAATAGAGTCACAGTAACAATAGAAGAAATAATAAAAGAAATGGAAGAAATAATAGAAGTAATAATACAAGAAACAATAGAAGAAAAAATGATTTTACAATAATAGGACTAAAACAAAGGAATAGCAATAGAAAAGTAATAGGATAATAATTAGAAAAATTGTCGGTTAGTAATGATAATGATAGTTATTAATACAGTCAGGGGCTGTGTTTTGGTCAACGATGCAGCTGTGTACAGCCGTGGCTCCACAGGTCACAGTGGAGTCAAAAGGTTCCCGTCGCCTAGTGACACTGCAGCCATCATAACATGTTGGAGTGTAACTCACCACACACGTTCATGGTGATGCTGGAGTGGACATACCTACTGCGCCACCGGCCATACAAAAGTGTAGCACACACAACTATGTACAGTACCCGATACTTGATAGCAAACGCCAGTGTCACTGGTTTATGTATTTACTGTACTGTACTTGTCATCATTACTTTCGAGGGCTCTCTTTCTACTTATTAACAAAGCATGCGCTGTAACCAGCGTGTGTTACATCAGCGGCAACCTCATCCCTCTCATGTTCATCACATGTCTCTTGATCGCATTGTTTTCTCTCGTGCTTGATGTTTCATACGGTCACATGCTGTACAGGCTCGCAGCCTGGGAGCAGCGGGCTGCACCCTGCAGCCTCGGCATGTGGGGGGCTGTGCCATCCAGGTGCGTGCGAGCGCACTCTGTGATGTTCGCACAACAATGAAGTCACCTAACGACACAATTCTCAAAACACAGCCCCGTCGCTGAGCGGCACACGACTGTGCTCTGTTGCAGCACATAGCGAGCCGCTGGCAGAACTGCCTCTTTTTCTGAATTGTATTACGTGATGGATGTCACCAGATTCCCCAGCTGCTGAACACAGAGGCTGTTTTCATCTTCTCACTACTACAAACAACGGCCTGTGAACATCCATGTTCAGACGTCATTGGGCTCTGGTGGGAGAATCTCAAAAGAACCTGTTCAGAGAGTAGACTCCCTAGTCCAGCAAAATATGCTTTAAATTTTCTTAAGGATGTTGCCCAGTTATTCTCTAAAATCCCTTTCAGTCTTTGCTCTCACTAACAGAGTTTGAACGTGTCTTTTTCTCATTTCTCACTGACACTGGATAAAATAAACACCAGTCTATTATGGCTTTACTCGGCCATTTAAAAATGTGGGTGTGCTCGAGCATGTTTTTATATGTTCATCAGCCTGTGTTTTATGTACCCTTTTTTCGGTTGGGTTATTCTTATTGAATGGTAAGAGCTCTTTGTATATGAGGGGCTTAGGATCCCTGTCATTGTGTCATTCACTTCTCTTCTCCCACTATTTGTTTTCCTGCTCATTTCATTCATGGCTTTTATTTGCCATAGAGAGTTTAGCTTTTACAATGTTAAATGTTGCCTTTCGTGGTTTCTGAGTTTCATGGCCTTCCTAGGAAATCCTTCCCATCTGACGGGACCCTCACCTGGTTCTGGGATGCATTTTCTGTTGGTCGCAGAGACCCCTGTGCTACACTTCTTTTATCCATGCCCAGCAGCCCCGCTTTCCCAAACCGTGTGCCTTTGTCGGACTGGCTGGTGGGCTGGGGAGAGGGAGGTGCCTGCCTGCAGCAGCCCAGGTGGTATTCTTCCTGTCTGGTCATCCATCTTTTCCTCTCTTTCTGCCTGTGCTTTTCTCTCTTTCTCTCTGCAGATTTCTGCTTTCTGCCTCTTGCCTGTCCCACCCCAAGTCCTGGGCTAAGCCTTTCACTTGTTTAGGCCTCACGATCACCCTTTGAGGTAGGTATTACTATAACCCCCATATCTTACAAATGAGGAGACTGAGGTTCCTGTCTGTGGACCGAGGTCACACAGCTAGATAGCGGTCTGGCCGAGATTTGAACCTGGATCTGCCTAGCTTCTTGTCTACCCTGTTTGCTCTCCACACTTACTGGGAGGATAGAATTCAACAAACAGGAAATTGGAAGGACACATTCTGGTTGCTCAGCCTCCTCATATGTAGACTGAGTACATTAAACCTAGCAGTGGCTTTCAAGTAGCATTTCTGTCCTCAAAAGTCATCCAGCAAAAACAATAAAGACAGACATTTTAGTTCTGAGACGGAGATGACAACTTCATGCTCACATCACTCTCCTTCCGGCGTGTCTGGTATTTTGTGTTACACAGAATCAAGGAAAACCGTGGTTCCCGCAGATAAGTGCTTACAAATGGTATCCGTTTTTGTTTTATTTTAAAATCAGCTCACCTTGTCATCCTAGAATATTCTTGACTTAACAAATAACAGCAGGAGAGGCTTTGTTTGAAACACACAGAGAAATATGTTCACCATCAGGCCATCACAAAAATAATAACCAGTAACAGCAACAATAATGGCAGCTAACACGTAGTGCCTGCTCTGTGGTGGTCATTGTCCTCGCCCTTTATATGCATCAGCTCCTTTAAATTTCACAGCAACTTAACGAGGCTGAGTACTGTCATCACCCCCATTTCACAGGTGGGAAAACAGGCCTAGAGAGGTAAAGTGACTTGCCCGAGGCCACAGCCAGAGCCAGGCATTCCACCTGGGTAGGCTGGCTCTGGAACCCCTCCCACCTCTTTATGCAAGTCATGGTGGTGTTTGCATCGTTTCGTATTACAGTTTTTTTTATGGGTGAAAAACAATATTTTTAAAGTGGAGTCACACAATTGTACCCCCTTGGGGGCCACCGCCTTTTTAATAGCACCCTTTTATCAAGAGCCCACACAGCAGACGGTCTTGGTACCTTCCCAGACCCACTGCTCCAATTCAGTGTGTCTAGATTTATGTGTCCAGAATTATGCCTGTCTCAAACATAAATGGTTCTGGGGTTCTGGGATTCTTTGGTGCTCCAATGCCTCCCTCAGCCCCAGCGGGCATCTTTAGGGGTGCAGAGAGGGTCAAGAATGGGGTTTGGAGGGCTGGCTGCTGAGGGCAAACGGGGCAGGTACTTTTCTACCTTTCTGATGAGCCCCATCTTATCTCCTCAGATCCTGGTGGCTTTGAGACACCTTCACTTCAAGAACATCGTCCACTGTGACTTGAAACCAGAAAACGTGTTGCTTGCATCAGCAGACCCATTTCCCCAGGTCAGTTATATCCCCTCATGATTTGGGGAAGTCCAGTCAACACTGGTAGCAGGGGAGGATGCTGCTGAATATCCTGCAGTGCCCAGGACAGGCCCATAACCAAGGCTTCTCTTGCCCTAAATGCTAATATTAACGAGCATGAGAAAGCCTGATTTTGAGCAGTAGTATCCACTAGAAATATAATATGAATCATATCTATAGCTTTACATTGTCTAGCAACTGCACTGAAAAAAGAGACTGGCAAAGTAAATTTTAATAATATACTTTATTTCAGTATACCCAAATATTATCATTGCAACAGGTAATCAACATAAAAATTATTAATGAAATAGTCTTTTGATACTCAGGCTTCAAAATCTGGTGTGTATTTTACACTTAACAGCACATCTGAATTCAGTTGTTAAACTGTCATCAGAAATTCTTGATTTGTATTTAGATTAACAGTTGGAAAAGTAGATTGGCATATGCCAAATTGTTACAGACATGTTGAAAAGTTTTTCAATAACTGAATCTAGGTTCTGTTTTAAACATACATTAATTAAAATTAAATAAAAATTAAAAATCAGTTTTTCAGTTGCATTTGCCACATTTCAAGGGCTCAGTAGCCACTTGTGGCCGGTGGTCACCAGACCAGGCAGTGCAGATCATAAAGAGAAGAGCAAATGTTGATCAAATTGTCATAAAAATGTAATTATATCTGTGATGAGTTCTGTGAGCCCAGGTAACTGGAAGATGCACAGCCCAGTGGAGGGTCAGAGAAGATCTCTCTCCGAAGAAAGTGGGAGTTAGTTTTTCAGGGTGACAGGGGTCCCAGGCAGTGAGAACAGCCTGTGTAAAGGCCCTATGGTGGAAAGATATATACTTTTACTTAATAGCTTTATTAAGATATAATTCACATTCTGTACAATTCACCCATTCTAAGTGTATAACTCAGTGGCTTTTAGTGTATTCCCAGCATCGTACAACCTTTACCACAATCAGTTGTAGTGAAGAAACCACATGTACTTTAGCCAGCATCCTCCAATCCTGCAACTACTGACCCACTTTCTGAGGATTAACCTATTCTGGACATTTCATGTAAATGGAGTACACGATAATATAATACATTGTCCTTTGTGACTGGCTTCTTTCACTTAGTGATGTTTCCAGAGTTCACTTATGTAGCAGCATGTGCTTCATGTCTTTTTATGGCTGAATAATAGTCCATTATAAGGTCTGCAGTAAAGGGTAGATCTTAGAAAAGAAAAAGCCCTGTAAGGAAAAGGGTCTTTGGGAAGAGTGGTATTGGCTATCAGGTTGCAATTCAGGTTGGGGGTTGGAGTGTGGCTGCTTTTGAAGGTGACAGAGGCTTGGGGCTGCAAGGGTTTTGGACTTTATCTGGAGAGCTGTTGTGAGCAGGGGAAGGCTTTCGAGCAGGGAAGGGACGATACGTGATAGAGATGGCAGCACAGAGGTGGTGCTGCCCATGGATTGGTTGGCATCAGAGCAGGACCTTGGACTCAGGTCTCGCTGGCTCTAAGGTCTGTCCCATAACCCTAGACCGCCTCCACCACTGAGGGAATGGTAGACACACACCTGTTACCATCAGGATACTGTGGGCAGCAGTTTACCTGCCCAGTGCCATTGAATCCCCAGGGGAGCCTGAGAGGAAACTGCTATTGACATTCCCAATACAGATGATAAAACTGGGGCTGGGAGAACTTGGTTCCCTTTGCTGAGATCACGGACTCACTCTGTCAGATGCTGCTCCTAACACTTCATGTACGTTTGCTTTTTCAGTCCATCCAGCCACCCTACCCTCTAAGGGAGGGGAGGCGGGGACAGTTAGCATCTCCACTGTGCAAAAGAGGAGACAGCCACTCGGGGGTTAACACCTGCTCCATGTGACAGGTATAGTGGCAGGTAACATGTATTGAGCGCTCATTGTTCCAGGCATTTGTTGTCCTTTGAGCTTTGGATATCGATTGACTCATGTAATCCTCATGACAGCCCTTGAGGTAGGCGCTGGTATGATCCTCCTGCTCATACAGATGAGGAAACTGAGGCGCAGAGAGTAGAAGTCACTTGCCCACGGTCACTCGACTAGTGAGTGGAGGAGCCTGGATTCAAATCAGTATTCCATGTTTTCTGGAATACTGTGATGGGGGTAGGTGTGGTCTCAACACTCTTTCAGACCCTCCATCACTCACCTCCGCAGGTGAAACTCTGTGACTTCGGCTTCGCACGCATTATCGGTGAGAAGTCGTTCCGGCGCTCGGTGGTTGGCACGCCGGCCTACCTGGCACCCGAGGTGCTGCTCAACCAGGGCTACAACCGCTCGCTGGACATGTGGTCGGTGGGCGTGATCATGTATGTCAGCCTCAGTGGCACATTCCCCTTCAATGAGGATGAGGACATCAACGACCAGATCCAGAACGCTGCCTTCATGTACCCAGCCTGTCCCTGGAGCCGCATCTCCGTGGGAGGTATGTGGAGGCTAGGGGCGGGGCCCCACCCAGTGGCGTGGGGGTGGGGCCACGGGGCGGTCCTTTAAACAGTGAGGCACCCTGGACCTGGAACTTTGGGGCAGGGACTTAAGGGCATATATGGATCCAAGGCCCCAGACTCAGGCCTAAAACCAGATTTTGTGGGTTGGAAATGAATTCCCCAGAAGCGTTAAGGCAGACATTTGGTTGGCTCCTTGGGGGCTAAGGGAGGCCTGATCTGTCTAGGGTCAGACCAGAAGGGAGACTGTACCTGAGGGTCAGAAGGGCTGGGGTGGCCAGGAGAAGAGGCAGATCCTCCCAAGGTGTTGGCTGGGGCCTGGAGTCTTTGGGGTTATGACCCCCAAAGGGTTAGCCCTGCAAAAGCAGGGTGCCAGGGGATAGGGTTGAAGAAAGGGGCTTGGCTAATTTGCTGGGTGCTGGGATAGATGGGGGATTGAGGCCTGGGGGTGGATCCTAGTTTTGGGGTGTGGCTAGAGGAGGGGCAGGGCCAGGGCCACAGAGGGTTTCTAAAGTTGTCCAGGAAGAAGACCGGCCCTGAGACCAAAGTCACACCTGGAATCTGCAAGCCGCTGGGGTGGGGAAAAGCATGAAGCCGCAAAAGAGAAGGAGGCCAGGACCCAGGAGGACCTTGGGTATCTGCATATAGGGAGGGACTTTGGTGTTGTGCCAGGTAATGGCCCTGGGACTGTGACTTGGGCCTGCTGCCTTGGGGACTGACCTGGAAAGTTAAGTCCTGGGGCCTACAACTTTGAGGGGGAGCCAGGTGTGGGGGTGAGCCAAGGGCGGGGCTAATATAAGCCATGAATAAATTAGAACAAGGGGCAGCCCCTGGAGCCAGGAGTTGAGGAAGACAGTGGGAGTATGGGAGGAGAGTTAAAGACAGTCATTTCTTCATGACAGCTTATTCAACAAGGACATGTCGAGTGCCTACTGTATGCCCAGTACGGATTGTCTGAGGTTCTGGGAATACTGAGATGAGCTGGAGGAAAGGGATCAGGTGGAGAGAAGTTTGTTGAGTGGTCTGTGAACAGTAGGTGGGGAAAGAGCCCTAGAGAGGTATGACTTCATGAAGCAGGTTGGGGGCGGTCATGACACGAGGGGTACTCGGTGCAGGAGGAGAGTTGACGGTGGCCTTAAGAGAGGTAAGCACTAAGAAATAGGCACGTGGGTTGACTTGAGTCCAGGATAATACAGGGGTCCTCAGGGTTGTCTTTCCGTACCTACTCAGAAGTCGTTGAGTAAAATTCATCAAGCGTGTGTGCGTGAGTGAATCTGAGTGTGGGTGGATGTGCGTGAGGGGGCCTGTGGGTATAGCCCAGAGCAGAGGGCATGTATAGACAAGGCCTACACTCAGAGGGGGTCCGCACAGTGAGGCCCTTGTCCTTTAAGGCTTCTGATCAAAGACACTTGGACAAGTGCTGGTTTGTCTTGAATGCCTGAACTCACTAATCCTCCTTTTCATAAAGAACCAGCCTCGTCTCTGGGCCTTCTGTAGGAAACCGGTCAGTGACTAATTACCATCCACTAATATTGTTTATTTTTATTTTATTATTGTGGACATGACAAGAGATCTTTGGATTCCCATTGACCAGGATGATGTAAAATTTCTATTTTATATAAATTCATTTTCACCTTAGAAAGTGAATTTTTTTTAAAGTGAATTAATTTAAAGCAATTTAATCAATTTTCACTTAAGTTAAAATACATGGTTCAAATTTTTTTAAAAAGAGCCTATAGTGAAAATTCTCCTTTATCTGCCATTCTTCCCAGTTGCTACTACAATTCTTTTATTTACATGCAAGCAAATATGGGGACATATATCCTCTTATTTACCCTTTACACAGCATACTATACATGCTATTTTTCAACTTGCATTGTCCACTTCACATTATATCCTGGACAAATAAGTTGGTTTAAGGAAAAATATCAAGTAAGAAGAGTACAGGTGTACCTATACGTACCAGTGTATGACAAAACTTACGAAGGTGACATAGGAATGGGGAAACTGAGGTAGAGACTTGAGATGTAGGAGTGAGTTTGCATGCCACGTGTGTGTGTGAAAACAAATTTGTAATTTAATGAGGAAATGGCTGCGTGAGTGATTGTGGCAGGTGGGGCCACTTGGGTCAGTACAGAAGGAAGGCCTGGATGGCAGGCAGGCTTGTTGGAAGATGGGTGGCAGGACTTGAGCTGTCTCTCTCCTTTCCACTTAGCCATTGACCTCATCAACAACCTGCTGCAGGTGAAGATGCGCAAGCGCTACAGCGTGGACAAGTCTCTCAGCCACCCGTGGTTACAGGTGATGCAGGGGGTGGAGCTGGAACGAGACCTTTTATTGGTCGTGCAAGTAGTGAAGGGCGTGGGTACATTTTCCGCTGCGATGGAACGTCTCTGAGTCTCCCACTGGCTGGGCTGTGGAGGATAGAACTACGTCTCTATTGGCTGGGCAGATTTTGAAGGGTGTAGCTTCACTTTCTTTGGTAGCTGGCCTCTCACTGGTAGCTATGATAATGTGGGGTCGCTATTGGTTGCCTTCCGTGCACTGCGCCCCTCCCTGCTAACCCGTGTTCTCCTGGGCCCAGGAGTACCAGACGTGGCTGGATCTTCGAGAGCTGGAGGGGAAGATGGGCGAGCGGTACATCACGCATGAGAGCGATGACGCGCGCTGGGAGCAGTTCGTGGCAGAGCATCCGCTGTCCGGGCCGGGGCTACCCAATGACGAAGAGCTTGGTGGGGCGCTGCCACCGCAGGACCACGAGATGCAGGGACTGGCTGAGCGCATCAGCGTCCTCTGAGGCTGTGCCCTCGCCCTGGCTGCCCCGTGACGCTGTCCTCCCACCCACCGCGAGCGGCCCTACACACCATCCCAGTGATGGTCGAACTGCGCAAGGGGAAGCATCTTCCTGACCAAACCGGATGAGACACACCCCGGGGGAGGAGCGTGGCGGAGATGGGCGTGGGGGTGGGAGTTATTTCCAAAGTTAATTACGCAGCAATTAAAACGGACTCATCTCTGACCACGTGGCCATGGTCTCTGGCCACACCACACTCTTGTGTCGTTAGTCTGTTGATCACCTGGAAGGAGGACGGCATGGAAAGGAGGTGGGACGAAGGGAGTAGGGCGGTAAAGGTGGGGAAGAGGCGACTGAAGGGGGAGAGCTTTGGGAAGGAGGACTAACTGGAGTGGGAAACAGAGGGGAAGAACGCCTGGAAGCAAGACTAGGAGTGGGGATGGTACGGAGGTGGCCTAAGGAGGAGAGGGAAGAGTGAGGGGTGAGAAGTTGGAAATGGAGGAGAGAAGAAAGGAATATGACTGGGGAGGGAGGCTGAAGGGAGCATGACTGGAGGGTTAGAGGATTTAGAGGAAAGGCAGTCATCTCATGGCTTATTTGAAGCATCTTTTGTTTGGTGATGTTACTAATCACATTTAAAATGGAAATTCAGTTAGCATCCATAGTAGAAAGCTGATAGACAATATTTAGTATTTTAAATTGACGTGATAACTTCTCTGCACACTGAGTATGTTTGTTCATGGGCTCATCCATCTGTCACTGCACTGGGTGATGCTGGGAAACACCCTTGAGAGTTTCACAATCCAGGGTGGAGACAAACCTCTCCTTGGACAGTGATGGCCCAGAGAGGGCAGGGCTGGGATGGGGAGCCCAGGACTCTGGAGCAGCCTAGAAGGAGCCTGGATGTCAAGGAGGGCGCGTCTTCAGTGCTGCCGCCTTAAGCTTCATCCAGGCTCGGAGACTTTAGGCAGAGGGAACCTCTCTTCACTTTGACCCCTACCCTCCAGTCCCCCAGCTCCCCATTGTCAGCCAGAGTCTGGCCCCACAGCTCGGGGCTGGCGATGGGAGCATGCACCTGGGAAAGTTCTCTTTATACCTTGGTCACGCTCAGACTTACACAGTTTAAAGACTCCTGTGGAAAAGGCAGCGCTTAGCAGCCAGTTTAGGCTACTTCCTAGGTCTTCCCAATGCATAGCAACTAGTCCCTCTGCCGGTCGGTTCTGGAACTGCAGGTTTTTGATTTGCAAAAGCTATATGAGCCTCGGTCAATGAGGACATCCAAATGAACCAGAACACTTCTGAGGAGTCCAAGCTAATACTGATGGATAGTGTGTTTCAGACTTCATCCTGAATGCTTCTGCCTCCAAAACTCTTCGGTCTAAGATCTAGGGGTGTAGACAACAGAGGGACAGATCTACCTCCAAGGTAGAACCAGGCTGAGAAATGTATGGAAAGTATCCTCAGGCCCGATCCCTGACAATCATACTCCTGTCTTGGCCACTAGTTTTCATATCCTGAGACCAGAAATCAGAGACATGATGGAAAAACAATGTTAACTGGCACACAATGCAATTTAAGGTCCTATAACTTAAACAATTAGAGACAAAAAGTCCATCCTCTCAGGACTGTGGTACCACAAAATCTAATCTTGACAGAGACACTTGTAGGTACTGATAGAAAAGGGACACTGGACTTGAGACTGTCCAGTATTATAATGCAAAAAGTCTAAGATTTAGTCTCCCCAGTGATCCCCTCCCAGCAGACCTTCTCCTCTGTGTCTGTAAATACCTCTCGACCCACAAAGGGAAAAGTCCGCCTCTATTAAGCAGCATGCTACGGCCCTTTAAGTTTGTACATGGGCTGCCCCTCCCCCATTAGTATAGTGCCCCTCTCCCCCCAGTAACAGCAAAGGTGGTCATGACCTGCCTCACTGTCCCCTTGTCTAAGCCACTCTGCCTCATCAGGCCCCTTACAGCAAAGTTTCTTACTCCAATTACATCAATACATCTTTTCAGAGGGGATATTCCTTCTGGAATGTTAGCATTTCGTGTTTACGAGGGAGCCTCTCACAGCCCCTGACTGCTCCTATTCATCTTGGTCCGCCAGCCTTTCTCGCCCCCCAAATAACCCATCGCCTTCTCCCTGGGGCCCATGAAGTTGAGCCATGCTGACTCCCATTCATGCTGACTTTCTTTGGGCCTCCAACTCAACAGACATAGGGTGCATCTTAGGGGTTGAACCTCTTAAAGTGAAAATAAATCCTTTACTCCCCCTCCTGAAACTGCCTTAACATGCTCTGACACCAGAAGCTCTCCAGGGCCTCCAACCCATCTTTCAGACCTTCTAATAGCTGCCTCCAGCCCCTGCAACACTCCAACTTTGTTTGGCAAGGACCCCAGTGTTATCATTGGCATATGGCTAATCCAAGACCTCTAGGCCATAAATAAAGTAGTCAAACCAAAGTTCCCACAAGTTCCCAACCTAACACCACCCCGGCCTCTATACCTTCCAACCCCGCCCACTTTACTGTAGCAACATCTTTGCTTGCTTTCACCTACTCCACATCCTGATTCACATCTCTTTTTGCTGTCACCTGGGAAAATCAACAATACACACAGACGGTTATGCCTCAAGGTTCCACGAAAATCCCTGCTTACTTTTCTCCAACTCTGACTGCTATTTTGAAGGATTCGGTTTTCTCTTGCAATTCCTCCCTAATCCATGTGTGAATAGTTTTCTTGTCTGCTGGGCTCAACAGCTGGCTCACTGACAGCATCTACCCCCAAGCCCTTACTCAAAGGGACACAAGGTATCTAGGGACAAATTACAACTATGTCAGTCACAAGTACACTGTTTAGGGCACGACCTTGCACCTGAAGGTAAACCCTTACCTACTGAACACATTTACCATATCGTTACTTTCATCTTTACTAAGACTGACTGAAATGCAACTCCAATGGTTTCTAGGCCTATTATGGGTTGAATTGTGTCCCGCCTTCCCACCCCACTACCAATCCAAAGATATGTTGAAGTCATCCCCAGTACCTCAGATTGTGACCTGATTTGGAAATAAGGTCATTGCAGATGGACTGAGCATTGTCTGGCATACCTCCCTCAGAGACCCCTTCCCATCAATGAATTAGGGCTTCTGTGTTTCTTCCTCAGATTCCCTAATGGCTCTTTCACAGGACTCCGTAACCACTGACCTTTTTATGCAGGAAATGACATCCTTAATGACCTTAATGACAGGAGCCACCCCCTCATTGAACTCACCTGTGTTTTCCAGTTATCAAATATTGCCCATCCCAAGTCACTCAATGCCGCTGATGATGTCTCTTGGTACTAGTGGCACCACTCCTCTCATGTGACTCATCTTATGGTCCCAGTCCTGTTCCTGCATCCTCTCCTTGGTTTTTCACCTTTAATTAACTAACATTTGCTTTCTGACCACTCAAATAAATAAAACGTTCATCTCCTCGAGTCTTGGGATTGTCCCCAGTAGTGCATACTCTATATGTGGAGAGTTCACTGACCAGTATCTACATACCAGCCAGACCAGCTTCTGTTGTCGTGCCAATCCTGTAAACCCTTATCAGAGTTTCGACTTCCCTTATTCTCTCAATACCCAAATTTCGCTTTTTCTTCCCTCAAACCCCCAACTCCTCACAAATGTAAGAGACCAGCCAAATCCTGTGGGGGCTGAAAACTCATCATGCAGACACAAGATCCAGGATGACTGTGATCTCCTTTTGCATCAGGACCCCAAAAACCTTGGAACAAGAAGGCATATGCTTGGGGTAAACTTTAAGGATTCAAATATGGCCTCCAACCATATCTGGGCAACTTTTGTAGCCAGGTCAGGGACTGCCAGGGAAGGAATTTGTGAGCTACAGTCCAAAGTAACTGCTGCATGTTCATTCCCAGAAATTCTTCAGGCATTGTCATCATCAGTAAGGACATAGAGAGGCCAGCAAGGAAACCTTCAGAACTGCTACCGCTGTTCTGAATTCATCAACCAAGGGTCTCTTGGCTTCCTGCTTGGAACTTTATGTCCTCAAACCTTGGTTTTGCTCCTTTATTTAACCATCTTTATTTATCCTTCTAGGAATACCCATCTTCAAATGCCTGGTAACCAGAACCCAAAATCAGCTCCATATCCAACATTTTACACAGCAAATGGTTCATCTGGTCTTGCACAAACAGCAGGGATGAAAAACTAATCTTGACATCACCCCAGACACTAACGACTAAGAAAATCTTATTCAAGAGTGAGCTTTCCAGATCCTATCTCATCAATCCCGATCATCTCCCCATCGTTAGAAAATTAAGGCCATTTAAGAACAGTCTAGATCCTTCTTAAACTTAAGAGAAGCATTGAATAAAGTTTGTCTCTATTAAAGTTCAGACTCGTTTTTCTCCTTTGGACTCACTAGAATATTTTTTACTTGTTTATCCGAAATTTTTGTGGCTCTAAGCACTTGACAAATATCCCACTTAATCCTCAATATGAGGTAGACAGTATTCTGACCCCCATTATACAATGAGAAAATTGAGGCACAGAGAGATTAAGCAAGTTTCCCAGAGTCACACAGCTGGAAAGTGGCAGAACTGGGGCTCACTCCTGGCAATTTTTGCTCTCAATCATTACTATCGCCTTTCAGCTCATGACAAGAGGTCGCTGGTGCACATGAGATTGTGAAAGAGGGAGGTTCTCACATGACCTTATGAGTCCTAGCTTTTAGGCAGTTGAGGTCTGTCTGATAAATGGGTATAAATATAGGAGCTAGCTAGATCTTGAAGGCTGTAGGGTTGCACGCTCAGCGTAGCGACACCGGCTGGCCGCCTGAGGGGGCGCCAGTCCCTCTCGCGGAGCCCCAGGAGTAAGGAGGGAACCCTGGGAACGAATGTCAGGCTCAGACTGTAAGGACCATAAAATGCTGAGAACACAGCATCTTAGAAGGCTGAAGACAAAGCTTCTTAGAACGTACAACAAAGGCCCCTGGAATGTAGAATGATGAGCGCAGAGCCTCATAGCGTCTGGGGGACAAAAGACACTTAGATTCTGTTCTGGTCAAATCAGAGAATCTTCCACCCAGGAAATAACCACTCTTAGAATCTTCGAAGCAAGACTGGCTACAAAATTTGCGAGGCCCAGTGGGAAATGGTCAAAAACTAAGAATTTCAAGACAGTAACAGCAGAACGTTAAAACCAAGGCCCTGGACTTTCTAAGACACTCGCCCACCAGTAAAGCCGGCCTCACTTAGAAGCATAACTGTGTTGGAGGTTGTTGACCTTAACTGTTCTGGTCCTCTAGTTTTACAACTGAAAGTCTGGGAAGGCTTCGTGGAAGAGGAGACAAAAAGAGGGCTCTATTGTCTAACCGTTTCTTCCCCTGCGCAGTCTCAGAAGCAGAGGGTCTTGAGGGAGTCGGGAGGAAAGGAGCAACTGCCAAATTGTCGCTTGGACCTATTCTCTATTTATAGATCACCCCTTCCCCTCCTGGCCCACAATCCAATGGTAGCCAGAGCTCTCCCGCAAGAGGGCGGAACCAGATGAGAAACGGGGAGGCACGGACCAATGACATTGGAGCAAGGGCGGACTTGTTTCATTGTGATGCTTGGGGGGCGTGTCCAGGGTCCCCTGGCCCGCAGGCGGTGGGAGGCGTGGCGAGGCTGCTCAAGAGCAGCTCGAGTAGGCAGCTGCGAGCATGCGTCGCGCGGTGGGGCGGATGCGCGGCCGAGCTTCTTCGTAAGGCAGGGTACCCGCCAATAGGCGACGGTTGCTGTGCGGCCGGGGGGCGTGGTCATGCAGATAAGGCGCCGGTGGGCGGCCCAATGGGCGGGCGCCTATGCAGATGAGACGGTGACAGCCGGGCCAGCGGGCGGGCGGGCAGGCGGGTTTTTGGAGCAGGGAGGTGGGACCGGGAGAGGGGTGGCCGCGGGCCCGGCCGGGCTGGGGCGGGGGGCCGCAGCCATGATCCGGGCCTTCTCGTTCCCGGTAAGCCCCGAACGGGGTCGACTGCGGGGCTGGCTGGAGGGCAGCCTGGCCGGGCTCTGCGAGTTGCACTGGCTCCGGGAGAGGCAGGAGTACCGCGTGCAGCAGGCGCTGCGGCTGGCCCAGCCGGGAATGGGGGGCGCCGAGGATGAGGAGGACGCCGACGAGGATGAAGATGCGGCGGCGGCGCGCCGGGCCGCAGCGGCCCTGGAGGAGCAGCTGGTGAGGGGCCGCCTGTCCGTCCGTCCATCTGTGTCTGTCTGTCTGTGTCGGTTGGATGCTCAGAAGCCCGCCCCGGTGGGGGAGGGGAAGGGGAAAGGACAGGGGGTGGGGCTGCAGACCCTGGAGTCTGGGCAGCGGGTGGGATGTGGTCTCCCCACCCCCAAACTGGAAAAGGGGAGACTGCATCCCTTCCGCTGGAGCCTATTGAGATGCACAGGTCACATCCCCTACACTCCTTCCCCAAAGAAAATTCTTCTGGGCGCCAAGTATGTGTCAAGCCGGAGGTCTGCATTGTCTTCTTGTAGCTTGGGATATAAGGGGGATAGTCCCCATTTTACAGAGAAAGAAACTGAGGCTCGGAGAGGGCAAGCGACTCACCCAAGGTCACACAGCTGAGATCCAAACATGCACCCGTCTGGGCCTTGGCTACTGGAGCTCCATCTTCCCGAAGTACGGGTGTGCTTGGAAATCTCTGGAGGGGGCGAGGTGGGGGAGGGGATCTTAGGGCCTCCCGAGGGAAGGATAACTGCCTAGAGGAAGCTCCTGGTCCTTGAGGGCCCCATGGTGATCTCCATCCTCATGGACACTTTCCCTCCTTTCCTACCTGGTCCCAGCCCTGGTTAACCCAAGAGATGGCAGGTTGAGGCAGCATGAGGGTCTGACTTCTGGGTTCCCTGGGTGCTCTAATGGGGCAAGATGAGGCAGAGGTCTCTAGAAGACTCAAGGAGCATCATCACGCTCTTCCTCTCCTGTCCTTTCTTAATTCTCCCGATTTCTTCCTGGGTTCCTCGCACTCTCCCTTCCCACTGTATCTCTGTGACTTTCTGTATGCCTCTGTCTTTCTTAAACCTCTGTCTCTCTGTGTCTCTCTATCTCTGTCTCTCTGGTCTTTCCTTCTTGCACGCCTTGCACCTCTCGCTGTCCCACATCCCCTCCCTGTCTCTCTCCCCTTCCCTCCAGCCTGCCAGGGCCCAGCCGCTCCCTCCCCTTGCAGATCCCATCCCCAAACCTGTGGGTGGTCAGAGCTTCCCGTTTGGGGAAACCTGAGCCGAGGTGGCTGGAGGTGTGGGGGTGGGAAGGGGCTCTTCCTGCTGCTGACCTCGACTGCCTCCTCCCCAGATGGGGACTGGGGAGGGGACTGAAGTCAGACTCCCAGGCTGCGTGCCCAGCCCCTCCCCTGGCTGGGAGTGGGACCCTGCACATTCTTCTTGGAAACAGAAACAGCTGTGGGAGGCCCCACCCTCTCCCAAAGTTAGAGACTACTGTGGGGGCCTTCACCAGCTCCCCCACCCCACTTGGAGCTGGCTGGGCTTGGGAAGGCACCTCCCACCTCTACAAGAAGAAGGCATGGGGATGGCAAGCTGTGTCCTTCTTCACCGTCCCTCGACCTCTCCCTCTCTCTGCCTCAATCTCTTCTCCTCTTCCTCCGCTTCCCTATCCCTTCCCCTCAGCCCCGCCCCACCCCCACGAGCTGGTAGTAGACAAGCCTATTCCCCCCACAGTCTCCAGGCAAAGCTCCGTCCCAGCGTCACGGAGGAGGCGGTGGCAGGCAGCAAGAGGGAGACAGCGGCACTGAGGGAGGAGCAGAGAAGCGCTAAATATAAACCCCTCTAGTGTTTGAGGTTTCTAGGTCCTTCTGAGGGGTACGTGAAGGCCTTACCTAAGCCTCTGTTTTCCGAGCCTTGCGCCTCCACCCCTCACTCCTCCCCGCAGGAATACACTTCCTTTGAGCAAGAAAGGCTGAAGCCAGACTTCATCTGTTACTAATAAGAATGATAGGAATGCAGGTACAGACTCAGATACTGCAGAGAAAAGAGGCCAGGATCGTGGAAGAGGGTGGGGGTTCTGACCTCTCCCACCACGGAAAAAGTCTCCTTCTAGCAAGAAGGACTTAAGTCAGACTTGCAGAAGGACTTCCTAACAGGGATAAAGGGAATTAGACCCAGATTAGAGGGAAATGGACCCAGATTAGAGGGAAATGGACACAGATTAGAGGCATGTGAGGAGAGGAACAAAGGTCTTGAAAAGTTCAGGCAAAGGGGTCTCCAGGGGCCCTAACCACACTTGTGTGAAACCTGCCTGAGCTGGATGCCCTCAGGGCCCCTGGCAGAAGGACTTGCAAAAAAGGATGAAGGGCATTGTGGGCAAACAGGGAGCCAGATTCAGACCAAAGACCTTTTCTGTCTTTTAAATTCATCCCTTTGCAGCTGGAAAGAATGAGGTCAGACTTAGAAGAGCCTGGTAGGGGGCAGGGGAGTGATAGGGGGGTTCTGGGCGCAAGGGCAGAGGAGGCCTCTCCTTTCTGTCCCCCTAACTCCTGTCTTCCCTGCAGTGGAAGACCTGAAATTAGATCTACAGAACTCACCAGATTTAGTTTTAATTACACAAGTAAAACATGATTTTATATTTTCCTTGTAAAAATTCAAAACTTTCATGTAATAATAAAAGCTAGCATTTATTTCGTGCTTAAAAGGAACTGCTATTTTAATTCATTGAATCCTCATGACAACCCCATAAGAGAGGGAGTCAAATGATGCCCATGTTACAGTTGAGAAAACCAAGGCCCAGAAAAGTTAAGTAACCTGCTCAATGTCACACAGCTGGGAAGCACCAGACCTGAATTTGAAGCTTGGCAATTTGGCTCCAAGCCGTGCCTCCTTCACCACTTCATTTTACCATCCAGTCCCCTTATCCCTTACTTGACCCCCTAAATGCAACCTCCCCCCTGGGATCACCACTATTGTCACCTTGGCATGAGTCCCTCCAGACTGCTTGCAGTGCATCTATTGGCAGAAACAGTTTTTTTACGTACCAAGAAATGTGAAGTTTTGCTTTGTTTTTTTACAAATTCCAGTTTCTTGGGTGAGGTACCAGAGACTATACTAGCACCACCCCATGGGAACCTGTAGGAAATGCAAGTTCCTGAGCTCCAGTTCTGGAGGCACCCAGCAATTCGGGTTTTACCAGACCCTCCAGGTTATTCTGACTCAGCCTTCTACTACACATTTTTCCACTCAGTGCACTATCTTGGTGATGGTTCTATATAGAAATCACCTCCTTCCATTTTAACAGCTGTATAGTATTCTGCTGTATACATTTATTCTTTCGTGGAACATTTTCTGGGCATCTACTTGGTGCCTGGCACTGTTCTTGGCACTGGGGGAGCGGGAAGGGAATCTGCCGTCCAGGAGCTGACATTCTAGTGAGAGAGACTGTAATAGACAAATGACGACCTGTTATATAGCTTTGAGCTGGGGGAGGTCATTACTGCAATGCAGGAAAACAGGCAGGACCCCAGGGGTGCAAAATGACAGGGGAGTTATTTTAGAAAGAGGGTGGGAGGAGGGATCCGATAACCAAAGTTTCTGAATGAAGCAAGGAAGCAAGCCAGGAGGAGATGCAGGCGACACATCCCACTGAGGCATGTTCGGAGTATAGCAAGGGGCAATTAGTGGGGGACATGACATAGGGCATCTGGGTGGTGCATGGGTTTTTTTTAGCTACTCCTGATGCTGCACAAGTTGGCTGCTTTCCTGGGTTTTGCTCAAAGATAAAGCCACCCCGAGCACCTCTGCACATCAGAGCAAGGAGCTCAGAGTGGACTGATTTGTTGACTTTCTTACTATAAACAAGCCCAGATGGGGGCTTCTGTTCTGGGGGGGGGGGAGGGGAAAGACAGGGCCCAGGAGAGCAGTCACAGGAATGGGAAGCAGTCGGCGGGGAGGCGGGGAGGTCCTGAGAGGGAGCAGGCCAGTCTTTCTGCCTTAAATAGGCAGGGCTAGGCGCCTGCCCTTGCAGCCCCTCCTCCCCTCCCTCTGCCTGCTGCTCAGACAAGCCACTTTTGTCTGAGGGTCAGCCGTCAGCCCAGGCTGCCCTCCACCTCTGGCCTCACCAAAACCCGTGGAAGACTCTTCCTGGCTCTGGCCCTGTTTTCCAAAATGGGGTTAAGTCCTAGTGTCTTGAACACCCCATCTGTGTTGTTTCAGCCCCCAGCCTCATCCCCAGTTACTGTCACACTCCCCTCAAAGGGTTTTTACCTTCATTTCTTCACCATTTCTTTAGAGATAGTCTTTTTCTGCAGCAAGAAAAATCCAGGGTAAATGCACCAGACACTTCATTTGAGGATGAGGAGCAGTGAGTGGACAAGGCAGGCTTCTGGGTGGGAGGGAGCAGGAGGAAGATGTGATCCCTGGGGAAAAACAGTCTGCTGGGGTCTATTGCTGCAGCATCATCGAGGCTAGACTCACAGAAGAACTTTCTAGTCAGTATGGTGGGGGGGATCCTCTCTGAAGGGAGGAGCGGAGACTTATGAGTCACGTAGTCAGCTTATTTTATCCTTATGAGGGGAGGGTCCATTTTTACCCTGAAGGACTCAGGAAGACTTGCAAACCAACTTTCTACCAGCGGGTAGGGGGCATAGGGGAAGACGATGGCATGAGAAGGGAAGGTAGAGATTGGGAGAAGGCAGACCAGTGGCTAAAGGATCTCAGGACACTAATTTTTAGCAGAGAACTTCCCTTTCGGAGATCAGAAGTTAGACTAATAGGGGTCAAGGGGCCATGAGCACAGATGGAGGGAACAGTCGACAGGGATGGGGAAGGGATGGGGCCTCACCACACCTAAAAGGGAATGAGGTAGCTGAAGCGTGCAGGACTGGAGTTTGCCAGAACTTTCTGATGGGATGAAGGGACAGAGACCTTGAGGGGGGTCCTGGGACTCAGGAGCTGCTTGTATCCTTTGGAGTCAGAGTCACTGTCAGAGTGCAGCTCTGCCCGTGAGCTCCTGAAATAGGGGACCAGTCCACAGTCTGGGCCCACTGACTGTTCTGTTCTCATCTTGCCTTTAGGATGCCTTGCCGGGGCTCATCTGGGACCTGGGCCAGCAGCTTGGAGACCTGAGCCTGGAGTCGGGGGGCATGGAACAGGAGAGCGGCCGCAGCTCGGGTGAGCACGGGTGAAGGGGGCAGGGTCGGCCTGGGACACCCAAATGTCTCCCACTGTTCCCATCTCTCAGGCTGCCCTGTCTTTGTCTCTCGGTCTCCTCATTTCCCCATCCCTGGTTTCCCACCCAGGCCGGTCCCGTGACTATCTATCTCTCCCCTTTGCTCCGGATACCAGGCTTCTATGAAGACCCCAGCTCCACAGGAGGCCCTGACTCACCACCCTCGACCTTCTGTGGGGACAGTGGCTTCTCTGGATCTGGCTCCTATGGACGCCTGGGTCTCTCTGAACCCCGAGGCATCTATGCCAGTGAAAGGCCCAAGTCCCTAGGTAAGGTGGGTGGAGTTGGGGCTCTGAAGGCCAAGAAATGGACAGTGAGAGGATGGTTTTGAGTATAAGCATCTGAGTCAGACCAATCTGGATTTGAATTCTGGCTGTGACATTCCCTTTTCATGTAATTTTGAGCACATCACTTCTTTCTGGACCTCTGTTTCTCCATATGTTAAAATGGGATTACTAACAGGACCTACCTCATAGGGAAATTTCGAGTATACAGTGAGCCTCTAAGGCATTGGACTGGGCATATGAGAGCCACTCAGTAAACAGGAACTGCTGCTGTTCATTTATAAAAGTGTCTGAGCCCTTACTATGTGCTAGTTTAGCACTATCTTAGGGAAGAGGGATACAGCAGTGAGAAAAATCCCTGTCCTCACGAAGCTGACATTCTAGTGGGTGAAACAGGTAATACACAAGATAAATAAGTCTAATATATAGGGTATTCGATATCGACATGGACAATGGAAAGAAAATTAGGGAAGGAGACTAGGGTGTGTCCCTTTGAGTCAATTTTACAACATACAGAGAGGGCGATGGAGGGCATCACTGAGACTGTGAGTGACACCTTGAAGTGAGGGTGTGGGCCAAGCAGATATCCTGAGGAAAGGGTGTTTTGGGAACAGTAAGTGCAAAGGCCCTGGGGCCGAAGCATGGCTGGCTGGTCCAGGAGGTCTGTATGGCTGGAGACCTACAAATACAAAGGAGTGCAGTTAGAGATGGAGATCGGAGAGGTAGAGGCAGGACAGACTACATGGCGTCCTGTAGTCCACCGTGGAGAGTTCATCACGAGCCCGGTGTGAGGGAAGGGGTGAGGGCAGGGTTTGATGGGAGTGGGAGAACTGGGGTGCAGGAGCAGTAGCCAAGCGGCCCCTCCTCGGTACATCCAGAAAAGGCTCTTCCTTTTTTAAAACGTGTGCTTCCTTTTCCTAGGAGACGCCAGTCCCAGTGCTCCGGAGGCAGTGGCTGCCCGGGCAGCGGTGCCACGGTCCTTCTCCGCGCCCTATCCGACGGCGGCGGGGTCCGCAGGCCCGGAAGCCTGCTCCTCGGCCGAGCGGCGGGCCCGGACGGGGCCCTTCCTGACGCCCAGCCCTCTGCACGCCGTGGTGCTGCGCAGCCCCCGGCCGTGCACGCGTCCTGCGGCAGACTCGGCAGGTGCGCCGGGTGCCGGGAGGCCCTTGGATGGCTACATCTCGGCGCTCCTGCGCAGGCGCCGCCGCCGGGGGGCGGGCCAGCCCCGGACCAGCCCCGGGGGCGCGGACGGGGGCCCGCGGCGCCAGAACAGCGTGCGCCAGCGGCCGCCCGACACGTCCCCGCCCCCCGGGGGCGCGCGGCTCGCGCCCGAGTCCTCTGTGGAGCGCGCGGGGGGCCACCCCGCCAGCCCCGCTGCCGTGGGCCGCGCCTGGGCCTCACCTTGGGAATCAGAAGTGGCGCCTGAGCCCGCCGCGCCGCCTGCTGTTCCCTCGCCCCCCGACAGCCCGGCCGAGGGCCGCCTGGTGAAGGCGCAGTACATCCCGGGCGCGCAAGCGGCCACCCGCGGCCTCCCCGGCCGCGCTTCGCGTCGCAAAGCGCCACCACTGACCCGCGGCCGCAGCGTGGAGCAGTCCCCACCTCGGGAGCGACCCCGGGCCGCGGGCCGCCGTGGACGCATGGCGGAGGTTTCAGGCCGGCGCGGCTCGCCCAGGGCTCGCAAGGCCGCGCGCTCCCAGTCTGAGACCAGCCTTTTGGGCCGCGCCGCCGCGGTTCCTCCGGGACCCCCCAAGTATCCTACGGCTGAACGGGAAGAACCCCGGCCCCCGCGGCCCCGCCGCGGCCCAGCACCCACGCTGGCCGCGCAGGCCGCGGGGTCCTGTCGCCGCTGGCGCTCCACTGCCGAGATCGACGCAGCCGAGGGGCGGCGCGGCCGTCCCCGCGCCCCCGCGCCCTGCGGCCCTGGGCCCGGCCCATCCCCGCCTGCCCCTCAGCGCCGGCTGCTCTACGGCTGCGCGGGCAGCGACTCCGAGTGCTCCGCAGGGCGCCTGGGGCCCCTCGGACGCCGGGGGCCAACGGGTGGCGTTGGCAGCGGCTATGGGGAGAGTGAATCAAGTGCCAGCGAGGGGGAGTCGCCTGCCTTCAGCTCCGTATCCAGCGACTCAGAGGGCAGTGGTGGCCTCGTGTGGCCGCAGCAGCTGGTGGCAGCCACCGCAGCCTCCGCACCAGGGGTTGGCGCAGGTGGAGGGGCGCCCGCAGGCCCCGCCAAAGTCTTTGTGAAGATCAAGGCTTCCCACGCGCTCAAGAAAAAGATACTGCGTTTCCGTTCGGGTTCTCTCAAGGTTATGACTACAGTGTGAGTTTGGGGGTTTGCTTGGGCTCCCCCTTCATAGCATCTGCATCACCACACTCCCAATCACCGACCCTTCCGCACCCTCCTTCCAAAGACCATCGTTTTCTCTGCTTCCAAAGACCCTTTCTCACATGACCCTTCCGCTGCAGTCCTGTCCCCCTTTACCACAGCGGGAGATGGAGGAGGAACCCCGTCTAACCCAGCCCCTGGGCAAACAAGTGCCCTCTCTCTCTGGGCCTCACTTCCCTCATCTGTTCTATGGTATGCAGAAGGGGTGATTCAGTTTGAATTTCCCCATTTTAGTTTAGACAGTTCGTCTGTTCGATGCCCTTCACTTCTCTCACTGAGCCCTCTTAGTCCTCCTTGTCAGGCCCAGATGAGGCCCCCTTCAAACACAAAGTGCCATCCATGTCCCTGGGCCCCTAAGATATATCCCCTTGGCACCCTGGCTGAAAACTCTGTGTCTGATTCAGACAGTGCCTGCAGAGTGCCCTGGGAAGGAGAAGAGCACTGATTTTGGGGTTTTGAGGGTCACATAGAAGTTGATAACACCCGGAAAGAAAGACTCTTTCACCTCTATCCCTGGATAATTATGGAGGATTGGGAGGTAGGAGAGGAGAAGGAAGACAGCTTCTATCTCATGGGGCTCCTGTGAGTGAGAAGTGGGGTTGCTCAGGATGACCCTCAGCTGTTCCAATCCAGTATTTTTCTCTTTTTTAAAAAATTACTGTATTTATTATGACAATGGTGACTCCCCCGTTGCACTGGGGGGCCAGATTCTTTGTGTTTCTCTAATAATCTCTTTGTAAATAAATGTACAATGTTACATATGCAGTAGACTCGTGTGTTAAAGCGGGAGGAGCGTGCTTCCTTTGGACTAACATTTATTGAGCGATTACTGTTTGCTTTGGATAGGGCAGTGTCCAGAACCAGATGGCAGATGCCAGGGTGGGTCTCGGCATCATTTCTCTACCATTTGCTATTTTACTTCAATGAATCTGACCTTTAATGGAGTTTCGTTTGATCGGAAATATGGTTTCATAAAGACAGAAGCAATGTAGATAAAGGGACAGTAACAAATCCCCTGTCTCAGAAGTCGTCATAATCAGGATGATGCACATCATGTGCATACATGTATGTTTGCATACATATATGGATCTAAGGAATTATATAAATATATATAACTAAATATGCATATACTTATTGTTATACTGTGTATATAAACCTATATACATGAATTGAACTATATGTATGTATCGTTTATCAATTTTTTTTTTTGGTTAAGTCATCTGCATCTGGAGATTTCTTTGTGGGAAGGATTTTAATCAAGAATTGAATTTCTTTGATGGTTATAGTACCACTTAGCTTTTCTATTTCTATGTCGATTTTGCTAAGTGCTATTCTAGGAATCTGTCCATTTCATCTAAACTTAGATGCCATATTTTCCTATCACTGCGGTAGCTATATAAGATGTCACTGTGGTGAGTCCCATAATCTAACCCTATTGAAAGCTCTCCAAGTCCTCTGTTCTTATGAATCTTACCACAGTAATGTCCTTGTACGCACCTCTTTGCATGTATGTGTAAACATCCATGAGATCCACTCCCAGAAATGGAATTGCCTGGTCACTATAGTCTGCTCATTTAAAAACTTTGGGTTGGTATGGCCACACTTCCTTCTATGAAGACTGCCCTCGGCTGACATTTGCAACAGCACATTTTGAGATACCTCTTTTTCCACCACTTCCCCAAACATAGGTTTGAGAACTGTGTTGTTTTAATGAGCACATCTCCCTCCCCGTTTCTTTCTTTTTTTTTTTTTTTATTGACCCTCTTGTGTTTCTTATGTCTGTTCATATCCTTTTCCTGTTTTTCTATTGGGTATGCCCAATAATTATACTAATTTCAATGATGGGTAAATAGAGACTCAGAGAGGGGCCATCAGTTGCCCTGGTCACATAGCAAGAGGAAGCCAGGACTAGGACCCAACCCCCATGGACTTCACAGTCTGAAGAATGGGTATTTGTTGCTGCTTTGTATCTACCTGCATGGGTTCACCTTTCTGTCCCTTTGAGGTCAGAGAGAGCAGGAACCAGGCCTGCTGTGCTCACCTGTATCTCTAGTGCCCATTAGGGCACTGGGAACACAGCAAAGGAACAAAACAGACAAAAAGTCTCTGCCCCATGGAGCTTCCACAGGGCAGAGTGTGTAGATAAACATGTATTTCTTTTAGAGTACCAATAAATCAAAGTTATTTTTTAGTTTGCTAGTGAAAGGCATTCATTGCTTATCAGGCCCTTGGGAATATTTGCCCAATCTCTGTTCCATAAAAGAAGCAACAGAAGCCAGAAAGGGGACAAGATTTGTCTCAGGCCACACCACACAGACCACTCAGTGATCAAAATGGTCAAAGTAATAAGGATAATCTTCCTTCCTTTTTAAGAGTCTAGGACTTGCTCATAAAAAATAACAGCTGCCATTCATCGAACACTTATGACATGACATGCCAGACTCTGTTCTCGGTGCTTTGTATGTACACTCATTAACTCCTCTCTTCATGGGAGACAGATACTATTCTTATGCTCATTTTACAGTTGGAGAAGCTGAGGCACAGAGAGGTTAAGTAGCTTCCCTGAAGATATCAAATAGTAAAGCCAGAATTTAAGCTCAGGCTGCCTAAGAGTCCAGGCTCTTAACCACTGCCTTACATAGTGTATTTGCCATATGCATTATTTCTAGAAGGATATACAAGGAACTGGTAACAGAGATGGAAACTGAGGGAGGCTATTGACATAATAAATACATTCTATAATCTTTTCAATGTGATAAGGACAATGAGGAAAAACGGAGGAGAGAAATGAGGGATTAGGGTGGACTGGGGGAGTAGAGGAGTTTGTAATTGCAGTGATCAGGGATGGTCTAATTGAGAAGGAAACACGATTGATTGAACAGAGGTCTGAAGGAGGAATGAGGCTTGTGGGTATCTTGGACAAGAATATCCCAGACCCAGGAGTCAACCAGTGCAAAGGCCTGGAGGCAGAAACGGTTCCTGGTATATTAGCAAAAGAGCAGCAGTCCAGCATGTCTGAGGCAGTGAGCACAGGGGAGAGGGGAGGCGAGGGCAGAGAAAGGTAGGGACCACCATATCACGTGGGGCCCTGTGGGCCATGGTGAGGATTTTGGTTTTTACTTTGAGTGAACTGGGAGCCATGGGAGAATTCTGAGCAGAAGAGGGACTTAGTTTTCTTTGGGAGGGGGAGAAGGATGAGGAGTTAACAGTTCTATTAAGATATAATTCATATACTATGAAATTCATTCTTATAAAATTTAGAGCTCAACGTCTTTTTTATCAAAAAATTTTTCTTGTGATGAAAACTTTTAAGATTTCCTCTCAGCAATTTTCAAGTATGCAATACAGGAACAGTATTACCTATAGTCACCGTGCTGTACATTACCTCCCCAGGACATTTATAACTGGAAGTTTGTACCTTTTGATTAGCTTTACCATTTCATCCATCCTCCACTTGACCTCTGGCAACCACCAATCTGTTCTGTCTATGCAGTCAGTTTTTTTTTTTATTATTATTCCACATATAAGTGAGATCATATGGTCTTTCTCTTTCTGACTTATTTCACTTTGCATAATGCCCTGAAGGTCCATCCATGTTGTTGCAAATGGCCAGGTTTTCTTCTTTTTTATGACTAATATTCGTGTGTGTGTGTGTGTGTGTGTGTGTGTGTGTGTGTGTGTAAGACAGAGATTTTCTTTATCCATTTGTAAATAATACTGCGATGAGCATGGGGGTGCATATATCTTTTTAAGTTAGTGCTTTAATTTTCTTCAGTTAAATACCCAGAAGTGAAATTGCTGTATGTTATAGTAGTTCTAGTTTTTAATTTATTGAAAACATTTCATACTGTTTTCCATGGTGGCCGTACCAAATTACATTCCCACCAAGAGTGCACAAGGGTTCCCCTTTCTCCACACCCTTGCCAACACTTATTATTTCTTGTTTTTGATAATAGCCATTCTAGCAGGTGTGAAGTGACAACTCCTTGTGGTTTTGACTTGCATTTCTCTGATGATTAGTGATGTTGAGCATCTTTTTATGTACCTGTTGGCCATCTGTATGTCTTCTTTGGAAAAATGTCTGTTCAGATCCTCTGCCCATTTTTAAATCAGATTTGTTTTTTTTGCTATTGAGTTATATGAGTTCTTTATGTATTTTGAATATTAACTTGTTACCAGATATATGATTTGCATTTACTTTCTCCCATTTGTTAAGTTGCCTTTTCTTTTTGTTTCCTTTGCTGTGCAGAAGGTTTTTAGTTTGATGTAATTCCACTTGTTTATTTTTGCTTTTGTTGCCTTGGCTTTTGGTGTCAAATCCAAAAAATCATCACCAAGACTTATGCCAAGAAGCTTATTGCCTCTGTTTCCTTCTATGAGTTTTATGGTTTCAGGTCTTACATTCAGGTTTTTAATCCAAGTTGAGTTAATTTTTGTGTATGTGTAAGATAGTGGTCAAGTTTCATTCTGTTGCATATGGCTGTCCAATTTTCCCAACACAATTTATTGAGAAAACCATCCTTTCACTATTGTATATTCTCAACTCCTTTTACTTAAATGAATTGACCACATACGTGTGGGTTTATTTCTGGGTTCTCTATTCTGTTCCATGATCTATGTGTCTACTTTTATGCCAATATAATACTGTTTCGATTATTATAACTTTGTGCTATAGTTTGAAATCAGGGAGACTGATACCCTCAGCTTTGTTCTTTTACCTCAAGATTGCTTTGGCTGTTTGGGGTCTTTTGTGGTTCCATACAAATTTTAGTATTTTCCTTTCTATTTCTGTGAAAAATACCATTGGAATTTTAATAGGGCTTGCTTTTAGAAGATGTAGATAGCTTTGGGTAGTTTGGACATTTAAAAAAATTTAATTTTCAATCCACGAACACGGAATATTTTCCCATTTATTCGTGTTTCTTCAATTTCTTTCACCAATACCTTTTAGTATAGTGACCCTAGATAGAAACTCTGCACCCTTAGCTGTTATCCTCCAATTTCCGCAACCCTTGGCAACCACTAATTCATTTTTTACTTTATAGATTTGCCCCTTCTGGACAGTCCATATAACTGGAATCATGCAATATCTGAACTTTTGTGTCTGTCTCCTTAGCATGTTTTCAGAGTTTACCCATGTTACAGTTTGTGTCAGTACTTCATTTTTTCTGATTGACACATGGTATTCTGCTGTCTGGATATATCACATTGTTTCTCCATTCATCAGTTGATAGACATTTGGGTTGTTTCCACTTTGGGACTATCATGAAAAATACTACTATGAACATGCCTATACAAGTTTTTGTGTGGATGTATGTTTTCATTTCTCATAGGGACAGACCTAGGAGTGGAATTGCTGGGTCCGGTGGTGACACTGAAAGGTGGTGACCTTCTGGGGAACTGCCAGACTGTTTTCCAAAGTAGCTTCACCATTTTGCATTCCCATCAGCAGTGTCTGAGGCTCCCAGTTTCTCCATGACCTCACTGACACTTGCTGTTATCTGGGGACTTCAGTTCAAACAGGGTCCCTCTGGCTGCTCTGTGGGGATCAGGCTGAGGGGGACAGAAGCAGAAGCTGGAGACCCAGTGAGGCATGACTGTACTACAAGCCGGAGGGTATGGTGGCTGGACCCAGAGCACAGGCAGCAGAAGAGGTAGGTAATAAATTACGGGATTTTGTAAAGACTTTGACGATGGAGCTGATGGGATTTGTTGCTAGATATTTGTGGAGTGCGAGGGAGTGAGGGACGCCAAGAATGACCCCCAGGTTTTATTATCAACTGAGAAGGATAAGACTACAATAGGAGTGAGCTTGGCGTGTGGATCTGGGGCTCAGCTTTGGACGGCTGAGTTTGAGAGTCTCACCAGACACCCAGGTAGGAATGTGCCTACACACAGTAGGCGATTCGGCATTTGGCCTTAGAATTACTGTTGGCATCCATTGCACGTTTCTTGAATAGTTAAAGCCATAATTGAACCTGAATCCAGGGTCTCGGTTTTCTCCAAGAAATGGGGGCAGTAATACCACACTGACTAGTAAGTAGGCTGTCACGAGGCAGGGCGATTCCTGTGCGGCACAGGGCAGGACAGCACACCTGGAAACCCAGTCATGCCGTAGGGTGGAAAAGAGGGCTGAGGTGGCGACTCGGTTCAGCCGGGGCCGTCTGTCTGTCTCCCTCCGCCCCCCGGCCTCTGGCTGCTGTCCCAGAGGGGACGGGAGATTGGGTCGTCAACTTGTCTATCCCAGCTCTGAGCTGGGTTTCCTCATTGGGGGCTGCCGGGGCCAAAATTGCTGATGGAAACCAGCTGCGGGAGGCGCCCACTCTGGGCGCACGCCCAGGCCCCTCCCCGGCGCCGGCGGACCCCGCTAAGTGCGGGGGGACGAGGGCGTCCTAGCTTCCCTCCCTCCTTCCGAAGCGGGGCCCGGGGCCCTGGAACGTCCGGCGCGCCTGATGCTTTCCAGATGTGAGCCTGGTTCACCTCCCCCACCTGGCCCCGTTGCTCGGGCAGAGTAGGGGGGGAGGGGACAAGGATCCCACACTTGCCATCAAATCGCTGCTCCACGGACCTGGGCCGGTGTCCTCTCCCCGCAGATCCTGCGTTTCGGACCAGGCCGTAAAAACTGAATTCAGCTGGGCTCACTGTGGTAGAGGTGCTCCTTCTCACACCTCCAGCTCCTTGCTGGGTTCCCGCCTCCGCCCCTCGCGCAGCGGGCAGGGTGATGGGGCCACGCCCAAAGTCTCTGCCTTCCCCATCGACACGCCCCCTTAGAACCTCGAGACCACGCCCCCGGGAAGCAACTCTGAGTCCTGCCTTGGCCACCACCCTCTGGCAGGCGCGGACTATCTCTGCACGCCTCCGGGTCTGGTTATCTGTATTTCTCGGTCCCTGTCTCCAGCTCTACATTTCTGTCTGTCCTACGCCCCCTCTGTCTCTGAGTCTCGATCTCTCTCTCTGCAATCCTCTGCCCGTCCCTGTCTCTTTTGAATCCCGAGGTCTCCATCTCTCCGAATTTCTGTCTCTGTATCCTTGTCTCTCTCTTCGTTTCTGTCTCTCCCTGCATCTCTCTTCCCTTCTCTCGGTGTCACAGTCTGTCTCCAGTTGTCTCCCTCTTGCCTTCTTGTAGGTCCCTCTGTCCCATGTCAGCACCCCAGCCAGCCCGCAGGGGCGACTTGCTCTCCTGATTTCCTCCTCTTCCTAGGGCTTTGGCGCCGGCAGGGCGGGCGGTTCGGCGGGCCGCGGGCGACCCCGTGTGGCCGTCAGGGAGACTGTCCAAAGAGGACAGGATTGAGTGCACACCCTGAGGTGTGCTAAGTGCAGAGAGACACTGTGGACGTCTGTGGGTGACACGGGAGATGGTGTGTGCCACCAGGAGACTATGTGGGTGTGTACTACTGTGAGATTGTGCATGACACCAGAGTGTGAGTGGCTGTGTGACCCTGTGAATTGTGTGGAGAGTGTGATTGTGTGAAGTCGTGTGTTACACCTAGAGCTTGTAACTATGTGACATGAGAAAGATGACTGTGTGATGTCATGTGGCTGGGTGTGCCTGAGACACTACTTGGGAGGCTGTGACATTGAGAGTCCATATATGCAAGTGAGAGATTGTGTGTGACAGTGTGCACCATGGTGAGGACGTGAGTGTTGTGTGTGCCACATGGGCAGATGATGTGTGAGACCAAGTGCATGTGATCCACCCAGAGATGATGTGAGAAGGTAGTGTGAGAGGCTCAGGGGGACTGGGTGTGACAGAGAGACCATGTGAGTGTAAGTCAGTATGTGTCAGCCACACTGATGAACTGTGAGATCGTGCGGGAGACGCACAAACTGGCACAGAATTCTGACAGTGCATGAGAGAGTGTGTAACTGTGCGGGGCACTCAGAGATGAGAGTATGAGAGAGACCTTGCGTGTGTAAAAGTGTGATGCTGGGCGACAGCTGTGTATGATACAGACTGTGTGAGCCTCAGCCAGGGATTCTGTACACAATGCTTTGTGGAGGGTACAGACCCTGTGTGACTGTGTGTCCGGGAATGCGTAAGATTGTGTGTGACATTTAGAGATTGTGCAAGAACGTGTGTGACTGTGGAAGTCACTGGATATATGACTCTTACAGTGTAATACCCTGAGATAGTATATTTGACTGTGGTTGTGCGAGATGTCATTGGTGACCTGTCACACTGAGAGATTGCGAGAGACCCGTGTGGCCTTTTGAGAGACCACGTGACTGTGGCATGGTGAGAGATTGTATATTGAGCACAGGTTGTTTGTGAGGCTGTGGCAACACTTGTGCGACACAGCGAGATATGACGCCTCTGTGTGAGGGACTGCGAGTGTGAGTCTGCTGAGAGGGGTCATCTGTGGCGGGTGACACTGAGGCAGCCAGTGTGACAGGGTGGGTGGGAGAGCATGTGTGATGCAGTGAGAGGCTGTGCGGGATCACAGAGGAGAGATTTGTGTGACTGTATAATAAATGTAGCTGGGTGCAGGGCACACCTTGAGAGGGTGTCTTTTTCCCATGAGTGTGTGTGTGTGAGAGAGAGAGAGAGAGAGAGAGAGAGAGAGAGAGAGAGAGAGAGAGTCATAGTGAGAGAGACAGGACAGACAGAGAGACGGAGAGAGAGGAGACTGGGAAAAAGAGGGAAAAAGACACAGAGAACAGGAGCCATAGAGACACAGGGAAAGAGTCCCAGAAACAGTGCCCAAGAGGTGCCGGGTGGATAGAGATAGGACCCAGGAGACATACCCAAGGCAGGGAGCAAGGGTGGTGGGGAGGTGGTGGCAGGAGCAGGAGGGTTGCACCTCAGGGGGAGGGGGTGGAGCGGGGCTGGGCAGGGGAACCCAGAAGCTATCGCCCAGCCTCTGCCACCATCCTGCCCTCCAGCTCTGGGCAACAACAGGTAGGAGGCTCCAGTCCTGGCCCCAACAGCTAATCCTTCTGCCTGATCCCAGCTGATCTGTCCACCTGGGAATGAACGAATGAGTGAGTGAATGAATGATGTTATACTTCTGCATCTCCATTAGCCTGTCTCTCCCCCAGCCCCTCTGTCTCCCTCTCTGTCCCCCATCCTTTCCCTGCCCTTAGCCCTCTCTCTCTGTGCCTCTCTCTGCTCTCTCCCTGTCGCTTCCTCTGCCCCTTAGTGTGTCCCTATCTCTCTCTTCTCCCTCCAGCATCTCTCCATACCTCCTGGACTCCTCCGTCTCCTCCTCTCTACTCCCCCTCCCGGATCCTGTCTTCTCTGCACCTCTCTTTCTCGTAGCACTCTGCCCCTTTCTTTACCTCTCTTTTTGTCCACCCCCTGCTCTACTCCCTACATCACTTCACCCCTCCCCCTTGTCTGTCTCTTTCCCTCCTCCGTTTCTGTATATCCTCCGTGCCTCAGTCTCTCCCTCTGCCCCTCCATTTGTCCCTCTCTTCGTCCTCCCAGTTTTGTCTGGGTCGGGCTCACCCCCACCCCAGCTCTCTCCAGCTGCTAATGAGCAGAGGAGCCTTTGAGGTGGCTGGGGCTGGGGTGGGGTAGCTCCCCGAGGGGGGCAGCGGGGGCAGCTGCTGCCAAGGCCCTAATGAGACCCCCTCTGTGCCCCTCCCGCCGCGATCTTAATTCCTTGTTCTCCCTGGAGCCGCCGCTAATTGGCCTGGGGAAGGCCCCCCTCCTGGCTCATGCTCTGTCCCTGGCGGCTGAGGACACCTGGATCCTGCTCCAGCACCTGTGGCCCTGTCCTTCTGTCCCTCCCTGCACCTGCCTCTCAGCCTTGCATCTGTGCTTCCTTCCTGCCTTCCTCGCCCCTCGCTGTCCCTCCCTCCACCTGCCGCTAATTACCCCATCTGTGCACCCCTCCATTCTTCCTCTTGCTCTTCTTCTCCCTTTTCGTCTGTGCCTCCCTCCCCCTGCCTCCGGGCACCCCAGTCGTGCGCCTGTCCACTCATACCCGGTCGCTTGTTCCCGCGCCACCGCCACGCTCACCTGGGGACCGAGACTTGCCCCTAGCACATCTCCTCAGCCTCTGCTCCCGCCCGGCTATAAACCCATCCCCTGCCGCAGCCATGTCCAACAACATGGCCAAGATCGCCGAGGCCCGCAAGACGGTGGAACAGCTAAAGCTGGAAGTGAACATCGACCGCATGAAGGTGCCGGGTCGGACCGGGTCTGAACCGGGCGTGGTTGGCATTGCGGCCTGAGGGAAAGAGCCCCTTCCGACGCGGGCTGGACCAGGGGAAGAGGCCCGGGGAGAGGCGGGACGACCCGAGGGGCTCGCGCAAAGAGAGGGGCCCGAACGAGGGCCGTGGTCTCGGAGGGGCGGGGCCTGGTGACTGGGCCGAGCAGGGGGCGGGGCCTGGGCGGGGCTGGGAGTGGACCTTCGCCCCGCGCCCGCAGGTGTCGCAGGCGGCCGCGGAGCTCCTGGCCTTCTGCGAGACGCACGCCAAAGACGACCCGCTGGTGACGCCAGTACCGGCCGCAGAGAACCCCTTCCGCGACAAGCGCCTCTTCTGCATCCTGCTCTGAGCCTTCCTGACAGCCTTCCCTCCCCTGCCAAAGTATGAATCCAATAAACGTGGTGACTGTGGCGGCATCTGCGTTTTCGGGGAAACTGAGGCACGCGTGGAGCTGGGATCCACCGCGTCTCTTCTTACCTGCCTGAGTGTGTGTGGAGTGGTGGGGTGGGGTGAGGCTATGCGGGGTGTGTGGACGCAGAGGGTGTTTCCGGGAAAAGGAGCCTGTGCTGAGAGCTCTGGGATCCTGAATTTATTCACTCGTCCCAGCAGCCCCGGAAGCAGCTAGCTACTTGTACAGTGCCCGTTTTACAGACGAGGAAAGAGAGCCAGAGGCCCCTTACTCAAAGCCACACAGCTAGGGTTGAAGACTGTGGACTCTAGCGTCCCTTGAACCACTCCGCTGGCCTCTCTCCGCCCTTCCTTCCTGGGCTGGAGGTTCCTGAAAGCCCCTGGGCCCCACTCACCTCATCCCTAAATGACTTCGTTTTTTTTTTTTTTTCTCACGTCTGGCTGCACCCTGCCACAAGCCTACCCCTGTCCTTAAGCACTGATCTCTGTTCATTTGTTCTTCCAAGCTGCCCTGCGCTGGTTGAAGCTGGGGACATGGCTGTGGCCCTGCCCTCCTGGGGCTCAGAATCCAGCGGGAGAGACAGACATGTCCCCAGACTCAGCTTGGGGATCAGGGAGGGCTTCCTGGAGAAGGAGACATCTGGGCTGGGATGTGGTGGTAATAAAAATTGGGATCCAGAGAAGAGAGAAGTATGGCTAGAGGAAGAAGAGACGAACTGACGTGTACATTCCTTTCTGCGACAATTTTCTTTGTTCTGGGGACACAGGGGTGACTGTGACAGCTCTGGTTCCTGTCCTGTGTTTCTCACTTCACACATTGGTGGCCTGCAGAACATATATAGCCTATAGTTATGTAATTGTGTGCTCTCTACTTTTGGCCTACATAATGTTTAAAAATGTTCTTCATTTGGTTGCCAAATTGAAAAATAGAGTACTTCACATAAAAGTCAATATTTCCATCTTCTCTGGACCAGATGGGTCTGGTGACCTCAGACCTACACAACCTCATGGGGTGACTAGGCTATGAGATGGCGTGGAGATTTTCCAGCTTGCTGAAGTCCCCACCCTGCCCTATTGTCTCCCCGAGGAGGAGGCCGAGGTTCAGTGGCTGTCACGGAGCCTGTGTCAGGGGCTGCTGACAGTGAAATGAAGAGAAAGGTGAAATGTCTCTGAAAAGTCTGTTGAAAACAGAGGAAATGCGAACTGCGTAAGCTGTTTATTATTTTACCTGGTTGGCCTGAGGGCCACTGGGTTCACGAACCCCTCCTTTCCCCTCACCCCCACCTCCTCTTCTTTGGAGACTAACACCCCTGCTCCCCAGTTTGTGGCTGACTGGAGGAGGGAGGCTGGCTCTTGGATCTGGATGGAGAAGGTTCAGTGGGCCATGTATGAGTCTGGCAAGTGCTCCATTATTCGCATTGGATTAGGGTCCCCTGGGCCCCAACTCTGAGCTTTCTGTTGAATTGAGACAGAAGCTGCTGTAATTACATCTCTCTCTTGCCTCCCACCTCTCATCCTGCGGCTCGGCCCGGTTGCATCATGTCTGTGGGAGCCCCACGGGAGACATGGGACAGAGAGAGCCAAAGATGAGCTGGGGTGGGGTGGGGGTGCGGAAAGAGATGCTGGGAGGGGCATTGCCAGAAGGATTCCAGAATTTCTCGCATTCAACATCCTCACATCTGAGAACCTAACATGAGATGCAATCTAGAATTCCAGGACTCAGAGGGCTGGAATTCTGGAGTCTTTCAAACCTGCCGGGCCAAGATTCTGGGGTCCCTCCCCCTTGTCTGGCACTGCAGCAGTGTAAGGAATTTTTGTGCCCAGACTGTTGGGACTTAACCTTCTCAGCCCTGGGATCTTTGAGCTTCCTCTTTCAGATTCCTGGTCTTGGGGAACAGAAGCGGAGAGGGAGCCAGAGGGGCTGGCTGACCTGACATAGAGAAGGGAGGACATGTCTGCTTGGAGCAGGAGTGGGAAAAGGGAAGAGAACTAGACCGGGACGCCGGTTATTGAGGCTGGGAGGACAAGCCAGAAGGGACAGGGCAGGTCCCTGGTGATTAGCTTTCATGTGTGCAAACCCAGATAATTTTATTAGTGGATATGATGACACTGTAATACCAGCTTCTGTTTGCCAGCTGCTCTTTCCTGCCGCCCTGCTCCTGCTGTGAGGTCAGCTGTGGGGTCATTGCCTGGTCAAAGGTCAGAGAGGTAACCGCCTGGAAAAGTGCTTGCTCTAGGCAGCCCCCTTCCACTTCATTCCAAACCCTGAGGGCTTTTGTGCCCCCCTCCTTCTGACAGGGCTGAGGGGGTCAGGAGGGGTGGCCCAGAGCCAGATGAGGCACATTTGTGGCCATCACTTATTGGGAGTCCTGTTTCATGTGCCCTAGCTCACTTAACTCTCTGATAGCTCCCAAAGGAACTCTGTTCTCCCCATTTTTTACGAACGTGGCAAACAGGCACAGAGAGGGGAGGGCCTGAAGGACAGAAAGGGGGGTCTTCCAGGGGAGGGGCAGGGCTGGGACGGCAGAGTAGAGCCCCCTGGAGCAGGGGTGAGAGCAGATAGGTTCGCAAGGACCTGTTTGAGGTGGAGAAAAGGGTGGTGGGTTGGGAGAGAGGCCTCTGGCAGTAGATGCTTCTATCTTTCTATCTGTGGGGAGGGACAAGGCAGGATAGATCCAAGACAGTGAGAAAGGGCACCAGTGGCAGGCAGGCTTCCAGTCACGAGTAGCTAGTGGTGTGCAAGCATGCATACATGTGTGTGTGTGTGCGTGTGTGTGTGCATGTGCATGTGTGTGTGTGGTACAAGGTGGGGCTCTTCTAGTCTAGCAGGCCAGGCCCAGGGCGAGCTGGGATCAGAAGCACATCCAGATGGGAGCCCTGGGTGTGAGCCTGGCCCGGGCTTCGGCTGGCTGTGGAATGACTCAGCCCAAGGCCTCTGCCAAGCTCCAGCTCCAACACTCCGCTGCCATCACTGTCACAGGCCATTCGGGAACGTGCCCCCATAGGATGGTGCCCTCTGCATCCCTGGCCCCTGGCACACAGAGAGTGGGTTAGGGCTTGTTGAGTGAATAATGACACCGTCTTCCTAGAGGCAGGGAGGGTGAATTCCATCTCTGATTGTCATAGGGCACCCTGACAAGGGCAGCCATTTGATGAAAACATCTAGGCTCAGATAGAAGAAGTAATTTTCCAGTGTATCACACAGTGACTGGTGAGCGGTGGCAGTGACTTCCACACTCACCCCTTTCCCCTGCACCAGGCGGCCCCTCCACACTCAAACACACATCTTAGACATGGCTATAAAAAAGCACATAAGCCCACGACAAACGGACACTCACAGACAAGCAAAAAGATGCACGAATAGGCCTTGGAGAAAACGATGCCTGGCCACACATGCCAGCGGCATATCCACAGTCCCTAATATGCTCCCTGAGGGGGCCCCCTTCAGTCCCCTCCCTGGTTCTGTGTGTCCATTTACAGTTGTCATCAGAGTGTCCTCTCTCATCTGCTGGCTGCCCCAGGTCCCGCTGGGGAGGCCTGGGTCTTGCTCCTTGTGGTGGGTGGAGTAAGGAGGGCTGCTGACTCAGCCACTCTGAGCAGTTCCTTCCCACAGCTCCCCAACTCCCCTGACCCCACTCCCCCATAACCCCTTCTCTGACTGCTTGCGCCAAGGCACCAAAGAACCCTTTCTGACATGTTCTGTGGGCCTGGCTGGGGCGACAGCTGGACAGGCAGCTGCGGGTCCCCAGGAGGTGGGCAGAGATGCATCCAGATGCATCCAGCCCTGGCATGAACCCGGGGACCCTTAGTCTTCTCATTAGGAGTGAGTCACAGTCACTCCAGTCCCCAGATGTAGAGACAGGATGCAAGCCTGCCAGGCGTCACCCTTCATTAATATCATATAACTTCCTGAGTTCCCTCCGGTCGGCCTGGCGACCACAGGGCATGAGAAGAGTACACAGGATGGGGAGGCCTGGACCCACACCCGTGGGCCCCCCCAGAGCTGGCTGTGTGGTCACTCTTGGAGCCCCTGGTGTGGCTGAAGTCAGGGTATCCATCCTGCTAGAAGCTGAGGATGCCGGCTGGGGTTGGAGATAGGGAGCCTGAAGTGAGGGCGTGGCTGGGGGCTGTGGTCACGGGGACACCGGGCAGAGAGTAGAAGTCTGCAGCTCCTCAGAGTCCAGCCCTTTGGGGTCAGGAGCCTTGCTCCTGGCCTTGAATATGGTTCATCTACACAGGCTCTGTCCTTGTTATAGAGGACTCTGGGGTGGGCCACTGGCCATGGTTGCCCATGAAGTCTGTTCCCCACTTGTACAGATGAGGAAACTGAAGTACCCTGTCTTCTAATTCTCACCTGGGACTATCCCACAGCAGTAGTTGAATTGGGAGAGAAACTCAAGTTAAATGGAGTGAGACCCCAAATTTGTAATCTCTATACTTACACTGCCTCCCTAAAGAAAATAGGGGTGTCTGAGAGGGTCTCTGAGGCCCCATCTGGTCCTGTGGGCAGGAAGACTGCACGGGACCCCTGGGCTTGGTGGGAATGGGCCTGGGGACAGCTGTGCTGGCAGCTGGGACACGCAGACCTACCACACTGGCCCAGGGCAGTGGCGGCTGGGGTGCATTTGGGGAGGGGTGGGAGAGAGCAATGTGACTGCGATGTTGGAGGTCTGGACAGCCCTCCCTGGCTAAAATATTATTCCTGGAGGTCAAGATCGCCAGAGCTTGGCCTGGGGCCTGGGAGTGCTGGTGTGAGAAGCAAGAGGGTGGGAGGACCATCTCCACTTCCCAGGGCTCTGCCTGTGAGCTCGTGACAGGCGGTCTTAGGGAAGGCTCCAGGGACTGGCCCAGCCACCTCCTTTCCCAGCCTTCTGGAAGGAGTGAATCGCCTTCCAGGGGACAGAAACTTCCGGATGCCTGAAAAAACACCGCATGGGGAGGGAGGGGTTTCGTGCTCATTTCTCAATCCCTGGGCAGTGACCTAACCCTGGAGCCTGGAGCCCAGAATAGATCCCGGAGGCCATCCCTGGACAGCCTTTTGGTCTGGCCAGCTGTCCCCTTAGGTCCCGTCCTGGCCCCACTGATGAGCTCCAAACTCTAACCCAGATGACTCAGTGATCCCCAACCCCAGGGTGGGGCGCTGGGAGATGCCAGGGAAGGCAGAAGGGCAGGGACCCCTGCGTGAGGAGGTGGCAGGTGACTCAGTGATGGAGACCAAGAGAGGACACAGGGAGGGGAGCCAGAGGCGGAAGACGGATGCCCTGGGCAGGGGGATGGAGGGAGAACGCCAGGGAGGGCACACGTGGATTGGAGGGGGCCTCTGGAGGAGAAAGCAGGGGAAAGGCGGGGCAGAGAGAGGAAATGAAAAAGCCAGGCGAGCAAGCAAGCCAGTGGACAAGATTAGTAGCAAGGGAGGAGGGAGGGAAGTAGGGAGACGCTAACACACGGAGACCTTACCGAGAGACCAGACCGGAGTGAAGGGACAGGAAGGACTGAGAGAGGAAGCAGAGGTGCGGTGAGGAGGGGCTGCACCAGCAGAGAAGGGGGTAGAGAGCTGTGCTGGAGTGGGAGAGGGAGAGGGAGAGGCAGAGGAGTGGACAAGGGAGGGGACAGAGACAGCAAGAGACAGAGAGAAGGAAAGAACAAGGAGAGGGAAGGAGAAAACAGAAGGAGGGAAAGGGGTGGGGTAGGTGGGGGAGAGGAGAGAGAGGGAGAGACAGAGGGAGAGAGAGAGGAAAGGAGAGAGAGAGAGAGAGAGAGAGAGAGAGAGAGAGAGAGAGAGACTGTAGAAGACAGGAGGAGGAGAGAAGCATAGACAGACGCTGGACACACCAGGAGAGGTCGGGTGGCCTGGAAAATCCCGGCTGCAGCGATGGCCATGTGGCCTATAGTGGGCATCTGAGTGGCCACAGGGGCAGCCCTGGTCCCTGTCCCCCCACCTGCTGCCCGTGGGCCCCTTCAGTCCAGGCTGGCAGCCAGGGCCGGGATGGCCGACTCCTGCAGGAACCTTACCTACGTGCGGGACTCAGTGGGCCCAGCCACGAGCACCCTGATGTTTGTGGCCGGGTTCATGGGCAACGGGCTGGCGCTGGGCATCCTGGGTGTTCGGCGGCGGTCCCGCCCATCTGCCTTCGCGGTGCTGGTCACTGGGTTGGCGGTCACGGACCTGCTGGGCACTTGTTCCCTGAGCCCGGCTGTGTTCGTGGCCTATGCCCGCAACAGCTCCCTGCTGGGCCTGGCCCGCGGCCGCCCAGTGTTGTGCGATGCCTTCGCGTTTGCCATGACCTTCTTTGGCCTGGCCTCCACGCTCATCCTCTTTGCCATGGCCGTGGAGCGCTGCCTGGCGCTCAGCCACCCATATGTCTATGCCCAGCTGAACGCGCCGCGCTGTGCACGTCTGGCACTGCCAGCGGTCTACGCCTTCTGCACCCTCTTCTGCTCCTTGCCCCTGCTGGGTCTGGGCCAGCACCAGCAGTACTGCCCCGGTAGCTGGTGCTTCATCCGCCTGCGCTCCGCGGAGCTGGGGGGCTGCGCCTTCTCACTGGCTTACGCCAGCCTCGTGGCCCTGCTGGTGGCCGCCATCATCTTCTGCAACGGCTCCGTCACCCTCAGCCTCTGCCGCATGTACCGCCAGCAGAGGCGACACCAGGGCTCGCTGGCCCCTGGCCCCCGGAGGAGCAAGGGCGAGGTAGACCACCTGATTCTGCTGGCTCTCATGACAGTCATCATGGCCGTGTGCTCCCTGCCTCTCACAGTGAGTCTGGTCTGCAGCTGGGACGGGTGCTGGGGGAAGGGCGGTGCCCACCCCTGTCCGCCACGGGTTTGTGCCCATTTTGTGGATGGGGAATATGAGACTTAAAGATGTCAGAGGCTTTAGCTCCTGTCAAACAACTCCCAGCTTTTCAGAGGCGTCTCTCCCTAGTTGCTTCTGTCCCATTTAACTCCTCCCTACCCCTTGGGTAGTCCCTAAGATCTCCAGCCTGCTCCCGCCCTTAAATGCACGCTCAACCTTCCCCTACCCCTTAATGAAAATAAGATCCACCATTCGTCCAGTACTGGCTCAGTTTTCGCCTGTGCTCGGTGGTTTGCAAACCTTTTTTCAGATATCTTCAAAATGACCAATGCACCTGTTCTGTAAGCATTTACCAAGAAACAGGACAAAGTGCCTGTCTTGTCACCATTTTAATAGATGAAGGGTAGTGTCTCTTGCTCACGATCGCACAGAGTCAGGTCTGGACACGGGGCTCCTTTGATTTCAGTCCCATTGCACCTCTCCCCATTTCTACCAAGTTCCCTACTCCCAGCCTCACCCTCTGTCTGCCTGAGGACCCTCCTGGCCTCCCCCATCACCTGCAGGAGCCCGGGATTGAAGCAGGGCAGACCCTGGCACTCTGGCACACGGTCATTCCACCTGCACACTGGGCCTCAGTTTCTCTTTCTGTAAAATGCAAGGCTAGGCTGGATTTGAGGGCTATCAAAACCTTAGGGTGTTACGGTGACTCAGGGACTGGAAGCTGTGGACAGATGCACCCAGGCTCAGCCCTGCAACGTACCCATCTCTCCCTCTAGTTCTCTGCTGGCTGTTTCCTGGGGCTTTCTATCTGTCTTATCTCTGGGTTTATTTATTTCTTTGTTTTCGTCTTATTTCCTTTCTTTTCTGGCCAGGCCACCCTACCCTTATGTGTGCAGTGAGCTGTGGGTGGAGGGCAGTGAGGATGGGGTTGGAGTGCTTTTTTGACACCCTCGCTGTGCCCTCAGATCCGTGGCTTCACCCAGGCCATCGCCCCTGACAACAGTGAGATGGGGGATCTCCTAGCCTTTCGTTTCAACGCCTTCAACCCCATCCTGGACCCCTGGGTCTTCATCCTTTTCCGCAAGGCCGTCTTCCAGCGCTTCAGGCTCTGGTTCTGCTGTGGCCTCTGCCCCAGGCCTGGCCGTAACCACTCTCAAGCACCCCTGAGCCGGCCCGCCTCAGGGAGGAAGGACCCAAGCGCCCCTGCCACTCTCGGAGGGAAGGAAGGGAACTGGGTGCCTTTGTCAGCCTGGGGTGAGGCGCAGGGGGCCTTCCTGCCCGTGGCACAGCGAGCTGGCAGCAGCACCGTGGGAACAAAGTCCAAAGTGGGGTCCGCAGCAGTCTGCTCCCTCTGCTGACATCTCAGGATGATGGGGCTGGACTGTCAAGGCCAAGGCAGATGGCTGCAGGTGGACAAGCAGAGAGATGAATGCTGGAGCCCTGGCCTGCCAGGACCTTGACCCCCTGACTGCAGGGGATGATCAGCTGCTATTTCTCCTCTTTGGGGGTTGCCACAACAGGCTCTGGGAGGAGAGGGAGGGCAAGAGGGAGCGTTTATCCTGGAGCACCAGAGGAACAGTTTTCTCAAAATAACCAGTGGCCTGGCTGGCCTGCCCTAGCCCTCACGATGGCCATCCATCTCACTGTCTAAATATTTAGAAGGCGGAACAGTTTCTCATGGCTCCTGTGCACTCAGGTCTGCTGGGGCTGGCGTTCCCGCAGCAATACGTTCAGGGTGTCCCAGCTGCCCTCCGCAAATCCCCAGGGGATGGTCCTGCTGTCCCCCAGAGCCAGGGCCTTTCTGCCTCCCCTTGCTTCTGACTCCCCATCAAACTTGGGGAGCCCCAGCCTCCCCGGGAGAGGCAGGAAGAGGGGGAGAGGCTATGTTGAGATGACATCGCTGGGCATGTGTCTAGAAAGGTTGGCGTGGCTCAGTAGTTGTAACAGGCAGACTGGGGGGAGACACTGGTGTGTGTGTGGGGGGCACAAACCCTGCGAACCCCAGGGGCAGCCCAAGAAGTCAGACCTAAGTCCTGTGCCTGTCCCTGAATAAATAGCTGCTCCTGACAGAACCAGACCTCACCTTATGTATCCTTGGAGCCCTCACAAAAATTGTATTCATTCATTCATTTATTCATTCAACAAATAATGTGCCCTGACTCTGCCCGGTGCTGGGGACCCAGACCAGTCTCTGCCCCACCCTGGACTCTGCTGGGTGATTTTCCAGCCCTCTTCCCCTCTCCCACTTGCCCTCCTTTGCCCTCGGAGAGACCCAGAATCAAGGGTGCTCGCTTCGGGTCATGGGAGGACAAATGAGAAAGCATCCCTACCCCCACCCCCGCCAGCTTCGGTATCTCTTTTTCACTTGCTCCTGGGTTAAATGAATAACTCCACACCTGGGAATGGATAGAGGGACAAGAGCCTGCTACAGCAGTAACGTCAGTGAGCCCTCCTCCGTGGGAGGCGGGTCTGCCCCCAGCCTGCTCTTACAGCTTATCTGCAGAGGCCAGAATCTGGGGGCCCAGAGCGGGCAATCACCAACCCCAGGCCACACAGCCGTAGGAAAGCACAGCCTGCAGGTGGAGCTGGTCCCTCTCTGGAGCCCAGCCCACTTGCTGGGCTGGCGACTGCCTCTCTGTATTCCCCGCCCACCCCCATCCCACCCCCACTCACAAAGCCGGTTAGCACAGGGCCTGGGAGTGGGGCCTACAGGAAACGTTACCATTACTGCCACTGTGTTGGTTGTTGCTATTGTTCTCTTGGCTGTCTGGGCAAGTGAGGCTTGATGACAAAGCAGTGCTTTGCTCCATGTTCTTGGACGTGCCCCCCTCAGTTACTGTGTTTCAAATCACATTAAAGAAGAACAAAGGGTGTCTGAGAGAGTTGAAAGAAATAGGTCAAGATGGCTGCTCAATGGGTTCGGGGTTTCCCCTTGGGGTGTTAGATAGTGATGGTTGCATAACATTGTGAATGTACCAAATGTCTCTGAATTGTACATTTTAAAATGGTTAAAATGATAAATTTTGTTATGAGTCTTTTACCACAATAAAAAAAAAAACAGTAACGTGATATTGAAAAAAAAAATCGAGGGTATGTAGATACTTTTATAGCAGTCTTGACAAAGTAATATATCGGTTGCATTTAATAATAAGGTTGACTCGTACAAAAACAAGAAAATGGGAAGAAATCTCCGGTGAGGTCCAGCATTTGTCATGGAACGTGGACGGGGCTCAGTGGGAACCCACTTGGAGGGACCCCCGGCGGGCAGTATAGGAGTGGGGTGAAGGAGTATCCCTCAGGGGACACTAGCCACCTCTCTCTGTGCCGCCTCCAGAAGTGGGTCAGTTCTGTCCATCCAGCCTCTCAGGCTCACTGATTGCCAGTGTGGGCTGGACACTGGAATGCACAGCACCCAGGCCCATTTTTCAGATGAAGTGTCCAAGCTGATTTTCTGTCGGCTTTGCACCAGCAGAACTAATGTCTCAGGAATCTGGCCCCTCCTCTGCATCCTGCTGTTCCTTTCAGACCCCATTGCCTCTGGCTTGGACGTCTACATTGTCTGCCAGGTCGGGGGGTCTCAAACGACTCCCACCCTGTCCACCGCAGCCCCTCGGGGATGATTTGGGAACTCGTCTCCTAGCTGGGGTCCCAAGCCCCGACTGCCCATGCGCCCGCTCCACCCGTGTGTCCCCTGAGCTAGCTGCCAAGGTCCCAGCAGAAGGTCCTGTCTAAGCAGCCACTCCCCTGCCTGCAGAGCTCCGAGTGTTCCCATGGTTTTGAGGCCGAGGGCCAACTCCCACGGGCTCCGCTCAGCCTCAGCACACAGCCAAGGTTTCCCCCCAAACCCGTGACCTTTCAGGCCTCCACCTCTGCTTTCTGAGCTCATGCTTCCTGGAACAGTGTTACCCCTTCTCCATCCATCAAAAGCGCCAGGCCCCACGAAGTCCTGTTCAAACTCCTCCTCCTACTCCTCTCCTTCCCCTTCCCCCTCCTCCTCCTCCTCGGCTCCTTTCTCAGGCATGCCTGGCACTTTTTGGGCACCATAGTGGCACTCACTGCAGCCTGCTTCACATGGACGTTTGTTTATTCACTCAGCAGGCTCTTATGGTGGGTCTCATCCTTGTAATGCTGGGGCATAGCAGTGACAGAGACAACCCTGGCCCTGGCCCTGCCCACCTGGGGTTCCCAGTCAAGTGGCCAGGGCTGGGGGCCCAGAAGCTGGGCCCAGAAGCTGGGGCTCTGGAGATATCAGGGAGGGCTTCTTGGAGGAGGGAATGGCTGAGCCGGGACCTGAGGCCTGGAAGAAAGTGAGCCAAGTAAAGAGGAAGTTTTCTGTAGTGGTCACAGTTCTGACTCTGGCCTCTAATGCCTTCCTTCTTTAGCTTCTCTTTCATTTCTTGATTCAACAAATTTCCTTGAGCCTGCTCAAGGCCTGAGGCTGCTATGTGCCCACTGGAGATACAGCAGTGACGGACACTGCCTTAGCCTTCTGTCACTCATGATCCAGTGGGGGTGACAACTTAATAAAAATAGAAACATGTATTCCAATAAACCACAAATATACAAAAGTACAAGCTGTAATACAAACGGAGACAGAATGGTGCAGGGATCTGTGAGAACACGTAGGAGGTGCCTGTCTCACTCTGGGCTTGGAGTCAAAAGGTGACACACTAGGAATGGGTCCGTTTCCCTCAAGGAGACTTTATTCATCCTTAACTTCATTTCTTTATTATTATTATTATTATTTATTATTATTATTATTATTATTATTATTATTATTTTTATTATTTATGCCTACAGCACCTGATCTTCCTAGGTAGGTGGTCTCCCATCCAAGTACTAACCAGGACCAACCCTGGTTAGCTTCCGAGATCAGACATGGGGCTTGTTCAGGGTGGCATGGCCGTAGACCATGGACTGTGGCTCCATAGGGGTGTGAACCCAGGACCTTCTGCATGTAAAGCAGATGTGCTCACAGCTACGCTATGGACCACGTCCTAATTTCATTTCTTTGTGCACTTCTGTCTTCCTAACTCCAGCCCAGGCCCACAGATGGGACTTAGGGGCACACTCATACACGGCTGGTCCCTGAGACTTACTGCTCACCCAGACTTCTGTAGTCATTGCCCCACCTGCTGGTCACACTAGGAATGACATGTGCTTTGGGCTGGAGTCAGCTCTCCTCAGAGCCTGCTCTGGGTCCATTAGAAGCTCTAAATGCCGGCTGTCTGTCTTTGATTAATAAAGAATGGGAGAGGAAAGTCATGATTATTTAATAATGCAGCTTGTCTTTCAAAAGTCTTTCAAAACACAGGGCCCAAGGGGGAAAATGATGAGAGGCGAGAGACACAAGGGCCCTGGGAGGAGGTGGGTAACAGCGTGGGCGCTGGGGTCAGAATGATCTGGGCTTCTGAGATCCAGCTCAGCAACTTCTGGGAAGTGGATGCTAGAGGTTCTCCCTGCTTGGGCCTCCATTCCTGTACTGTTGGATCTCCATAATAACTTCTCTTGTGCCTATACGCCCCCCACAAATGGGTGAGTCTTATTAGCACTCAGTCTGGCCTGAGAATTAAATGAGGTGATACCTAGAAAGCATAAACCTCCGGGGTGGATATTTTTAGGGTCCTCTTTTTATAGATTTATTCTCCATTTTGCAGACTAGTAAACTGAGGCCCAGAGAAGTGAAGTCAACGCTCTGAGCTTATCAGGTAGGAGGTGGCAGAAGTGGCCTGAGGCTTAGCGAGTGCACAGACTCACTGCAATGAATGTAGCATGGGGCCTAGGTCACCAAAGCCAGTCTTCTCCCCAACTACGAGGCCAGACTCTCCCCAGGTCTCCTGGCTGCTGCGAGGGTGGCTCCCACCTCAGACCCTACCACTGTGACTCCGGCCTCAACCCAGCCTTCTAACTGGCTGGCTGTGGCCTGCCTGAAATCATCTTTAAAAAAGAATAAAAAAGGCTACTATCTAAGACTGGACCGAGCATGGACTCCCCTAGGTCAAATCGGTCCAAATCCAGCCCTGCCGCTTCTGCCTGAACCTCTAGCAGTCTGCTTCTCTGGGCCTCGGTTCCCTGGGCTGTAAAATGGAGACTGATGGCATTCGGCTCCAATGGCTGCTCAGAGGGTTCGATGAGATCATGGACAGAGCTTCCAGGAGCACCTGTGAGGTAGGACGCTCCCTGCGGACGCAAATGCACCCCGGGCCTCGCGCCTGTGGGCAGCTTGGTCCTTGACTCAGCCCCCGGGGGTAGGTGCTCTGATAGACAAGGGCGCTGAGGTCTGGGAACCAGCCATGTGCCTGAGGCCAAGGAGGCGGTCAAATGCGGGGGCCAGTGGTCTGCCCAGACCCGCTCTTGTCCATTACATTCCCCACCACGCCAAACCACAACCAACTGGCAGAAAAACGGGCACAGAAGCTGGGGCTCTGGGAAGATGGCTTGCTGCTCCCGCCCCCGTCCTGCAATGCTGGGCCCGCACAGGGAAGACCCAGCTCAGGCCTACGCTCTGCTACGAGGCCAGCTGGAAGTTGGGCCTTGCCAGGCTTCCTCATGCTTCCCCGGCCTGGCGAAGACGAGCAGGAGCCTTCCATTCCACTAAACTGTGTGCCTGACACATGCAAGCCGCTCAGAAGTTAGACCGTGACTTCACTGTTCATCCCGTGCCCCTGAATGGGATTCGCACTGGGTGGGGGTGGGTGAGACCTAAAGTTTGGGAAAGCCCCCAGGGGATTCTGCCTTGCTGGGCCTGTAGGCCCTTCTCTTGCACAGCCCCCTTACCTGGGGAAGCTGAGCTTTCCATAGTTCACAGCCATTTCGCACCCCAGAGTCCTGTGCCCTCTCCCCCAGGGTTGACTGATGCTCCACGAGCTCAGGACCACATGGCACTGACTCATTCAGTGCCCTTCCCCAGAGCACCCTGCAGACTCCCCAACCCTGTCCTCTCAATCCTGAGAACTTTTCAGTTCTCATCTCATAGGCTGACACATGTCCCTGCCACCCCCAGCAGTGGGGCTGGCCTCTCACTGGCTCGTGGTAAGCACTCAAAGCTGACAGGCTACCCTCAACAAGTGTGCTATCTGGCCGGGATCTCAACTCTGGCTGTGGTGATGAGGCCACCCATGTCTGGGGAACGAATGTGGAGGAAAGGCGCTTCCAGGCCAGGATGGCATGGCCTGTGCAAGGAGCAGGCCCAGAAACCGAGACAAGAGGACAAGAGCCAATTAGGTAGTCACTGTATTTTATTGGAAAACATTGATATATATTTTTCTTCACAGCTTGAACTAAACACAATATTGCCCGGTTAAAAAAAAAAAAAAAGACCAAAACCAAAACACTCTGAAAATGTCCACAGCCTCACGCCTACCTGCCCTTACCCTCAGCTCTTGGCTGGGTATCCCACTATGCCCACCCCTGTCCCCCCTCCCCCAGAGGCTGGGTGCCAGAGGGTGGATGAGGAGAGATTCTGAAAGCTGGGCAGGTCCCAGGAAAAGCCACTTGATCGACCTGGGGGTGGGGGGGGGGCAGATGAAATGAACAGAAAACGGAAAAGAAAATCCAGACGATCTCACTGCCCACATTGACTTACTTGTCCCAGGAAGTCAGAAGCAAGGTTGCGGATCATGCTCTCCGCTGGGGGAGTGGGGGGCAGGCAGGTGGGCCAGGGGGAGGGCGGGGGAGAGGAGGACATAGAGACAGCACATATGTGAAGGAGCCAGCCACATCAGCACGAGAAGCGGGAGGGGCTGGCGGACCAGGAAGCAGATCTGCCCTCGGCTGCGCTGCGGGTAGCTAGTGACAAGGTTGTTATTGCAGGTGTTCTCTCACAGGCGAGTGGGGGAGCACCTTCCCTCTCCCCACCCTTCAGCTAGCTCGGCTGGGTTTTTGACAAAATTTAAGTTTTCAGGGGCATGAAGAAAAAAACAGGATAACTAGCACATTACAGAGCGACCCCACATGCTGGTTCTCAGAGGGGACCTGGGCGGGCGTGTCACTAGGGAAAGGCATGGGACTTAGCACCAGGTATTTACAGAACAGCTTGAGATAGCTTTAGGGCAGGGCAGGGCAGGGCTGATATGCAGTAGCCAATTGAGCAGCCCTGTCCAGCCGACTGTAGGAAGCCAATCGGGTGTGGGTGCTGCCCCTCCGGCCAGTGCACTGCTGCAAGCCGGCCCTGCCACTGGTCAGGGACGCCAGCTTCCAGACTCCTCGCCCTCGACCCCACCAGTGCCACGTCTAGCCAACACGCCCCTTACTTCCCACCCAGTCCCCTTCTGGGGTGCCCCTCGTGGAACCATTGCCCCAGAAGCCAACGGGGGTTTGCACAGAACCCCAGGACTGGCTGCAGGCACTGGCCAGAGCGAGCTCTTCTGCCTGGGTAAAGGCCTCGTCCCCTCCCTAGCAGGTCCCGAGACAGGGCTGGCAGCTGCCCCAGCACCCAAGATAAGGTGACAAATGAAGGACACAAACCAAAATGGAGGAGAGCCACCGGGCTGAAGGAGGAGGGCAGAGGCTCCTCTGGGGGTTGAGGGGGTCATCCTGTGAAGGCAACAGGCCTAGGAGGAGGTGAATGGAGGGGGTGGGGCTATGGGAGAGATGAACACGGAGGAGAGGGTGAAGGAGAAAGCAGTCATGCAGCGTGGGACAGATCTTTTGTTGCTTTATCAGATTCTCAGTCAATCGATTGGCGTTGGCTAGAACCGGGGTACGCAGGGGAGTGCTGAAGAGAGCGCGCACGAGGAGGTCAGGAGAATGGGCATCGCCAGCTGCCCAGCCTTCACTTTGCGGTCATCATCTGTACAAATTCTGGAGGGGGGAGGGAGGGGGTGAACAGGACTGCGCCACGTGTGCCCTCCCTGCAACGGGGACCCGAGCTCTGTTCTGGTGCTGGCCTGGGCCCGGCTCACCTTCGTAGTTGACCTGGCCGTCCCCATCGATGTCCGCCTCTCGGATCATCTCGTCCACCTCCTCGTCAGTCAGCTTCTCCCCCAGGTTGGTCATGACGTGGCGCAGCTCTGCCGCGCTGATGTAGCCGTTGCCATCCTGGTGTTGGGGGACAGGCCGAAGCTCTGAGCGGTCACTCCGCCTTCTTTAGGGCGGGACAGGGAGAGCAGGGCAGGCCTCCGGAACTGGTGCCTTAGTGGCTCCTGTCACGCTATGTGTCCCTCTGCCTGAGTCCCCAGGACACTCACCTTGTCAAAGACTCGGAAGGCTTCTCGGATCTCCTCCTCGCTGTCCGTGTCCTTCATCTTTCTGGCCATCATGGTTAGGAACTCCGGGAAGTCAATGGTCCCGTTCCCTGGAGGGTGGGAGGGGAGCTGGCAACGCCCTTGGCTGGGGCCCTGGGACTCAGTCTCCATCATCCTGTGGAGGGCTCCCCACCCGCCCTGCAGGGCTCACCATCCGCGTCCACCTCGTTGATCATGTCCTGCAGCTCTGCCTCGGTGGGGTTCTGCCCTAGGGACCGCATCACCGTCCCCAGCTCCTTGGTGGTGATGGTGCCATCTCCATCCTTGTCAAAGAGGGAGAAGGCCTCCTTGAACTCTGGGAAAAGAAAGGGAATGGGTTGGAGGTCGAGGGCAGTGGGCTCCATCCCTGGAGGCAGGCTTGGGGTCAGTGCCACCTATGGAAGCCAGAACTGGCCTTCAGGTCCCAGACACATGTTTGGCCTGGTGCTCAGGGCAGCCGCTTCCTTCCTTCAGTCAACAGGGACTGAGCACCCTCCCCGGGCCAAGTAAAGAGACCTGTTCCACCAACCTAGCTCGCTGAGGACGGGGAACATTGAGATGCTTCTACGTTCCTTTTGGTCCCTGGCTTTGGCCTCTCCCTCGAAGGATGAAATGCACCAATGTCATGGGATGGATGAGAGCCAAGGTCAACCGTCTGGGAAGGGAAGGCTCCAGAACACCTTGGGTTGGCGCTGCATCCTTCCTGCCAGCCCAGTTTCCCTGGCCGATGCCACCGGCTTCCAGAGAAGCAGTGGGAAATGAGTGGCGTGTAGACTGGGGGATGAGGAGCTAGTGGCGCTGAGTGGGAAGGCCACAGCTGGGGACGCATCAGAGGTGGAAAGAGCAGCACATGGCTACTGGGCCCGTTTTGGCACCTGGTTCTCCCTACCCTCAAAGCCTTGGAGAACAGATGCCTGGCAGCCTATTCCCAGAGGGTGTGAGCCGGTGGACAGTTTGCTAACGGGGACAAGGTGGAGCATGAAGTGCCTGTCACACGAGGGCAGAGAGCTGGGGGTATGGGTGGCAGGTGGGTGCCACACATACAGCCGAGTTGTGCCCGAGCCCCTGGGCCCTGGGGAGATGAGGGTGTCCTTGGGGTGCCAGCGCCTGCCCACGCTGAGGCCTCTCTGTCCTCAGGGCCAGGGAGTGGGTCACGTATACACCTGAGCTCATATCACTAAACAAGGCTACTCTTTGACTTGCCTAGCTGGATCTCCATAGCCATGCAGGCCACAGTTTAAAAGCTTAAAATGTTACTCTGTGTGTTGGGGTGGAGGCAGTGGAGGAGAGGAGAGAAGGCAAGTCCAGCTGTGATCTGTCTGGTCTTTGGTTGGGTGGAGGGTAGGACACACCACAAAAATAAGTGAGATGGGACCCAAGGATTCTTTTGGCTTACTGGGAGATTTGCGATGGTTTTTTGGTTCACTTATTTAGCCAACAAAAATTTGCAGACCACCTACTAGGTTCTAGGCACTGAGGGGACTGGGAGGGACCATCAAAAACAAAGCCCCCGCTCCGGGAACTCACACTAGTGATGGGAGCTACAGCAGGTAAAAACAAAATGTCAGTGAAAAGGCCGTAAAGGAAGTCAACAGAGAGACAGGATGGAAAGTAAAGGAAGGCTATCTACTTGAGAGGGAGTCAGGGAAGGCCTCTCCGAGGTGACAAGCAGGCTGAGACTGAAGGGTGAGAAGTGGCTGCCCATGCAGAGAACAGTGGGAAGGCGCTTCTGGTGAGCGTAAGCTCGTGCCAATGGGAGTACAAAGCCCAGGGACATGCAGAGGTGGGAGTGACAGGCCATCTCCGGGGTGGCTCCTAAAACGGGACAAGGAGGCAGGGAGCTTGTTCGCTGAGCCTAACTGGCGGGAGCCAGAACAGCCGGGTTCGCCCTACAGCCACTGGTGCAAAGGGCCGGATAAGCAGTGGCTGAGAGAGGCACTCTGCCTCTGCTGTCCGGCAGAGGCCTGTCCTGGGCCCACCGGGTCAGTGTTGCTGGGGCATTGATGTGTTCTTGTTTCCCAGTCATCAGTGTCCTAAGCACAGAGCATAGGACATCACTCCTGGCTAGACTAAGAACTGGCTGAGATGCAGAGGCGTTCCTGTGGCAGGACAATGGGGCATGGGGAAGGCAAGCTCACCTGCGATCTGCTCCTCAGTCAGCTGGTCAGCCTGGAAAAGCAGGAAGGAGAAAGTCACTGGGCTGGTGGCCCCGCCCCGCTGTGAGCCAGCTCCACGTGGCATTCCATGTACCTGGGCACAGGAGGGGTGCCCGAGCCAGGGTGTGAAGCAGAGCCAGGGCCCAGGATGAAGTCTGCTGATTCAGGAAGCTGGGGACTCGGGGGAAGGGGGCAGAACACCCAGGCTGGCCTGACGACACGGGGTTTCTGATCATGACTCAGTGGGTGGAAGTGCTGCTCGAGCCCCAAACCAGCTGCACTGGCACAGCACAGGCCGGGGAGCAGCTGCCCTAGGGGCCTGTTCCTGCAGCTCTGAAAGGCTCTAAACCGAAGCAGGCCAGTCCTTGGCTGTGGCACAGGGACCGTGTCTGGGACTCGCTGCTAGTTTCTGTGTTACCTATTTGGAGGTGCTAAGTCCAAGCATGGTGCACCCAACTGGCAAAAACCCTAACTGGTAACTCTGAGTGCCCAAAAGAACCTTGGCTAAGTTGAGGGCGGCCACCTCACTCCCTGTGCACAGGGAGGCACAGGGCACCATTCTGTCCTGCTGCTTCCAGGCAGGAGGGGCAAAAGTTGGGGAGGGGACTGCAGAGGGCAGCAGCAGTAGCAGAGGCTGCAGGACTGAACTCAGCTTCCCCAGCTGTGCTGCAGTGTTTAACCCCTTCCAGCCTGGCCACTCTGGGGACTGGCCGGGCGGTGGCAGGTAGCCCTTGCTGCATGCAGGATTTGGAGGTGGGATGGAGGAGAGGGCCAGGCTGGTCTCCTGCATCTGTGTGCGGGGATGTAGCCAGGTACAGGGATCCCCGGGAGGAAGAACACGGTGGTGGTAGTTGGGGGCGAATCCCAACATATAGCTTTCGGCAGCAAAATGAATTTTCCCCGGTTTCTTTCTGTAAATGCTGCCAAGAAGGCACCCACTCCTCAGACCTCTGTGGGTCCACACTGACTGCGCTCCCTCCTGCATTTTCTTTCACCATTAGGGAGAAGCGGGTCCAAGTCTACAGAAGGGTTTTAGTTTTGGGTCTGAGAATCCCCCAAACCGATGTAAATTGTTCTGTGCATTTGCATTATTCTACATAGAGGTTCCAAAGCTTCCATGGAAGCTAACAACAGCTCCCACCCCGACCTTGTCCCAAATGTTAGTAACTGGTCACATCAGAACTGCTCTAAAACAGCCCCCACTTTCAAATCCAAGGAAAGAGAAACCTGAGGCCAAGCCCTCAATAGGCAGAATGGGAGGGAAAGTCAAAGTGATGGCAACAGGAGAGATGGCTAAGAGAGGGGAAGGAAAGCTGAGAAGAAAAAATGCCACACATGCATATTCTAGAAAAGTCCAAAGTCTAAAGGGAAGGTTCAGAGGCCAAATGGAGACACTTCTGTGTTGCCTGGGCTCCCAAAGGCCCCCCAGGCGGCCCCAGACCCACGAGCCCTTGTTCTGCCAGCTTCCCTTGGCTCCTGAGAGCAAAGCAGCCCAGGGCTACCCCCTGGGTCCTGCCACCAGAGGTTGTGAGGGGAAGGTGAGAAGAGGATGGGTGTCTGGTCACCTAGGCCAGGCAATGCCAGGGGAGTGGGAAGAGGATGATCAGCATGGAGAGGGGTGGCCTGGGGAGGGGGCCACTATGCCTCCCGCCTCAATCCTCTCCCCTGGCCCAGAGGGAAAAGCTAGCCAGACCAGGGACCTGCCTGCCTGCACCTACTGCACATCCTGCCAGAGGCCCAGTTCTCCCCACCTTTGGGCAGCAGCTGTCTGGGGCCGGGACACCAAGAGGGTGGGGCAAGGGTGGCTCTGGAGGCAGGTGTCTGCCACTCCCCACATCCCTGCCACACTGGTTACAAGGTTGCTGCAAACAGGCGTGGCCTATCAGGCGCTCTCTCCCACTCCCTGCTGGGAGGAGGGAAGGCCCCCTATCTCAAAGGATGGCTGCTGCCCAGGAAACCCATCACCTGCAAAGCCATCATCACTGAGGAACCCTGCTCAGGGTTTCTTCCCTTTCTAGAGCCGAAGCTTTTAAGCTTTCATCCCAAACTGTCTCCACAATAACCCAGCTGGTCTCCTGCTTCTTTATTTCTCATCTTAAGGTCCAGCAAGAGGCTGGACAAGAAAAAAAAAAATTGTGGGGTAGGGGAGGAAAGAGGGTCTTATTTCTCGGCCTTGCCCCAGCCAAGGCCAGAGAGCAGTGTTAGATGAGATAAGAAACCTAGGCCAGGGTCCCTCACCCGGGCCAAGGAGCCACAGGGCTCAGGTCAAAGTCTGCCCAAGGCCAATGAATGGTGACTTGTCCCACTCAAACCTTGCTGATTTGCAAATGGAAAGAGAAACTAGCTGGGGCCACAGCTCAGGGCTGATTTGGGAGGTGGGAGTCCCCTTGGCACCTGCTAGTGCTTCTGAGCCCCTCCTGCAAGGTTCTGCCGGGGGACAGTGGGGTAGTGGTGAGAGAAGCCATCAAGTCTGTCAGCAAGTATGAGATGTGATACAAGGCAGTGGCTGACTGTCCTTCCCAGCCCTGCCCGGGAGGAGGGCTGCGCACGGTTCTGAGGCTGAGCCTTGGGGGACTGGGGGTGTTGTGGGTGGCAGTGAGTAGAAAAGCACCAGAGTACTGGTTTGCTCACAGAGCCCAGGGTGTGAGTTAACAGAAGCGCTTAGTGAGGGCCCAGCATGGAGCCAGTGGCCCTCAGGCTGATGAAGGGGGTCCCGCTGGACATCTTCTCTGGTCAAGCTCTGCAGCCTCCACCTCAGGCCACAGGAAGAGGCATCCAGTTGTCACTGACGCCACACTGTACTGCACTGTCATTTGGTACAAGTGAGGAGACGCAGAACAGTGCGTGGAGCCAGGGGTCACAAGAAAAGCAGCGCTCCTGTTTGGAAAAAGCGGCTCTCCCAGTCTGAAAGGGCAGTGAGGGGGTGAGATTCAAGGCTGAAAAAGCGAGCTCATTTGATGCACCCTAAACTTTGATCCCCCACCCCCATTTCCTGCGGCTTCAGTGGGCAACAGGGCCAGAACAACTCTGCCTACCTGCTCCCACAGCCCAGGGTGCTTTCTGACCAGCCCAGTCTGTCCTCAGGGAAAGGGGGACGGCCCTCCTCCCACTCCCCATCCAAACTGAACAGTCTTTGTCCCAGCCTTTTCCCTGGAGACTTCCAGGAAATATCCACATCCACCTCCAAACCTAGGCCCACCTCGGCTGCCTCATTTTCTCCTCCAACCGCCAACCCAGGCTTCCCTCCACCCATGCCAAGTCCTCGCCTACCCTCATCTTGAGAAGCCACCTTCTCACAGATCCAAACACAACAAATTCTTGTCTGTCCCCAAGTCCCCCCCCTCGCCCCCATCAACAGCCTTAACCCACTTGTAACCTCAGAACCTTTTCTAGCTGCCCCCAAATCAATCATGAGGCCCTCCGTTGCCCCAGTACCAGCAAGCACCAGCCTCGCCATCATTCCCTTTTAACCACCTCCCTGACCCCAATACTTTCCAGCCCCCAAGGGATTCAAGAGCATTTTCTAACCTCTGCTGCCACTCACCTCCGGCCCTTCCTCCCCTAAGCCATGTGCCTCCTTCTCCTCCTCCCTCTGCAATGCTAGTCCTCAGAAAACCCCCAATCTGCCCTCAAGGGTCTGATCTGCAGAAGTCACCCCCATCCCTACCCAGGCCCAGCTACCCAAGGCCACCCCTCGGGAGGGGGCTCCCCTGCATTCTCTCAGGACCCAAAGCCTTCATTAGGCCCAAATAACCCCCTTTTCCAGGCAGTGTGTCTTATCTCGCCCTGTGGGGTCCAAACACCCCGCCTCGGAGCCCAAACGCCCCGTCCTGGGTTCAAAAGCCCTTTGGGGGGATGTCCAAACGCCCCCTCTGAGGGTCTCGATGCTCCATCCTGGGTTCAAATGCCTCCGGAGATGACTCAGATGCCCATTTTGGGGTCTAAACAACCCATTTGGTGCTAAAAGTCTTTTGGAAGCCCCCGACCCCCTTTCTGGGGCCCAAATGTCCCGCTCTGGGTTCGAATGCCTCCGACTGGGGAGCGGAGAGCGGCCCGTGGGCGCTCGGACACCTCTCATTCTGGGGCCATCCACCCTCTTGGGGGTCCTGCCTCGCCGAGCCCGCCGAGGATCCACCACCTCCGCGGACCCGCACCGCACTCACCATGGCGAGGCCGCGGTGTCCGGAGCGCGGGGATGGAGGTTCGTCCGGCGGCGGCAGCAGTTGCAGCAGTCCGAGCTCCGCCGCGCGTCCGCACCTCCACACTCACTGCCCCCAGCGCGCGCCGCCGCCGCCGCCGCCGTCGCCGTCGCCTGTCCCAACCGTCCCTCAACGGCCGCCGCGCGCGCGCGCCGCCTCGCCCGGACCCGCCCCGCCCTGCCCTGCTCCGCCGTCCCACGTGTCGCCGCACTGCAGCTCCGCGGATCCCTCCGCGTCCCTTCCCGCGCCACCAGGCCCGCACCTCTGCCCTCCCGCCCAGCCAAGGACCGCGCTTTGCCGCCGGCCACGCGCGCGCCCGCCGCAGGACTACTTCCCGTCGTCCCGCCCCCTTCCGCACCTCTTTCCTCCCGGCGGAGGGGCACGCTCGGGGGCGCGTGACGCGTCCCTGTGAGAGCCGCGCCGTGATTGGGCCCGAACCCTGGCCGAAATGAGAGCGCGGTGTCGATTGGTCCGGCTTTCCCTGCAATGCGTCAAACTGGGGCGAGCCTTGCGTGGTGCTGGTGGGAAAGGCCGAAGTGTGTGGCCACGCGGAGCTGTAAGGCGGAAAAAGGTGAGGGCGGGGTCTGTGTGGCTGCTGGAGAAGCAAAAGCATCGTCTTCGTGGACAGGGAGTGGTGAAGGGCTGGCAGATGGTGTAGAAGGACTTTCTTTGATCTCCCCTCTAACAGAGAGAAGATGGTGCAATCTAAAATGCTGGGGTCTGGAAGCCCCACCCCCAACTGGGCTCTAGGTGGTGGCGGGGGGGGGTTCAAGGTTTTGTCTGTCGCCTAACGGTTCCGACCCCCGGGGCAGGTGTCTGCGCCCTGAGACGCACTGCACGGGTGTGCAGGACCCCTCTCCCTCACTTCACTCATCAGCCCAGGGCCTATAAAATTGGGGCGGTTCCAGGACAGCCTCTGAAAACAGCATTTGGTCTTTTATGCAATAAGCATTAATTGGGCACCTGCTGTATGCAGGGATTTGTGCTCAGGTGAACTGGGGAGACCTTACTTCCCAACCGTCACCTGGTCATCTCCTAGAACAACCTGACTTGCATACCTTGTACAATATTCCACCCATAGGAGGAAAAAGAATTAAGGAGTTAGCCGAAACAATGTGTTTACTGGTGCTCGAACCCACCCTCACCCCCCCCCCCGCTTGTTTAGAATAGGAGTCGCCATTTGTTTATGCGCCCCTCCTCACCTCACGTACATTGGTTGAGGGTTGGACAAGTGAGTAAAGCTGGACCAGTCTTGTCCCACCCGGAACAGAATGTAGGCTGAGCTAATGAGAGACCTTCCCTGAGTTTTTGGATCTGGAGTTTGGGGGCAGGACGCCTTTTCCTTTTGAGTGGGGTAGGCTGTGAAAGAATAGGTCTGGAGCTGTCTGTGGCCAAGTTCTCACTCTCAGGAGAGGAGTATAAAACACACCGGGAGAAGAAGAAAAGCACACAGTGAGAGTCCTGTGGGCATTGACTTCCCCATTTCCAATACTCTTTGAGGCCAGCGGAACTCCATCATGCCACAATTTTTATAATGTGAGCCATTAAAATTTTCCTTTCAACCAAAGCTAGTTTGAGTTGAATTTATGCCACTTGCAACCAAAGAATTCCTGATGGATACGCGCTGGGCTAAACTTTGTCCTGGTCATCCGCACTGACCCTGAATTGGAAAGCCGCAGACCCAGAAAAATAAGCAGATATGCAAAAAGAAGGTAGATTTCTGTTCTACCTCTCCCTTCTCTTTTTTTGATCTTCAATTTCACCAGGCAGATCTTCTGAATTACTTAAGGCTGCAAAATATACAACTACTAATGCCTTTGAGCTCTTACTGTGTTCCAAGCACTTGGCATGTGTTAGCTTTTTAAATTCTTGCAATCTCCTTACAGGCCCATTCCTTCCATCTTCCACCTGATGACAATGTTTTATTGCCACTGGAATTAGATGAGAACAGAGAGGTAGGAGGGCTTAACTAAGAACAAAGAAGCGAAGTAGTTGGTTCCCTTCAAGTAGGAGGTAGAATCAGGATTTGAATCCAGGCAGTTTGACTGAAAACTCCACACTCTCAAACACCACAATACCAGTGGCAAATTGTTTTCCATTATACATCCTCCCTGTCTTCCAGAGTAACAGACTTTAACTGGGTACATTGCCACCCTGAATAAAAAACTACGTTTCCCAACCTTCTTTGCAGTTAGGGGTGGCCATCTGATTGAATTCTGGCAAAAACGGATGTGAGCAGAGATGATAGATGCAACTTCTGGGCATGGCCTTAAAAGGCGGAGATATGCCCTCTTCCTCATCTTGCCCACTGGAGCAGCCATTGTGGGCATTAGATGAGAAACAGGCAGTGAGCACACTCCTGGGACCTTGATGATTTCCTGGAGCAGAGCTCATCTTTCTGTCCCCAGTTGACACTTTTATTTAAGAGAGAAGTAAACTTCTCCATTGCTTAAGCCACTGTTGTTTTGGGTCACTTTGTCATAGTAGCCGAAAATGTACTTGTTCTGCATCTCTGCTCCTTTTTGGTTACTGCCCTTGCTTTGGCGGAAGATGACTTTCGCAGGCACTTCAGTGAAGGAACGTGTGGTTCAGGCATAAATTGATGAGCACGTCTTACCTCCATGTGTCTGGTTCAGAGTCTGCTGTGTGACCCTCTTTTTTTTTTTACATTCAATAAAATGCCACAGATCTTAAGTACTCAGTTTGATGAGTTTGACAGTTGCATATGACTGTGTAACCGCCACCCAAGACAGGCTCTAGGACACTTCCATCACCCCAAAGTTAGCTCCCCATCCCCTTCAAGTGACTACTGTTTTGGCTTCTGTCATTTAAGGTTTGTTTTGCCTGTTCTAGAGTTTTATAAAAATGGAATCATGTGGCATGTATTTTTATTTTTGTTTTTGACCTCTTGCTCAATGTAACATTTTTGAGCAAAAGTTGCATGGGACATATTTATACTAAAATATCTTTAAAAAAAACAATTTTTGTTGTTTATCTAAGATTCAAATTCAACTGAAGCCCTGTATTTCTAATTGCTAAGTCTAGTGACACTAAGTTTAAAGCACCGTTTTTCCAGGGTTGGAAAAGGATCTTAGTGACCTTACAGAGGACTTCCTGGACTTCTGGACCTCATGTTGTCCTATGCTACAGCCAAGCAAAAGTCTTGGAAGAGGCTTCAAACGTCCTGAGCTTTCAGAATGATCAGTAAACTAACACTCAACCCCATTATAATCAAGAAGTTCAAATTAAAATGACCACAACACATCATTTGATATCAGCTGGACAAATGCCAAGGCCAGTGATATTATCTGTTGCTAGAACTGTACCACAGTGCGGTGAGCCTGTTATTTCTCTGACCTCACCTCCCTACGCCCTTCCCCTCGCTCTCTGTGTTCCAGCCACACTGGCCTCTTTGCTGTTCCTCGAACACTTACAGTTGGCTTCTGCCTCGGTGATTGGCTAAAGAAGCTGTGGTACATATATGCAATGGAATATGACTCAGCCGTAAGAAGAGATGAAATACTGCCATTTGAGACAACATGGATGGACCTCGAGATAATCATGCTAAGTGAAAAAAGCTAGACAGAAAAAGTTTAAAATCACATAATATCACTTATATATGGGATATAAACCTAAAAGCAAGAAATGAACAGGACAAACAGAGACTCATGGACATGGACTATAGACTAGTGGTTACCAGAGGGTAGGAGTTAGGGGAGGAGAGGGGTAGGTAGACAGTTAAAGGGGTCAAATATAGCGGGTAGGGGTAGGGTGAAATGGGTAAAGGGGATCAAATATATGGTAGCTGATGGAAACTGGACTTTGGGTGGTAAACACACAATAGAATATACAGATGTCTAATGCTAATGTACCCCTGAAAATTATATAATTGTATTAACCACATTATCCCAATAAACTTAATTAAAATAAAAATGAAAAATTTTAAAAGTATCTCACGTAATAAAAGGTCTGAAGGCAGGGCCAGCCCAGGATGTGTTCAGTAGCCCAATTATGTCATCATGGACCCAGACCCTCTTTCTCATTTTGCTCTGCTATCCTCAACATTTTCTATCTTCAGGTTCATTGCTTTATGGTTGCAAGGTGGCTGCCACAGCTCCAGACATCATTTCCTAAGGCAGTAATCCTAGTCAGGATGAAAAGAGTAGGGTTCTTCTGTTTCTCTTTATCATTGCCCAGAACCCCAGCCAGACTTACTTGCAAGGGGAGCTAGAAAACAACTAGCTCTTTGCCCAAGAAGAAGAGTAAACAAGATTTGGTGAACCCTGGACAGTCTCTGCTGCAGGGGATGACCCAGACATTGCAAACATCACTTCTGCTCACATCTTATTGGACTACGTATTGTTCATGGCCACTCTTAGCTGTAAGGGAGGCCGATATTGCCAACCTAACGTTTTATAGATTTTTTTTTTAAAGATAATTGTCTTAACTTTAAAGATTAACTTGGGAAGAATTGGCACTCTTTACTTTAAATTTCCTTGTTTAACTTCTACTAATTTTGGGTAGATTTATTCCTACATGCTTTAAAGATTTTGTTGACAATGCAAATGGGATCCAGTTTTTCACATTTTCTAGAAGCCCTGTGTGTGTATTAAACTTATGACTTTTTACAAGTGATCTTGAATCCAGCCTCCTAGTGAAGTTGGCTCTAACATATATCAGTTTGTTCCTAGGATTATTTCTAAGTCAATCCAGGTTTATGTTTTGCTCGGTGTCATTGCCGTTCAAGGTGCCACATTCTTTGTGCCCTCGTGATGCAGCATTTCTTAAAGGGCGCTCTTTTTTTTTTTTTTGTCTGCAAGATTTTATTCCAAGCCATTGTCACCCATGGCACATGTTTTGGTGGACTTGGACAGCCAGTGCCATCTGCAGGTTGACTGCTGCAGGCTGGCCAGCAGTGCCTGAGAGGAGGTCTGCATTCAGACGTGTTAAAACGAGCTGCTGAGAACTGATGAAAAATGTCACTGTCATTCATATGTATGGTTATGTACCATTTTTTTCTGAATCATTCGAGAGTAAGTTGCAGACCTCCTGTCGCTTGACCTCTAAACTACTGAAATGTGAATTTCCTAAGAACAGAGACATTCACTTATACAATCACAGCACGATGTTCAAACTGAGTTAATTTAACGCCAAAACAATTATTTAACCTTTGGGCCTTATCGAAATCCTTGATAGCAAAAAGAATGTTTTTTCCCTTTTAAAAAAAATCCTAGCGGGGATCACATATACCATTTAGTTGTCATATTGCTTTAGTTTGGAACAGTTCTTCAGTCCTTCTTCATGATCTATGACGTTGACAGTTTTTAAAAACTTTATGTGAGTTATTTTGTAGAATGTCCATCAATTTGGGTTCGTCTGATGTTTGCTCTTGACTAGATTCAGGTTATACTTTTTTAAAAAAATTTATTTGTTTTTTATGATGACATTGGTTAATAAAATCCGGTAAGTTTCAGCTGTACATTTTAACAGTACTTTTTTTTTCAATAGAAGAAGTATCACAGAAGTAATTCTGTGTCCTCAGGACATCTTATCAGGAGGCCGATGACATGATTTGTCCCGTTACAAGCGATGGTAGGTTTCTTGCTGTAAAGTTGTTTTTCTTCCATTTGTAATTGATAGGTAGCCTGTGGGAAGATACTGCAATGCTGCGTAAGTATCAATTCTCACCAAACCTTCACTCGCTCGCTTTAGATGACTTCATCTTTTCCGAGATCACTACTCCAGAACCATCCAGTCTGAACAGTGGGGGTCCTTGAAGGTACAGACTCTTCAAAAGCAAGGCCGTCACCAGTGCCTTTTAGTCGTTATGTGAACCTTAACCCTCATCATGTCTTTTTCACCCTAGAAATGTAGGACTACCTAATCTCAATCCTGTCCCTGACCTTCTCCCAGCACAGAAATGTCAGGGACCGTATTTGGCAAAACACTTCCAAGGGTCCTCATTCATGTCTGTAAACATTAAACTGCAGTGAATGAGGCTATTTGTACAGATTTCTGCCACCTTCTTTTTCCTTCCTAGAAAGGGTGTCACAGATATCAGCTCCCTACGGGGGATGGCTTTGTACTCATGGAGCTCATTGTAGGTGGTGTTTTGGGTTATGCTGATATATAGTTTATTCCATTCACATGGTGCCCGTCTCCGCCTGTGGGCAGTACTGATGGGGACAGGGACCAGGAGCTTGGATGACCCAGTCATAGCAGTTGGTGTCCTCAAAGGGGCATGTAGCAGCTCTGTCACTGATGGAAGTAGATGCTAATCACAGCAGGCCTGAGGTACCCACCAGCAAGACCAATACTGGCCCACACACCTGGCACTTCAGGCATCACCTGACACCACCCCCTTCCCCCCACCAGATATCCTTTTGATTCTTATTTTACAAATGAGGAAACTGAGGTTGCAATGCACCAGGGAAATGCAGATCATGGCAGGCTGGGGTCTGGCACCTCTGCCTGGCCCCAAAGCCTGAGGTCTTGGCTTTGGTGCTATCCCAACTCCAGAATCACCTACCGGGTTGTCTGGAGGTCTTCTGTAAGTCCTTCAATAAAAGCCAGGTCTAGCCTGTCGATCCTTAAATATCCCTCCAAAGAGATACCCTTTCTCTAAAGGACACTGTTTTCTTCAAAACAATTCTCAGGTTCTTGGATTCTTAGAGCTCCAAGATCAAGGTTATGTGGGGTATTCAGATGCCCATCATCCCCTGGTAAAACCACAGAGCAGATGAGGAGAGGCTGACCAAATACCAAGGGGGATGTTCCACTCTGTCCCACGCTGACTTTCAGAGTTTGGCAGATTTTATTTTCCAGAAATAGCCACAACAATATCTTCCTTCCCAAGAAGTGGAGTCTGGCCTACAAGAGACTTACTTCAGATCGAAAGGCTCACATAGACTGAAAGTAAAGGGATGGACAAAGATATTTTGTGAAAATGGAAATGAAGGAAAAAAAAAAGCCGGGATGGAAATACTTATACCAGATGAAATGACAAGAGACAAGGAAGGACCCAGTGGTCCCACTTCCAGATATTTACCTGAAGAAACCCAAATCACTGCTTTCAAAGGGATATGCGAATCCATATGTTCATTGTGTCCGTACTTACAATAGCCAAGAAATGGAGGCCACCTGGGTGTCCATTGATGGACAAATGGAGAAAGAGGAGGTGGTACACACATACAATGGAATCTTGCTCAGCCCTAAGAAAAGAATGAAATCTTGCCACCCGCAGCGACATGGGCAGACCTAGAGGGAATTGTGCTGAGCGGGGTAAGTCAGACAGAGAAAGACAAATGCCATATGACGTTGCCTACATGCAGAGTCTAAAGAACAAAAACAAACGAAACAAGCAGACGCATAGATACAGAGAACATTTTGATGGCTGCGAGTTGGGAGGGGCGGATGGGGGACAGGTGAAAAAGGGTGAAGGGATTAAGAAGTACGAATTGGCAGTCATAAAGTAGTCATGGGGATGAAAAGTACAGCATGAGGAATATAGTCAATAATATTGTAATAACTGTAGGGTGGCAGACGGGTGCTAGATTTATTGGGGTGATCGCTTTGTTGGTTATCTAAATGTCTAATCACTGTGTTATATACCTGAAACATAATATTGTATGCCTACTGTAATTGAAAAAAATAAAAAATATATTAAAAAAAAGAAAAAAAAAAGAAATGGAGCCTTAGTCTCCTTCCTGAAATCTGAGTGGGCCTTGGTGGTTGCCTCAGCTAAGAAAGTGGAAGTGATGCCATCTGATCCCAAAGGCAGCTCTTAAAACTGTCACGTGCTTCTGCATCATCCTCTTGGGACACTTGCTCTTGGAAGCCAGTCCCCAGGCTGTGAGGAAGTTTAAGCAGCCAGAGGAAAGGCCCACGTGAGGAGGAAATGAGACGTCAAGCCCTGTGTCCCCACTGAGCTCCCAGATGGACGGCTTGCCCATGTATGCTGACGCTACCCAGCTGACACCGCCTTCTCCAAATTGCAGACTTGTGAGCAAGATAAATAATTGTTGTTTTAAGCTCCCAGGCTTTGGGGGTGATTTATTATGCCAAAATAGATAGCTGGAAGAGAAAAGAAGTAGCTAATTAGGAAACAGCAGGACTGGCACCTGGGCCCAGAAGGCACTTGCTGCAGAGTCAGGCCCATGCCGATACCCATATCCTGTCTTTCATTCTAAATGACGTAGAGAACAGTAGAAGCTTTGGAACCAGGATATGAGTTCATAACCCTTGTTCCAATATGTCCCAATTGTGCGACCTTGGGCCATTTAAGGGGCCTCTCCGAACCTCAGTCTCTTCCTTTGCGAAAGATGCACAATAATAATTTTTCTTCCTAAATTTGTCAGGAGGATTTAGTGAGATTATACATCTAAGATGCTTAGCCAAGAACACGGCAGGTAATGAGGACTCCATAACTATAAGCCCAGGTTTACCTTGACTGTTTTATAGCCGGATATTGAAAGCCTCTCGCTCACAAACCCAGCCAGTACTGGATAGTGGGTCTCAAAGGTAGGTCAGAAGCCTTCTGGGTCCCTTCACACTTCTGTGTTGAAGTTCTCTGCCTATAGTCAGAGAAACCTAGCTCTAAACAACTCATGGCTCCTCCTGTGTCCGGCTGTGTGGCTTTGGGAAGGAGACTTAACCTCTCTGTTTTCGGAGTCCTCATCTGCAGAAAGAGGGAGAAAACATCATTCCTTCTGTAAGGAGTCGCAGTGAGGACGGACTGGGTACAGGGAGTAGCATGATGCTAGGCACACAGGAGGTGTCCACAGGGTGTGCTGATCCCTCTGCAGAGTCTCTGGGGTCTCTGACCTCCCGGCGCCCTTTACAGCAAGCCTGGCCAGGTGGGTGCGGGTGGCGAGCGCTTCAGAAAGGGGCCAGAAGGGAGGGGGGTGTCTTCCAGCAGCAACCGTCCTGTTGTTTTCTTACTCCCCACCAGTGGGCGCTCCGGTGAAGTTAAGATCGTGGCTCTTCACCTCGGTGACCACAACATCTGAATGATTAAATGACACACGACTGAGCGCTTAGGCTCATTTAGAGGAGAAAGGCCTCCCGATGTCCT